>BTHU01000009.1:55517468-56717468 GCA_036184795.1 Tokudaia tokunoshimensis | reverse complement strand
TGAAAAAGTCATGCCACCCTGCCAAATCCTCTGTTGCCCACGAAACTCCCATACAGAGGTGCTGGGATCAGGCTCACTCTTCTCTCAAATACCCGCCCCCCCCCCCCCCATTGTGGGGTAAGCTGTGGGGCAAGTGGCAGGGACAGTGCCCCGCCCTCTTTGTGTATGCGTGTGTGGTGTGTGCGTGCCTGGAGCGAGAGTGGGCAGAAGACAGCAACCAGAAAAACCTAATCTTGTGGCTCCCCACTTAAAATGTCTCGTGACTCATTCCAGGATAATAGAATTCAAGACCTTGCATCTATTGCAGCGATGGTCACCAGGAAGGAGGAGGGGCTTACTGCTGTCTCAAATGATGAAGAATCACACAATATAATGCTTGTATATGTCATCCAGTCATGTGACTGCTGTATATCGCAAAATAAAAATAACGTGTGTTCATACTGTTGTTCCTCCTAATGGGCTGCAAACCCCTTCAGCTCCTTGGGCCCTTTCTCTAGCTCCTCCATTGGGGACCCCACTCTCAGTTCAATGGTTGGCTGTGAGCATCTACCTCTGTATTTGTCAGGCTCTGGCAGAGCCTCTCAGGAGACAGCTGTATCAGGCTCCTGTCAGCAAGTGCTTGTCGGCATCCACAATAGTGTCTGGGTTTGGTGACTGTATATGGGATGGATCCGCAGGTGGAGCAGTCTCTGGATGGCCTTTCCTTCAGTCTCTGCTCCACACTTTGTCTCTGTATCTCCTCCCATGGGTGTTTTGTTTCCCCTTCTAAGAAGGACCAGAGTATCCGTGGGGAATGTCAGGACAGACAGGGAAGGGGGAGTGGGTGGGTTGGTGAGCAGAGGGAGGGGGGGATGGGATAGGGAATTTTTGGAGGAGAAATCAGGAAAGGGGATAACATTTGAAATATAAAGAAAATATCTAATAAAAATAATATATAACGTGTGATGCCAAAGTTGTACTGTGGGCCAGAGAAAAGTGAGGAACAAGCCGTCTGTCCAGCTGTCTCTTCTCTGATTTGACAGAGCCAACACCCAAAAAATCTGTTTCCTCTCTCATGCTTTGTTTGAGGCTAGATAACTGGCTTGAAACTGTCCAGGCACAGTGGGAGAGGCTGGGGTTTGCAGTTTAAAGGTCTCAGGAAGCTTTGGCAACTGTAGGGTCAGGAGAACCCTCTCTAATAAAACATGTCTCTCCGACGAGGATATTTGATCTTTGCTCAGAATGCAGTCGGGCCTGTTTTGGGCGTGGCTCACCATTCCACGTCTGCAAACCTGAGAGGCTTATTGTTCAGGAAGCTGTAGAAGGACCCAGAGGTTGGGGACACCCTCGTACCCCCATTTCATGTTAGAAAGAGTCATATACCCTAAGGTTATAAAAATGCAATTTTTAGCAATTGAAGTAAGTATGTTTTATCCAAAGGCAAACAGAGAACACTGGGAATCACTGAGCTACCACACACCACCTCTGGGTTTTTAACCCAGCATTTTTTTTTTCCTGCTGGAGCCTGTTAATGATCAGCTATTTCCAGGCTCCATACCTTCTGCAGAACACCGGAGTCTATTCACCATTCATTCACCTGGCCTCAGGAATACATTCTCAGGGGCAGCCAAATAAAGCAGGCAGCATAGGACTATGCAAATATCTCACACAGGTCTGGGAAATCAGCACAGAAATGTTCCAGCTGGGCTGAGGTGGGGACCCAGAAGTAGGGAGCGATTTTCCAGTCCCTGTGAGGAATCAGCTGGAGAGGAAATATCCGCAGAAACAGTCTGAAAGCCCATGGCATGAGGGAAGTAATCTGCTTGCTTATAGAAAAGAAGGTTCTGTGTTCTGCTTTCTCTAACTCTGCTTATATTAATAAGGTGGTGCCTCTCAACTTTCCCTAGTTCAAAGACATGTTGCACCCCCACTACTGGGGGTTGGTCTTGTGCACTGTATGTTCAGTTGTCGATTTCTGTGCCCAGAGATCTGGTTACAGCCCGGATACTAGCATCGTCATGATTTTTGAACCATCCCTTGTAACAATGTTGTGTAAAGAGTGTTCCCCTGGGGCATGGAGAGATGGCTCAGCAGTTAAGAGCACTAACTGCTCGTCCAGAGGTCTCGAGTTCAAACCACATGGTGGCTCACAACCATCTGTAATGAGATCTGATGCCCTCTTCTGGTGTGTCTGAAGACAGCTACAGTTACTTATATATAATAAATAAGTCTTTAAAAAAAGTGTTCCCCAACTCTCTAATTGGTTAATAGAGACTCAGTCAGCCTATGGCTGACCAGAAAAGGACTTCTGCTTCCAGGGAGAGGTCCCTGGGAGAGAGACCATGTAGAGGTAGGTGGCTGTGAGGCAGAGGGTCCAGGACTTGTGATGAGCAGGTCACCAAGGGATTTGTCTTGAGGACACACGTGGAGTGGATCAAAGGTAAAGCACCATGTGGCTGGAAAATGGATCATATAGAGGATCAGAATAGTCCAGCCGCAGTGCATAAAGTTTGTTAATAATAAACTTAATAGGTCTTTGTGTCAATTATTTGAGATCTAGAACAGGAAATCACCACCACACACCCCTCCCCCCAAAGAAGCACCTCACAGTTTCATATAGGCCCAACCTCGAGAGAGAACCAATGTGTGGAGAGCTGACGACAGGGACTTGGCTCTGTAGCTTACATGAGGGTTTGAACACATGGTGTTCTGGGACATACGGATGGAAGGGTGCACTGGAGTCACATCTACAAGCCTTGGAACATCATATAAGAAAGCATGGGCGTGGGAGAGTTCTAACCCTGCTCAGACCTGTGTGTAGACTTTATCTGCAAGGAACTAAGCTTGGAAGCTTGGCTGGCATCTGGGATTCTAACACTCCCTAGAGCTGCAACATTTTCTAGATCTATAATGGCTCCTGAGAGCACCCCACGGCTACTGAGAGTTTGGGCCTGTTTTATTTAAACGGGCAGCATGGCAACCTGTTTTACATGGTTTTATCCCAGTCAAAAGTTGTTAGTCCTAAGTTGTACACTTCATTGCTCTCGCCTCGTTCTTGGAGACGGCAAGACAAGAACCCATTTGGAGACGAGTCAATCACCATTGAACCCCTTACCTCCGACTCCACAAAGCTGTTCTCTGACCTCCACAGACACAGGGCAGGTGGGCACGTGCACACAAGCACAAACAAATGTTTAAGGAATGAATAACTTTGTTTACTTTTTAAAATGTGTTTGATTCTTTAGGACAAAATCTTTGATGTACAGTTGCTGAGTCAAAGGTTCTCAATATGTATTTTGTTTTATATTATTTTATGTATGTGAGTACACAGTGGCTGTCTTCAGGCATACCAGAAGAGGGCATCAGATCCATTACAGATGGTTGTGAGCCACCAGTGGTTGCTGGGACTTGAACTCAGGACCTCTGGAAGAGCAGTCAGTGCTCTTATCCACTGAGCCACCTCTCCAGCCCATGTAAGTGTTTTTAAAAAGCCATCAAGATGCTGACTGAAGCTAGATATGGTAGCACCTGACCGCACTCAGCAGGCTGAGGACTGAAGAACATACGTTTGAGGGCACCAACAAGCCCCATGCCATTCTGCACGAGGCGAGACTGTCCCACACCACCACAGTCAGAAGCACAGTCACTCACGGAGAGGACGACAATGATGATGCTGAGGAAGCCTGAGATTCTGCAACTTTGTCTTGGCCCTGACAAGCTCAGACTCCACTGTTTTCAATCTTTATGTATTTTGTCAGTCGGATTGAGGAGCATTCTATTGTCTTTAAAATTTTGTGTATTTATTTGATTACTAGTCAGGTTAAAAGTTTAGCTTCATATTCCTATAAACCATTTCATACATACATACATCTATATCTATATATTTTAAATTTTTTTCTTTTCCCCGAGACAGGTGTCTTAGTCAGGGTTTCTATTCCTGCACAAACATCATGACCAACAAGCAAGTTGGGGAGGACAGGGTTTATTCAGCTTACACTTCCACACTACTGCTCATCACCAAAGGATGTCAGGACTGGAACTCAAGCAGGTCAGGAAGCAGGAGTTGATGCAGAGGCCATGGAGGGGGGCGGGGGGAATGTTACTTACTGGCTTGCTTCCCCTGGCTTGCTCAGCTTGCTTTCTTATAGAACCCAAGACTACCAGCCCAGGGATGGCACCACCCACAAGGGATCCTCCCCCCTTGATCACTAATTGAGAAAATGCCCCACAGCTGGATCTCATGGAGGCACTTCCCCAACTGAAGCTCCTTTCTCTGTGGTAACTCCAGCCTGTGTCAAGTTGACACACAAAACCAGCCAGTACAACAGGGTTTCTCTGTGTAGCCCTGGGAGTCCTAGAACTCACTCTGTAGACCAGGCTGGCCTGGAACTCAGAAATCCACCTGCCTCTGCCTCCCAAGTGCTGGGATTAAAGGCGTGCGCCACCACCACACAGTCCATTTATATTTCTTTTGAGGATTACCTGTACACATAAACATTATATCGTCAATCCCACTTTTTTGAGATGGGGTCTGTGCTAATGCTTTACTTCTGGAACAAAAACAGTTTAAAGGGAGGAATTCCTTGTCTTGAGTTGTGCTCGCAGCCCACGGTTCTTGGCTCCACTGCCTCTGGCCCAAGTGAAGCTCATGGCTGACAGGAAACAGACTGAGGAAGAGTAAGAAGCAGGAGAGTGTGGGTGAAACTGGAAAGATGAAGAGAAAAAAAGTAGGGGTCCTCAAGATGGCTCAGCAGAAACAGGCCCCTGCCCCCTAAGCATGGCCACCAGAGTTCAGGTCCCAGGGTCACGTAAGGTCGAAGGAGAGGAGTGTTTCCACCTTTGACATTGTATACACTCTAGGGCTCATGAACACACACACACACACACACACACACACACACACACACACACACACACACACACACACACACACCTAACTAAAAGAACTGAGCTAGAGAGGTGGCCCATGAAAGTGAAAACTGCTGTTCACCCAGCAGACGATGAATATCTAGAATATAAAAAAATGAAATGAAAATGAAATGAAAAAAAATGAAAAAAAGAAAATGAGCAAACCGATTTAAGGAATGGGCTATGGAACCAAACAGAACATTTTAAGATTTTTTTTTCAGATTTATTTTATTTTCGTGTGTATGAATGCTTTGTTTGCACGTATGTCTATGCACCACATGCATGTATGATACCTAAGGAAGTGGTGAGCCTCCATGGGGTGCCAAGAATCGAACTCAGGGCCTTTGCAAGACCAAGTGCTCTTAACTACTGAGCCAACTCTCCAGCCTCATATACCTGGTGAGCCTCTTTCTTCTTTCTCCTTCCTCTTCTTCTCCTTCTTCTTCCTTCTTCTCCTCCTCCTCCTCTTCCTCCTCTTCTTTTCCTTCTCCCTCCTCCTCCTTCTTATTGATTTTTCTTGAGATGAGGTTTCTCTGTGCAGCCCAGGCTAGCTTCAAACTCACAAGAGTTTGAAGCTACCTGCTTCTGCCTCCCAAGTGTTGGAATTAAAAACACAAGCTACGATGTCTGGTCCCAGAAAATTCTTAAAAGAAAAAATGCAAATGGATAGAAAACATTTTAAAAGATGTTTTAGTCATTAGAGAAACGCAAATTAAAATGACTTTAAGATTCCATCTCACTCCAATCAAAAAGATTATGATTAAGAAAACAAATGATGGGCTGGAGAGATGGCTCAGTGGTTAAGAGCACTGTTTGTTCTTCTAGAGGTCCCGAGTTCAATTCCCAACAATCACATGGTGGCCCACAACCATCTGTAATGGGGTCTGATGCCCTCTTCTGGTGTGTATTAAGACAGCAACAGTGCATTCACATACATAAAATAAATAAGTCTTAAAAAAGATAACAAATGATGCAGGGTGGTGGTGGTGCATGCCTTCGATCCCAGCGTTTGGGAAGACAGAAGCAGGTGGATCTCTGAATTCGAGGCCAGCCTGGTCTACAGAATGAGTTCTAAGACAGCCAGGGTTACCCAGAGAAACCCTGTCTTGTAAAACCAACAGCGGCAACAACAAAAACAAAAACAAAAAACCAAAACAGATGCAGAGACCTACGGCCAACGTTAGGCAGAGCTTGGCAAAAGATGGGGAGGAAGGATTGTAGGAGCCAGAGTGGTCAAGGACATCATGAAAACATGGCCCACAGAATCAGCTGGGTTTATCGGGGCTCAGAGACCGAGCGCCAACCAGGGAGCCTGCATGGGACCGACCTAGGTCCTTGGTACACATTAACAGTGCTGTAGGTGTCTCCATGTGGGACACCTAAGAGAGGGGTCCAGGGATGCCTGCCTCTGTTGCTTGTCTTTGGGACCCTTTCTTTCTAGTCTCAATATGATAGGAGGCACTTAACTTGATATGCCAGGGTTGGTTGATATCCATGGGAGGCCTCCCCTTTTCTGAAGGGAAACTGACAAGTAGATGAGGGGGTGAGACTGAGAGGTGAAGAGGGAGAGAAAACTGAGGTCAGGATGTAAAAATAAATAAATATTATTAATTAAAAAAGAAAGAAAACAAATGATAAGAAACATTGGCAAAGATGCAGGGGAAGCCAAGTGTTTGTTTGATGCTGGTGGGAAGGTGAATGCCTGCAGTCACTGGGGAAGCTGGGATAGAAGCTTCTCACAAAGCTAAAACGAGAACTCCCATCTAATCCAGGTATAGCGCCTCTGCACTTTATACATTTCAACCGGGAGACTTGCAAGCACATCCGTGTTCATTGCGACTCTATTTACAACAGCTAGGAGATGAACTCAATCTAGATGTCAATCAGTAGAAGAATGGATAAGATGTGGTATATACACACAACGAAAATTTACTCAGCTGAATGGAAAAAGGAAATCGTGACATCTGCAGGTAAATGGATGGAACTGGCAAGAATTATACTGAGTGAGGTAACTCAGGCTCAGAACCACAAAAACTCTTACGTTTTCCCTCATATCTTATCTTCAAATAGTTGGGTTTGTGTATTTAACTTGGAGCATAAATGGAAGCCAGAAAACTAGGAAGGGGACTTTAGTGGGCCAAGAGAATGGGACTGTAGATGATCAGTTAGTGAGGCGGAGTGCTGGAGGCAGTGTAACCAGGGTCCCAGCCCTTAGCACAACTGACTCCATGGTACAAGTACCATTCAGGTGTAGACAGCATCACCAGCCAAAACTAAAACAAACTTTAGTTTGTCTAATCCATCGAAGTTCATAGCTCTGGGGAAAGTCTCTACTGCACTAACCTTGCTTTCGGGCTTCTGTCGTTCTACTTCGGGCTAACTGTTCGTGTTCACTGAAGTGTGTCAACCCAGGACATGGTTTCTGTGCTTAAGATCTCACTTCGAAAGACTGCTGCTACAACTGGGATCCTGAACACCCAAGGTAGTGTCATGAAGACTTTCTATTGGCTTAAACTCAAGTCTGAGTAGTCTTCTCTGGTCAGGACTCTTATTACAGTTTCATCAGGGCTTTAGTCCAGTATGCTTATGGCAGGAGCATGGCAGTGTGCACGCAGACATGGTACCTAAGGGCTCTACATTCACATCTTCCAGGCATCAGAGACTATAGGCCTGGCTTTGGCTTTTTAAATCTGACAGCCCACTCCAGTGGTACACTTCCTCCAATAAAGCCGTATCTACTCCAACAAGTCCACAACTCCTAATCCCTCTCAAGTAATACCATTCTCTGATATCCAAGCAGGTTAAAGATAGGAGCCTATGGGGGAGAGTCTTCTTCAAAACTACTAGCCACACTTAGTACTTCTTTTTAAAATGGTTTTAGTGGAATTTTAATTAAATGAGTAATACCAGTTCTTTGGCATATCATGTTGTAACTACTCTTCTGATTCTTCTCAGGCTAACATATCCCTTTAATCATGAGACCATTTTATAGCTTACTGAGTGTAATTTGTGCTGCCTTCTAGAATGTTCATTGATCTTGTTGACTGATCCTGTGCAGATATCCAAAGCTGTAGTGAGTGCAAAAGTTCAATGGTCAAGTCATGTTCAGAAGAGAATATTCCACAATACTCCTTCCCACCCTCATGACCCTACTATTCTTTTGGTTTCTTCTTTCTCAGTGTTTCCTGAGTCTTCAGAAGGGAACAGATTCAGATGTCTCATTTAGGACTGTATGTTCAATAGCCACTTATTCTCAGTACTTGGACCAGGTATATGTCTTCACATTAACAGCTGACCACTGCAGAGAGGTCATCTCCCCAGTGTTGAGGTCAGCACTAGTCAGTGTGAATAAACATAAGTTTGATAGCATATCTCTTTATCAAGACAATGGCAATAGGTTCCCATCTTGGGCCTGTGACTTCCCAAGCCATGAGCTATTGGTCAGATTTTATATAACCAAGCATGCGTTCACTTTTGTGGAACATGTCTCAAGTTCAGCCCTAAATATCCTAAAAATATTCCCAAAACATTCCTGCCACTAGCTTACCAGTGGACACACTGTGCCTGCTAGGATGATACTGTAACATGTAGGGATTTCTGCTGGGTGATGTCATCAGTGGCTTTTCTCACTCAGAAGCCTGAATACCACCTTGTAGACTTGAAATCTAACCAGCAAGGGAGAAGTTTTACATCAGTTGTGGTTTGATTATCTGCTGTTCTGCCACCAAACTGTTGTATCTTCAGCCACGGGGTCAATACCATCTAGGTTTGAATACCAAGAGTATAGAATGTAGCTATCACTGTCTTATTCCCAATTGTGGTTCAAATGCTTTTGAGTTCCTTCCTATTTAAAATGCTTCCTGTAGGTAGTAAGTCTTTAATCTGCACACCACTATTATCTGGCTCCTTCAGAACTTTTAACATGAAGGAAGTGGGATTTTGTCAAAAGTCCTTTTTTGCTTCTATGGAGTTGATCATGTGATTTCTGCCCTTGAGTCCATTTATGTAATTTATATTTACATATATCAAACCATCTTTAACTGCCAGATAAAGCCAACTTGATTATGATCTTTTTCAGTTTCAATTTCAGATTGCAAACATATTGCTGAGAATTTTTACATCTAAACTCACCAGGAAAATTTTTTCTGTGTATTTGTTTTCTTGGTTTTGAGTATCTTAGGTAACAATACTGGTGTCACAGAAAATGATAGGTATGGTTCCTTCCCTTTCTATTTTATGGAAAAGTTTAAGAAATATGTGTGGTGATGCATTATGATGAAGAGCTCATATTCTGAGACTGTTGGACCTCAAATCTTGAGGTAAAATACTTTCTCTCCTAAAGAAAATGTATTAAAAACTCATAGTAAAAATGTAAACCATAAAAATAAAGGCTTGCTGAAGTCATACAGATAATATTAACATTTTGTTTAAGCTCCGCCCCAGAGCTACTTGGCAATGGCCAGGTGTGCCTGACTCACTGTAAAAGGGCACTGCTTGCCCGCTCTACTCTCTCTTGCCTTCTTGTTTCCACTCTGTCCTCTCATCCCTTCCCCTTCGCTCCCCATTCCCCCACCCCCCAATGCTCATGGCCGGCCTCTACTCCTCTACTCTCTCTGCCTCTCCTACCCTCTCAGCTCCCCTCCCCATGCCTGAATAAACTCTACTCTATACTATACCTTCATGTGGCTGGTCGCTCAGGGGAAGGGATGCCTCAGCATGGGCCCGTGGAGGCACCCCCTTCCCCCACACCTCACCACACCTGACTACACATCCACCAAAACATATCCCCTCTCTCATTATCTTTTCATAAACACAACAGATAATATAGGCAGATCTGCAAAAGTGCCAGTCTTGTATTCTTTCGTCTGGGGAAGGGTTCCAACCTTAGAAAAATGAACCAATATGGTGGTGAAACCTAAAAACTTTCAGAATTAGGTGATCAGCCCACACACACTTGTCAGGAGTAACACATGTATACATAATATATATGAATACAGTTTTACTGAAGCATAAGTAGTATATCAAGCAAAAGTTGTCACCATCAAGCCTACCACATAAGACAAGTCAGTCATTACATGAATTTAAGTTTTTATTTCTGTATCTCATTGTAGTGCTGTGACAACAAAACGACATCTGTGCACCAGAGCGCACATATATCACAGTAAGATGTAACTTCTCATTACACCACTGCCAGGGGATTAGCATTCTGTAGAAGACATAAGCATGTAGGATGGCCACACCAAATAATTTTCTGTTTTTTTTCCTTAGATAATCTTTTTTTTTTTAATCAGTAATACTTTATCAATCTCACAGTTAATAGACCTATAACTGACCTGGGTGACAGGCTGTGTGGGGATCATTCAACTGAGTTCTACTGTAGAAGCTGCTAGAGTAATTGACACACATCAGTAAGGAACTGTCTGTCACATAATCTGGGCTAGTTGTTGTTAGTTGCACAATGACAAAGTTCTTTTGAAAACAATAGCCCACTTATATGTGAAAAATTCTCTTTCCACTTGTACAGAAGAAAAAGTATTCAGAAAGTTATTTTTGGCCTTGCTATGTCAAAAAGTCAACTGTACAAAGATCTACGTGTTAAACCTAAAATTATTTTAAATGTCTATTAAAAACAAAAATGTCATGCATTTTATTATCAATTATGCAGAGGCTTTAAAACTGTTGCAAGACCATATAATATATATTAGCTTTTATACTGCTAATGCACAACTAACAGCAAACTTGATTAGATTAACGAATTTGTCTTAATTACACCTTTATATATCACACTAGATAGACAAATGCCACAAGATCTGCAGAAACACCTAGTTCTGAGCACTTAAATGGCAGGGTAGCTTTTTATATTGTAATCCTTCACATACAGAATAACAAAGGAAAAAAATGCTGCAGTTTCACGTTACAAAAAAACGTACTGCTATAAAGTATTAAGGGGTAAAGGATATTATCTATAACACAAGGTAACTTACAACTAGTGTCAAAGCAAACAAAACTTCTAAATAAAAGTATCAAAATACACAGAGCAACTGAAGCACAAATCCTGCATTAAATACAGTAAAGATTTAATAACACAATGTATTAGTTAATAAAAGACACAAAAATACAGGGAGCAAGGGCAACCAGTCAATAAAACCAAAATAATGAAAGGGGGGGGGGACGACCACTATATTTCCCCTAGTCAGATTTATTTCTTTCCATCCATATAATACCTGACACTGTACAATAAGTTTTTAATATCATAGAAAAACTTGGTTCTTCCATGAAACTCTTTATACTCTTGATAAACTTTTAAAGTAGACATTATTATGAATGGAAAACAGCCAATAAACCGGCACCTACTGTAACACTGAAGATTCATACAAACTTTTTAAAAGTTATCATAATCCTTCTTGTCCTTTTTCCCTTCAGCTTCAAATCCATCCACTCCATCACTGTCCCTTCTTCGTTTCCTGTTGTTGTGGATATTAAAGCGTTGATTCATTTGTGGTAATGGATCCATTCCCAGAACTTTGTGTATCTGACGGAATGCAAGGAGTCTCAATGCAAACTGCAAATAGAGTTAGAATACAGAATTAATTTAAAGTCAAGGTAAACTCTGAATTTGTTTATTCACTTATTTACTTGAATGCCATGGCCAGAGCACAAGTTGGGGTCGTTCTCCATTGTCCCTGCAGAGCTCTCTCACGGGCACAGAAGCACATCAATTCTTACGTTTGCTTCCCCATATAACAATATGAGAAAAAACAACGTAATGGAACAAACACCGGAATGGGCTGTTTCACCACCAGTGATTACTCAGAAGGGACACATACTATGTCCTGACAGTCTTCTTCTTTTCTTTTTTCTTTTCTGGGGGTGGGGGCGCTTTTCTGTGAGCTTATTTGCTTTCCAAATAACTAAGGTAGAAAATATCAGTCTTGACTGAATAAATTCAGCCTATTCGTAAGGGGTGGTGGCAATGGTGGAAAGATGTCAGTGGTTAAGCAACCTGTGGCTCCTATAGGAGCCAGACTCAATCCACTGTTCCAGGAAAGCCACAGCTATAAAGAGAAACCCCGTCTCAAATCTCCCACTCCACAAGGCAAAATATTCCATTCTTACTCATAACTTTTAATCAGGGGGAAATGAGCACACTTCTTTAGTGACTCAATGGCCTTAAAGAATTTATTCAACATTTTCATTATATACACATTATATAATCCTTACCTTTATCTCTAATCTATAAGAAAAAAAAAGCCCATTTTTTAATGCTAAGAGCACTTCTTAGTCTTTTTTTTTTTGTTTTGTTTTTTCGAGACAGGGTTTCTCTGTGTAGCCCTGGCTGTCCTAGAACTCACTCTGTAGACCATGCTGGCCTCCAACTCAGAAATCCGCCTGCCTCTGCCTCGCAAGTGCTGGGATTAAAGGTGAGCGCTACCACTGCCGGGCTTTTTTTTTTTTTTTAAAAAGATTTAATATATTTAATATGTAGGTACACTGTAGTTGTTTTCAGACACCCCAGAAGAGGATCTCATTACGGATGGTTGTGAGCCACCATGTGGTTGCTGGGATTTGAACTCAGGACCTTCGGAAGAGCAGTCAGTTCTCTTAACCGCTGAGCCATCTTACCAGCCTACTTCTTGGTCTTTTGATACATGTTTTAATTCATTTAACTCACGTACTTATCTAATTTTTAACAACCTAATCAGTTATCTCATTTTGTTGATGATTTGTCCTTTCTCACTTAAGTATGAGGTTTATTAAATATAAATTCTCTTATATATTTAATAGTCCAGTAGCAGGTTCTTTGATTCCAAAGGTTCATATGTGCCAAAATTATACTGTGAAAGAGAATATGAACATATCCTTATATTCATATATGACTATGTAGTCCTGGCTGGACTACAAGAACTCAAGAATGTAGACTAGGCTGGCCTTGAAAGCATAGAGATCCATCTAAGAGCTACATAGTGAGATCCTGACTCAAACAAACAAACAAACAAACAGACAGACAATTCCCAAACAAAAACCCCAAACCAACCAAACAACCTTCTAGAGATTTCCTAACCCAGTAGTAAACAGTAGCTTCCATTACAGAGCTGTAGCTTCCTGTGCTACAACTGTTCAGATTTTACTCAGTTACAATCCCTATAACACCTCTTCCCAATTTGGGCAGGCAGAGTCCGGGTATACAATCCAAGGTCTTTAATTATTTAGCAAGCTTGTCACTGAGCCACAAGCTACCTTGGTTTGGATGCATTTCTAATGTGGTTCATTAGAGAATTCTGCCATATAAGTGGATATTAGTAGCAAATACAATTAAGAGGATTCACACCAATTATTCCTAAAATTTTGGAATTTAAAAAAAAATCTATCTGAGTATGTGTGAGTGCCAAAGAGGATGCTGGATTCCCTAGAAGTAGTTATGAATGGATGTGAGCTGCCATGCAGATGCTAGGAAGCAATCCTGGGTCATCTGTAGGGATAACAAATGTTCTTAAACACCGAGCTATCTTTCTAGCCTCAATCTTGGAACTGACACCACCAAATACTTAATGTTTATTTTTGCAGTGCTGGGACAGAGCCTGGGGAGGAGGGTACTTTGTGTATGTTAGGCAAGATATTACCATTGAGTGTATCTGTACCCACTTAAGGATCACTGAATAATCCTATTTCCTCTTTTGAGTAGAGTGGCGAGGGAGGAAGAGATTAGCTTTGTAAATGTTACCTTGATTAGGTAATTAATGAGGTGTTTAATTTTTTTTCATGGCATAAAGACAAACACAAAATTATACAATCATCAGATTCATCTACCTAAGTAAATATTTAAAATCTTATCAGTGAATTCTAGTTTATGGTAAATCTTTTCTGTTTGATTTTACAGACAGGATTTCATTGTTTAGCCCTGGCATGCCCTAAACTTAGAAAGATCTGCTTGCCTCCACCTCCTGAGCACTGGGATTAAATGAGTTTGCCCTACTATTTCTAGCAAGGTAAATCTTTTTTGTTTTGTTGTTTTGTTTTTTTCCAGACAGGGTTTTTCAGTGTAGCCTTGGCTATCCTGGAACTCAGAGGTATGCCTGCCTCTGCTTCCTGAGTGCTGGGATTAAAGGCCTGTGCCACCACACCCAGCAGTAAATCTTTTTAATAACCTCTTTAAAGATGTACTTCCCAATTAAGTATCAAAAAATGACTAGTATAGTTATTACACATAAAAAAACAATTATAAAATGCCCCGGCCTTAGGGACAGTAATCCAACAAAAATTCAATTACCTGTGCACTGGATGTAATGTCTTCACGCTGTTGGTCAGTCATTGTTGCCAAGGTATCAAAGGGATCCTTTTCACAAGGATCCAGAAGTCCAGGGCTGCCTATAATCATTGTAAAGAGATCAAAGTGTTAGTAGCTTTATCTACTCTGGAAAGCCTCTTATTCAATAAAGAAACTTAATTTTATTTAATAAAAACACTTACCTTTGAGAATAATCCCCGAAGAAATGCACTCAAATACTCTTCTCAGGGCATCTCCGGGGCTTTGAGGACTAGAAGCACTGCTAATTGCTTTCTCTACCAGTAACTCCATAGCCTAAAGTTAAACACACAAAATTAAAATATGTCCAACAGTTTAAAGACCATTTTCAAACACCATCAGAATGACAGGTACATTCTTAAGTGTTGCTAAGGTTTTAAAGATAAACTAAGGTAGTGAGCCCGTCAGCGAGATGGCTCAGTGGGTACAGAGCTCTAGCTGACGAGCCTGATGGAACAGCCACAGTAAACGACTGACTTCTCCAAGTGTCCCTGAGGAGGCAGACAATCCCTGGCACAAAGAACTAAAGAACTGACTTCCTTAAGTTGTTCCAAATCAATTCATATTCATCCCCCCCTCTCGCTCTTTCTCTCTCCCTCTCTCACACACACTCACACACCCAAATGTAAAACAGTAATTTTTATAATATAAAAATATTCAAATTAAATAAAAGCATCAGGTTTCATGTCTCTTGTATCATCTTTTTGGAGGATGAAATAGAATTATTTAAACACGTGAGTTGGTTGAGAGTCCACTCTGGGCAACATAGTAGTACCATCTCAACAAAACAAAACAAAACAACCAATCGAACAAAAAAAACTTGCTAGCCTCTGGGGTAGAGATAGGAGGATTGGTGGGAGTTTGAGGCCAGTTTAGTCTACACAGTGAACTCCAGGACAAACAGAACCACAGAGAGAATCTATCTCAAAAGAAGCTAACAAGTAAACTCAAGGCAGCAGGATCAGAAAACTTTACATTTTAAGATTTGTACCTAAAAATGAGAAAAATCAGGCTAATACCTACAGATTACTGATTCTAGGAGTTTGAGCAGGGCAACATTCCACTAATATTTTAATTCTGTGTTTTGTTTTTTTTTTTTAATTGGGATCTCACTTTGGACCTCAAGGCTAACCTATACACTGTACAACTCATGAATGCTTTGATTCAACAGGCTTGCTTCAGATTCTTGTGAAGTGCGCTACAGGTATGAGCCTTCACTCCAGCCCATTTCTAATTCTGAGACATGGTCTCACTAAGCACCCAAGCCTGCCTGAGATCATCCTCCTGCTTATTTCAATGCTGAGACTACACAGGCCTGATCTATCCCATCTGATCTGTTTTATTTTATTTTTTTTTAATAAACAACAGGTATTTCAACTTTCATTTAATGCATCATGGGAATTCTATCACCCATAAGAATTAACAAAAAACCAATACTTTCACTGTATTTTACATTTAAGAGACAAAACAAACCACCACCACCAACAACAACTTAAACCAATGACTGAAAGACAAAGGTTAAAAAAAGCAACCAGTTAAAAATGGTTAAAAAAGCAACCAGGTTAGAGATGGCTCAAGGTTAAAGAAAACGGCTGCTCTTCCAGAGGTTCTAAGTTCAATTCCCAGCAACCACATGGTGGCTTATAACCATCTATAATGTGATCTGATGCTCTCCTCTGGCCAGCAGATAGAGCACTCATAAAATAAATAAAATCATAAAAAAAAAAAGGCAACTAACCAAACAATCCCAACCAATTTGGCTTTTTTTTTCTTTTCTTTAGAAACATTTGCAGTGTTTATTTTTTAAAGACTTATTTATTTATCTTAGATATATTCTTTATTTACATTTCAAATGATTTCCCCTTTCCTTGTGGGCTAATATCCACTTATCAGTGACTGCATACCATGTGTGTTCTTTTGTGATTGGGTTACCTCACTAAGGATGATATTTTCCAGTTCCACCCATTTGCCTAAGAATTTCATGAATTCATTAATAGCTGAGTAGTATTCCATTGTGTAAATATACCACATTTTCTGTATCCATTCCTCCGTTGAGGGACATCTGGGTTCTTTCCAGCTTCTGGCTATTATAAATAAGGCTGCTATGAACATAGTGGAGCATGTGTCCTTACTGCATGCAGGTAAAGCCTCTGGGTATATGCCCAGGAGTGGTATAGCCGGATCCTCCAGGAGTGTCATGCCCAGTTTTCTGAGGAACCGCCAGACTACTTTCTAGAGTGGTTGTACCAGCTTGCAATCCCACCTGCAGTGGAGGAGTGTTCTTTCTCCACATCCTCACCAGCACCTGCTGTCCCCTGAGTTTTTGATCTTAGCCATTCTGACTGGTGTGAGGTGAAACCTCAGGGTTGTTTTGATTCACATTTCCCTGATGACTAAGGATGTTGAACATTTCTTTAGGTGCTACTCAACCATTCGATATTCCTCAGTTGAGAATTCTTTGTTTAGCTCTGTACCCCATTTTTTAATAGGGTTACTTGCCTCTCTGGAGTCTACCTTCTTGAGTTCTTTGTATATATTGGATATTAGCCCTCTGTTGGTGTGAGTACACTGTAGCTGTCTTCAGACACACAAGAAGGCACTGGATGCCCATTACAGATAGTTATGAGGCGCCATGTGGTTGCTGGGAATTGAACCTCTGGAAGAGTAGTGTCAGTGCTCTTAACCACTGAGCCATCTCTCCAGCCTCAGTATTTGTTTTTACAATTCATTCTTTCTTTCAAAGTTGTAAATCAAAAGCTTTAGGTAGGCTTACAAAATTATTCAATCATTATCACAGTCGAATTCCAGAATTTAGAAAAAATCACTGCATATCTACAAGCAGACATTTCTTCCTCTCTACTCGCTCCTCTAATCCACTTTCAAATTCTACAGACTTGCCTACTCCTGACATTAACACAGATTGAACCAGATGAACACTATCTTCCAGCTAGTACAAAGTTTTGGATTTATCCAGTATAGATTTTGAAAAAAAAATTGCTTTTTAATTATTTATTTTTACCCATGTGTGTATGTATGTTGGCTGTCTACTACATGTCTGGAAGTGCCCGCCAAGGCCAAAGAGGGTGTGGGAACCCTTTGGAGTTAAGAGTTATAGACAATTATGAACTGTTAGAGGTGGGTGCTGGGAACAGAATTCAGGTCAATTAACTGTAGGTGATCTCTCCAGTGGCCACTGTAGCTTTTATTTAAAATTTAAATAGGAATTACAGGGCCTATCAAATGACTCAGCATGGCATGGCATTGCTGTCAAGCCTGACAACCTGAGTCTGATCCCTGAATTCATAGCTGAGGACAGGACTGGACAGGACAGGACAGGACAGGACAGACAGACAGACAGACAGACACACACACACACACACACACACACAGCTCAAAATACACAAATCAAACACAGGAGTGCAATAAATAGGAGCTCAAAAACAATTTAAAGAATCCAGACAATTTGCAATTACAATGAAATTCTAAAATGATTTAGAAGGTGAAAAACTTATGTTCAGTTATACAATACAAATAAAAAAAAGCTACTGGTAGGGGATGAGAAGTGACTCAGTGGTTAAGAGCATCTGCTGCTCTTGCAGAAGACCCATGTTTGATTCCCAGTACCCATATGGTGGCTCCCAGCTATCTAACTCCAGTTCAATGGCTCTAACACCACATTTTGACCTCAGTTACCAGGCACACACGATATATACACACATGTAGACAAAACATTCATACACATAAGATAAAAGCCAAAAGTAAGACTGTGTCAGACCAATCTTAAGGTACAGAATCAAATATCAAGATCTCTTGCTCCTCGAAAACATAATAAAAAAATGTAACAATGCACATGCTACTTACTGTCTCTTAGCAAAAATGAAGTCTCTTGCACCAAACAGGAACGGACAGTAAAGAAACCCCCCAAGCAATAGTGATCATGCTCACGCAGGTCTTCTTCCTGCACTCGCATGTGGAACTTGGGAGTGGGATTGGCAAGGGAGTCAACAAAGCCTCCAGTATTTCACATTAATCTAAGATTATTTCATAATAATCTAATAAGTCGGGGGAAGAATTGATTGTGCTATAGGACATTCTCCTAAAAGCCGAGACCTGTTCTGATCATCTTCACCTTCCCAGAGGTAGGAGCAGAGAATTTCTAATCTTGAAGCCTTTTGGAAGCCAGTCTTTGGAGTACAAGGCTATGGACACTTTGCCCACATTTAATAACCTAACAATAATAAATAACCTTTCAACTTGTACTTCTTTCCACAAGCAGTCCATAAATGCATCACTTATAGGGAAAGAAAAAGGCAGACATTTTTAAAAGGTTCATCAACACTTGACTAATAAAAAATGTGGGACATATAAACTGTGGAATTAAATCCCGATAAATAATGCTAGTCTGTCATTCCCAACAACACAGACCAAAACCTACCAGTTATCACACTATGTGGAAATAAGCCGTGCACACGTACTCTGTTCCCATAAACAGAATGTGGCAGAGCCTGGGATGTACGTGGAGAAGGTGGTGGTAAGACAGCTAATGGCCATAATGTAAAAAAAAGGAAAAGCAGAATAATCTATTTTCTGTAACAAAGCAGGATCAATGCTTAATAATTAGTCATAAACCTTTTTTGGGGGGACTGGAGAAGTGGCTCAAAGGTTAAAAACACTGACTGCTCTTCCAAAGGTCCTGAGTTCAATTCCCAGCAACCACATGGTAGCTCTCAACCATCTGTAATGGGATCTGATGCCCTCTTCTGGTGTGTATGAAGACAGCTACAATATATACTCATATAAACAAATCTTAAAAAAACCAAAAACAAAACAAACCTTTCTGGGGGAGGGGGGGGGGAGGGATATGTATGTGTTAGGTACTGAGGATCAAACCCAGAATCTTGCATATTCTTGGCAAGTGCCCTAACATGAACGACATCTCTAGCTCTTTTATTTCAAGGTAGTTGTTAAAAGACTCTGAATGTTCTCAGAACAAAAAAGCTGATGCCAATGACTTGACCAAATCATTACCCATTATATGAATGTACTGAAATGATCCATTTATCATAAATATTAAAAGTACATAGGAACAAATTTGTGTGACATCTTGCACTCATGTGAACAATAATATCTATCCTGTATAGACTTTGCATGGCAATTATCCATTAAAATAGTTTATTAATAATAAAAGCAACCCCTGGTACAGATGCTGATGTGGGGCTGTGCACGTGCAAGGGCAAAAGATTTATGAAAACTCTTTTCAATCAGTATTTCTGTGAACAAAGCTGCTGCCAAAGTAAAATCTAACAAAACATTAAAAAACCTGTTTGGATGAGTTTAACGTATAAGAATTATAACACAATCTAAAATTGATTATAAGAGAACTCAATGACTACATGAAACCAACAAAATGAAGTCAAAGTTCAGATAAATAGGAAGATCCCAAGGCTACTTACTATATGCCAAGCCAAAACCCCAAACATTATGGAACTGTGATGTTGGAATGAAAATGGCCCCCATAGACTCTTAATTTCAATGCTTGTCCTCCACTGGTAGAACTGAAAAGGGTTAGTAGGTGTGGCCTCGTTGGAAGAGGTGGGTCACCAAGGTGGGCTTTGAGGTTTCAAAAGCTCATGCCATTTCCAATTAGCTCTTTCTTCTTGCTTTTGGATCAGATTTAAGCTCTTAGTACCGCTCCAGTGTCACACCAGTCTGCTACCATGCTCCCCACCATGACGGCCACGGAATCTAACCCCTGAAATCATGAGTTCCCAGTAAATTCTTCTGCCACTTGTCTCAGTCACAGTCTTTCTTCACAGCAACACAGAAGCTACCAGAGTTGGTACAGAGAGTAGGCTAGTATTGCTGTGTAAAAGATTGTTGTGCAATCTTTCTGTTTTTGGAGTAATGTAGAAGACTTTGGACTAGGAAAGCAGTAGAATGATATAAACAGGGCTTAATAGGACATCCTAGTAGGAGCCTGGAAGACAACTGTGCTAAGAGTCATACGGACTACACAGGTCCTTTGAATGGAAACAATATTAGTAATTAAATTAGAGACCATTCTTGTGATGTTTTGGCAAAATATGTGCCTGGTTTTTGCTCTTGTTTTAAGAAACTGCCTAACACTAAATTGAAGAGTTATGGACTAATTTCAAATGGCGGGGGAGATTTCAAAATAGTCTACTGCTGACTTTGTCATGTGGTTATTAGTAACCACTCTTAAGCAGTTCTACAGTGAACAAGAGCACCAGGAAATCTGATGTTGAAGCCTTAGTTTGTGCTCAAAGAGATAAGGAGAAACGGAATTAAGTGAGTGGTGCCCTTAAAGTCAGACCCCATCAAGCTAATCCTGTAATTTGTGAAAAGAAATGGCCTAAGTCAGTGATTCTCATCCTTACTAATGTTATGACTCTTGATACATAATATACTCTCATGTTGTAGTGACTCCTTACCATAACATTTTCATTGCTTCATATCTATAATTTTACCTCATACTGCTTCATACTTCATAACTGTAATTTTGCTACTGTTATGAATTGCAATGTCAATGTATGTGGGCTATCTGAAGTACAACCCCTGTGAAAGGGTCATTCAGACCTCCAAAGGGGCCTTATAACCCACAGGTCGGAAATCACTGCACTAAGGAATTATCTGTTCTAAATGAGAAACAACAAAGGAAACTTTATGCAAATGTAATTCAAGGAGGGGACCAGATTCCATCCCAAGCAGGCAAAAGAACTTGGCAGCATCACCACATTGTTCTGGCTTCAGAACCATGAAGGACATAATAGTACAGGGTTGTGGAATCGTCTTTCTCAGCTAATGAAAGCCACTGAGTCCAAGTGTGTGGCAGAGGAGTCCCTGCATGAAGGTCCAGAAAAGACTTTGCATAAAGCTGTGAAAGTGAAGGGTGGATTGTGTTGGAGATACCAGGATACTGGAGTCACTAGAGCTCTGGGATGTCTACCAAGGAGTGAGTGCAAGGGAGTGGAACCAGGCTGAGAGAGAGGTCTGTGGCAGTCAGCAAGACTGGAAGGAAGAAGCACTCTAAGCCCTTTGACATCACAGACCTACAGGATTTCCTCATTATGCCCCCCTTCCCAACACTTTGGAAAGGTACTATATATTCTAAGCCATTGTATATTGCTAGAACATAACTTGCTTTTTAGTTTTGTTTTGGCAGGAGTTACAACTAGGAGACTGAGATGAGTCTCAAAAGAGACTTCAAATGTTTAAAACTGTTGAGACTGAAGAAATCTGGGGACTTTTGAAGTTAGACTAAATTCATTTTGCATTATGGTATTTTTACACCCCTATGGGGACAGGGAGTAGAATGTGGTAGTTTGAATGAGAATGGTCCATACAGGCTTATATATTTGGCAGAATGCTTTGGAAAGGATTAGGAGGTGTAGCCTTATTGGAGGAGTTATGTCATCGGGGGTGGGGGTTTGAGGTTTGAAAAGCCTACCTGAGATGTGCTCGGCCCAGGGAGAGGCACTATTAGGAGTGACCCTGTTGGAGTAGGTTTGTCACTGTGGGTGTGAGCTATAAGACCCTCACCCTGGAAGTCAACCTACTAGCAGCCTTCAGATGAAGATATAGAACTCTCAGCTCTGCCTGCCTAGATGCTGCCACGCTCCTGCCTTGATGATATGGACTAAAGCTCTGAACCTGTAAACCAACCCCAATAAAATGTCCTTATACGAGTTGCCTTGGTCATGGTGTCTGTTCACAGTGGTAAAACCCTAACTAAAACACCACCCTACTTCTAGTTAGTTTTCTCTGACGGTTGATTACTGTCTCAACAAGAAAGCTCTCAGCTACTGTTCTAGTATGATGTTTGCCTCCCTGCCATAATGGTCTCGAGTAACCCTCTGAAGGTGTGCCTGAACCCCCAGTAATCTTTCTTCTATTAGCTGCCCCAGTCATGGTGTCCTTTTGCAGCAACAGAAAAGCAATTACTACAGAATAATAAGCAGGAAAGAATAGGACAAAGCTGAAAACAAAATTAAGTCTTCAAATTCTGTGTACATAGGAAAGAGGCGAAAGATGAAAACAATTTACAGAGAAGACAGTAGTTATGTCAGATAAAGTTAATCTGACAAATAGGATACTTGTCTCTATATAGAGATCATTATTAATCAGAAATAAAAAAAAAAAACAAACAAACAAAAAAAAAAAACCTTCCCTGGGTAAAAAAGAAAAAAAAATTTATAAGACAAAAAGTGTCTCAGAAAATACATAGCATTCATCTTTGATTCATTTATGTATTTTTGCTCATCTGGCTTTTGGACATAGGGTCTTTCAAACAATGTACTTACTCATCATTTCCTGCCTCAAGCTTCCCAGTGCTGAGGTCAGAGGTATGTGTAAGAATACCTGAATTCTACTCATAAGTAAAAGATGATTTAGCCACACAAGTAACAAACATGATTCCCTCCTCAATAAAAACCACACACTGTAGCTTTTTATCTTACTTATTTTTTCCTCCCACTTCTCTTACAAATACCAGAATTTTGTTATTTTATGTGTGAGTTGTGGGGGCTTAGGCCCTCAAGTTTGCATAGCTGAGCTGGTACACAACCCATTATAATTCTTTTTTTTTTTTTAAATAAGCACACCACCCTCATTTTTTTTCCTTTTTTAACTATCATTCATTCACTCACACGAAGTGTGCTGCCCTACTCCTCTGTGCACCATGGTGTGCACACATGAAGGTCAAAGGACAAGTTTTAGTAGTTAGTTCTCTCCTTCTACCATAGGGATGGAACTCAGGCTTGGTAGCAAATGCTTTTGCCCACTAAAGTATTTTAACACCACAAGTATAATTTTTAAATTAGTAAATCACAAGAAAGTATAAATATTTTCAAATCTCCCAGCTTTGTCATCAAACAGAAAAATATACCATGTAAATGAAAACATAGGACAAATGAAATCAGAGAACAACGACTACCACAGAAGAACTTTCTAAATACTCATTTTTCACACTGTGCTGTCACTGGCTACTTACCCAGCTAGGAAAATCAGACCATGTTGGAACTCGTTGACAAAGGTCTCGGAGAATACGTATGATAATCACACAGGACTGTAGGCCATTAGCTCTAGCCTTGAGGGCAACACAAAAACCAACTGAATTAATCTTAGAAATATTAAAAATATCCCTTGGTGAAAAAAAGTTAAAATACCACTGTTCAATGGAAGCTCAGATTAAAAAATAAAAATAATTACATTTGAATCGGTTTCAATGAGCTTCCATTTACAGCAGTATTTTATGCCAGAGTTAGTATTGATAAGCTAGTATTTAGGTCAAAGTAAACAGATCATACAAGAATAATATTTCTTGATCCCCTGTGAACCTTGACCTGTGTTCATACAAAACAGTAAACTGAAAAAAAAATCTGCCTAAATTAGAAACAAAAAGGAAAAGTAAAGAGCTAAAAAGTTTGTCTAGGGACTGAAAGGTTAAGGAAATCTGTTTGGTTTCCTCTCTGTGCCTTTGCATGTCTGCAAAGTCACTAAACCAAGCAGCTGCTTCCTCACCTTTCATTCCCTACACTTATTAACTTAAGAGAAAGAAGGGGAAAAAATCTTAAAACTATACACAAAGCTTTAAACACATATTCCATTATTTAAAGCAAAGTTAATCTGCAGCCTTATGGAATATAATATATATACAAAACATGTGATGTTCCTAAACAAGTCAACTTTAAATATAGCCACTAAAAATAAAAAACCCGGACTACAAACACCCCCAAACCTGTTTATTGTCAAATTAATAGTAACCGCAAAATGCAGATCGTTATACTCAGCTTTCTATGATAACTTATTTTCTGAGATTTAATTTAAAATAGTGTTGTTTAGGCAATTGTTTGAAATGTTTAAGCATAGTTAAACATGTTGTACTGAACTACTCTCTCATAAGGCTACAAGAAAAAAGTAAAATGATGTTCCGAACCTGGAACCACTTAGCGTGGCGTAGAGCAGCCAGAGCGTCAAGGCATTTTTGCCTGTCCAAGACGTCCGGTGGGTCTTTCACCATACCCGAGGTTACATCTAAAATGGATTGAATTGGCAAAATGCAGTGAGGAATGGGTGTTTGACCAGGTGAGCAAGACACTTCCTTAAAGCAGCATCAGTGTCACGTGAGCCATTTGAGAGCTTTTCAGTTAAATTCATCCAGGGAGTAACTTTTAACAAATTTACGTAATACATATAATATGAAGAACAAAAGGAGAATTAAGGTAAACTCTTCGGTGATACAGTAATTTTCTGGAAATAGAAGTCTTACTCACCAAAATGAAGTCTAAAGGAAAGATTATTGGACACAGCGCACCAGCACAAAGACGACAAAGACGAAAGGGAACACAAAAATCCACCTTAAATGGGAATGTACAATAAACTACCAAGTTGGTAAAGTGTCCTAGATTATTCTGGGGCTAATATAAGAAAGAACTTAAATAAATATGGAATGATCAATACAACAATTACAAGGGGGTGAAAAGAAAAGAACAAAGGACCAAAATGAGGTTTATTTCTGAGAAAACAGTTCTTGATGTTCAATAGAACTTTAGCATGCCATAAGGGAATACAAAATACCTTCTAAAATGAAAAGTTGTCATTAAAGGTATTCCAAAGAGGAAGCAAAGAGAACCAATGAGTAAAGCAGAGAGGCTACAGGAAGTAGCACAGTTAAATACATGAAGTACAGAAAGCAGCCATAAGCAGAGCGCTCGAATGGTAAATATGTAGGGTCTTTTAAACTGGTTAAAATGTGTTACAGAAAGCTTGAGAAAATAAAAATCAGGACAAGAAATTAAGTTTACATTAATAAAGGCTAGTTTACATTAATAAGTCATTCACCAAAGTGAAAATCCAAAGTGCAGCTACATGTTTATATAAAATATAAGTTTGCTGGTCAAATTATTATATAACTAAACAGCAAATACTTCAACAACCTACTTCATAGTTGCCATCAACTTTACAGTATATTTTGCTCTGGCATTTGAAACAAGATGCCTGTAGCTCAGGCTGGCCTTGTCCTCAAGGTGCCCGTAGCTCAGGCTGGCCTTGTCTGAGAGGTTTGCTGTCCTCCCTCAGCATCTGAAAGCTGGGGTTAACAGTGTGAGGATCATGCCTGGCTTATTGTACGTTTTTTAAATTCAAGAAAATTATAAAAAGCAATCTGCTGAGTATAAGCAGTAGCTAGAGAACACTAAAAACCATAACACATTTAGGATATAATAATTTATTATTTCAAATGACTAAGAGGGACAAAGAAGAAATATATAAAATGAGAGTACTTTAAGTCTAGGTAAAACACTTGAAATTTTCTCTTTTACACATTTAGAAACTGATTTTACTAAAATTTATTTTTATTTATGCATCTTTTTGGGTGCCTAGAGTCCAGAAGGTATGGGATCCCTGGGGCAGGAGTATATAGAGTTGGTTGTGGGCTGCCTGAGCATGGGTGCTGGGAACTGAACTGAGGTTCTCTGCAAGAGCAGCAAGTGCTCTTAACAAGCCACCTCTCCAGCTCAACAATTTGGAAATCTTAAAAGATAAGTTGTCATTATTCTGAGAAGATGAGATATGAAAAGGTACCTAAAAATGAGATAAGGAAAAAGGACGAAGAAAGGATAGCTAACTAGCCTGAAAAAGAAGAAAGTCCACCCCCACTACTTCCACTCTCCAAAACATGCAGGATATGGGAAAGGGTCTCTGACTTCTGCTCTTATTTACAGTATTGTTAAAGTCAGATGTACTCTGTACTGTGTCTCAGAATTTTATAAATTCTGCCAATATGCAGGAAATTTTTGTACGAAAGCATAACTTTTTAAATTTTAGTCTACAATACAAATTCAATGATGACAGAATACCTATTCCAAGTTAAAAACAAATAAGAGCTATAAGTAGGAAATTTTTGTTAAATTTAGAGTGTGGATTTTTGTACCCACTTTAATGTTCTAAGTAGATTAACCCCTTAGATACATTGTGCTAAATCATACTTGTTCCCTAACAGTCAAAACAAAAATCTGTTAATTTATAAAAAACAAAATGCAAATTCTTTTCCTACATGAACGTATTTCATGAATTATAAGGGGTTAATCACCAATTAGAAGACATGCTGTGTCCACACTATTTTATGATTAAAAGTTAACGGGAATATATTAATTTCAATTAACATGGTTATGTAAAATATAATTCACTCAACTATTTAAAAACTAGTGTGAACACTGCTCAATTCTAGAAGAGACAAAAGACAAACAAAATAGCCACACAAAAGACAAAAAATGCCAGAC
Organism: Tokudaia tokunoshimensis; assembly: GCA_036184795.1. Classification (NCBI taxonomy): domain Eukaryota; kingdom Metazoa; phylum Chordata; class Mammalia; order Rodentia; family Muridae; genus Tokudaia; species Tokudaia tokunoshimensis. The sequence continues at coordinate 56,690,978 of BTHU01000009.1, read as the reverse complement.
TCTGCATCCAAAATCCCCCTTAATCAAATGGCAGATGTGACACTGAGCTTTTGAAAACCTTGGTCAAAAATCCTTCCGATGTCTTGGCAGCAACCCCTGACAGGAATCAATCCCTTCTGCTAGAAGGCTTTGGACCGGGCCTGATAAGCTACAGGTAGAAAAAAACACACATAATACTTGAATTGCTGCAGAAAAGACTCTGTAGCAATGGTTAGAGCATTCTGAACATTTCAAGCTAAATTCAATTAAATGTTTACTGCATGTTAACTGTCAAACACAGTACCAGGAAAGAGATCTGTTGTTATGTGTTTAACAGTTATTTCAACAATTTAGTCATTTCTTTTATTAAATAATTTTCACATCAAAGCGGACCACTACGCATTAAAGAGGCTATCACACTATGTGGAAATATAATGGTTAAGTCTCCCGATTTACAACAGCTCCTCCGGCAAAGCCTTCCTTACACCTTGTACTAACCCCCAAAGCAAGCTAGAGGCTTTCAGTGATCTTAAGACACAGAGCATTGGGAGCTGCAGTGAGAGAGAATACATACCTATACTCTGCAGCTAGAAAAAAGCAATCTTCATGATAAAGCTAAAAACATGGGTTTACTGCAGTCATCTGCAGCAAGGAACACTGATCAACATCTCTACACTTTTGTATATCCAACTTTCCAGCTCAGTGTCTTGAAGCAAAATCTTTCGATTTTAAGCTGACCATTTCCCTCATGATCATATTTATAAAATTCAGAATTGTAATTCTATCTCAGTCTGGGTCAGACAAAAATGTAGTTTTGTTTCCTTTAGAAAGGGCATGTTAAAGGATTTACTACAAATATGACACTATGAACTTATAAAATGGTTTGGGAATGAACTAACTGAAGTTAAATACACAGAAACATTCTGAAAGCTAAATGATTACATGAGCATAATTTTACATTAATTATAGCAACATTAATTTATAATATATCATACTAGATTTTTAAAAACTGAAGTAAAGGATCGTATAGGCTACATACAACGTGGCCAAATTGGCTCAGGAACTACTTCTTCAAGCAACATGGACAGCCAGACCTCGAGATGAATTCATGCTCATACAAATGATCCTTTACATAAAACTCCTATTTTTTAGGATGCAAAGCTTAAGATACAACATAAAAGTGCTAATATGGTACACATATGTAATATACAAAATCAGACAAGTCTCTCAATGAAATTTTGACTAAAATATTCTTTTCTTGGGCCATAGAAAGCCCATTTTCTTAGAAATAATTGCTTTGTCTTAAGAAAACAAAATTATAATAGTAATTGATAGTCTTTTTCTTCTCAACCTGTACTACAAAGAGTGTAAAATTTAACTCCATTTTCAACAACTTAAGATGGATAAAAACATGAAAGGAAACAAAGTAGATTTTATCTGACCCATAAAACAGAGACCCACATTACTGCAGACACTGATCATGCTTTTGCCTTAACAGCCCTGGCAGCTTTGAAAACGTTACAGAGTAGTCAGTCCCTAAAGCAACATTGCTGGCACCAGTGGTGTTTCATAGTCTACAAATGCAAATTCAGCTGAAAAAAACCAAACAAACCAAAACCAAAAAGAAAAACTGCACTGTACTATAACTCCTTTATTTATTCACATTACTCGTTAAGAGTTCTAGCATGATATGCAGGCCAAATGCCCACACATCTGTGTGCATCAGCATGGTCTGCATTTAATGAAATTACACAAAACCCAAGAGCAGCCTCAGAGAACTAGAAATAGTTACTTCAGGCCAGGTCAGAGCCATGACTACACACATAATAATTGTGAGTGATATTGTTCGCCAATTTGTGAAATCTTTTTCATCAAGACAAGGCAAGACCAATGTTGTCTTAGTAAAAGTTAAATTGTGGCCCCTAGTTATTAACAAGCATTTACAACTTTTTCATGTGTCAACTATATAAAAAGCAATTTTTGAAGTTTTTTTTTCCAGAAACCTGAGGTCCGCAAGAAAAGAAAGAAAAAAATTATATCAAGAAAACCAATCACATGATATAAATGTTTTCTATAATAGTACATCACTAAGAAGAGCATTCACTTTGTTAGAAATGATCTATAGCAAAACTAATTGCTGAGTAAGTTAAATCTATAAAATTCGTATGTAATGCCAGCATGTTGCCTTCTAGGGCTTAATGCCATCATAAAGGGTAGGTAAATGGAAAACAAAAAGTTAACAGAAAAGTAGAATGTTTAATTGGCTTTCCAACCTCCTTCCCTCATGTTCTCTTCTCGAATAATTGGAGATGTCAGGGTAATAGTGACTTGCATTTTTGGCTCCACACACGAGTTCAAAATTATCGCTGCCTCAGACACAGCACATTTTATGTCATACTTCTCAGGACTTATAACCTATGTAGTAAAGATTATAAGACATTAGTTAAACCTTCAGCATTAAAAGACAAATACAGGTTTATTGTGGCTTTAGTTTATTAATCACTCTACAAATAATGGATTCTCTACCCTCTAAAAACACATGCCAGATTACCCATACCATTTATCTTTTACCTTTCCTTATTTTCAGAATTCTTTGTGGAACTATTACTCCCTACTCTTTTTAAACTTTATTGCTGTCTTATTTTTCTATATATGAGTGCTCTGTCTGCACGTGTGCCTGTGCGTCATGTGTGTGTCTGGTGCCTACATGGGAAGAAGAGAGCTCGGATCCCCTGGACTAGAGTTACAGACGGCTGTGAGTCATCCTGTATTTTAAACTGATCATCCCATTACTGTTAACATGAGTTATTTGTACATGTGTATGCATGTCTCCCTTAAAAAAATAGCTGCTGCCATTACTTAACTTATAAACTTTCAAGGGAAGCAAAATAAGTGTGAGCACCTCAAAGAGTCTAATCGACTGTTCCCATGCTTCATCCTCTGTGACTTTAACAGTTACTGCTTATCCAGAAGCAGTCAATAGCAGGATCTACTGCAATTTGGTAGACATGTGTACAGCTTCAGTTTATATGAACAAAAGAAGCCTCTATACAGACATTATAGGGGCTGGAGATATAGCTCAGTTGATTAAACCATCTGGTGTGTGAAAGGCTCTGGGTTTGAACCCGAGAACCTGTCTATCCCCATTACTGAAAACAAGATAGAAGCATGAAATTCTACACAGCAATACTTTAGCCTCAATTGTACCTGACTTTACCTGTGATATTGTACTTAACACACACAGGGTTGCTGGAACTTAAAAAAAAAAAAGCCATTTCCATGTATTATGTGTGCGCATGTATGCTTACATATGCCACAGTGCACGAGTGGAGCCAGACGATGACTTGCAATTGTCCTTCCCTCCCTCCCGCCTAGGAGGTCCTGAGGAGTGTGAACTGTGAACTCAGGCTATCAGACTAGGCAGCAAGTCTGAGCAGTCTCAATCCCCCATTAGCATTTTAAGTACTGACAGTACTATTTAAATGTTAACGACAATGATGAATTTATTTTACCTGTTTATGCACCCACACAGTAAGAACAAGTGATTTGAAAACTAGTTTGCTTTTGATTAAATGTTAATTATTATTTAATAGTTTTAATTATTTTTTGTTTCTAGAAAGTTATTTTATTGCATGTGTTGTGCTTGGTTATATATCTGTGTACCACGTATGTGCCTGGTGTTTGTGAGGTCAGAGGATTTTGGAGCCCTACAACTAAGTTCTGGCTGATTGTAAGCAGAATGTTGATCCTGGGACTCAAACTCAGGTTCCTCTGTAAGAACAATAAATGTTTATAACTGCTGAGCCATCTCAACAGCCCCTCACTAAAACACTTTATTCCATGTGTTTCTATGTGTGTGATTTGAGTCTATATGGTGATTTGAGTATATAGACCATTACATGTATAAGGTCTGCAATGTATAAGGTCAGAAGACAACTTTTAGAAATCAGCTCTCTCTGCAACACAGCTTCTGGGAATCAAACTCAAGTCATCAGACTTTAAAGGTAAGCACCATTATTCATGAAGCCACCTGGAAGGCTACTTAAAAAAATTACAGAATTTCTTTCTTTGCAGTATAAATATATGCCAGATTAGTATCAAGCTGTTCCTTAAAATTTTCTGATTTTTTTTCCCTCCTAAATCTTATCCATCACTGTCCTTGCTCCTTTCACTGTTCTACTCATATCAACAAAGAAAAAGAAGTGAGAATAATCTATTTGGAAAGATTCATTTTCAGTTCTGGGAACAATGTTAATACGGAAAAAAAAAATAAGTGTCAATGCTAAATTCAATATGGCTTAACCAACAGGACACCTCACTGTCCCTTTTGTTTTGTGTTGCTCTACTGTGGTCAAGTACAATTCTCAATTACTACTGTAGAATCCGGTTAAACACCAATCCCTAAATTTAGAATGCCTAATTAAACCGTAATGTTTTACAAGACTGTTACTGATACTGTAGGTGACTCAAGAAAAATTACTTTAAACCTTGGTCATTCTGATCTATGTATCAGATATAAATGAAGATAGATTGATAGATTTATATTTGGTGGATTTTGTTTTGCTTTTTGAGACAAGTTCTCAAGTGGCCCAAGCCAGACTCAAACTCTATAGGTAGTCAAATACAACTCTGAACTTATGATTTTCTTGCCTCTATACTTCCCATGTGTTGTATCACAGGCATGTACCACCATATTAGCTTCTAAAATCCCATCTTTAGAAAAAGCTTTGTTCTGATAGAACCAAAAGAGAATGTTTTATTACTTGTATATCGTTACAATTTATTGGAGACAAGAAGCTTAAAAAATAGTTATTGTGTAAATGCGTATGCAGGATGTGTGTGTGTGCGTGTGAGCGTGTGTGCGCATGCACATATCTGGGGACAAGTTTGTGGAGTTAGTTCTCCCTTCCACCTTTATGTGGTTTCTGAGGATCGAACTCCCATGTCTCAAGGCTTTAAAGTACTTTTAACTGCTTGACCATCTTGCTGTCAAGAGGAAGTATTTCCTAGCCTTATAAGTATTTATGGTCTCACTAATTTTAGTTACTTGTCTATAGTCAATTACAATCAGAAAATATTAAATGGAAAGGCACACAAATAAGCAATTCATACATCGTCAAGTGAATGCTGTTTGCAATAGCACAGTTAAAATTAGAGCTACCCTGCCCTCTCTGGCCTGCTTTGTGAATCATCCCTGCTCAATCCACCACCTGTCCATGATTTACATATTAGATGAGTTGTTACTGATATAGCACCACTATGTGTATAAGTGGCTGTTATGTCATTACATGAAAACAGCAGCAGGAAGAGTGATGCTGCCATTCAACCATAACAAACAGAAGCCTCACTGAAAAGGTGAAAGTTCTAGAACCGAGGAGAGATGGGCTGGGGAATACTGCTGGGTGGTAAGAACTTATTTAGGATGCACAAGGTCTTAGGTTTATAGACAGCATCCCCCTGGGTTTGGGTTTGGGGGTAAGAACATGCTGAGTTGGCAGCTACTTAGACATATGGTGGAGAATTTGTTGCTATCTACTATGCTCAACTATAAATATTTGCTTAATTTATTAGCACTTTATCCCAGGTATGCAAGAGTAGGAAAAACATGACATATCTACTCCAAGGTTATAGCCATCTTGGGGGCTTCAGGAAATCTACAGAAAGAAATCTTTCCAAGAGTACAGAGAGACTATTATATTAATAAAACCAGACAAATGCAATGAATACATACTCTTAATTACATTAAAACACTCATTCAACTAAGAGATTCATTAAAAGAAACAAAATTAAACCTGCTATACATGAGCTAGCTAGCTTCCTTCCTACCTTCCTTCTTTCCTTTATTTATTTAGAAAAAGCGTGTCAGTTGAAATGGCTCAGTGGGTAAAAAGCACTTGCTACCAAGCTTGATTATCTGAGTTTGATCCCTGGAACTCACAGAGGGAGGAGGGAACTGAGTCATAGATCTTGTCCTCAGACTCTGTACACACACTATAAATGTGCATACACACTAAATAAAGTATGCAAAAAAGTCATTCTCTGCTATGTCTTCTCTTAAGCCCCATTTTGGAAAACCAGGAAATATGCTAAAATTTTCCATTTAAAAAAAAATTAGCAAGACGGCTTCCTGACAAATTAGAAGCACTGCAGATCCCCAAAAGAGGAAGCAGAAAACAGTTTAATCAGTTCACACAATTAAAGGGGGGACAAAAACAAAATAAAGCCAAGACAAAAATTAAAAGGCTGGCTGAAGTTTAAACTGAAACAGTCCTACCAAAAACTTCTGATCTGGACAAAGGATAAATTTAACATTTCCATAATACTTACAGCAAGCTGTTTGGGTAGGTTTTCTGCAATACGGCTTAATAATGACTTTGAAGGTTTTTCTGAGCACAGCAGAACAAGGTTGACATTTCTGTCTCCTCGGAGAAGTAATCCTTTTGCCAATACTCCTACTCGCAACACCCCTTTCAGAGCTCTGTAGCAAAATCAACTTATATTAAAATATGATATTCCTCAACTAGAACTGCAATTTCCTCCAAACGTCATAGTGAACTAAATGACTTTTGCACAATTAAAATTTTCTTCAATTATACTGACAGACTATATGCCATTTTAAATAAACAATATATATTAAAATAAATAAATAAAGGGTGGATAGAAGGCTCAGTGGTTAACAGTGATTGTTCCCAAGGAACAGGATTTCAAATCCCAGTATCCCCATAGCAATCTGTATTCTGCAAACACTTGCAATTCCAGCTCCATATGACTGATGCCCTCTTCTGGTCTCCATGGACACACATGTGCACATAGTTACATAGATACAAACCAAGGTCTGAACTTGTACTGGGACAAATATTGTCTATCTCACAGAATCTCACTATAGCACAGTCTGGTTTCAAACTTGTTACCTTCTTGCTTCTGCTTCCTGTGTGCTAGGTTTTATGTGTGGACCCAAACACCTAGCCCCTTGTGTTTTATTTTACACATCAAAATTGTAAGAGAAATGTTAATACAAAAAATATTCCCAAAGGGGAAAGAGAAAAATTAGAAAATCATAATGAAATATGACATGAAATATTCCATGTTTTATAACATGAAATATGTTAAAGCTTGGCTAATTTATGCTTTATGGTATTAAAAGTCACTGAAATATAGACAAATGAGCAACAGATGAAACATAAGTAAAACCAGAAAAGAACAGCTAGACAAAATTGAAAAGTTATATAAGGGCTGCTTTGAAACATTGAATATGTCTTTTGTAATAACATTTAGTATGTTTTAAAAATCAATAAAAAAACTGGTGGTAGTAGAAATGTACACTGCTCATTTAACAAAAACACAAGTTAACATGTGTGGACTAACACCAATTTCCCCTTCAACTTTTATTTACATGTGTGTGGCGGCCGTGTGCGTTCAGGCTAGAGGGCCATCAGATCTCCTGGAGCTGGAGGTACCAATGGTTGTGAGCTGTTTGATGTGGTGCTAGGAACCGAATGAACCCAGGTCCTCTACAACTAGAGCAGCAAGCATGCTTCAGGGCTGAGCCATCTCACCAGTCCCTAATCTTTACTATAAAATGTCCACGTAAAGGAAATGAGTATTTTTGTAAACACACCTGTCTTTACCTCCCTCTTTCTTATCATCTCCCTCTTTGCTCTTGCTCTTCTCATGTTCAGACAGACTGTCCGACACAAGCTTTAAAGCACGTTCGGTGATAGAAACGATTTTCTGAACTGCTTGCAGCTCTTCTTCAGTTGGGTAAATAGTGGCGTGCTTGGTCATTACATAGCGGTCATCAGAAGAGTCAGGGCGACGTAAGGGCTAGAGAGAGGGAAAGGTTATTTTTCTAAATAAAAGAAAATTATTAATTTTCAATTATATAGTTGCTAGCTTTATAATAAGAAAGGCAGAGTTCCTAGACAGAAAGACACAGATGTGCTGATCTCCAACCTCACAAGAAGAAGGTGGTGCACGGGGGAGAAGGGTGGGGGAAGTGTTGAGGAGGAATTTAGGTAGCTTGAACAAATAAACAACTGGAAACTTAAAAAAAAAAAAAAGGCAATTAAGCAAACGTCCACTTAAAACTTTTTTCAATAAAAACGAAAGCTCAAGCATCCATCCCTAAAGCAAAGTTACACACACACACACACACACACACACACACACACACACACGTATATGTAAGTATACTTATGTACAAAACCTAAAACTATGAAAATGCTTTTAAAGTTTGTAGGGCTATACTCAAAAATAGAATACCAAATGCTAGTGCTCTACTACTGATTGAGATTTCTCTTTGTAAATGCTTTCTAGTGATCTGAAACTCACCTTGCTTTCAGTAACAGTAATAAGTTTACATACAATTGCTCAGATACTGTAATGACAAATGAGGAAGAACAGGTTCCACTCGAAGGAAAAATAAAGATAAGGAAAGTTTCTTATGTATAAAATATTTATCAAAAGTAGGTTTTCACCCAGACCTTAGCAAGTTTTGTAAATAAATGAAACTTGACCACGTCCTTATGTATAAAGACATTAGTCTTAAAAATATTTAAGGAGTAAAAGTATAATCAAGATGAAAACTGATGACATTATTAAATCTAAAAATTCAGCTCATAAAACATCATCTAATGTTGAAGGAGGCTTAAATTTTCATCCTTATATAAGCAAAGCAGATACTCACTGCAGGACCCTGTGGCTGGGGAGGCATGCCTGGTCGGACTCCCAAAAGACCTAATGGGCCTGGAGGACCATGAGGATAGCCTCCATCAGGCATTCGTCGGCGATCATCCCAATGATGTTGCTCCTCCTCCATTCTTCTCCAGTACATGTCTTCTTCATAACGTCTGATGCATAAAAACAAGTAATGCCCCAGAGCTTAAGAACTTTCATCAACAACTATATACAAACCTATTCTAAAAAAAGTAATCAGTGCAGAAATATGACTCAGCAGAAACAGGTGCTTGTACCAGATTGATGACCTGAGTTCCATCCCTGGAATCCAAATGAAAGGAAAGAACAGATACTTTCAAAGTTGCCCTTCCACCTCTGTCCATGAACAGTGGCACATATGCCTGTAACCATTGTTATACTGGCACATAAACACACAAAATAAAAAAATGTGACTAAAAAAGTCCACCCAAATCACTTTAGTATCTTTACCCTATTTCCATTGAGAAGTAAACTAAATAAAAACTAGAGACAAGGGGCTAGAGAGATGGCTCAGCAGTTAAGAGCAATGACTGCTCTTCCAGAGGTCCTGAGTTCAATTCCCAGCACTCACATGGTGGCTCACAACCATCTGTAATGGGATCTGATGTCCTCTTCTGGTGTGTCTGAAGACAGCTACAGTGTATTCATATATGTAAAAAAAAAAAATCTCAAAAAAATGAATAATAAAAAACTAGAGACAATAATGAGAAAGGAGAATAAAATTTTACACCTCAAGAACAAAGTGTAACAGAAAACATACCTCAGCTTATTCTAATTATTCAAGGTAATGATTCTAAATCCAAATACCTACAACTGAGGATGCCCAACTGATAATGTATATCCAAGAGCCACTTCATACACAGTATGTTCAGGCATTTATTTCATGTCCTCAAAGAATATTCTTCTTTTTGTCTTTAAAATAAATTTTATGTGTATACATGTACATGTTTGTAAGCATGACTCCGTCTGTGCATACACATGCAGGTCAGAGGATGACCTTTAGTATTGGTCCCCTCCTTCCATCCTGAGACATCCTATGGTGTTTTTGTTTTGTGTGTGTGTTTTGCTGATGCACATGCCAGGCTAGCTTGCCTACAGGTTCTGAGAATTCTCTAGTCCCGACCTCCCACTACAAACATGCATTACAGATATGAACCATCAGGCCCAGCTTTGCACAGGCTCTGGGGATTCAGTTTGTATAGTAAGTACTTTATCCAAAGCCCTATCTTCTCAGCCTGATTTTTTGTCTCTCTCTCTCTCTCTCTCTCTCTTTAAAAAAAAACCAAACCAAACCAGTCAAGTTCTCCGTTTATGATTTAGGCAGTACAAAATATTTCTTTGCTATAAAGACTTTGTGGTAAAAGGAACTGTGGTATCAACTGACAATTTCACTGTTAGGGAAATGCAAGGGCAATGGCAAATGTTCTAATAAAAGTATGAATAAGTAGCTAAAAAGTATTGTAGAAGATTTTAAGTTCTAAGCCAGCTTGGGTTATACATTGAGAGTCTATCTCAAAAGCCATGAAAAGACTTTTTAAAAAACACATAGGCTCTGTAAACCCACACATACATCAATACACATAAACCACTGTGGGTGTGTACACCTGCAAGAACAGCCTGGGAGGAGTGCTGTGAAGATGGAGTAACAGGGACTAGCCGGCCACCAAGGTTAATTCTTGATTCTGGGAGAGATCTGCCTCTAGGAAATAAGTTCAGAGAGTGATGGCCTCTGACTGCGTGTGCATAAACATACATTATTGTATACATACATCTATTTATACCACACATACTCTCTTACTTTCTCCCCAGCTTAGAAACACTGAAATTCAAAGAAGTCAGATAAAAAAGGCCACTGTATATAAGATTCAATCATTTAAAATTGATTTCATTTATAAAAGCTATAGAATTTACAAAGATGGTAAGTAGTTTTATAAAGATAGCTCCATGGTGCTGAGATCGGACAGGAAACATAGAAGACATTGGGAATGATTGTTAATGGGGTTGTGATTATTATTATGATTTTTTTTAAGAAGTGATGAAATATTCCAAAACTGATGATGGCAACTGCTTTACAACTTGGTGTATATACCAACATCTTGTAATTCAATTATTCAGTTTATATGAGTTTTTTGCTGGTTCTAGTCATCAAAGTACGGCCTTTCTTCAGATACTCCATGTGCTTGTCTGTGTTAGGAGTCTGTGCGTGTTTGAGTTCAGGATCCAGAACAGGGTACTGGATCCCCTGGAGCTGGCACTACAGGAGGCTGTCAATCACCTGATAAGTTGGAAACCAAACTTAGGTGATAACAGTGGCATGTGCTCTTAAAGCCTGAGCCACCTGTAAAATCCCCAATTTCTTCACATACTTAATATATAATTCCTTTAACCACTTTTTTCATGGAGACAGAGTCTTGTTATGGGCCTGAACTCACATTCCTTTGTTGGGATTAAAAGTGTGAGTCACCACCACAAAATCCTTACTACCAGGGTAACAAACCAATATACACATACTTAGCATTCTAATGTCTATCTTTCTTGACAGGATCTTAGTGAACACTGAAAGCATATAAAGTAAATAAATCTGAATATGGAAACCATATTCACAGAGTTAAGGCTTTTTCTACTGTGGACTACAAGTTAAAAGCATACCTTATTTCCATCCTCCAGCGTTCCTCCTCTTCTCGTCTCCGCCAATATTCCTCCTTCTGCATTTGCTTTCTCATTTTCTCTTCTTGAATTTTTCTTGCACGAATACTCGGCTTCACTTCTACTTGCAAATCTGGATTTACTTTTTTCTGTTAACACCGAAAATACATTTTAAAAAAGGAGCAGGCTTATTCAACAAACAATTCATTAAAAGCGACTTTTTTTTTTTCTGTGCATGTGTAGCATGTGTGGAGATCAGAGGAAACTTGGATAAATAAGTTTTCTCCTTTCACCATGTGGATCCCAGGGATTACTTTCAGGTGATCAGACAGGTTCCAAGTGCCCTTACCTGCCCCAAACCATTTGTAATTACAGTTTTACAGTCTCTCACCAGAAGCTTATAGTTACAATTTTTTTTTTTTAGATTTATTTTATTATATGTAAGTACACTGTAGCTGTCTTCAGACACTCCAGAAGAAGGCATCAGATCTCACTATGGATGGTTGTGAGTCACCATGTGGTTGCTGGGAATTGAACTCAGGACCTCTGGAAGAGCAGTTAGTGCTCTTAACCGCTGAGCCATCTCTCCAGCCCTACAAATTTTGTGTCACAGATATGTGTTGGTTTCTTGATTTTATTTGTGAGGCAGGGTCTCATGTAACCCAGGCTGGCTTCAAAATAGTTTTGTATTTACCTAGATGATGACCTTAAACTGTTCTGTCGGCCTCTACCCAAAGTGAAATGATGAGATTATAGGCCCTGTCTGTCACACCCAATATTTGCAATGCTCTCTGTGTATATGTGTGTGTGCGCGCGCGCGCGTTGTCAAATTGGACTTGACCTTGTCAAAATTTACTACTGAAGAGCACAACCTGTATAATTAGGTTGAATCAGAGAAAATATTTGTTAAAGGCTTAATTATTCATGCTCAAGAACATATAAAAACTATGTAACTTAGTACTGACTTAACAGGAAACCATGAAATCCTTGGAGGACCTTTCATTTTGCTTGTTAAATAGATGATTGTAAGTATATGCCTTAAAGGGTGTATTACATAATCTAGCTGGAGCCAGATACTGAGTGATTCCAGTTACATGAATGACATATTCCCATCCTGTGTGTAAAAGAAAAACCACACACCCACTCTACCAGTCCATACTTTAGCAGCTTTTGGCAATGATGAATTCCTAGTATAAAATAAATGGCTGGGCAGTTGGTGGCGCACGCCTTTAATCCCAGCACTTGGGAGGCAGAGGCAGAGGCCAGCCTGGTCTACAGAATGAGTTCCAGGACAGCCAGGACTGCACAGAGAAACCCTGTCTCAAAATAAATAAATAAATAAATGAATGAATGAATGAATGAATGAATGGATGGATGGATTTTCTAGTACTAGCTCCAAATTAATTTCACTGAGAATGTACCACCATAAAGGAGGTAGGTGAAAGCCAGGTGGTGGTTGTGTACACTTTTAAGCCCAGCACCTGGAAGGCAGAAGCCAGGTCTACAGAGTTCTAGGACAGACAATGCTACACAGAAAAAATCCTGCCTCAGAAAAGAGGGAGAGAGGTAGGTGAAGTGATTTTTTTTTTTTTAATATCTAACATGAATTAACTATCATTACACAACTTGTTAATTCAAACAATATATTAGTTTTGCTGTATTCTACTTCTGCCAGTTATACTACAACTAGAGTCAATATGACATGCAAATTTAGAATGGGAGATCATATACTAGGTGAGTTGTGTTTAGATAGAGAGAATGTGCTATTTGTTTTACAAAAGGACAGCTCAAGGGCTGGAGAGACAGCTGGTTCAGAGGCTGAGTCCTGGCTGTTCTTCCAGAAGACCTTGATTTGATTCTCAGCACTGTAACCGATTCCCAGTCTGTAACTCTCAATTCCAGGGAATCTAATGTTTTCTTCTGGCCTCTCTGGGCAACAGGCAAACATTACAAAGCACAGATATGCATGCACACAGAACACCTGTATGCATAAAATGATAAAAATGAATGTTAAAAAACTTAAAAGGACAATAGTTCAATAGTTAGTATTTACTTACTTTATACTGAAGTCTATGTCTTCGTCCTTTTAGGTGCATCTCTTTAGCATTGGGGTCATTAAAGCTGCATTCACATAATTTACAATGGAAGCGAATGACTTTTCCTTCATCGTTTCGTACCTTGGTGTGGAAAAATAGAGCCTCTGATCAATTTGGAAGCAATCTTTGAAACACTGTCTCAGTACTGTTGCCTTGGCTGGCCTATGTAGACCAGTCTGGCCTTGAACTGCCATACATCTACCTATCTCTGCTTCTTGAACTGTCCAGACCTAAATTTTCTAAAAAGGACAGAAACTGGGACTGCAACACTAGCATACACTTGCCTTTGTAAAGTATCTTTTATTTCAGTATCTGTCTGAAAGTATTTGGATTTCTTTTTGAAGCATTTCTATTAATTCTTTGGTCGTTTCATACACGTATACAATATATTCTGATCATACCCCATCTACTATTATTCATTCCCATCTTTGCCAACTCTCTTCCACCAAATAAGCTGCTTTTATAATTTCATGTCTTTTTGTTTTGTGATCTGCCAGATTCTGCATGGGCAGATCTATGGATTTATCTACAGGGACACGGGCAATGTGCCAGTATCTACATCACTGAAGATAATGACTTCTTATTCCTTTTCAGCAGTCAGCAAATTTCAACAGATCTGTAAGGAGTAGTCTGGCTCTATGAGGTCCTGCACCATCCATGACTGGATGTTTACTGGTTCCATTTTAAGCTGATCCTGTATGAGTCAAGCATGCCTCTCTAATATAGTTAGATGCCTTAAATTCACAAAAGTTACTGACACTTGCTTCTTGGAGATAAGAATGATTTTAAAACACAATTTTGATATATAAATTTCTCAAAGCTCAGGACTTTCATGCATACGAAGTCAATTAAGATACAGGCTTTTTTAACTGCACAATGTAAAAAAAAAACTGATTCAGATGTTCCTATTAAGTTCAAATTGTGCTATTAATACAATTTGAATCAAACTGTCTAAACTGATCCAAATCAAAGGTGTCTGAGAACACCTTTTAAAAGATAACCAAACCACTCAATCAATATGCTACTCAATCAACTTTATCCAATCATTACAAGTTTGCTGGGCAAATACTCCAATTTCATTGACCTACATTAGTCCTTGGATGTATACATGCCTTCTTATAGAGTAAAACCAAACTGTAGTGTTACACTACACTACTATATGATCCTTCTATTAATTCAAGCCTCTGGGATGGTCCCTTGTTCCTTTACTTACCGTACTTGACCTGAAAAACAGGAAATGTCCTAATCAACTCAAGAAACCAAATGAATGGTATAAATTAGACTATCAACCTTAATTTTATAGGTAGCTGAAATCTAAAATATAGCTGGATACTGTTTGACACCCTTTTCCTTTTTTGTAATTTTGGAGCAATGATTGCTCAGATCAATACCTCTTCAACATAATCATGTCCCACGGGTTGAACATCACTCTGCAAAGCAGCAAGGGATGCAGGTGTGACTGGTTCCGACACAGTATCTTGCTTTACTTCAGGAATCTGCACAGCAGAGGCAGCAGGAGTATTTTTAACACAGTCAATTCCTTTTAAGTCTTCAGTTTTATTTCCTGTTGACTGTAGCTTATTTCCACCTAGAAAAGCAATAAATAAATAAATAAATAAACAAATCTTATCATTGTATAAACTTATAAACCTATTAAGATGAATCTTAAAAGCTACCTTTATTACTTCTGGCTAAACTTTATGCAGAATAGGTATCCATTTTGGTTCTCCTAACATTTAGATTCCAAACTGAACAGAAGGAATATGAAAAGAGATTAAATATAATCCGTGTTTATAGTGATTCTGAACTCTCTAAACTGTATTTAATAATATATTAAAAATAGTATTTTTCTACCCCCACACCACTTCACAATGGTTTTTTTTTTTTTCATCTCTGACACAGGCATTATTAGGCTGTAGACAAACCTGATCTGATATTTACTACGTAGGCCAGGTTGGCCTAAAAATTCTGGCAATTCTCTACCTCCTAAATGTGGAGTTTATGTGTAGGTGGGGATTGAACCCAGGGCTTTATACATGCTAGGCAAGCGTCAATGGAGCTACATATCCGGTCTCTGTTGGCTACAACCACGTGAGGTCTCCCTCTCTCCTGCCACGTGGATAACAAACAGGGACTACGTTTGAGTCAGCAGGCTTGGCAACTATCTTTTACCCACTGTGGACTTTCCAGTTGGGATTTGTTTTTATTCTAAATTGAAAGTGTGAATAACCTCAAAAATGGAAAAACAAAACAAATGAAAAAACCCCTACCAAATCACTGCTTTCATTTTAACCAACTAAATTTAACACTATTCAAGAGAATATAACATACTGTCAATGATCTATTCTTAAAAACCTCAAATAGCTACAAAAAGAATAGGACAATTATACAAATGTAGGAAATTGTGAAATAACAACTTTGGAACTGTGACTGAGCTGTTCATAATTTAAAGGAAGACACAGCATTTATATAGCCTGAGCTAAGTAGGAACTGAATCTTGTAAGGATGAAGCAGAGCAGTCACAAGCCTTTACCTCATCTGGTACAAGTGATTCACAAAGGGTATCTCATTTGAACTGTGCTTTGAGAGAAGACTATTGAGAATGAATAGTCAAGATACAAGAGAATGATGTCTAAACAGAAAGTACAGCAGGTATAAAAGAGTGTAACAACATGAAATTAAAGACTGTAGTAAACTGAAGCAAGTCAGTAATTTAGCATCAGCTACTCCCCAGGTAGAGCAGACATAAAGGTAAGAAGGGAGGTACAAGTCAGTTATAAAGGCTTATATGACATAGTCATAAATGGACTTTATCCTACATATAAAGGCCGGCCAATGAAGATTTTGAAAGAGAAGTCCCACTAACAAGAACACAGAGAGTATGTTGAAGAGACTAAAGATAGGACAGGGACTGTATAGATGATAAGGAAATAGCAATAGGGAGAAGGCAAGTAAAAAGAAGTGTCAGTGAAGCCATCCCTTAAAAAAAGGGAAAAAATTAAGTCATATTTAATAAGTATTTTGTAGTATTCTTGTAATGGGACCCAGTAGGAAGGGGGTATCTGTTAGATGATCAGCAAGCAACCAAAATATGATTCTCAAACTCAGGTGGGATTCTGAGTTTGCCAAATTTTTATAGTTGCATACACTAGAACGCATGAAACCGCCTTAGGGGTGCCGCTGCTGCACACGGAGCTGAGACACAGACCCATAACGCCATTTAACAAAAACATGGTAGAGAATGAGTGAGATCCCCCCCCCCCCCCCAGGATGGATGGACATATATGCCAGAAAGTAAGATTTACTTTAGGTTTAAGGTATAGCAGTCAATTATGTCAAGATTCAGTTCAGGCAGTCAATAGGATGAAACCAAACCTGACCAGTGGATCTGGTCAGGGGCTGGGTATTTTTATTTGTTTACTTATTTGTTTTGTTATGTTTCTGAGACAGTTTTTCTCATATTAGCTTATGTTGGCCTGGAACAAAAGGCAGGCTGGTCTCAAACTTTGGGCTATCCTTCTTACTCAGCCTCCCAAGTATTGATACTATAGGTATGAGACATGCTTGGCTCTAAGTAATTAGGTACCTGGTGAGTCTTGCAATAGGTTTCAGAAAAGGGTAACTGACTGTCTATTGTTTAGGAAGTACAGAAGCAGAGAGAACAGGGGCTGCTTAGTACAGAGTTTGCCTGGCATATATAAGGCTCTGGGTTCAATAGCCAGCAACACACTGGAAAGAAAAACCACTCTGATAGGAGGAACACAAAGAATCAATCTTTAGTACTTGCCAACAAAGTTTATTTTGGGTGTAGAGGTTTTCTTGGCAGCCATATTGGTAGGTACCGCTGATACTTTAGTGTTGGATGTACTATTAAGAGACGAGTTTCCTGTAGTAGAAAGACCTTTCACTGAAGAAGTTGCAATTGATGACGTGTTCAGAGTACAATTGCTTGCTCCAATACTTGAAGGAGAGGCAGTTGGTTTTGAAGCAGATACAGCTGTTGAAGAAGTAGCTTGGCTAACAACATTTGGTTCCGTTGAAGGAATAGGCTTACCAAGTTTTGTGTGTAATTTAACCACCTACAAAACAAAAAGCACACCTGTCAGGAAACTCAAATGTGTTGTTTTCTTTAAAAAGTTTGTTTGAGTAAGACTATAAAATGAAAATCAAAACTTAACTTTCTTTGCTATGTTTTTTTCAGTTACAGACAAAACTCATTTTAACATCTGTGTTTATTGATCAAAGGACTTGTCTATAAGCAAATCAGTTAATCAAGACAAATGAATTAATCCCAAATTGTAAAGCAAGTGGTTTCATTCAATTTAAAGGTCTCTAGTGTTTCTCTTTTAAGCAATGACTATTTGATGTTACCTTGATGTATGTTAACATTTAAGCAAGGTTTATAATACACTCAAAGGTTTCAAAAATGGAAGTCAACTTTTTTCAAACCCCTGTTGAAAAGTGAAAGTAAGAAGAGTAGACACAAGGCTGTGTGTGGGTGGGAGGGGGGACCAAAACACCTACTTTCTGATGCTTAGCACCACGAATGTGGGCAGCATATGCATCTGCTCCTGTACAAGACACATCACAGAGCTCGCAACGTAGCTGATTTTGTGTCCCACGAGTTGAGTTGTTGCTGCTGCTGGTATTTTGAGAGGCTTTCAATGCGGCTTCCTTTTTTTTATGTTTCTGTCCTTCTAAGTGCTCTTTATAAGTCTGTTTTGAACAAAAAGTACAAATTTTCTTTCTATAACATTCTATTCAATTTTCAGACCTCTAACACTCATTTAAAACTGGGATCATAAGCTGACTGGCACATGCCTTTAATCTTAGTACTCAGGAGGCAGAACAGAACTGCATTGAGTTTGAGGATAGCCTGGTCTACAAGGTGAGTTCCAGGCCAGCTAGTTACATGGTGAGACCCTCTCTGTCTCAGAAAAAAAACCAAACCAAACAGATGCCCAGAACAAAAGAAAGAAATCTGATAAATGTGTGGTGCAGACCTGTAATGTAAGTGGCTCAGGCTGAGGAAGAGAATCATTGAGTTCAAGGCCTTCCCAGACTTTGTAATAATATACAGGCTCAAAATTAAGAAAAGAAAAGAAAAGAAAAAAGAAAAGAAAAGAAAAAAGGGGAGAGAATCAGGAAAGCATGAATGAGACCTGCTATTTTCAAAGCACTTAAGAACAGGAGAGACTGCATGGATGATCTGTAATTCTCTGCAGTTTATTTAACAATACTTTGCTATTTGGTGCCAAGGACTGAATTCAGGGACTTAAGCAGCCACACATGGATTCTATTATCGAACTGTAATTCCAATCTTCTAAGAACACGGTTAGTCAATATTCTATGTATGGGTACACATGCGTGAGTGGGTGTGTGTGCTGAAGAGTGAACAGGGCAATCACAACCTAGGTTTCTGTTTGAGAGGTTAGCTAAACCTTCCTGTAGGCAAGGTTTTCCCGAGACCATCCAAGGAGTGCCTGGGATCAGACTACCTCTGCTCTCTGAATGAACACTAGTATTCTGAGCTCAGGTAGCATGAGATACTTTTTAAACATGATTTCTGGGAATCAAACTTGTATGTTTGGGAAATACTATTAACTGAGCTGTTTTCTTTATTTTTAAGCCAATAGCTTTGAATTGCAAAAGTACTTTCCTGAAAAGTTAGACTAGAAGATAAACTGCCTATAGTTTCAAGAACTTCTATCTTTTATTGCTTGTGTATAACACTGGGCAGAAAATAATAACTTATAATAATCATTACAAGAAAAGTCTGATCACAGAATTAATTAATTTGAAGTGGAAACTGTACCTGTATTATTAGGAAGAAAAAAAACTACTGCATGATAGCAGTTCTTTACAAAACGTTATATTTATAAAATTTAATATTGAAAATCTGAATGCATTTTAATACTTAATCTAGTTAAATATATTGCTTAAGAAAGAATATGAGCACATATATTTTAATACTAAGTAGGTGTCAACAATTCAGAAAACACCAAAAATCAAAAATATTGCAGAATTATGTATTAAAACCAAAACTGATCCAATAAATTCAAAAGTATATATAAGCCAGGCATAATGGCATACGCCTTTGATCCCAGCACCCGGGAGGAAAGGCCAGCCTGGTCTAGAGTGAGTTGGTGGCAGAGAGGGAAGATGGGTCAAGCACTATATTGTGAGACCCTGTATTTGTCTGTCTCAAAAAAAAAAAAAAAAAAAAAAGGGGGGGCATATACTGGTAGAATAAAGCTGGAAACATAGAAATATGTAAAGAGTCAAATTTGATTTTCTCTCCCCAAATATGCTTTTTATATGCCAAGCTGCTAAAATCTTTGAAAACAAAAAACATTCATGCCTGATATCCTCAGAGGGGAGAGGCGTCATATCTCCTGGAACTATAGTTAGGTGAGTCAGCACACAGTCCCAACCCAAGTCCTTTGCAAGATCAAGTGCTCTTAACCAGTGAGCCACCCCTCTAGCCAACGCTTATGTAAATTTTTATACAACATTTTTAAAGAAGATGGGCTCTTGTTTTGCAGTTTAGGCTGGAAACTTGTGAAATCTTCCTACATTTGCTGTACAAGTTGTTGGGATTACAAGAGCGTACCCCCATACTTGACAAAATAGAGGACTCTCTTATAGTCAAAAGAGGTAAAGTTTAGAAAGGGATGAATTCATTAGCAAACCCATGCTTAAAATCACACATTTTAAGGTAGAGCTGGTAGAACCATGACAACAAAAAAAATAATAAAGGACTCACATTTGTCATTGGTTGATTTTTTTTTTTTTTTAGGTGAGTAGAGGAAAACAGGGTCTCTCACCAAAGCTGGCCTAAAACTGACTATATAGCCAAGGACAACAATCAATGTTCCTACCTCTCAGTACTGGGATTACAGGCATGCAGCAACTACCATGTCTGATTCTGTAGCTGTGGGGATGAGTCTATGGCTCAGAATAGAGACAATCACTTTACTAACTGACTTGTATCCCCAGCACTGTAGGTCATCTTCCTTACACTTTTCTCATTTCCAATGTTCCCAGTCCCCTTGTGGGGAAAGGTATAGAAGTTACATTCTATAAAACATGTACAAAATAGACTCATTCGAAATACAATCAAAATTATAGGTTAATTGGAATTTTAAAAATCTTTTAAAGTTTTATATAAAAAGCAAAGGAGGCACCCTAGAAAGGGTGGAGGACTCAATTTCCTTATTTTTCAAACATGTATAGCCACTTTTACAGTCTTCCTGATTACTGCTTTTGTGTTTCAACACAAACAACTTTCAAAGAAATGTTTAGTGAAATACAGCCATCTCTCAGTGTCTGCAGGAAATTGTTGACCAAAAACCAAGCATACTCAAGTTCTTTAAATAGCAAAATTATTTGCACATAATCTCTTTCACCTACACACATTAAAAGCTATAGACTATTTATAATACCTGTTGCAAATCCTACTGAACAGTTTTACTGTATCATTTAGAAATAGGGGAAAAAAGTGTGGGTACTCTACACCAATGTAGTTTTCCACATGCAAATTTTTGATCTATGGGTGAGTTGCTGAGTGTAGAATACACAGATGTGAATGTGCTTTGTAGGCACAGGAGTTAGAACATCAATCCTACTCAATTATGAAAAATAACCACTGAGACTCATGGTAAATACACAATATAAGTACCTGTGGTCCAGCACAGCTGATCTTACAAACATCACAGTAATGAATCTGGGGTGGTTTGGGAGGCTGTTTTGGTTTCAGTTGCTTATTTTGGAATGGTGTTTTTTTAGTAAAGGTGGTCCCTGTCCAGGCAGCTGTTGCTGCTGCAGCGGCAGCTGCTGCTGCTGCTTGCTTCTGTTGCTGCTGCTGCTGTTGGTAGTAGGAAGACGCAGCTGAATATACGGCTGCTTCATAACCTGAATAAGATGTACCTTACAAATAAAACAAAACAAAGATCATGTTAAATGATTTTAAAAGGACAAGTTAAATATCAATTATAGATTTAAAGTCAATAAATGCCAAAAGGTAGATTTACATGTGCATATTTATAATTATGTCTGTATCTTATCTCATGAAATCTTCCCTGTCACGAAACTTACCAGTCTTCTACACCAAGTCATTAAAATATTTACTTGGCACATCAGGTGTTGTAAAGATGTATAGGTATAAGAAGATGTAGCCCTTCACTTAAAAGATGCTTATGGCTCAACTGAAGGAACGTGTTTGGAAACTGTGTGGGTTCCAGAACCTATTGATTCTCTGAGCACATTTCATAAAACACTGACTTGAAGAAGAATGTAAAGTAGGAAAAATTCAGAAGCACTTCATAAAGTAAGATTTAGGCTGGAGAGATGGCTCAGCCATTAAAGGTTAAGCTTACAACCTAAAATAAAGCAAGATTTGACAAATCAAGAGAATAACAGATAAGGAGAACAAGATTTTAAGTCCCAGTGACCAATTTATGGATTGTACAAATGGTAAAAACAAGAAACGAGCAAGTAAATTTAGGAGGCAACATAAGGAAGTTTATTTAAAAAAAAAAAAAGACAAGTTACAAGACCATGGAACAAGAATCAATACAGTGCTCTTTCTTCTAAAACATGAAAGCAGCAGTTATTGGATTTAATATATAGATTCTGTTAATTTACACTGTTGGGAGTCTATACTGAATAAACACATTATACTAAGGACTGACATACATAAACATTGATATTCAGTAAAGCCTTTAAGTTTGAAGTTTAGCTTATATATGAACATGTTTAAAAACTAAAAAGCTTGCCAGTTTCTTAAAATCCAGTGCACTGTCTATTCACCCTTTAGACTCTTTTAACTCCTTAAACATATATAATAGGTGGGCAAGAAGTGAAGGAAGACCAAGACAGTAGAACAGCACAAAACTAAAGAGAACTGGGTCTGGAATTCCTGCTAAGCACTAGATGACAGAGCAGACTGAACCTCAGTACAGAGAAAGTATGGGGAATGGGGTAGGTGAAGAGAATGAGCACGAATATATCATGTTTTGTTCTTAAAAGCTAATCTATTATAATCAAATGACCTTTGACCTACTGACTCAAATACGTCTACACAAAATGAAAAAAAAGATGAATTTGAAGACAAAAGCTAAGATGTGAGTAACCAGAATCCTAAGACTCTCTAAACTAAGTTAACAAAGATAAAGAAATCAGACAACTTTTTTAGAAAAGCCTTTTTAAATTTGTCAAATTATCAGATTATAGAATGCTAATGAAATTTTAGATAAGAAAATGTGATAGAAGAAAATACCAGAAAAAAGGAAAGGGCAGATATACCAGTGATAACCCCATGATCAGGTAAAAGAATACTAGATTGGTTTTAAGAAAAATTCTATAGTTCAATGAATTTTATTAGGCAGTCCCATTAATATCATCTTCTACTCATCAAACCAAAACAACAAAAAACTCAAGCCAAAACAAAAAAGCACAAATGTTCGTTCAAATATATAGTCAGAACATCAGTTTAAATTTCACCATAAAGAACTACAATAAAGCTTATAAGATAGCTCCAGAGGTTTGCATTTGCTGTTCATGTCTGATGAACTGAATTCAATCCCTGGAATCAATGGGAGAAGGAGACAACCAACGTCTAAATGCTGTCCTCTGCCTTCCACATATGACAAGAGCATACCTGTGCACACCCGAGTGCACGTGCACACACAGAACCAGAGCCAGAACTGGCCCCCAAACCTACTGACTAAAATCAATTTAGCTGGCAGGTATGGTGATACATGCAGAGTTTCAACTACTTGGGAAACTGAGGTAGGATAACATTTGAACCTTGGAGCTCAGGCTAGCCTGGGTAACACGATTAGAAAATAAATGAATATAAAAAGATAAACTAAAAAACAAAACCAGAAAAGTTACTTTTATATTCGTATTAATTAAAACCATAATTCTGATATAAAATCATCTTTTAAAAAAATCAATATTGGACCCGAGGCCTCAAAGAAATTGCAAAAATGAAACTTAAGAGATCACAAACATCTTTGGGGCAAGTGTGTGTTTAAATCTGAGAGTCTACCATATGGAAGGCAGTGTGCCAGATACAGTACAGTTTTACAAGATATCCATAAGGCAGGTATTACTGCCCTTACTCTAGCAGACACAATTGTGTATAGACACAATTAAAAACATATATTTGTTAAGTTTACAGCCTGGTGGCAAGCATCTTTACTCACAGAGCCATCATGTGGCTCATCAATTTTATTTTTGATTGACACTGTTACTGTATAATATTCTAGTATATGAAATAGTGTGTTTAAAGGATACATTGTGGCATTTATGGTACAAGGAAGATATCTTCTAATGTTTAATATATATAGCATGATGATTCTGGTTAATAACAGAAAATATTTCAAGATAGAGGAGAGGTATTTGATTATTTGAACACAAATGAATGGTATTTGAAGCGACAGGTATGGATCACTATACAGGGTACACATGATAAAATGCCATACTCTGTGTTGGGGGGGGGGTGAGATATGTGTATGTCAATGTTAGTGCAAGTGCCTGAGGAGACCAGATGTGTTGAATTCTTTGGAGCTGGGTTACAGGCCTGTATCAACCTGACATGGGTGCTGGGAACCCCATTTGGGTCCTCTATAAAAGTAATAAATACTCTAAACCAATGAGCCATCTCTCTAGCCCTCAAGCTGACAACTCCCAGCTGTCCTATGACATCCACACAGGTATAGTTTGCCCCTCCCACTAAATATAAAAATTTATATAACAACATAAAAACATTAAAATGCTCCCCACACTTACTTCAAAATACAGTATTATCCAGAGAATAAAATACTATGAAACACTGTAAGTTTCTAAATGACCATTTATAAGAAACCATAAGGATCCCTAAGGAAATGGCTGCTTGCTGAGTACAGGGAAAGAAATCTTAAAAGTGCACATTGACTAATTTGGGACTGTTAAAAAGACTCAGGAATAAAAGGAACCCATTGGTCAAATTTATGAAAATAATATCCCAAAAAGATATAAGTCAACACACTGTATAAGGAAGTACCGACGTGGAAAGGACTCCTTGGAGTAGAATCCTTAAGGAATAACATGTTAAACAAAAAAATTTCCAACAGCCACCAAAGAAATTACACACACACATACACACACACATACACACACACACACATACACACACACACACATACGCACACACACACGCACACACATACACACACACACACGCATACACACACACACACACACACACTCACACACACACACATACACACACACACATACACATAAACACACATACACACACACGCACACACATACACACACACACACGCATACACACACACACACATACACACACTCACACACACATACACACACTCATACACACACACACACACACGACAACCTGCAGCAGGTAGCTGGACAACAGGCCCATAGATTGATTACTTGGTTATAAGGAGAAAAGTTATCTTATTAATGGAGATGCCTGAGAGGCAATACCTAAACCAGGGATGGTCTCATGGATTAGAAATAAAGGCACTATTGTTATATGCTCCTGATGCAGCTGAACAGAAAGAATACTCAAAAGTAGTTTTTCTTTACTTAAAAGGCTGACTGAACCTAAATACAAAGAAACGAATACTGACACATGTCATTGCAAGTGCCCTCCCTTTATCCAAATAAATAAATGTTAAAAAAAGAAAGAAAATATAAATCAATACTGGGTCTGATGGTGAATCCCTAAACTCTCAGTCAGCACTCAGACAAGGCGATCACAGTGAATATAAAGCCTGCCTGAGCTATATTTCGAATTCTATGCTGTCATCAGGAAAACTGAGACCACGTCTCAAACCAAAGCACTCAGTTTGTTGGACGACAATTCAAAAAAGTGTTTACATTAGAAAGAAATAAACAGACTCATACTTACTATGATCTTACTGTCTGCCAATCTCATTTTAATTTTAAGCTTTATTATAAAAAAATTGTAAAACAAAACAAAATACCAAAATGCAGTAAAAAATTTATATATTTGATAGGGCCCATGTTTGACTTCCTATTACTAAAATTGTAGCTCACTATGCACATGCCTGGTCTACAGACCAAGTTCCAGGACAGCCAAAGAAACCCAGTCTTGAAAAATCACACACATGTAAAATAGAAAGAAAAGTTGTTATCATTTGAGCTGGGGAGCTGTGGAGTTTATAGCCAAATCTGAGTTCAATCCCTCTGGTCTACATGGTAGAAGGGGAGAGCTAACTCCTACAAGTTGTTTTCTGACCTACACACACACACACACACACACCACACACACATACATATACACACACAAATAAAAAAAAACATTTTAAAGCTGTCATTAAAGTATATAAAGTATTATAGTCAGGTAACCTGAGAGCTCTTGACACTGTAAAAAGAATATATAAAAGGAAAATCCTGGACCATGTCTTTACTCAATAAAAAATGAGTCTACTTTTTTTAATTGGGTCCCCAACCATTTAGTAATTTAGCCAGACTTCTCAAACAACACCTTTCCCCCATTCTAATATGTTTCCACGGTAAGCAACCACATCAAAGTACACAGGCTTTGTACACACACACATTGTCTCATCTTGAAATACGGTGAGTTGCTCTTCCCTAAACTATTGCCTTGCCTAGTTCCACCGTGTTCCTCAAGTTAGACATAAGAAATTCTGAGGAAAAAAACCAACAGGTGCCTTTTAAGATTCATGATCTAGGCTTCTGATACTCAGGACACAAGCAAAGTAGCAAAACCATAAGAACTAAAACTGTCTATGCCACCTCAGAGCCTCCAAAGAATATGACAGGGTATTATAGAATACAAGCAACACACATAGGGAAGTACAAAGCCCACAAAACCACACATGCACTTTTCATCTCTGCAATAATAACTACCTCAGTCAGAAATCAAAAGTTGTGGTTATTTAAGAAAAGCACAGGATGATATTTTTTAAAAGTTGCCAATATTTTCAGGGATTATTTCTGACAATAAATATGAAGAAATAGCTAGAACCAAAAGAAAGAGTATAAATAATAAATAATAATAATTAAGTGTTAATGTTGAGTTTTCAAATTCATTATCAGAAAATAAATAATCGTGCAGAAGGACTATTACCTTTTCTAGCTGAAAGGCTAGGTCAGAATATATGACTAGCTTTCAGATTTCCCCAACGGACAGTATATTCTGCTAAGAGCTTCCACCACCACCACCACCACCACCACCACCACCACCACCACCACCACCACCACCACCACCAGTTTATAGTATGGACCTTTTGTTAAATTATGTACAGATATTGATATTAACAACAATCAATCAATTCAGTACCTGCTACTTTAAGTAAAATAATTCCGGAGAAAATCAGGCCAGGTTGTTTACCCATCTGAACACAGCCTGTCGGTCTTACCAGAATAAGTAACTGCTGTGGTACTGTAAGTAGCACTCTGAGTGTAGGATGGAACCACAGTAGCCGCAGCAGCCACTGGTTGAACAGTGGAGGACACAGGATAAATGGAGAAAGTAGTGGTAGCTGGACTTGGAGTGGCTGGTTTTATGGCTGTCACTTGTCGAGCTTGCTGGGCTTGGGTATACTGTGTTGCACCTTGACTATAACCTGCTTTCGGAGCTAAAGCAAGAAAGACAGGAGAAAAAGAAAAGGTAAGTACAATACAGGAAATCACTGTAACCATATACTTAAAAACTAACAACCAGAGCTGTCAGAAGTGCTAGCATTTTTTTCTGAGCAAACAATGATACAAATTTTTGCTACGAATATGAATAAACATGTAAATTCATCTACTACCTTTCCCCAAATGTTGCCCCATTTCTGACATGACAGTTCATCAGAATTACAACCCAAACAGCATTATTTTTTATGACTGTTTTTAACATGTGGATATGTGTATATTTAAATCAATCAGTGTACCTGAAATGCCTAATGTTGCAAACAGAACAAAGAGCTAAATTTGCATTTCATTAAATTTAAAGTTAAAAATTTCGGTGTTTACTCCTGAAACCTACTCATATACCATCGATTGTATTTTGATGACTTACTCAGTGAATTTAACTCCAACTCAAAACGACTACTTATCAAGTTCTTCAAATAGCTTGAATAAAGCTATTCTTAAATGGCTACTATTCATGTTTTACTAAACTTGTGTTTGAAAACATTCAAAACATGAAAAAAATCTTATCAATAATTACTATTAATCACATTAATAATTTCATTTCTGAGAAATGCTCAAATACCAGATGGTAAAACTTATTTGATACTCAGTTAAGATATTTTAAAACTTACCTATATCTGATCAAAACAATATAGATTAAAACAGCATTTTATAGGAAAACCCAATATTCAAGAACCAAATGACTAAAAAGTCAATGTCAAAACTTAAAATTACTCAAGATCTTCTGACTCTTACATAATTCAGCACTCTTAAGCAAAAGAGGAGCCTTGGAATAAACATGAATAATCTTTATATATATATTCATATTCTGAAACAGGGTCTTACTATTTATTACTAGATTGTCCAGTCTAGCCTCAGATTCATGAATCCCATCTCAGCTTCCCAAGTGCTAGGATCCTAAGTATGTAGATGTCCATCTATCTTCAAAATTGTTTTCAATCACTTTTAAGAGATATGAAAAATCAAAAGACCAGGGACCCTGAAGAGATATGGGCAGCTACTTCATGTAGGAGATTATGTATAAAGAACAGAGATGGAGGGGGAATATTACTTTCTGCCTATAATAGTAAAACCAGTTTGACTTTTTTTTCTAAAACCAAAATTCTTAATCTACCTTCAAAATAAGGTATTGCTCAATTTTATTGAGCTTCAAATCTGTCATGTAGCTGAGGATCGTCTTCAACTCCTGATCCTTTGCTTCCCTTTACTGAAGGCTGGGATTACAGACATGTACCACCATGTCTAGTTTATTTGGTGTTGTGGATTGAACACAGGGCAAATACTCTCCCAACTGTGCTATATTCCTAGCTCCTCAAAAATGTTTTTGCTTGTTGCTGCTTTGTTTTTAAAACAAAATTTTTGGTCAGCTTCTCAAGTCTATATATATAGCAAGTCCATCCTTTAAAGTCTACAAACACGGAGTCTTCTACACAGATAAAAGAACTTTCTGTATTTGAGCTATTACATGTACCATGTTCAACATTATGGAGGTGAAGTGAATTTTGCTGGCTCAATGCGCTAATCATAACAGTAGACTGGGATAAAGGTTTGTGGGGCCTGTTTAACAAATTGCTTTACAAGCTGGGGGAGGGAAACCCATTATCAGTGGTTGGGAACAGAACCACTTGTCATTATAGATAAAAATATGGGTCCGTAAAAGTACCCGTTGACTACTAGGGCTGTTTGCTACAGCAAGAGAGGAGCCCTATGCTGTAAACCACCAGCGGCATACACTTCCAGAACAAAGGGCCACCAACTTTTCTCCTAATCATCTCTGTTTGTGACTTAATGGCATTATGGTAGTCAAAAAACAAAGAAACAGAACCATTAAAGATAGATTCTGCAGTCTGTCTTCATCCGATTACCACAATTTATACCAATAATTTATAATAAAACTGTTTATGTTCATAAAGCCCACCTGTCTGATAGTAGGTCTCAGCAACAGAAGGCTGAGGCTGGGCAGCAGCAGCTACAGCAGCAGCGGTTGCTGTCGGTTGTTGGTAGTACTGCTTACTATCATAAGCTACAGCAGGGGCCGTGGATCTTACATACGAATATGAGTCCTAAAGAGAAGAAATGAAACAAACAAAAAAACAAGCTTAACTTAAGTGGCAGGAATAAAAATATAACAAAGAAAAATAAAACCTAGTTATATAGGCCTAAACATATCATTTCAATACAACTAATCAATTATTAATTTATAATAAGAAACAGTATTAATGATATAAACAATAATACAATCGGGACCAAACCACCAAAGAGTACACATGGAGGGACCCATGGCTCCAGCTACATATGAAGAAGAGGATGGCCTTATCAGACATCAATGAAAGGAGAGGCCATTGGTCCTGTGGAGGATGGATGCCCCAATGTAGGGGAATGCCAGGTCAGGAAAGTGGGAGGGAGAGTTGGTAAGCATGGGGAGGGGGAATGAGATAGAGGGTTTTCAGAGGGGTAACGAGGAAAGGGGATAACATTTGAAATGTAAATAAAGCAAATATCTAGTAAAAAATAATACAATTTAAGTTTTAATACAAATAAAACTAATTAAGAACTTTAAAAAATAAAATCAAAAGAACTTCAAGCAGTATGTTTGACTTTAATCAGAACTTCAAAACACTCAAATTACTGAATCGAATTACCCATTTTACTCAAAATCTCACTTGCCTTTAAAAATGAATCTTATAGTACTAGAGAAAAAATTTCCATAGGATCAGGCAATATAGCATAAAAGTATCAGCAAGAGGACCAGAAAATTTGATGTTTCAAAAAGAAAACATATAATATATATTTAATTTTTCTTATGTCCATGAGCTTCAAACTACCCTGTCTCTGATAGACAAGTAATGCTCACTTGTATAAATAAAGGACATATTCCCTGTGTAGTTTCTTTTTTCCAAAAACAGGGTAAAATGAAAGCATTTCATCTGTGATGTGTGTAAAACATTTTTAAAAACTAAGCAAACACATATAAATGTGTATACTAACAAAGGAGAATTAACATATAAAATCCACTGCAAAGAAATTTTCTCCATCACTCCAAGTATATTTAGAAGTACTGGCTTTGGCCTTCTATCATACGGAACCCATTAAATGTATATGTTAAGACTACTGAAATAGACGTTTTTGTTTTTACCTGGTAGTTCTGTGTAGTAGCTGGGGGTGGTGGTGGTGGTGCTTCTTGCTGCCTCTGGGTGTAACCATAGTCGGTTGCTGTGTGTGCAGTGGGGTAGCCTCCATAAGCAGCAGCTGTTGCAGCAGCTGCAACAGCAACTGGAGCAGGCCTGGCAACTGCAACTGTGGCGGCTGCTGGTGCGTAAGCAGCAGTAACTGTGTGAGCAGCTACTGGAGCCTGATGGACAGTGTAGCTAGCAACTGTAGTTGGATGGGAATAGGCTACACCCGAAGCTGGCTGCTGGCTATATTGTGAAGTAGAAGAATAAATACAATAATTTAATTTTAAAATCAAGCAGTCGCCTTAAAATTATTTATCCATTAAAAAACACAGAAATATGATTTAAAAAAAAAATCAAGGAATCACCTTAAAATGATTAATTAAAAAGCATATTTTTCAAGTAATATAATTACTGACTACAGAAGGCAAAGTATTTTGACCTTAACACTTTCTAGTCAATGCTTTTACTTGTTATTGTTTTTTAAATGTTCATTCCTTAATCACAATGTATATTCAAATATATTATACTTGAGATCATGAATCACACTGCAAAGCTAGGGTAACAAAGATGAAGCACTGGGAAGGAAAAAACTTGAACCAAATTAGGAATTTAAAAAAAGCATTTTTATATATTAAGCTCATTATTTTATTTTACACATTAAAAAAAAATCAACAAAAAGACCTTATACACCTTATAGTGAAATACACGATAAATTTTCCTGCTTATACACAGCATTTCATTACACAGGTTCTTTTAAGGCAGATGCTTTGTAGTCATCCCACTTAAGCCTCAAAAGGCAAAAGCATTTTTCAAATAAAGTGACCAAATGAATTTTCATCTAAAACTTTTTTAGGAATGTTACTTCTAAAATGAGAATCTGTCACATAAAACCTAAGTCACACAGATATTATTATTAGACAGCACACCTTAGTTCTCATTAAAGGCTCGGAGCAGCATACTCATCTCCCTTGCTAAGGCTGCACTACCAAGGCCTTCTCACAAGTAGGGACACCCAAGAGCTGAAATGTTTTGGCTGACAACAAGGTATAGTATGAGCCAACAGTTAAGAATAGCTGGGGGGTGTGAACTGCTGATACAGCACTAATAATTACAAGTATGTGACTCATGGGTTATAAAGTACACTGTATCCTGTATAGATGTGCATGGCAGCATAGGAAGTATGAGTATTTTGGGCCACCATATTTAACCTGTGTTAAGGAAAACACTGATCAACTAAAATTTGATCAAAGGGAATATGAATCTTATAGATAAGGATTTTATTTCATATCTAAATGGAAGAGTCTAGAAAAGGTGATAGTTGCCTTCTAAGAGAAGACACTTACTCCATGCTGCTCCAGAGAACAGAACTAGTACCAACAGATGGAAGTTACAGGGTGCCAGATTTCAGTCCAATATGAAAAAGAAAACAAAAAACAAAACACAAACAAAAAACTTAGAGTCCAAAGAAAATCAAATTTTAATTGGATGAAGCTCCCATATTTTAATATAAAACTAGCTAATACTTCTGCATATATGGCAATTACAGAAAACGAAAGAGAAGCTCACATTTTCACAGGGGGAAATCTGTCTAAAACTAACATTTCAGCTCTTATGGATATGACATTCTTTTTAATTTTACTCATTTATTTGCTTACTCTGCAGTGTTGGGAATTGAAATCAGAGCTTCACACATGCTAGGCGAAGTCTCTACTAATGAGCTATATTCCAAGCCTCAATTTGACAGTTTTTTTTTCTTTTTAAAGATTGTGTGTGTGTGTGTAGGCTTGTCTTGTGCACATGTAGAAGTCAGAGAGATTTTTGTGTATCTGGTTCTCTTTTACCTTTATGTGGATTCAGGGTCTCTGACTTAGGTCATCTGAAATCTTATCTTCTGGATGACCCATGATTGGATACTCTTTAGAGAACAGACTCCTGTAAGCTGTGCTCTGATTTCCACATGCATGCTGTGACTCATGGTGCTGCCTCCCCACCAGAAAAAAATGTGTGTGTGTGTGGGGGGGGGAGGAAGAAAGAAATATCAATGTATTCCAGTTGGTGCAGTACCTGCCTATCTAATGTACTATAAACCCAGGCCCAATACTCAGCATCCCATAAAACTGGTATAGAGATATACATCTGTAACCCAAATACTTGAGAACTGAAGGCAGGAATCAGATATTCAAGGTGACTCTTGGTTACATAAGAACTAGTTCCAAAAACTAAAACAAAAACACACCAAGTCTATCAAATTTGTATTAAACATTTAAACTAGTAAGATTTGATTTTATATATATACACACACACAATACATTGTCTAAAGAGGAAATTGGTTATTTTAAAATTCAGATATAGCCTTGGATTCTCATATAATTACACTTTGGTATGTGTAGGAGGCTGGCTCCAGGTCAAAATAGTATGATTAATAATAACAACCCAATAACGCTCAATTTCTTGAATAAAAAGGCGCAGCTCTCAAGAGCTAGGAATGTAGCTCATTGGTATACCCTCTTATCTGGCACATGTAAAGGCCCTTGGTAGAATCCTTCGCAAAACAAAAATATAAATTTCTAAAATGGAATAGCATGTGCATGTAATATAAACATCACATCCTACACTGTAAATCTCATATTCACATTACTTATATTAATGAAAATGCCATGTAAATAACTATCTATAGTTTAGGAAATAACCGATGACAACAAACACCTATAATGCTCATTAGTACAAACATGGATATCCAGTCTTTATTCTTTTTTTTTTTTTTTTTTGGTTTTTTTCAAGACAGGGTTTCTCTGTATAGCCCTGGAACTCACTCTGTAGACCAGGCTGGCCTCGAACTCAGAAAGAAATCTACCTGCCTCTGCCTCCCAAGTGCTGGGATTACAGACATGCGCCACCACTGCCTGGCTCAGTCTTTATTCATAATGCAGAGTCTGTACATACACAGTCAACTGTAATTACCCACATTTCTTGGTTCCAAATGTTGTTATATAGGACAAAAGTAGGTGGGAATGGAGTGGAAACAAGTCAACTGACTAGGTTCATATGATTTCTGTACTCTTCCAAGTGTCTCAGTCTGAATAATAAAGTCCTTTCCCAAGTACTTTATAAAATGATACCAGGGTAGTAAGCAGTTATTATATATACATTCCCAAAACTTCCTAATCCAGTTCAGTTTCACATATCCAGGTCCCTATAACTCATTATCTAGACAAACTAACTTCTTTTTGTTGCTGTTTTAAGACAGGCTCCTGCATCCCAGATTGACCTTGAACTCACTATGTAGCTAGGGATGACCCTGAACCCCTCAACTCCTTATTCTCTTGCTTCAGTCTTTGGCGTGCTGGGGAACCCAACTCCACTTTTCCCACAATACAATCAGTCTATCAACTGAGCTACATCACTAGCTCCTGGAACTATCAAATGCATTATGTAGTCCCAATTCCAGGGGCAGCTGAGCTGACTTTTGTAGAAATTAAAGACTGCCTATTATACTACTGTAATACCATCTTAAATATCAGAAAATTCTCTTTCAATTTCAAACACTCTCCCCTAATATGCTACCATACAGATACCAAACTAGCTTATACTAGTCCAATCAAATATACATAGGCCAATAAATTTACTTTATAAAAATTCAGGTCAAAGACCAGGGGTGAAGCCCAGTATAGGAGAGGCCCTGATTTTGAACCCTAAGCACTGGGGATTTGATTGAAGGAAGGATAGGTTAAGTCAACACCAAGTTCAAAACAACAAGTTAAAAAAAAAAAATCAAGGGAATCTACCTATTTTATATTAGTAAAATAAA
Source organism: Tokudaia tokunoshimensis (assembly GCA_036184795.1). Lineage (NCBI taxonomy): Eukaryota > Metazoa > Chordata > Mammalia > Rodentia > Muridae > Tokudaia > Tokudaia tokunoshimensis. The sequence goes on along the minus strand of BTHU01000009.1, from coordinate 56,656,848 downwards.
AGGTGTCATCTCCCTGCATACCATGTAAAATTTAACTGACTTCAATCTGTAAAGACAAGAGCTTTCAAGTAATTATTTCTTGTCAATAATAAATAGAATCTTGTCAGCTTTAGTTGGTTTTAAATGGAGAAAAACTAAATAGAAAATCAAGAAATTATTTTCTTGTTCTATAGGATAAAAAGCAGGTGGGAACAAAGTTGAAACAAATCAACTAGGTAGGCAATTTGAATTATACTGCATAATCCTAACACTTAAAAATGCATGTGACTCAGAGAAGAAGATCACATGGTCCTGTCTCAGTGAAGTTATTCAATCCCAGCCCACAGAAGGCAGTAGCAGGCAGATCTCTGTGAGTTTGAGACCAGCCTGGTCTATAAAGCAAGTTCTAAGGATAGCCATGGCCACACAGAGACCTTGTCAACATGGCCCTCCAAAAACAAATAAAAAACTCCCAAACATTAATAAGAGTAAGTACAAAAGGAGCTGAAGAGATGGCTCAGTAGTGAAGAGAGCACTTGTTGCTCGCTTTTCCAGAGGACCTGGGTTTGATTCCCAGTATCTACCTGATGGTTTACAACTTATCTGTAAAAATCAGGGGACCTCTTCTGGCTTTGGAGGGTACTGGGCACATAAGTAGTACACAGATACAAGCAAAACACCCAAATACATTGAATTTAAAAAAAAAAAAGAAGAAGAAAAGAAACTAGGCAAGGTAGTGTGCGCACCTGTAAAGTCAGTACTCAGAGGTAGAAGCAGGAGGATCAGGAATTCAAGGGTATTCTCAGTGAGAATAGATAGTTCTAGATATCCTGAGATCCCACCCAAAAAAATTTAAAAAGTAAAATAAGAAAGCACCTAGAGAATTAATGCTAAATTGTAAAATTTCTCCACATTCTTGGATTTACTCTGGATGATAATGAACACTTTCATTACCTGCTTAACAAAAAAGTAAGCTAGAAGCCTTGAAATAGTTCTTTAAGGTGGGCACGGTGGTACACACTTTAAATCCCCAGCACTTAGGAGTCAGAGGCAAGAGGACCTTTGCTCTGGTCTATACAGAGACCCAGGTCAGACAGGGATATGAGAGGCTACATATAAATAAATAAGATTTTTCAGGCAGTCTTGCTGCTTTCTTCATTAAAATAACTTAAGTGGGGATGACCATTACTAGGTATTTAAAGAAAGCAGATTCTCTACTGCAAAGCAACAAAGTCTGACAGCGCAGGAAATAAATATCCCAAAATAACACAATTTTTAAAACCTCTAATTTGGATCATAAAACAAGAACTTTACACTCGTCAGAAGATAAGCCTATGAATAATACGTAAGATAAAGAGGAATACTTACAAAATGAAGATTAAAATGTGAAAGAAAAAGAGGTTCAATATCTAACTAGAAAAAAATTCTACAAAAAGAAAACAAGTGAATGAAATTAAGAAAGCTTTCCACTACGAAAGGCAAGCACGATATTCTCGAATTCAATCACCCAATCTACTACAAAAAAAAACAAAAAAACAAAAAAACAAAAAAACCCCCAAAAAACCAAAGAACCAAACTTGGAAACATTTTCCAATTTTTAAACACAAAAGAAGTTCAATTTTCCACAGAGGAAAATAATAGTATAGTTTACAATCAATAAGCAGATACTGTCGACCATAGACAATATGGTAATGTCTTCAAAATTCAAGGAAAGATGGTTATTCTATAAAATTCTATGCCCAGCTTAACTACGGAGAATAAGTACTTTTAAACTTTTCCCATTATATACCTTCTCATAGGAAGCTACAAGAAATGTACTTGGACTAAACAAAAAGTAAAACAAGTTAACAGATTTTGCAAACATGGAGAAAGATGAAAGCCCAGATCAACAGCTATGCAGCAGGCCAGAGATCAGGGTAAGATCAATGGTTTAGAATCAAACAAATTACATAACCTCTAACAGAGAAGATGCCGAGAAGACAGAACACAGAAATATTAAGATACAATCACTAGGCCTGGGGACACATGCATATAATCACAGTACAAAACAGGTAGAGGCAAGATAGTTGGATCAAATTCATCCTTGACTACATAGAAAGTTTGAGGCCAGCCAGAGCTTCAGACCCTTGTCATATACAAATGCCAGCCACAGCAATGACAATGAAGAGAGGATCCCATGAGAAGATCTTACAGTTGGACAGGAGTACAACTGAAAAAAATCCAACTTAACTTTAGATTGGGTAGATTTTTCCATTAAGTGGTCCAGGATGATAAATGGCCTCTAGTAGGATTTAGAATTATAGCATGGTGCCTGGCTCTATAGTAGCTACTTTTTACAGTTAGAGTAAGACAAGTTTTTGTTTTTGTTAAGTTCTCCAACTCATGATCCTCTTGCCTCTGTCTCCTTAAGCAGATTCTACTAGCATGTTTTCAGAGTCTCAGAGAATGAGAAATTGCCTTCAGGGGAAACAGAATTGTAGTACAGTGTCTAACCAGTCTACCACTGAATTTAGGATTAAAAGTACATACGGTGTCTAAAACTACGAGTGCAGGAGATAAAAGCTGCATAAAGTTAATTAGGATAAATTACATATAGTAGACATATTTAGTAATATAAAATTAAATGGTATCAAAAAAAGTAGGATACAACTGAGATTTTAGGTCTCCAGGAGGTGAAAAAGTCTTTAATTTTTAAAATTTTTTTTCACATATATGAATGTTTTACTATAGTTATATCTGTGTATCATGTTCATGTGTGATGTCCATGGAAGCCAGATGAGGGCATCAGAGCTCTGGGACTAGAGCCATCTCCCCAGAACCCTTTAGTGTTTTCTTTTTGAGACAAGGTGTCACTATATATTCCAGATTAACTTTGAGCTTGTGATTCTCTTGCCTCAGCTGGTAGCAGCCAAAATATACAGTAGTACCAAAAGGACTAAAATAGTTAATAAACATAAGGCCAGGGAGATGACTTAGCTGATATCGACTGCCAGGCAAGCAGGAGGACCTGAGCTCAAAATTCTAGAATTTATATACAAGTCTAGGTTCAGTAACATAAGCCTGTATCACAGCACCAGATAGGCAGAGACAGGCAGATCCCTCTAGGTAAAGAAAAGAAAAATCTTTAACTACAAGACAACCCCTTGGAAATCACTTATGACTAAGATCAATACAGCCAGTAAGTTAGCTTAATACAATCTTACATTGCCATTATTTTATGGGCTACAAACTATCTTCCCAGAAATGTTGCAGCTGTGATTCCAACCAACAGGAAAGCTCAAAAATAAATTATAAGAACCACAATTCCCATAAAGAAGTTATAATGAACAGGAGGAGTTGGCTGAATTATTAAGTACATTTAAAGAAATAAAAGAATATCAAATCTAAGATCAAGGAATAAGAAAGAGATGGGTCAAAAATAATGAGTTGGGCCAGGTAAGATGGCACAGTGCCATCTTCCACCAAAGCCGGACAGCCTGAGTTCTAACCCTGGGATCCACATTAAAAGGAGAGAGCTGACCCCATTAAGACCCTCTGATCTCCATACATATACAAACAATAATTTAAATTTAATTTTAAAAAATTAAAAAATAAGTCAGATGGCTGGGCTTGGTGACACACACCTTTAATCCCAGAACCAAGGAGGCAGAAAGAGGAGGATCTCCGTATGTATCAAGCTTTGGGACAACCAGGACTACACAGAAAGACCTTGTTTCAAAAAGCCAAAGAATTATAACAAAACAAAACAAAACACCCACAGCAAACCACAGTAAGATGGGTATGGCCCTGCACTATGTAATCTTCAGGACCTGAGTGGCTGAAGGAGGACCGCCACATGGGACATTATGAGTTCAAAGCTGGTCTTGGGAGCTGTATCATTAAGATACTGTCAAACAAACAAACAAGGCCCATGAACTTTTAAAGGAATCAAGCACAACTTTCAAAAATGCAATGCATAAAAACTGCAATTAGAAACCCAGGTTCATGTAACTGACTACACAGTTGGCTAAAAAATTAGTGAAATGGAAAACACTTATAATTATCCAGAACATATAAAAGCAAAGAAATAAACAACAACAAAAAACACTAACAGTAAAAAATCCTGGAGGACAGAACAAAAGAATATTAATTTAACCACTTGATATTACAAATAGAGAAAAACAATATTAAAAAGAGTATTTTTTTTATTGTAATAACAAATCTGAACAAAAGTTCAAATTTAGGATCCCTACTAATCCCCAGGCAGAAGTAAGTACAACAGAGTTCATACCAGCATACCTAAAAGAAAGACAGTAAGCATCAAAGGCAATGAGGAGTTCTCTAAGGCACAGGAAAAATTGTCTAGCAAGAGACTGAAAACTACTGAAGCCTGAAGGTAGTTTACTGAAGATGCTCAGAGATTGAAGAATTTTCTGCTCCTGTCGAAACAAAGTGTGTGTGTGTGGGGGGGAGGCTTTATGAAGAAAGAGAGACGGCTAAGGTAGAAGGGCCAATTTAAATAACTCATCATAGAAGACAACAATTGTGCCCAGCAAAAACTATATGGACCATACAATAGCCCCAAAAGCTTTTGTTATTTTGTTATTTGAAGTCCTTTAAACTACTATAAATAACTGAATAGCTCAAAAAAGGAACAAAGGATTAGTTATACTAAAAGCTGTTGGGTAATATAAAGTGCTTTATAACTGAATGCACCAAAACCCATTTCTCAAACACTGACATTTATTTCTTCAGGGAATGAGGACTATTCATTCACACAGATGAAAAAAAGAAAAAGAGTCTCTGTAAGGGAGAGATGGCTGAGTGGGTAAAGGCCCTTGCACTGGAGTCTGATCACTTGAGCTCAATTCCCAGGTCCTACATGATGGAAGAGAGTTTGGTCTTGTTTTTCTGGCTCTACCAAATGTCTCTCTTAGAAGTCTAACTCATTCTTTTCGTTAGTCATTCAAAACATGTTCACATGCCAGGCACCACTCTTTCTCTGGTTTTATATATATTCTGCTTTAGCAGTGAATCACCAAACATGATAACCAGATTTACACTTCTAACCCTTATTCCTTTCCTGACCCCATTTGCAAACACTAAGGAATAATGACTAACACTAATAAGTACTTTGAATTTCTTCGCAAGTAATATTGAATCTCCAAAAAAAATGAGAGTGTAGACGCCTCCTAGGATGATAATATTCTGTTTAAAATGAGGGCTATGCAAGTGTACTTATTTTGAGAGATTACCAAATTATCATATGTGTGCAGTTTTCTTTTTACATATACAATGTTTCAATAGGGTTTTGTTTTGTTTTGTTTTTGTTTTCTTAAGTTTTTGGAGACAATGTAGCCCTGGCTGTCCTGAACTCTGAAATCCACCTGCCTCTGCCACCTGAGTGCTGGGATTAAAGGCATGCACCACCATCTAAAAGTATTCCTAAAGATTTTTATTATTTTTTAAGACTTACATTGAAAAAGATTTGTGTATGGATGTTGCCTCAGGAGGCTAGAAGAGAGTACTGGATCCCCAGGAACTAGAGTCTGGGATAATTCTAAGCCACTACTATGTGAGTTCTAGGAACCGAACTCAGGTCCTTTTGCAAAAGCAGCAGATGCTTTTCACTGCTCAGCCATCTCTCCAATTCACTATTTTTTACTTAGTTATACACACACACACACCCCATACTCCCCCCCCCCCGCCCCCAGAATACCATGTTAGATCCCCTGGAGGTGGACTTAAAGGCAGCTGTGAGTCAGCTGACAGGGGTACTGAGAAGTGAACTGTGGTGTTTCACCTGCTGAGTAATCTCTGTAGACTTCCATGAAAATGTTTTAAAAGCCAGGTATGATGGATCACACCAAGCCGAGGCAGGAGGATTATCTTAAGTTTGAAGGCAGCAGGACTAGATGATGAGTTCCAGGCCAGCCTAGACCATAGAACAAAACTGTTTCCAAATAAAGTAATACTTTAAGTCTTATCTTCCAATTTCTTATTTTAGCATTTCATGAAAAGTCAAGAATGGTGGCTGAAAGATAGCTCAGCCATTATCAGCCCCTGATGCTCTTCAAGAAGACCCAGGTTGGTTTTCTGCACCCACATCATAACAGCTCGTGACTACCTGTAACTCCAGTTCCAGGTGGTCCAGCTGCTCTCTATGGGCACCTGCTCATATTCTCTCATACTTTCTCTTTCTCTGCCCCAGCACACCAGTGGATGTACGCATATATACTCTAAGTTTTAAAAAGTTAATGACTGTGACCACAGCACAGCTATTTGTAAGAAGCTACATCTGTCTCTATCTTTGAGCACAAGTGCAAAACTCCAAGAACACAGACTCCAAAAATCAAGTACCAGTATCAAGTGAATTACCCTTTCAAATGCCTTTTAACAAACAGATTTAAAAAAAAAAAAAAACAACCCAAAAGCACAATGTTTATTAATTTGATCTCTGTGCATAAGAAGCTACACTTCACAGGGCTTTATCAAACATGAAAGACGGCATACTTGAAAGATGACCTTAATCTTGTGCACTAACAGAGTGGTGCCATGTACAATTTATGGATAAGGACAGTGTTGATCCTTCAATCGTTACTAAGTAGATTAAAAATATAAGTAATTCTAACACTTCCAGTTACTGCATTTCTAAACCCAAGGACTCACTTATTTCACCCTTTATCATTTCTTAGTAATAATGTAGCCAGCTGTGTGACAAAACAATTAACCTTTATTTTAAGGATTCTATACACGATACATTCTAACTCATCTATATAAGCATGGCTCTATCTCTAAACTCTTTAATTTAATGATCTATCCATCCTCTCATTTTATTTCCCCAAGTCCTTCTTAATCATTTCTTACAAGATGTCCTAACTACTTTTAGGATAATCAGTGCTTCAATACAATCACTAAGATCCCTCTATCAAGTTACCTTGGGATTTTCAGAAATCCCAAGTCTAGAATTATATCAAGTATACTAGAGTTAACTTAACAGTTTTTTCATTAACATAACCTCTTTCTTATGACTGTTCTTTTGTATGTTTCTTAATGAGCCTTGCAGATTTCATTAGTTTTATTTCTATTCAATAGGTTTATAGCTATATATATATAAACATAGGTAGTGCTGTGGATATAGGTTAGTTGTGGAGCACTGGCATACATAAACAGGAGTTATTTGAAATTTAATAACTTAATAAAACATTGCTGTAACAAGAATGTGTATTTATTTTGTTTAGTTCAGACAAAATCTCCCTCTGTAGATCAGGTTGGCCTTGAATTTACTCAGGCTAGCTCTAGTACTGGAATAATAAATATACATCACCATATCCAACTCAAGGAAGTTCATTTTTGTATGATTTAGCTACAGAAAATTTACTGAACTTATTAGTTCCCATTTTTGTGTGAACTGAATAATCATACCATCTGTAAAAAAATCTTCTTCCTTCCCTACTGAATTGAAACTGAGACCTACCACTGATACTAACACCTATTTTATAATAATCATATGGCAGACATAAATTGGGAATCCATAAATTAAATCTATAAATTAAAAATCTACAGCATTGGTAGACATACTTTCTAAAAACCATGTTCTAGATTAGAAGTATTTAATTTTCACCTAAAGAAAAGGTGGATAAAGAAATAAAATCATAGAGAAGTTAGTGACTTGGCCGACAGACTAAAGAAATGGAGTTTAGACTCAAATGTAAGTTTAACTAGCTCCCAATTCAAATTTTTCTGAGACAGAAAGGCAATGTAAAGCAGACCTACCCATACACATCACCATTCTATACATGGCTATACTGGCTTCCTCTACAGCTCCCTTCCCCATTACACATACAACTAAGGATTACACTCTAGGCCTCGGACATGCTATGCAAATACTTACCCAGCTATACCCCAGTCCTTTCAACCCTCTCCCAAGGCTATTAGTAAAATATATAGGAAATTCCAGAAGTCTAATAGCAACTATCCTTTTTATTGGGGGTGGGGGGAAGATTGAGGTGGCAACTTTATCATTTCAAACTCATATATGCATCCCAGGGTGAAAACTAATATAAGAAAGTTGAAAAAAATTAACAGCCAGTAAAGTTCTATCTTCATGATTGGTTTCAAATCCCATTCACCTGGGTTTTCTTTACTTTTAAGACAGTGTGATTAACTCTACACATTCAAATATAAAAGAAAAAGCAAAACGTTAAAGTCACCAGCTAATCAGCCCAAGGTGATTGTTTGCCTGCCCAAATTATTTTAGTGATCTAAGACACTTAGAAATACATTTCCCAAAGACATGTCAAACTCATTAGATGAGCTGCTTTCTTTTGACTAGAGATTCTTAAATGCTCACCACATATGTATGACTCACAACTAGAATCTTAACACTTGGAGGCTGAGGTTGGAGGTCTCTAAGAGTCTTAAGAATAAGGAGAATAATTATTTGCACATTTATACAATTTTCATTCTTTGGATTCAATAAATGATGATAAGAATGGTAAAAATGTTTCCAAATGATTATTTAAATAGCAACTTTATTGAAGGTAGTAGAGTAACATTCAGACATCAATGATACCAAAAGTTACAGCTAGGAAAATAAAACTAGTTTAAGTACCAGCTAAAGATTTAAGTTATCCAGAAAACAGACAAGTATTTGACCAAATATGAAAATTACAAGAAATGTTTGAGGTTTTTCTCAAGAATAAGTGAAGAGAAAAATAGCTGTTTAAAACACTAAAAGGTTGTATTTCTGCTCACTGAAGAATATGACCTTTTTATTACATATTTGTGTATCCCATAAAACCCCTTTAAAAGCTCAAGTACTGCTGGGAGTGATGGAACATGCCTTTAATCCCAGCACTCAGGAGGCAGAAGCAGACGTTTCCTTGTGATTTCCAGGCCAGAGAAGGCAACACGGTGAGACCTTGTCTCTAAAAATAAAATTCTTTGAACTATGAGAAACTTACTATCAATAAGAGGGTGAAAGAAAGTCTGTGATTAAAACATCAGAACTCGCCTGCCCTCCCCCGCCACCCCATCAAAAATTATGTTAGGGCTAGCAAGACAGATCAGTAGGTAAGAGCACTTGCCCTGCAAGCCACATGACTCTGGTGGAAGGAGAAAACTGGATTTCTAAAAAGTTGCAACCTTATCTCCACAGGTGTGCTGGACACATGTGTCACTGGGCATGAACACACACCCACAGGAAACAGTGTACAATAATAAAAAGAACTATGCTAAACTGAGTGTGGCTCTAATAGAAGCTGGAAGATCAGTAGTTTCAGGTTATCTTTGGCTACAGAGTGAGCTCAAGGTTAGCCTGAGACTCATGAGACCCCGACACAAAATATGAATAAAAACAAAAGGGAATCAGCTTGGTGTGTTGGTAATTCATAAGAGCCCAACACCTTGAAAAAAGACCTACAGTTCAAGGTTGAATGTGAGGCTAACAGAGTCTACATGTTACCTTTGTTTTTTGAGTGTGTCCTCCCTAAATTTTTTCTTTTCTCTTTTTAAAAGAACAGTATACCTTCTCAATACAAGTTCTCCTACTAAATTCACTTTCTGCCATGAAGCTGTCTTGGTTACCATTTTCCTGGGGAGAACCTGCTTTGTCTTGTGCCTCTCACCCATAAACTAAGCATCTTACCAGAAATATATAAACACATATAAAGAACATTCAAAAATGTTTTCCAATTGGAAGCAAATCTTCAAAAAAAAAAAAAAAAAAAAAAAAGCCAAATGGCCTCCTAAGTTTACCTTGTCCTTAAAAAAATATACAAAATAAAAAAAAAATACAAAACAGGAAAACAGAAAACAGGACTTTGCAGCACGAAGACTGAATAACCACTCAACACAGAAATGTTTAGTATGGTTATCACAGATGAAGATAATCTATTTGGAACTTGTTCACAACCTTTCATACTAATTCTTTAGTGTATCATTACAAATACCAAAGCTAGGGCTTGTGGTAGAACAACAGTCAACAAGCAGGAAGAATTAGCACTCCATTTCCAGCATGGAGTAAAGGTGAATCTAAGGTACATTTAGTCAAATATATCGTATATTGATATGGCTAGGAAAGCTAAGAACCACAACTGAGATTTTGAATGTTCACTCTGAGTTATCCATAGTCGATAACCGTGAAGCAACTTATCCATATGTAAAAGACTTAAAACACTTCCCCATGTTTGAGAGACCTTGCAAATTAAGGAATAGATATATATGCAAACTAAGGTTTTCCACCTCTGATTATAACTGTTTCTAACCAGAATCAACAACATTGTTAGTATTAATGTTATTTATTCATCTTTCCCAAACATTAGCATTATTGCACATGAATTCTTGTGATTAAATACCAGTGATTTTCATATATGCCTCTGTAAAAAGACAGTCTTAATAATTAGTTCTGGTGATACATGCAGTTAACATTAAGACTAGTCTCTTTTTTTTAAGATTTATTTTATTTATGAGTACAGTGTAGCTAGCTGTCTTCAGACATACCAGGAGAAGGCATTGGATTCCATTGCAGATGGTTGTGAGCTACTATGTGCTTGCTGGGAATTGAATTCAGGACCTCTAGGAAGAGGAGGTCAGTGTTCCTAACCATTGAGCCATCTCTCCAGCCCCGAGACTAGTCTTTTACAACATATATTATAAATCAATTCAGTAACCAGGATTTATCAAGCTTACTTAAGCTAGTATCCAACATTCTCACAATACTGATTGGATTAAAATAATTTTAAAATCTATAGGCCTGCATTTTAGAAAAAAAAACTTTAAAAACTGCAACACTCCTGCTCCCAACATTCAGTACCTAAACAGTTAAAATGCAAATCTGTCATTCAGTGAATACTAAGAAAACAGAAAAATACTGTACAAAATGAACAGAAAAATTTAATGGTTAAACACAGCATTTTCTAGAATACATGTTACTCATTAGCAGTAGATTTATGGGCACAGAGGCCATTTCCCAGAAAAAAGAAATTATTTAGTTTGACTATGTTTTCTCCCTTTACAAAACTTTGCTTGTTTAACATCTAAGTCTTAAAACAAATGACATATCAATGTCTGAAATGTCCCACGAGTTTGCTCTGATGATATAAGGTCATTTTTCTCAGCACTGGCTCAAGAGACTTAAGATGCCACGTTAAGACTGAGGCTTTCAACAATCAGTAAAATACCTATGTCAGCAATATAATACATTTACAATTTTAACACCTCTTTTTAAATAAAATGGGGGCATTTCATCTATTTTGATTGATAGATTTTTTTTCTCTTATCAGTAATATATAAAACAGTACCTCTTGAAGTAAATTGTATCCTAGGATTCCATAAAATGAAGTAACTGTTTTTTCCTTTAGAACGTTCAGTCCCCAATTATTAGCCAGTATCCCATTTTACAGAGGAAACTCAAAAAATATGTCCCAAATGTCATAAAAATCACGAAGATACTGTTAACTAAAATTTTGTTTTCCAATGGGCCCCCTTTAAATACTCGACTGAGATGATGAAAAAGCTACGTGAATTTAACCATGATGATCCTAAATATGCTAAGGTATGCCATATAATGCATACATAAAGCTGTATGCGTATTGCATGAACCAAGAGACTGTCTTACTCTGATCCATGAGACAGTACAATAAATACATGGTTTTGTCTCCTGTTTTTGCGATAAGACGTATAAGGAATTACAGCTACTTCAGCAATGACAGCTATCTGAAGGTAGAGAATCCATCCCAGGCATTACAATGACTCAGTATACCGCCACTCGCATTTTCTTTTCCCCAGGGGGGGAAAAAGACCCCAAAGGAGAATCAGCGGTCCACCTGGACCCCGTCCTCGATGGTTACAAAGCCGACACACGCCAGCATCTATCCGCACTAGGAACTTCGCACATCTTTTTTTGCAGTCTAACAGCTAAACAATTCACAGGTGGTTGGCATATTAACATCTCTCCGAGCAAGAAAACCAAAGGGGAATGGGATGGATGCCATGACGCTGGCAAACTGGCAGTTAATCTGAGGGGCTGGGGGCGGGGGTGTCGGGGACCAAGGGTAGGTACCGACAAAGACGTGTTATATCTGGGCTCCGGGGGCGTCGCGGTCGAGGCCACAGAGCCCGAGACTCTGCACTCGGTGCGAGGCCCCTTCGCTCGCTCTCTCCATTCCCCGAGCCAAAGACGATAAGAGGTGGGGGCTGACAGGGTGGAGGCGGGGACCGGGAAGACGAGGGGCCGCGGCGGGCGGCTCGGCTCCGCTCCAAGGCCGCGGGAGGCCATTTTACCTCCGGGGCCGTCGAAGGCCCCGGCGGCCCTCCACGTCCCCAACCCTCGGTCGTCATTCCTCCCCCATCTCTGCCCCTCTCGGGGCCGCTCTCCGATGCCGGCCGGACCCGGCGGAGGACGACATGGCAGGGAAGGGCGGGTGTGGGAAGGATGCGGGGCCCGGGCTCGGGGCGGTGCGGCGGGGGCGGGGGCGGGGGCGGATGCGGCCGCGGGCCGGAGCGTCGGCGGGAGACCGACCGCGGGGCGCGGAGGGAGAGAAAAGGGAGAAGGCGGGGAGCCGTTACCTATACTGGGCCGCAGCCGCCGCCGCCGCCGCCCCGCTGTGGGTGAATCCAAAGTAGTTGCCGGTCGCCATTTTGGCATCTTCCCCCAGCCGGCTGGGCACTGCGGCGGGCACGGAGAGTCAGGTCCCATGGCGGGAGGGCAGCCGTGAAGGGGTCGGGGCGCCGAGGGATGGCAAGGGAGAGAAAAGGGGCCGTGAGAAGCCGCCCTGGCCGGCCGGGCCGCGGCCGCACCGCCGTCCGCCTCCCTCCCCGCACTCCCTCACTCACTCGCACGCCCGGGTGGCGGCCGCCGCCTCCTCCCCGGAGCTGGCCCCAACCCCCGCGCCTACCCGCCGCCCGGGGCCGGGGAAGGGCATGGCAGAGGCCTCCACGGGCCACATTAGACTCACCATAGGTGAAAGAAACTACAGGGCATATGGGAATCATGGGCTCGGGCTGCTGCTGCTGAACTCTGAACTCTCACCCGCTGCCTCCCTCCTCTGCCCCACTCCTCCTCAGCGGAGAACAGACCGCCGCCGCCGGCCGCACAGCGCAAGCGCGCTAGTGCGCTGCATCCTGGGAGATGTAGTCCTCACGCCCCGCGCCAACCCCACCCCCACCCAGGGGCTGGCGCACGGCCCCCGAGGAGCAGATTTCTGGGGTGCTGGTGTGGGGTTCCCTCGTGGGACTACGGGCCCGGCCTCATCCTAAGCGATGATGACTCGCACCCGCTGCGGGGAGGCTATAAGGCGGAAGAAGAGCGCCTCGCCGGGCCGCGGGGGAGTCGGGGAGCGTGACCAGAAAGAGTGACGTCTGTTGGCCTTTTCGCCGCCTGGCTTTTTCACCGGTTTCCTTTACTTTTGCGTCTGCGTTTGTTCTCTGTTTCAGCCCTTCTCTCGCCTTTAGTTTCCATTAGCATTTGAGTTGGCCTAATTCCTGTTGCTTGTCACTAGCCTTTGAAAAGGGGAGGAGGGAACGAGGTAGAGGAAAAAAAAAAAACCATAGGAAGCGCTGCACCAAGCATCCGTCCAGAACCCTGCCTGTCACAGGGGTCACACGTTTTGCCAAGCCCCCGCCCCACCTCACAGACTCCTTCAGTCTTTCAGAGTCACGTTGGCCCCCAACAAGGTGCTGGGCGTTGGAGATGCTGGAAACGTGACCTGTAGGCGCAAAATAAACTCTCTGTTCACGTGGAATTCTTGTTCTGGGAAGGCTATGAGACACTAGAGCCAAAACCACAGAAAATGTGGTGGGTGGATTGGAGCTTTAGGACTAAAAACAGGACACTGAAGAGAAGGGGAGCTCGTGAGGTTAGGGAGGGAGCCCTTGGAATAGAGACCTGACATAAGCGAGAAAAACCACCCAGGTAGATACCTGGAGGAAGGGCAGTGAAGGAAAAGTCTGGAGTATCAAGAAAGTCATTCTGGCCAGACCTGAGTGATGGAATGACAGTTCAAAGGTCCTTCTGAAGGTGCCAGATTTACTGGGTGGGGTGGCACACACCTATTGGGGAGGCTGAACCAGGAGGATTTCTGAGAGAGTTCTAGGCCTGCCTACACTACAGAGGGAGATCAAAAAAGAAAATACCCACCTATCCACCTCTACCTGCACACCAAAAGAGTGGCAGGCCTCTCTGGGTAAGGATCAGTACTTTATAAATAGCACTTTACTGCATGCAACCGTGTCTTCATTACAGATGTTTTCCTGTTATCTCTTTATTTTCACAGGCCATTTTCAGTCACCCTTCCCCCACCTTTTCTTCTCTACTGCTGGGGATGGAGCTGTTCTGAGCTACCGCTAACTTCTCTCTCTCTCTCTCTCTCTCTCTCTCTCTCTCTCTCTCTCTCTCTCTCTCTCTCTCTCTCTCTCCTTCTCTCTTCCTCTCCCTCCCTTCCTCCCTCCCCCACTCCCCTTACAGTCCTGTTTACTATTGATTCTTTAGGCAGGGTCTTGCTGGTGGCCTGAAGACCTGGCACTCGCCATACTGCTCCTGCTGACCTCCACCCCGCCTTGCTCCCCGCTATCCCCCACCCCCAGTCACTGAGTGTGCCACCGCACTGGGCGCAGTCCTTTCCTGGACCGATCTCTGTCATCTTGCTTTTACCTTTCCTCCACCAAGACATAAGAAGGGCTCCACCTCACCTCTCACCTGCTCCGTGGCCATCACCAGCCAGCCCCTGCCACTTACCCCTTAAGTCAGATGTGAACCTTAAAACATTCAGAGTGACTCAGAGCTCACCCGTGAAGATAGGCGCTTTAGTCCACCTTTCTTTCAACGCAGAAACAATGCCTCAATCCTAGGTGTGACCCCCCACCCCTCCGACAACAGCACAGGTTCTGAGAACCCACCTGCTTTGTCCTTTACTCATTTCAAAGAGAAAATGTAGAGCATTGGGGAGACGCTAGTGTCATTGTTTTTGAGAACAGCGATGTTTCCCAATTGCGTTGCTCAAGGGGGGGGGGAACAAAATCCCCTCCTACACGTGGGGCTTTAGAACCCGCACTGAGAAGGTGACTTGCCTTGAACTTGACAGACCAGTGAAGCCTCAGGGCGGCTCAGCGCTTTCACAAGCCTCACCGCTAGTAAGCTATTTGCATTAAATGAGAGGAGAAGAGTGAGGTGGTAATTGTTGAATTCTGTTGAGGCTGGCTTTCTGTTTGACTGCATGTCTTGAGAGTATGGAGTTAAAGTGTCAATAACTTCTCAAGGAGAGAGCCCTGAACTCGAAGTAGAAACTGGCTTCTTTGTGGCAATGGTCCTTAGGGGTGTGGCAGTGGGTGTGGCAGTGGTGACAGGCTGTTTGCAACTGCACTGTTCTCAGCTAGCCTCTAGGAAGTGCTTTAGATTGCCCTCATCTTGTTTAGGAAAGATGTTTCAGAGCCGACTGAAATAAAAAAGATCTGGGTCTTGGGGGCGCTAGCCATGGAATGTTCTGATTAAGTGTTATTAAACTTTTTAGAATCTCTTAAGATAGGAATAACAGCATCTTCTTCATGTGGGCTAGCAGGATGGCTCAGCAGGTGAAAGTGCTTGCCATCAAGCCTAATGACCCCAGGCAGGTACCAAATGTTCTCTGACCTTCACTCTAGTGTCCACACATATACACAGACATACACAAATAATAAAAAGTATTCTTCTGAGCACTGTGGTAAGGGTTAGATGGGACCGATGAAAAGCAGCATCTAAACTTCTTATTAATAACAAAACAAAACTGGGACCCTGAGAGATGGCTCAGCAGAATTAAGGTGCTTGGTATGCAAACATGGAGGCTCAAGTTTGACCGCTGAAACTCATGGAAAGGTGGAAGAAGAGAACTGACTCTTCAAGGTTGTCCTCTGACCTCTACATATGTCCATGGATACACACAGCATATCTCTATCTATCTATCTATCTATCTATCTATCTATCTATCTATCTATCTATCTATCTATCTATCTGCTTGTGTAACACACACACACACGCGCACACACACACACACACACACACACCAAGCAAGCAAGGCTGGATGCTCTTTTTTAAACCAACCTTCTAGTACATGCATACTCCATTCAGAATATCCACCTACAATCCAAGACTTACGGCTTCAAGCTCACACAGTTTGTCATAGAATACCCAGCCAGGCCCCACGGCAGCATACAATGCCCTGGGCTAACAACAGAAAACAAACTTTGACAGGAGCTGAGGATGTAACTGAGTTGGTAGAGCACTGGCCTGAGCTGGCGTTCATGAAGCTCTGGCTTTAAGCCCAGTCATCACATAAACTGATGACCCCTGTAATCTCAGCCCCGGAAAGATAGGAGCTGGAGGTCAGAAGTTCAAGGCCATCCTTGGCTACATAGGAAGTTTGAGCCTGACCTGGGGTACAGGAGATCCTGCTTCTAAACAAAACAGCATCGGCAACAAATAAGCAACTGAGCAAGATGGGGGAGAGGCTCAGTCCACGGCGTGCGAGCGTGAGGACCAGAATGTGGTCCTTAGCATCCCATGGAAAAGCTGCTGTGGCCTGCATCCGCAGCCTCAGATCTGGGAAAGGGGGGAAGGGCAGAGTGGGATGCTGCAGGAAGATCCCTGGGGCTCCCTGCCTAGCCAGTCCAACCGGAAAGGCTCACGTCCGTCCGCTGCAGTTAAAAAAAGCCACCTGACCTCCACCTCTGGCTTCTATGTGCAACCACACACATGCACACATGTGTATACACAGACTCTCCCAAGCACACACATAGGAACTACATAGGCAAATATACAAAGAAGCGCTTGACTGGAGGCAGCTACCCAGGCTGCCTTTTAGGAAATGGTTCGAAGTGCAGACCTGGTCAAGATCTGTGCTCCTCATCCTTCTCAGGACAATGCTCACTTCTAAGTTTAAAGTCTTCACACGGTCTGGCCTTCCTGCCTGTTCGTCACCTATACACTATAAACTCCATATTCTCAACATGTCAACAACCTTGACCTCCTGTTCACGTTCCCCCTCCCCCACACAGGGCATCTTACAATCTCCTTGCTTAGACTTCTTGATTCTCTTTACCTTAGGTGTGCCTCTTCTGTGGAGGACTAAACTCAGTGCAGTTGGCCCTCCGCATCCCTCCGAGATGTCCCCTCTGTGACCTCTTCAACTGATCAGATTGTTAATATGTTTTCAGAGCACAATGCAATTTTGCTTACTTGCCTCATCACAGCTACGACTTTATATTTATCGTGTGATGGTTTGGCGGGTGTCTAGTTCTCCCACCAAACGATGATCTGAGGGCAGAGTGCCAATCACGAATGCCTAGCGACAAGTCACTAGAAAGCACTAGAAGAACGATCAAGCCAGAGGATACACAACTTAATCATGCTTTGATGAGTCAGAATGCAGTGCTGGATTCCCACAGTTCTTGGGGTTATAATTATGAACCTCGGCTAGCATCCGAAGACAAATTAGAAAATGTTAATTGGCAGTTCTGTTAGCCACAAGGTGGAGCTACTCTGAGAAAGCTTGTCTTCAACTGCACCTTGGAGGCCTGGTTTCCTGAAAGACCTTGTGGAATACTGACACCAAGCAGAAAGCAGGTCACATTAGCTACTCTGTATCAAGAAGAATGTATAGTGAATACTGGTTGGTTTTAGTTTGATACAAACCTAAACATATTTGGGAAGAGGGAATCTTAGTTGACAAAATGTCTCGAAAAGATTCTTTTGTAGGCCTGTCGGTGAGCTCTGTCTTAATAAATGATTGATGTGGAGGAGGCCCAGCTCACGGGGGGGGGGGGGGGGGGGGGGGGGGGGGCTGCCATTTCTAGGGTGGTGATCCTTCGTATTCAGCAGTGCTCCCTCATGGTTTCTGCCTCCAGGTTCCTGCCTTGAGTTCCTCCCCCGAATTACCTCAGTGATAGAATGTGATCTGAGAGTCGGAAGATTAAATAAACCTCCCCCCGCCCCCCGCCCCCAACCCCCACCCTTGCACTGCTTTGGGACGTGGTGTTTTATCACAGCAATAACAACTCTTAATTAGAGTGAAGAAGAGCAAGACCTGTGGCCAGCCTGTACTAAAATATGGTGAGTTTTAGACCAGTTTGCCCTGCAGAGTGAGACTGTCTCAACTTACCCTTGCTAAAGAAAGGCCGAATTTCGCATACTGTGAGAATCACTCTTTTAATGTATTTTGTTCAGTGATGTTTAATACATTCCCTGAGGTATAGAGCTCCCACAACTATCTAACTTCAGCATATTTTTGTCACTGGAGTAATGAATTCTATACCCGTTAGCAGCCGTGGGTCTTCATGTTCTCCCAACCCCTGCTTGGGTATTGTTTGCTTTTCAAATTCTAGGCATTGAACCCAGAGCCTTGAATCCCAGCTCCGCCCCCCCTCCCCATTTTTCTTTGCTATGTGGCCCTGCCTAGACTGGTATTTACAATGTAACAAAGACTGGCAACAGTCCTCCAGCCTCAGCCTCCTGTGAGAAATACCTAGTGTACACCCCAGGCCTGGCCACAAAAGTACTTTCTATCTCTATGGGTTCGTGCATTTTGGACATATGAATAGACTCTAAGGATATCTGACTTTTGGTCTAGTTCTTTTCACTTAGCATAGTATTCTGAAGCCCCATCGTCAGGTTTGGAGAGAGTCTTGCTTTCTAGCCCAGGTTGGAGACTTTTCTTTCTTAGTCTCAGTTGGGGGACTGCGGCTGTGTGCCACCACACTTGGTGCACATGGATGGAAGTTCTTGCCATGACCACTATTCCCATTTCTGCTGATTCAGACCTAGGAGGAAAATATTAGTATACCTTGTTGCGACAGGGTTTTATGATGTAGCCTAGGTTGGCATCAAAAGTACAACTCTCCCACCTCAGATTCAGGCCTTTTGGAATGATAAGCATGTATAGTCCTGCCCTGCTTTTTTTTCTTTAATATCTAAATTTTTCTTCCTCTCCTTGCCCCAGTTCTTCCCTAGTTCATACACATCTTGCTACCTAAACAGTCTACTGATCTTTTTTTTATTATTTATTTTTTTTTTAATTTACATTCCAAATCATTTCCCCTTTCCCGTTTCCTCCCTCCCCGAAAGTCCCATAAGCCTCCTTCCCTCCCTCTTTTCTCCATTCAACCCCCTCTCGTTTCTCTGTCCTGGCGTTCCCCTACATCCAGTCTTTCCAGGACCAGGGGTCTCTCCTTCCATCTTCTTAGAAATCTATTGATATGCGGATTGTGTCTAGGGTATTCCGAGATTCTGGGTCAATATCCCCTTATCAGTGACTGCATACCATGTGTGTTCTTTTGTGATTGGGTTACCTCACTAAGGATGATATTTTCAAGATCTGACCATTTGCCTAGGAATTTCGTGAATTCATTGTTTTTAATTGCAGAGTAGTATTCCATTGTGTAGATATACCACATCTTCTGAATCCATTCCTCCGTTGAGGGACATCTGGGTTCTTTCCAGCTTCTGGCTATTACAAATAAGGCTGCTATGAACATAGTGGAGCATGTGTCCTTATTGCATGCAGGTAAAGCCTCTGGGTATATGCCCAGGAGTGGTATAGCCGGATCCTCCGGGAGTGTCATACCCAGTTTTCTGAGGAACCACCAGACTGCTTTCCAGAGTGGTTGTACCAGCTTGCAATTCCACCAGCAGTGGAGGAGTGTTCCTCTTTCTCCACATCCTCGCCAACAACTGCTGTCTCCTGTGTTTTTGATCTTAGCCATCCTGACTGGTGTGAGATGGAATCTCAGGGTTGTTTTGATTTGCATTTCCCTAATGACTAAGGATGATGAACATCTCTTTAGGTGCTTCTCAGCCATTAGATATTCTTCAGGTGAGAACTCTTTGTTTAGCTCTGTACCCCATTTTTTAATAGGGTTACTTGCCTCTCTGGAGTTTAACTTCTTGAGTTCTTTGTATATATTGGATATTAGCCCTCTGTCGGATGTAAGATTGGTAAAGATCATTTCCCAGTTAGTTGGTTGCCGCTTTGTCTTTTTGACAGTGTCTTTTGCCTTGCAAAAACTTTGTAATTTAATGAGGTCCCATTTGTCTATTCTTGATCTTAGAGCATAAGCTATTGGAGTTCTGTTCAGGAAATTCTCCCCTGTGCCCATATGTTCAAGGTTCTTCCCTAGTTTCCCTTCTATTAGTTTCAGTGTGTCTGGTTTTATGTGGAGATCTTTGATCCACTTAGAATTGAGCTTAGTGCAAGGAGATAAGGATGGGTCAATTTGCATTCTTCTGCATGTTGACCTCCAGCTGAGCCAGCACCATTTGTTGAAAAGGCTATCTTTTTTCCACTGGATGGTTTTAGCTCCTTTGTCAAAGATCAAGTGACCATAGGAGTGTGGATTCATTTCTGGGTCTTCAATTCTGTTCCATTGATCTACATGTCTGTTACTGTACCAATACCATGCAGTTTTTAACACTATTGCTCTGTAGTACAGCTTGAGGTCCGGGATACTGATTCCCCCAGAGGTTCTTTTACTCTTGAGAATAGTTTTAGCTATTCTGGGTTTTCTGTTATTCCAGATGAATTTTTGAATTGCTCTTTCTAACTCTATGAAGAATTGAGTTGGGATTTTGATGGGGATTGCATTGAATCTGTGTATTACTTTTGGTAAGATGCTCATTTTTACTATATTAATCCTGCCAATCCATGAGCATGGCAGATTTTTCCATCTTCTGAGGTCTTCTTCAATTTCTTTCTTCAGAGACTTGAAGTTCTTGTCATACAGATCTTTCACTTGTTTGGTTAGAGTCACACCAAGATACTTAATATGGTTTGTGGCTATCGTGAAGGGTATTATTTCTCTTACTTCTTTCTCAGCCTGCTTATCCTTTGAGTATAGGAAGGCTTCTGACTTGCTTGAGTTGATTTTATATCCGGCCACTTTGCTGAAGTCGTTTATCAGTTGTAGGAGTTCTCTGGTGGAGTTCTTTGGGTCGCTTAAGTATACTATCATATCGTCTGCAAATAGTGATAGTTTGACTTCTTCCTTTCCAATTTGTATCCCTTTGACCTCTTTTTGTTGTCTAATTGCTCTAGCTAGAACTTCAAGTACTATATTGAAAAGATATGGAGAGAGAGGGCAGCCTTGTCTAGTCCCTGATTTTAGTGGGATTGCTTCAAGTTTCTCTCCATTTAGATTGATGCTGGCTACCGGTTTGCTGTAAATTGCTTTTACTATGTTTAGATATGGGCCTTGAATTCCTGATCTTTCCAAGACCTTTAGCATGAAAGGATGCTGAATTTTGTCAAATGCTTTCTCAGCATCTAATGAGACGACCATGTGGTTTTTTTCTTTGAGATTGTTTATGTAGTGGATTACATTGATGGATTTCCTTATATTGAACCATCCCTGCATCCCTGGGATGAAGCCTACTTGATCGTGGTGAATGATCATTTTGATGTGTTCTTGGATTCGGTTGGCAAGAATTTTATTGAGTATTTTTGCATCGATATTCATAAGAGAGATTGGCCTGAGATTCTCTTTCTTTGTCGGATCTTTGTGTGCTTTTGGTATTAGTGTAATTGTGGCTTCATAGAACGAGTTGGGTAGTGTTCCTTCTGTTTCTATTTTGTGGAACAGTTTGAAGAGTATTGGTGTTAGGTCTTCTTTGAAGGTCTGATAGAATTCTGCAGTAAAACCATCTGGACCTGTGCTTTTTTTGGTTGGAAGACTACCAATGACAACTTCTATTTCTTCAGGGGTTATAGGACGGTTTAGATGGTCTATTTGATCCTGATTTAATTTTGGTACTTGGTATCTGTCTAGGAAATTGTCCATTTCCTCAAGATTTTCTAGTTGTGTTGAATACAGGTTTTTGTAGTAGGATCTGATGATTTTTTGAATTTCCTCAGTTTCTGTTGTTATCTCTCCCTTTTCGTTTCTGATTTTATTAATTTGGATACTATCTCTGTGCCCTCTGGTTAGTCTGGCTAAGGGCTTATCTATCTTGTTGATTTTCTCAAAGAACCAACTCCTCGTTTTGTTGATTCTTTGTATGGTTTTATTTGTTTCTACTTGATTGATTTCAGCCCTGAGTTTGATGATTTCCTGCCTTCTACTCCTCTTTGGTGTATTTGCTTCTTTTTGTTCCAGGGCTTTCAGGTGTGCCATTAAGCTGTTAGTGTATGCTGTCTCCCATTTCTTTTTGGCGGCACTCAGGGCTATGAATTTTCCTCTTAGCACTGCTTTCATTGTGTCCCATAAATTAGGGTATGTTGTGCCTTCATTTTCATTAACTTTCAAAAAGTCTTTGATTTCTTTCTTTATTTCCACCTTGACCAAGTTATCATTGAGTAGAGCATTGTTCAGCCTCCATGTGTACGTGGGTTTTCTTTTGTTTTTGTTGCCATTGAAGACCACCCTTATTCCATAGTGATCTAATAGGAGGCATGGGATTATTTCTATCTTCTTATATCTGTTGAGGTCTGATTTGTGACCAATTATATGGTCAATTTTGGAGAAGGTACCATGAGGAGCTGAGAAGAAGGTGTATTCTTTAGCTCTAGGATGAAATGTTCTATATATATCAGTTAGTTCCATTTGGTCCAAGGCTTCAATAAGATTCACTGTGTCCCTGTTTAGTTTCTGCTTTCCTGAACGATCCATTTCAGAGAGCGGGGTGTTGAAGTCACCCACTATTATTGTGTGCGGTGCGATGTGTGCTTTGAGTTTTAGTAAAGTTTCTTTTACGAATGAGGGTGCCCTTGCATTTGGAGCATAGATATTCAGAATTGAGAGTTCTTGATGGTGAATTTTTCCCTTGATCAGTATGTAGTGTCCTTCTGTGTCTTTTTTGATGACTTTAGGTTGAAAATCAATTTTATCTGATATTAGGATGGCTACTCCACCTCGTTTCTTGGGGCCATTTGCTTGTAAAATTGTTTTCCAGCCTTTTACTCTGAGGTAGTGTTTGTCTTTGACACTGAGGTGCGTTTCCTGCATGCAGCAAAATGCTGGGTCCTGTTTACGTATCCAGTCTGCTAGTCTATGTCTTTTAATTGGGGAATTGAGACCATTGATATTAAGAGAGATTAAGGCATAGTGATTATTGCCATCTGCCATTCTTGACGCTATCTTTATGTTTGAGTGGTTATCTACTTTTGGGTTTGATTCAAGAAGGTTATTATCTCATTTTTTCCAGGGTGTTGTTTCTCTCCCTGTATTGGAGGTTTCCACCTATTATCCGTTGCAGGGCTGGATTTGTGGAAAGATATTGTGAAAATTTGGTTTTATCATGGAATATCTTGGTCTCTCCATCTATGGTGATTGAGAGTTTTGCTGGGTATAGTAGTCTAGGCTGGCATTTGTGCTGTCTTAGTGTTTGCATGAGATCTGCCCAGGATCTTCTGGCTTTCATAGTCTCTGGTGAGAAGTCTGATGTGATTCGGATAGGTCTTTCTTTGTATGTTACTTGGCCCTTTTCTCTTACTGCTTTTAGTATTCTTTCTTTGTTTAGAACATTCGGTGTTTTGATTATTATGTGACGGGAGGTATTTCTGTTCTGGTCCAGTCTGTTTGGAGTTCTGTAGGCTTCTTGTACGTTCATCGGCATCTCTCTCTTTAGGTTAGGGAAGTTTTCCTCCGTAATTTTGTTGAAGATGTTTACTGTTGCAAATCTTCACTCTCATCTATACCTATAATCCTTAGGTTTGGTCTTCTCATTGTGTCCTGGATTTCCTGGATGTTTTGGGTTACACGTTTTTTGCATTTTGCATTTTCTTTGACTGTTGAGTTGATGCTTTCTATGGAATCTTCAGCACCTGAGATTCTTTCTTCCATCTCTTGTATTCTATTGTTGATGTTTGCATCTATGACTCCTGATTTCTTCCCAAGGTTTTCTATCTCCAAAGTTGTCTCCCTTTGTGATTTCTTAGTTGTTTCTACTTCCTTTTTTAGTTCCTGGATGGATTTGCTGAGATCCTTCACTTGTTTGTTTGTATTTTCCTGTATTTCTTTAAGGTATTTTTGCATTACCTCTTTCAGGATTTCTTCCTGATGACCCACGTTCTCCTGCATTTCTCTGAGTGATTTTTGTGTTTCCTCCTCATGGGAATCCATCTGTTGATCCATTGTCTCCTGCATTTCTTTAAGCAGTTCTCGTGTTTCCTTTGTAAGGGCATCTAACCGTTGATTCATTTCTTTAAGCAATTGTTGTGTTGCCTCCTTATGGGCATTCGTCTGTTGACCCATATTCTTCTGCATTTCTTTATGCAATTTTTGTGATTCCTTTGTGAGTGCATCTACCCGTTGATTCATCTCGTTAAGCGATTTTTGTGTTGTCTCCTTGTGCGCCTCCATCTTTTGATCCATGTTCTCCCGCATTTCTCTAAGCGATTTTTGTGTTTCCTTTGTAAGGGCTTCTAACCGTTGATTCATGGTCTCCTGTAATTCTTTATGAGATTTATTTGTGTCCTTCTTGTGATCCTCTAATAGCATCATGAGAAGTGATTTTAAATCCAGATCTTGTCTTTCGGGTGTGGTGGGGTATCCAGGACTTGCTGCTGTTGGAGAGTTGGGTTCGGATGGTCCCATATTACTTTGATTTCTGTTAGTAACATTCCTACGTTTGCCTTTTGCCATCTGGATACCTCTGATGTTAGTTGGTCCTGCTGCCACTGGCTGTTGGTTGGACCTCCTGTGAACCTGCAAAGCTATTTCTGCCCCCCCCCCCCGGATTACCAGGATTCCCTTGGCACTGATTTCTGGGGCCTGCCTGCTCCTGAGTGACTTTGGAGCCCTGATGTGCCTTGCCCCAAGTGATCTTATATTGGGGAGTCCTTGCACATCCAAAGGCTCAGCCTAGTGGATTCCTGGAGCAGAGGTCGCCAAAGGGAGGCTGGTAGGCTCCTGCCCTGTGCAGGGGTGTGTGATCTCTCCTGGGGGGGGAGGGGGCATCCTTCTGCCAGGCAAATGTCCCACCGCAGAGCTAGCACGCTGGTTACTGCAGATCCGCCCAGCTCTTGGGAGCCACGCGCACACAATCTGCCCAAGACCCAAGTGATATTATGCCTGTCTGTCTCAGAGCCTGGCTGTCCCAACTTCCTGGCCACTGGAGCAAAGATGGCGGAGTGCACTCTGCACTCTCTCCGTGGTGCTGCTCACCCTGCAGACGCGATGGCCTGCAGATCTGGCACCCAGACGACCACAGCGCTGACCTGTTCTTGGGCGCAGACCGAAGCCCCAACAGGCCGTGTCCCAAGTGATGTTATATTGGAGGGAGAGCCTGGGTACCTGTCTCTTCAGTGCAGTCTGCGGGAACAGAGGTCGCGGAAGGAAAGCTGGTAGGCTCCCGCCCCTACTGATCTTTTCATAAGGGTCAGATCCCCTAAACCTATCTCTGTAGAGATATAAAGAATCTAAGATTTTTTTCAAACGGCAGTATGTGAACAGCCACGAACATTATAATATTGGTTCTTTTATAAAAAAACAGTGAGCTAGGCAGAGGCAGAGGCAGAATTTAAGTTGTATAGGCTTACATACTGACTCCAGCATGCCAATCCTTTATGATATACTGTGACCCCAAAACACGTTGGAGGAACCTCTCGCTATGTGTGATCTTGGTGGCAGGTCACCAGCTTTGTTTGTCCCCAGCCTCAGTGCCTGCGGCTGTTTCTCCCTTATGAACTTCTGGAACAGTATCATTGTCTCCCTAGTTAGCCTCCCATACATTGCACTTCCCAACACTCATAAACTAGTTACTCCTAACTGTGTATCTCTCTTCCTCTCAGGAAAGAACATAAGCTCCTGAGGGTCAAGAACTACATCTGATCGCTGATTTTCCCATGCCTGCGACCATGCCTAGAATAAGTAGGCACTTAAATACTTGACAGCAACATATCAAAGACATATACCTTCCACCACCACCACCCCCAGCTGCCACCCATCCTGATCACTGGTATATAAGTAAATACCAACCTATTTTCTCCTCCTGGCTCCCTTAACATTCTGACTCACCGTGCTCACTGCCAAGTCTCAATACCAAACACTAGTGTTATAAAGGGTTTCATTGTGTCGGTAATACATTCCTAAGAATTTGAAGAACTTGAAGAACTCCACACAGTCATGAGGCAAAACTATTTTAAGGCATTGAGGGGCTGGGTTACAACTTGGTGGCAGTAGCATGCACACGGATCCCATCCCCAGCCCTGCTAAAAATATATTAAGATATAAAAATAAGTACAACTTGAAGAGTCCCAGCCACTGTGTTCTCACTTAGACACTGATAACCATATCAATAAGCAAACGCTAAAAGGCATACTGATTTGGACCCACACTCTAGAGCAAGACTATCCAATAGGATTTTATTTCAATATGAAATTATTCTTTAACTGCTCAACCTGTTGGCCATTAATGAGTACTTGAAATGCAACTAATGTTGCAGAAACTATATTAATTTAAATTTAAAGACTTAAATGTGACTAGTGGCTACTGTATGGGATAGTATAGTCGCAGAGTCTGGTGATCCAAGGTCAAATCCCAGTTCTACTACTAGCTGACAATGACCGTGTGTGTGTGTGTGTGTGTGTGTGTGTGTGTGTGTGTGTGTGTGTGTGTGTGTTGCTGGGGATTGGACCATTGTGCATGCTAGGCAAGTCCTCCACCACTGAGCTTCATCTCAGTCTTGATCACATGACTTTGTTCTAGTTCCTTAGCATCCTTGTGCTCTGTCCTCACCAGGCGCTCCTTAGTTCCTTAACATCCTTGTGCTCTGTCCTCACCAGGCGCTCCTTTTAACCGATGAACGAGGGCTCGCATTAATGATTTGACAGCTCACAAGGTGTCGAGGCTTGCTGCCAAGTCTGATGGCCTGTGTTCTATCCCCAGGACCCCACATGGTGGAAAGAGAGCTGTCTCAGGTTGTCTTCTGGTCTCTACACATACATGCATGCGCTCATGTACGCGTGTGCACATGCTCACGCACACATACTATATATCTATATATATGTTAATGAAAGAGGCAAACATTTAAGAGATTGTCTACAAGCGTATCATCAAAGCAATAATGTCTCTAACTCTTTCTCTGACTCTAATACTCCTGTCTTCCTCTCTTGGGATCTTTGAATCTGTCTGGATAATTCAGGATCACTTTAATCATATCTTCAGAGTTCCTTTGCTATGAACAATGGTGTGTATTAAGTCTGGGGGACCTCAGATACATGGACCATGAGTATATTTACCTCCTGTGACCTTTCTGAAAGGTTTGTAATGTATCTAGACTTGCTTGCCATAACTTTCTCTTATCTTTTTGTCGTTATTCAATTCCTTTTAGTATTCCAAAGCTACAATTAGGTCTATTAACACAAATATCTCTTATTCTAATTTCTTAGATACATATGTATACTTTTACACAAATGGAATAATATCTGCCAGGACTGGACAGATGGCTCAGTGGTTAAGAGCATTTGCTAGTCCTCCAGAGGACTTGAGTTCGGTTCATATATGACTATGCATATAGACAGACACACAAACACTATATGCAGTTATGTGAATTGTTAAAAGTTTTAGCCTTATTTCACCTGATTTTGCTGATCATCTGGCAAATTCATCAGCTCACGGTGGTTTTTAAATCTAGATCCATGCGCAGCATGCCGTCTTTCCGCGGGAAGCAAATGATAAGGTACACACCCGTAGCCCTGCCTTTGACGCTGTAATTCAGGTGCTCACTTTGGCAGCATATGCACTAAAATGAGAACATCGTGTCTCCTCAGAATGCCCCCAAGTGGAGCAGCAGGGTGGCAGTCATAGATGCTAGTGGCTCATGCCAGCCTTCCAAGTGACTGAGCACTGACTCAGGCCCTTGATTTCTTCCTTGCTTACCTTTTTCATAGGGAACCTTATGGGGTTATACAAACAGCTACAAGAAGAGGGTGCAAGGGAAAAGGAGCTGTTACCATGGCATTCTGGAACTTTCTCTCTTTCCCCCTCTCCCTCCCTCCCTTCCTTCCTTCCTTCCTTCCTTCCTTCCTTCCTTCCTTCCTCCCTCCCTCCCTTCCTTTTTCTTTCTTCTTTCTGTATTGAGGACTGAATTTAGAACTTCATATGGGCTTCTACCACTAAGCTACACCCCTCTCTCCCTTTTATACTTTGAGACAGGGTCTACCCAAGTGCTCAGTGTGGCCTTGGCTTCTCTCTAGAGCAGGCCGTTCTTCCGTCTGTAGGCCTGCCACCTCTGTCTTCTGAATGCCTGGGGTTGCAACTCTATGCCTCCAGGCTCAGAGACTCTGGACCATTTGCCTCTCATAGTCTCCTTAGCATCCAGGAAACTGACCCACCCTGGTATGTGCACGCGTGTGTTTGCATGTCTGCAGGAGATCCTGTTCTGGAATGCTAAACATGTTTAGTTTTGTGGTCTGGAAATCAGATTATCTTTGATTTGTGGTTGGCAGTTCTCATTGTCTGAGGGAACTTGATGTCTACTGTGGTTTGGGTACTGTGTAAGTGGGCCTCCTAGTGGCTCATGTGTTGGAAACTTGAGCCTCAGTGAGCAGGCAGTGTTGAGAGATGGAGCCTTTAAGGGGAAGGGTCTGGGGGTGATGCTTAGCTCACTGTGTTAGAAGAGATGGAAGTGGCTCTCTTAGGCCCCCTGAGTGTCAAAAGCACAAATTGTGTCTCGTTCTCTGGCTTCTGGCTTTGAGTTATGACCTCTTCTTCACCCATGTGCTCCCCACCATGTGGCACTGCCCACCCTCATCTGCCACAGCTCCCCACAATGTGACACTACCCACCACCCACCAAGGCTCCCATGATGTTACATTTGCCCACCACCTACCATGAGATGATGCTGGTGCTTACCCTTGAATCTTTAGAGCAGTGAGCTATATAAACATTTTTTTATTTCATAAATTTAACTGCCTCAGGTTTTTTGTTACAGTAACAAAGTAAGAATGCATGCTGTAGGGTTTTGTACTCAGCGGTCTAGTTTCTACCAGGCCCCAGAACCTTCTCAGGAGTAGATTCTCACCTGGATGGGTAGCGGCTCACAGAGTTGACAGTCTGTCTATGAAACCTTAAGAGCGTTGTGTTTGATTTTGTTGCTCGCTAGAGGACTGAATGTCTGTTTGTCACAGATCTTCCCAGTACTTCTGCGTCCTCAGTTCAGAACGCCCAGTGGGACAGCTGCTGGAACCGGAACTTGGATCTACTTCCTTGACTTTCCTGGTGATTCATACCAAAACTGGCCTTTATAGATGTCGAAGAGTGTATCGGGACCGCCAGGGGCCACAAAAGCATCTCCTGCAGGAGGACCTACCTGAGGACGGCCTGAGAGACTAAGGATTGCTGACGCAGACAGCGCCGGCTGATGAGGAACTGCTGTTTAGAAGAGAAGCTTTCTTGGGACCAGCGGGGCGTGGGTGGAGGGAGGGTATTAAGGAGCGTGCTGTAGCATTTTCTCCTGCTCCTGAAGTCTGCATTGTTAACTCTGCGTCAACTCACCCCCAACTCCCAAGGACAGGCAGGGCCAGGCTGCAGAAGAATATCCCAACGTAACCTATGTTGGCTCAAAAATCCTAAGATGTACCCCAAGGACTGTGCTTTGAGGTTAATATGGGTTTTGGGTGCAGGTGGACGAGGGTCTCCGGAGGAGACGTTAGTTTGTGAGGCAGCCTCAGCATAGAAGCCTCGTCCAGGGGCAGCTGCAGCCCAGGGAGTATAGAAGGGGTCAGATGTAGCTCCCTGTCCTGTCCTCACGGCCCCCATTCTAGGGTGGGTCCTTTTATCCCGTGTCCTGATTTCAAAACTTACCAAAATTTGACCATTGACGCTGAAACACTGCGGCCCTTATCTTATGCTCTGGGTATGCCTCCCCTCCCCTCCCCTCCCCTCCCCTCCCCTCCCCTCCCCTCCCCTCTCCTCCCCTCCCCTCTCCTCCCCTCTCCTCCCCTCCCCTCCCCTCCCCTCTCCCCACTGTGACTTCGCAGAAGAGGGGCTTAGTTAAAATGGCCACTGAGGCCTTCTGGAGGGCTGCTTTCTTAGTTGGCTGGTTTTTCAATGCCTAATGCTGCCGGTTCACTCCATACTGAGCTCTCAGCAGCCCTAGTATGGACGAGACGCCGATCGATCGTGCCAGGTCCTCTTCAGGTCCCTGTTCCAGAGCAGAACGCAGAAGCTGCGTGTACTCCGCCCCGCCCCCGCCCCCCCCCCCACACATGAGCGAGCTAATCCCATTCTTCTACTTCTGCTTCCTGGACACATGGTGTATTACACAGCACTAGTTAAGATCTTAGAAGAAAACAGATGGCGTCTTCAGCACGAAGAGTTTGACCTAACGTGCCAGGAGATAGAACAGCCTAGAAGCCGAGGAGAGCGGAGTGTGGAAGCGCAGAGGCAGGCCTGGGAGAAGGACCGATCCAGGCAGTAAGACCAGTGTGTCCGGGCTGTACCGCCTGAGCCATCCTTCCGTGGTGGGACGTCCTTAGGCAGGCAGCTGCTTTCTGAGTTTGCATCCTAGGCCCTTCATGTGTCATGTGTGTTATCTGTCTAAGCTGGGATTTTAGCAAAAGCCGAATGGCTCACTTTACCCGAGGAAAGCTTTCATCCTGCTGTCTCCCCCACCCCTCTCCAGGCGCTCACTCCTTTGTTCATGTGTCTGTAGAGAAGTTCCATACTTCCCTCGCCACTGAGTGGACTCTTCACCAGGGTGCCTTCCAAAGCTATTCCCCTGTGAATCCATATCAGAAGAAGGCCCATTACGAATAAAAGTTGTGGTGTATGGAAAGGCAATAATACCAAGTAACCAGCCATCACTGACGTTCTGTCATAGGGCCAATGAGGGATTTTAGGTTTTTCTTTGCTTGGTTGGTTTGGTTTTGTTTTGTTTTGAGTCAGGGTGTCTCTGTGTAGCCTTGACTATCCTGAAACTAGCTCTGTAGACCAGGTTGGCCTCAAACTCACAGAAATCCATGTGCCTCTCTGCCTCCTGAGTGCTAGGATTAAAGACGTGCACCACCACTGCCCAGCAGCAGATACAGTTTAGTTTTTAAAGTCACATTTTCTTTATTTCTTTTGCGTACCTGTGTATGGACACGCATGTGTTACAGTATACTTGTGACAGTCAGAGGACACGTGCAAGGAGTTGGTTTGGTTCTCACCTCCGCCATGTAGGTCCTGAGGACTAAACACAAGTTGACAGACTTAGAAGCAAGTGCCTTTACCAGCTGAGCCATTTCACCAGTCTCTTTCTCTCTCTCTCTCTCTCTCTCTCTCTCTTTCTGTGTTTGTGTATATATATATACATATATACATATGTATGTATATATCATATATAATTATAATGTGTTGCCATGAAATCACCTTTCCTCTTTATTGCTCAGAAACTTCTCTTTAAAATTACTACATTTATTTACTGTGTGTGCATGTGTCTGTACATGTGCACATATATGTGCATGCCACACACACACACACACACATGGACTAGAGGAGAACTGGTGAGAGTCAGCTCTTTCCTTCTACCTTGAGGGACCCAGGAATCTAACTGGAATCAGCCCGAGCAGCAAGCGCTCTTACCTGCTGAGCCATTGTGCCAGCCTCAGACTTCTTGATCTCTGTAAAGCAGTACATTTGTGCTCCTAAGCAACTGAAAAAACATCTCCATGTTGGAGCGTCGAAATCCAATGTTCCTCCAACTCCCTGATGCTAAAGCCCTCCTCCGGATTCCTCTATCAGAACAGATCCCTGAATCCCAGTGCTAAGGCCCTCCTCTGGATCCCTCCATCAGAACAGATCCCTGAATCCCAGTGCTAAGGCCCTCCTCCGGATCCCTCCATCAGAACAGATCCCTGAATCCCAGTGCTAAGGCCCTCCTCCGGATCCCTCCATCAGAACAGATCCCTGAATCCCAGTGCTAAGGCCCTCCTCCGGATCCCTCCATCAGAACAGACCCCTGAATCCCAGTGCTAAGGCCCTCCTCCGGATCCCTCCATCAGAACAGACCCCTGAATCCCAGTGCTAAGGCCCTCCTCCGGATCCCTCCATCAGAACAGACCCCTGAATCCCAGTGCTAAGGCCCTCCTCCGGATCCCTCCATCAGAACAGACCCCTGAATCCCAGTGCTAAGGCCCTCCTCCGGATCCCTCCATCAGAACAGATCCCTGAATCCCAGTGCAGCCTCACAATAGGTTTGCACTAGCTGCCTGTGTCTTCTCCCCTCCCCCCAAGTTTTACTGACAGGGAAGCTGGGCGCACTGTGCCCAAGACACATTGTCCTAACCCCAGTGCTATATAACTTTATTGGTCTTTTTTTTTTCTGCCAAAACTCACAAGTTGGGAGCATTAATCCCCAATACCACCCAATGAGAGTTGCTCAGAACCGATGGACTGAAGTCACTGATATAATTCAGATGTAAACCGTGCCCCAATGACCCGTGAAATAGAGCCGTCGATGTTCAGCATGGTGCTATTTGGATGCGTTGGAAGCCGGAGAGGATATGCTTAGTGGCGGCATCTTAGGTTGTCGTCAAAGGGGATTGTGGGTCAGGGTTTGCTTCCTTTGTCTCTCTTGCTTCCTGGCTTCCATGATGTATGCAGCTTCCTCTGCCGTGTTCCCGTCACAATGGACTGCTTGCTGCAGTCCCAGAGTAATAGGGCCAACTGGACGTGGGCTAAAACCATAAGCCAAAACAAACCTTTCTTCTTTTTATGTTCATCCTTACAGGTATTTTGTTCCAGAAATAAAGAGTTGATTAATGGAGCTATAAGGAAGGCTTGCAGAAGTGAGTTCTTTTTATTTTTTATTTTCTTTCATCACGTGAGGACACACAGTTCTTCTTCGCCTTCCACCTTCCATCACATAACGACAGTGGGGAGATATTTACCAGATGCTGGTCCCTTGATACTTACGGCCTCCAAAACCATGGGCCAATACATTTCTACTCCCTGTGAACTACCGAGTCTACAAACCAGAGTACAACAGTGAAGCTGAATAACTGACTGAAGGGTCCTCTGTACGTACTTCCCCAGGCACAGGCTGCTTGGAGAACGAACCAGAGGTCGGGGAATCCAAGAGGCAAAAGAGACGGTACTTTTTCCATTACTTGCTCTTGTGGAGGCTATAAAAGGTTTTCACACTACATAACGAATTAATCTTTCAATTTAAGACTTAGTTCTGCTACACTGATTTGCATACATCTTTTAAATACAGTCATTTGTACCCTGGCTTTCCTTGTTCCCACCTACCTTGAGTCTGCTTTCTAGCTGTCAAGCGGCCCCCAGATTTCTCCTTCCTCTGCCTTCCCAGACTCCTCCTACTCCAGCCATAGCTGGGCTGGAGGCCAGGAGCCTCTGAACAATCCCTTCCTCTGCCTGGAGGAGTCTGAAGCAAACCATCCATTTCACAAGATAGAGTTGGGAGACCTAGAACTGTCTCCTATGCATGGCTGAGAGCCTCCATGGCCTGTCTTGTAAGATTTGCCAGTGGTGGCCCTAAGCGGTGCCCACTCTGAGTGTATCCAACTGTCCCCCTAAGCAGTGCTCTGAATTCATAAGGGACATGAATGTTAGTTAGCATGGCCACACTAGCATTTTGCTAGTTTCGTGTAGCATAGTCTCATGGTCCTATAGATGACGTTCTCTGTGATATGGGGTTAGAAGAAAACATTGAAATAAGAGAGTGCAGCAAGTAGAACTGCCAGGAATCTGGTGGAGATGCCAAGTGTTCCATTAGTTTTGGAGAACTATTTCATGGAATCCATTCACTAAAGTTCAAGGATGCATGTGGTCCAGACACACTTACTAACAGCTATATGCAAAAGTGTTCACAGAAACAACCACTCAAATCAGTCCCCAGTTGGACACTACTCAAGTGTTCACTAATAGTCAAATGGTCAAATAAATTCTATTCATACAGCTGACTGCTGGCAACAGGAACGAAGGATCTACTGCCCCGTGGATGACTCTTGTAGATGTAACTTTAACCTCCAAACAGATACAGAGTCTACATCGTTGTTTGCATAAGTTTGGAAGATGAGTAACATCTGACTCTATTGTAAGCCTAACTAGTTGGTGCAAAGTGATTGAGAAAGGACTGATTAATATTAGAGTCCATTAAGGGCATAGGTAACATAAAATTTTAATTTATAAATATGTACTCCATAGAAAGTCCTTAAATTTAATTCATGACATATATTCTTGAATGCACTGTTACTTCAACATAAGGGTTACTTTGTTAAAGAAATAATTAATATTAATTGCTCCATAGAACAGTGGTGCTCTATCAATCTTAAATATGTTTTGCTTCGGTTGTTTTGGGGTATTTTTTGTTTTGTTTGTTTGTTTGTTTTTGTTTTGAGACAAGAGGCTCATAAAGCCCAGGCTGGCCTTGAACTGACTCTATAGCCAAGGATGACGTTGAACTCCTGATCCTCCTGCCTCTATATTCCAAGTGCTGGGGTTATAGGCAGGCATCACTGTGCCCAGTTCTGTATGGTGGCAGCGACCAATCCCAGTGTTGCACGTATGCTGGGCCAGCATTTTACCAACAATGCCAGCCCTGGTTTTGTGTTTGAGACAGGGTTTCATGTAGTTTAGGCTGTCCTTGACCTTTCCCTATAGCCAAGGATGCTTTGAACTCCTGATCCTCCTGTCTCTGCTTCCAAGTCTTGGGCTTACAGACATGACCCACTAAACTCAGCTTTATGTCTTTTTTTTTTGTTATAACAAATTTATTAAAATATCCTATTCTCTTCTGAACTATAGATAATTTTACAGAGTGCACGGGTAACTGTTATTAGATATATTAATTATACATAATAACGGGTTTCATTATGACATTGTCATTTATGTCTATAATGTATTTTTATTATACTCACCCCTATTACCCTCTCTGATCCACCTCACATTCTCTCTGACCCCCTTTCTCATGTGTGTAATTTTGAAGTTTTCCTTTTTTTCCTCTCTCTTCCTCTCTCCCCTCTCCCCTGCCTTCCCTCCCTCTTTCCTTCAAGTCTCCCTGTATAGATCCAGTTGATCCGAATCCCACTGTTCCTGGTCCTCCTACCCTCACCTCCCAGGACTGGGATTCCCGGTGTGTACCACCATGATCAGCTTTAGTTATTCAGTCATCTGTTTGTCTGGAGTGTGTGTGTGTGTGTGTGTGTGTGCAGACATGCATGTGCCATGGTGTGCTTGTGGGGGTTCAGGAAAGCTCTCTGGGGTTCTACTCCCTTCTACTGTGTGGTCCGAGGATTGACCTCAGGGCCTCAGGTTTGCTGAGCAAGCACTTTTACCCACTGAGCCAGCTTACTGGCTCCTAATTTTGCCTTTCTTAAAATAAAAATTTGGTCAGTATTTGGAAGACAAGGGCATGAATATTAGCAGTAGAGGCCATTCTGGGCCACACAGCTAGAACATGTTATAATTGAGTGTCAATTGTCCTGCACAGGCTCATGGGTTTGACTGCCTGGTCTCCAATGGTATGTTTTGGGAGGTTGTACCTGTTTGGGGAGGTTGATAGAAGAAATGGACTACTGTGGGAGAGGAAGGTTTGAGGTTTATAGCTCAGTCCAGCCTCTTTGGTTTTTGTTCCACTGACCTACAAGAAGTCCCAACCCCCTGCTCCTGCAGACTTCAACCCCATGCTCCTGCAGACTTCATCGTGGAACTACCTGCCACTATATTCTCCCTGCTATGATGGACTGGATGCCCTGACACCGTGAGCCAAAAGCTACCCTTACCCTTTGAGTTGTGTCTTGTGAGACATTAACCATAATCACCAGAAAAACAATGACTTCACCTGATTTCCCAACAAACATAAATAAATAAAAGTATAATTTTATAATTAAAAATCAATATGCTGCCTTAGTTGAAGAATAGAGAAAGGGCAAGAGGAAAAAACTTTCTAGCGAACTCATACGTCTTCCTGTATATTAGTGTTTGGGGGACATTCTCTGGAAGATACTGTCCACACCAGAGCTTGTGCCTTTTCTAAGCTTCTCCAGGGATACAACAGTTGCAAATGCTCACTGAACAGGGCCAGGGACTGGCTAATTAGGGCAGTGGTGATGCAATTTTCTGAAATGGTGAGATGGTTGTAGAAACAGCAGAAAGAATTCAGCTCAGCCATCTCTTGCCTTATATACACATCCTGACATTTCCCAGGATCGTGTTAAAACTGTCAAAAGAACTCAGTGTTTGTATGTTAAAGCCCACTGAGATTCTAGAGGTGTTTGATTTTTACAACCCTTCGAGGTAGGGGGGCTGGGAATTGCATCGGGAGTTTCCTGTAAGGTACTGCCGTCACCCCTAGGTGATGTTGAGAGAACTTAGCAGAGACATTAAGTAACATTCCCAGGCGTGCATAACTAATAAGCTAAAGAAATAGGGACTGAAACCAGTGTCTGATTCTAAAGCTTTTGTCCCTTATGTCATTTTGCCTCCAACACAGGAGAATCTTCTTTTGCTAAGAAGATATATGTATATGTATATGTATATTGATTTGTTCTATTTATGGGTACACTGTAGCTGCCTTCAGACACACCAGAAGAGGGCACTGGATCCTATTACAGATGGTTATCAGCCACCTTGTAGTTGATGGGAATTGAACTCAGGACCTCCAGAAGAGCAGTCAGAGCTCTTAACTACTGAGCCATCTCTCCAGCCCTGCTAAGAAGTTTTACACAGGGTGTAGAGAATGGTAAATCTTCCTTTACCTAAGTTCCCTTTGGCATCCAGATTACCTGGGACAGTTCTCATGGGTGCCTGTATCAGCAAGGGTGTGGAAGCGCTGCCTCTCACCCCAAAGCTCACCTTTCATATCAGTTATTTTTTAAAATTATATTTTATGTATTTTGTATGTGTGTATGTGTGTTGGTTTGAATGCAGATGCCCACCATAGGCTCATATGTTTGAATATTTGGTCACCAGTCAATGGAATTGTTTGGGAAGGATTAGGAGGTGTGGTCTTGCAGTGGAGATGTGTCACTGTGGGTGGGCTTTTGAAGTTTCAAAAGTCCATGTCAGGCCCAGTCTCACTCTCCCTCTGTCTTTAGATAAGATGTAAACTCTCAGCTACTGTTCCAGCACCATGTCTGCCTGCCTGCTGCCTGCCTCCCACTGTGCTTACCACTATAATGATCATGGACTAACTCTGAAACTGAAAAGCAAGCCCTCAGTTAAATGCTTTCCTTTCTAAGTTGCCCTGGTTACGCTTTTTTGGGACGACAATAGAAAAGTAACTAAGACAACATGTGTCTATATGTTGGCACATGTATGCCATAGTACATACTATGTATACATACAGAAGCCAGAGGCCAACTTTCAGGATCTGTCCTCCCAGCAAGTGGGACCTGGACATGGTGACAGGCACAGGGACAGGAGCAACTGCTCACTGAGCCGTCCCATCAGCCTTATCTGTGTCCTTTGCAATTGCCTCTATAATAAACCTATAATTAAGTGTTCGTATGAGTTCCATGAGCCACCCAAGCCAACAATTGAACTCAAGGATGGGGTTGTGGGACCCATTTTTAGTTGGTTGTTCAGAAGCGCAGGTCAAACTGCAACTGGCATCTAAAGTGGGGCGGAGGACAGCCTTGGAGCCTGCGAGATCTGGCGCTGTCTCCAGGTCAGAACTGAATTCAATTAGAGGACACTCAGTTGGAGCGCTCCGCTTCCTCCCTGTTCTCTCACTCACTGTTAAGGAGCAGCCCTCTCACTTCTGAGGTCACGGAAGCCTTCTGTGTTAACCTCTGTGTTCGGAGAGCCGTGCTGTACAGCATAGTCTGCATCTGTCCATTCATTTATTTAACGTGGATGGGCGCCTGTATGTGTACTGGGTGCATGTATGTGTACCACGTGCATGCAGTTGCCCACCGAGACCAGAAGAGGGCGCCAAGTCCACTGGAACTGGAGTTAAAGGTGGTTGGTAGCTTCCTGATGAGGGTTCTGGGGACAAAACTTGGGTCCTCTGAAAAAGCAGCAAGTGCTTTTAACCACTGATGACGAGCCATTTCTTAACCCTTTGCCTTTTGGTTTTTGTTTTGTTTTTCGTTTTTTTTTAAATAGATGAATTGCAAATATTATAAATAGAGGTGGGGTTGGGATGTAGTTCAGTTGATGTATGCTCAGCGTGTATGAATCCTGGGTTTGATTATCAGCACCGTATAAACCAGTACAGTTCCATCATCTTGGTGTAATCCCAGCACCTGGGAAGTGGAGGCAGGAGGGTCAGAAGTTCAAGGTCATCCTTGGCTACATAGTGAGTTAGAGGTCACATGAGACCCTGGGACACATGAGACCCTGTCTCAGAGGGGGAAAAAAACAGAAGAGAGAAAAAGGAAAGAGGTGGAGGGAGAAAAAGATTTAGCTAGGCATAGTGGCACAGGCTTGCAACCCAGCATTCAGGAGCCTGGAGGCTGAGATAGAGGATCACATGCTGGAGGCAGACTGGGCTTGTAGGGAGAGACCTGTATATGGATAAAGTCTGATATACTCAATGCAATTAGATTCCTGGTGATGATTTCTGCCCTGGCAACAGTGAAAGAGTTATTTTAGAGCTTAAATCCTCACTGAAAAGATAGCTGAAAATTTCAGATGCTATGAAATATTCGTCCTCATTTTCCTCTTCCCACTCAACATAATTGGCACCATTGGCCACAGAGTGTGTGGGAAATCATGCACAGCACAAAGTAAATTGTCAGCCTCCTCCGGATCGCTGGCTGTAGCCCAGCCAGGGTTTGGCTGCTGCTTTTGGACTCGGAGCTACAGCCTCAGCAGAGCCTCTTCCTGCTCCAGGAAGCCAAGGGCACCCAGCCCTGTGCATGGATTAGAAGGGCCACCCAGACCCTTGAGGCCCCCACCTTCATGAACAGAGGTGTGAACAGAGGTGCAGAGAACGTCGTTGATTATGTTCTTCATAAAGAATGAGAAGAGGATCTGGGTCTGGCACTCCATGCACTTAGGAGGCTGAGCCATGGAGATTGTGCTGAGTTGAAGGCTACTTTGAGTCCCTACCTCCAAAACCTGAACAACAACAACAACAATGGCGTCAACAACACCAACAGTAGCAGTGGCGAGTTCAGAGTTTTCTAGGCCAAAACAGTGAAGAAAATGTAATGAGGACAGAGTCTTTACACTGATTATTCTAGCATTGTGTAGTATATGTATGTATCTTAGATTACAACTCATACATAGACATATACATATATATAATTACTATGTGTCAACTGTAAACTAGAAAATGTTGCAGCATATCAATAGATTTCTAAGAAGATGGAAGGAGAGACCCCTGGTCCTGGAAAGACTGGATGTAGGGGAACGCCAGGACAGAGAAGCGAGAGGGGGTTGAATGGGGAAAAGAGGGAGGGAAGGGGGCTTATGGGACTTTCGGGGAGGGAGGAAACGGGAAAGGGGAAATGATTTGGAATGTAAATTAAAAAAAAATAAAATAATTAATAAAAAAAAAAAGAAAATGTTGCAGTAGCAACAACATCAGCAACAATAAGCAGTAATACCATTTTTGGTGCCTTACCCAAAGATAAAATTCTGTGTGTTTTATCTGTGTGTGTCTATGGGAATTGAGACATATTGACATATATGTTCTTTTCTTCTAAGTTATATTTATTAGTATGTATGTGCATGTGTGTGTGTGTGTGTGTGTGGGTGGGTGTGTGTGAGTGCTTGCATGCACACTCATAAGAGGACAACCTGAGCAGATGGGTTTTCCACTGTGTGAGTCTTGGGGATGGAACTTGGATTCTCAAAGGTATCTTCCTTCTATCTGCATTGTATAAAAGATTCCCATGTCTTCCAATCATTTAGCTTGTTTTTCAAAATTGTACTTAAAATGATGTATTTACGTCTTATTTTCTATTTCCTTCCCCTCTTTCTCCTTACATAAGCTGCATGATGGCTCAGGCTTTGTCCCTTTCTCTTCTGTGATGGTTTGTATATGCTTGGCCCAGGGAGTGGCACTATTAGGAGGTATGGCTTTATTGGAGTAGGTGTGGCCTTGTTGGAGTAGGTGTGTTTCTGTGGGCATGGGCTTTAAGACCCTCATCCTAGTTGCTTGGAAGCCAGCCTTCTGTTTGCCTTCAGCTGAAGATGTAGAACTCTCAGCTCCTCCTCCACCATGCCTGCCTGGATGCTGCCATGCCTTAATGATAATGAACTGAATCTCTGAACCTGTAAGCCAGTCCCAATGAAATGTTGCCCTTATAAGAGCTGCCTTGGTCATGGTGTCTGTTCACAGCAGTAAAACCCTAAGACACCTTCTGTTTCTAGTGTGTAGTGCCATAGCTGAGTGTTTGTTGGATGCATAATGTTCCAGGCCTAGACAGTCAGGCTCATATTCTCCAGATCAGTGGTTCTCAACCTTCCTAATGCTGCGACCCTTTAACTTAGTTCCTCACGTTGTGGTAACTCCAACCATAAAACTATTTTCGTTGATACGTCATAACTGTAATTTTGCTACTGTTTTGAATCATACTCTAAGTATCTGTGTTTTCCAATGGTCTTAGGTAATCCCTGGATCCCCTAAAGGGGTCATGACCCACAGGTTGAGAACCATAGGTCTAGATCATAGCAGATCATAATGGAAGTGCTATTCATTGGCCTCTTGCCCTCGGTAGAGTCCATATGTGTAGACTTTAGCTTCAGAGAGTCGTCTCTTAATAGAACCTCAGGCTTGGTGCACAAAAAATCATCAGCTGGCTCCCCGAGGATATATGTCACATTTGGCTAAAAACCAATGACATTGTTGCAACCTTCCTGGGATGTATTCTAGAAATCAAGCAACTCATCCCAGTAAGTGTGGCTATGCTTGTCATGTAAGTACTGTTTTGGGTTAGTGAGGAGAGAGGCTTGGATATAGTTGGGCATAAGAGTTCTATATTGGAATAATAGGAACAACAATTATTATTATATTTTTATTATTAATAATTTATTACTAATTATTATTATTATTATTATTCAAACCGAAGAGCTCTAGGTAATAGCAGAGTGGCCCCACTTGTGGTCTCAGGGGGTTTACTTGGTGACAGGCATTTGAATGGAGCAGCAGCCAAAGCCCCTTGCCTCTGACCGCAGAGATGAGGGCGATGTTACAGGGAGGTCGGAATTAGTCACAGGAGGCAGGCAGACCTGTGCAACCAGAGCCACGGTGCACATCTGTTGGGGAGTGACTGTCAAAATGACATGGGGACATCATGATAAACACTGGGATAAGTCCAAGGAGGGGGCTGGAACTGTCAGGTTTCACCATAATGAACCTGAGGACAAAACCAGCAACATTCAGTGGCTCCCAATAGTAATGACATAAGTGTATGCCACCTGCATTAATAACATAAGTGTATGCCACCTGCATTAATAACATAAGTGTATGCCACCTGCATTAATAACATAAGTGTATGCCACCTGCATTAATAAGTGTATGCCACCTGCATTAATAACATAAGTGTATGCCACCTGTAAGTGTCCGAATCAATTGTGATGGTGCTGTTTCCGGCTGTGGGGTCCAGTTCAAGGCTGTCACACAGATCTCCCATGTCAAGGCTGTCAGCCAAGCCATACAAACACCTTAAAAACATCCTCATCTATTAATATTCAACTGACAAACACATTGCGTCGCCAAGTCCAATGTCAACGGATCATGAAAACGTCTCTTGTCCACGAGAGAGAGAGAGAGAGAGAGAGAGAGAGAGAGAGAGAGAGAGAGAGCGAGAGGGAGAGGGAGAGGGAGAGGGAGAGGGAGAGGGAGAGGGAGAGGGAGAGGGAGAGAGAGAGAAAGAGAGAGATCCTGAAGTGTCCCGTGGCAACTGCCAGCCCTGATAATTCAATTGCAAGGAGGGAGGGAGGGAAGCTGAGCGGTAATCCAATGTGCCTGTGACTGTTCGGAGGCATGAGTGAGTTGCTATGGAGACGTCCTGATTGAGGAGGAGCGGCTGAACTGTGAGGGCTGCGAGCTCAAGCTTCTTTATTACTGTCGCTTTGATACATCTTCTTGATTTTTTACCCTCCAGCCTAAACTTTGAACCTTTTTGATTTTTCTTTTTTTTACCTCCAGGCTAAATTTAAGTCTTGGGAAACTGAAATTACAGAAAACAGGGTGGAAAGTCTGAGCACAGAGAGCTGGAATTCAGTAGCTTTAACCCCGAGAGCTATACACAGTGACATCAGACAACCAGG
Source organism: Tokudaia tokunoshimensis (assembly GCA_036184795.1). Lineage (NCBI taxonomy): Eukaryota > Metazoa > Chordata > Mammalia > Rodentia > Muridae > Tokudaia > Tokudaia tokunoshimensis. The sequence goes on along the minus strand of BTHU01000009.1, from coordinate 56,614,755 downwards.
CTCGGCTCGAGAAAAGAAAGCATATTCGTGCTGCAGGTTTTCGTAAAATTACAGACAAAGACGTTTCCTTGTTCCGGTCAGGATATGGATTTTGGTGTGTCCCCCCAAGATCCCTGTATATGGAGGCTGGTGCCAAAGCACTAGTGTCAAAGACAGTAGCATCTTTCTGAGGTAGAGCATGTGAGGCAGTCATGGCGCTTCAAAAACCGGTGTCATTTTTGCTAGGACCTAGTTTTAGAGAGAAAGGATCGTTATGAAAGAAAAAGCCTGGCCCTGCTCCTACGTCTCTGGTTCCGTATTTTATCATGAAGCCACCCACCATGCTGGTGATCCAGATGTACCTTTACAAAGCCAGCGCCACGCTGTCGGCCAGTCCGTTCTTTCTGCCCTCACCCAGCTGAAGGTGTTTTTGTAAAGGAAAACCGAGGAGTACACTTTTTTTTGCTCTTCATTTGCAAGCCTGGTTCTGTAGTAATTCATTTTCATACATAAGACTCATTTCATTTCAGTACTTTCCCTGATATTGTAGGGGAAATGAACACTGAACGTAATTGATATTTCTAGCTATTAAGAATGTGTTCCTTCAGCTGAAGGGGACGGCAACCCCATAGGAAGACCCACAGTCTCAACTGACCTGGACCCCTGGGGGATCCCAGAGACTAAGCCAGCAACCAAAGAACATACACGAGCTGGTCCAAGACCCCCAGCACATAGATAGCAGAGAACTACTGCACTGGCTGGGTGTGTGTCAACGTGACACAGGCTGGAGTTATCACAGAGAAAGGAGCTTCAGTTGGGGAAGTGCCTCCATGAGAAGAAGCTATAAGGCATTTTCTCAATTAGTGATCAAGGGGGGAGGGCCCCTTGTGGGTGGTGCCATCCCTGGGCTGGTGGTATTCTTGGGGTCTATAAGAGAGCAGGCTGAGCAAGCCAGGGGAAGCAAGCCAGTAAGGAACATCCCTCCATGGCCTCTGCATCAGCTCCTGCCTCCTGACCTGCTTGAGTTCCAGTCCTGACCTCCTTTGGTGATGAACAGCAATGTGGAAGTATAAGCTGAATAAACCCTTTCCTCCCCAACTTGCTTCTTGGTCATGTTTGTGCAGCGATAGAAACCCTGACTAAGACAACTACCTTATCTGGCCTCAGTTGGAAAGGATGCACCTAATCCTGTAGAGACTTGAGGCCCAGGGAATGGGGATGCTCAGGGGTTGCAGTGGGGGAGCACCCTAACAGAGGCAAAGGGGATGAAGACCTGTGGAGGAGGGGGATGACTGAGAGGGGGGACATCTGGAAGACCTGTGTGTGTGGGGGGATGACTGGGAGGGGGAACATCTGGAATGTAATAAAAATTTTTAAAAATTAAAAAAAAGAATGTGCTCCTTCAAGCATCAAAATCGTTTATTTTAACCATTTAAAAAATTAAGAAAACAAAAACAAAACAAAGGAGTTTTGTTTTAATTATCTCACTCCTGGTAGTAGCCCTGGAGACAAGGGAGGACAGCTCTCAGGGTTCTGTTAAGGCCCATTCAAGGTCAGGAGAATGGAATCTTGGGGCTAGAGAGATGGCTCAGCAGTTAAGAGCATTTCTGCTCTTCCAGAGGATCCAGGTTCAACTCCAACACCCAAATGGTAGCTCACAACCATACAGTTCCTGGGGGTGAGAGTGGGCCTAGTGCCCTCTTCTGGCCTCTCTGGGAACTGCATGCGGTTCTGCCGTTGCATGGAGAGATGATATTCTGATTTGCTGCAAAGATTAGAATACACACACTATGGTCTCCTCCCTTAAGAGTTAATCCGGTCGGGCCTGTCAGTCAACCATCCAACTCTTTAGAACTCTTTAGAAAGCTGGTTCACCTAACACCATGGAAAGGAGATGGGAAGAGTAATCATTCCATTAACGAGAAAATTAACTTTGCCTTCCCAGTAATCTCTCTCCCCTGCAACTGCTTGTAGAACTCCTATCATGTAAGACCACAGCCTGCCCACTTGCCTGAGTTGCTCAGAAATGTGTAACTCTTCCTTTTTTTCCCCATCTCTTCCTTTTCTTCCAGATACTAAGCAAAACCTGGGTATGCTCTTCTCCATTCTGGGCTTTCCTACTCTTTTTGTTTTTTCCCTTCTGCCAAGTAGCTGTTTGCTGGCCTCCATTACTGAACCTGTCTGTTTTCTTAAAGACATGACTTTCTTTTTTTCCCTCTTTTCCATCTCCTTCCTCCTCGGAACTGCTGAGATTTACAAGTTGCTTGCCTTGTTTCTCTCTCAAATCAATAGAATTGTCCTCATTCCAAGTCGGTTTCTAAATTCGTTATTAATCGATGATTTATTATTAGTTATTAATAATAGACTGGTTTGAATAAGTATGAACCCCATAGACTCATGCGTTTGAATGGTTGGCCCATAGGGAGTGGCTCTATTAGGAGGTGTGGCCTTGTTGGAATGGGTGTGACCTTGGTGGAGGAAGTGTGTCATTGTAGGGGTGGTCCTTAAGATCTCACACGCTCAAGCTATGCCCAAGTGTGGCACACAGTCAGTCTTCTGCTGCCTGTAGATCAAAGTGCAATAGAACTCTCAGTGCCTTCTCCAACATCATTCCTGCCTGCGTGCTGCCTTGTCTCTCTCCATGACGACAATGGACTAAACTGTAACTGTTTTCCTTTACACGAGTTACTGCAGTCATGGTCCTCATCACAGGCATAAAACCCCAACTAAGACAGAATAAGAACCCAAAGAGGGAGTGCCAGTTTCCCTGGTAACATCATGTGTGGCCTTGAACTTGTGATCTTCCAGCCATCGACCTTCTTACTGACTAGGATTACGGTCCTGTGCCATTGGACCTGGCTCTGGGCTAGATTTTGAAGAAAGTCATGATAGAGTTTTATTACTTTAGGAAGGAAGATAAGTCTGGCAGCATGGATGAAGTCAATCCAGTTAAAGGAGTCAGACACAGGGACAAATATGTGTACTTACTCATGTGAAGTATGGAGGATAGTCAAGCGCCATCTTGGCAGGAAAGTGGACTGGTGTTGGCAGAAGTTGGGGGTCAGGGGGAAGAGAGTGATTGTTAGCAGATTGGGGTTTTATCCTGGAAGATGGGAAACTCTAGATATGGCCGCGATCATTGCAGTGAGATTGTGACTTTATGCAAAATCCCAACTAGTCTGAAGGATCTTGATGTCTCAGTGAGGGCTTTTTGTTTGTTTGTTGTTGTTTTTTAAATATTTATTTAATATATACAGTATTTTGCCTGCATGCATGCCTACAGGCCAGAAGAGAACACTAGATCTCATTACAGATGGTTGTGAGACACCATGTGGTTCCTGGGAATTGAACTCAGGACCTCTGGAAGAGCAGCCAGTGCTCTTAACCTCTGAGCCATCTCTCTAGCTCCCAAAATATATATTTTTTAAAGTTAGTATTTGGATTGGTAAACTGAGGAAGGAGGTGGCCTTCTCGAGAAGGCCATTATCCCACCCCTGAGGTTCCTAAGGGGAACACAGATGTAGGGTACGGGGAGTGCACGCTCTACTCGAGGACCCATTTTCTCCCAGCCTGGACATCCTCAGTACATTGCTTCTCAGGCTTCCTGACCTCCGCCGGACTTAGAGCAGGTTCCCACATTCTCCCGGTTACGACTGAGAGAAGATAGACAAAAGGAAAGGGCAATGGAGGAAGGAGCCCTTTACTGCAGAATCTGGTTCAAGTTCTCTCCAGCTGACAGTCAGGAATTCCATCACAATGAACAAAACCTGCTATGAAGCTAGCCTCCATGGAGACAACGTTCCTTTAGATATTTCGAATGAGAAGGTTAACCTAGCAAGGGCCATGCGGAAGGCCTAAGTGTGCAGGATCTTTGAGCGCGATTTTGCTCTTTTCCCAGACATAGACTTGCATTCTGGAAACTCTACAATGAAACTAGAAACTTTGTTTATGGGGGAAGAACATATTTTAGCTCCGTTGTAAAGTTCTCATGGTCTACGGTTTTACCTTGTCAGATGTAATCATATCCCACACACCTCAGGGACCTTCTCTGATCTCATTTGTGTCCCTTAGTAACCCTTCAAGATGTGACTTCAGAGGCAACCGTGCGTGTGGCCATTGGAGGACTCTCTGGAGAAAGCCACACCCACACTGAGTGCATGATGCTGTTTTCCTCAGTGCTTTGCTTTCTGCTGACTTGCCCTGAAATTCTTTCCTGCAGAGTCTCTGGCTTCCTTGAATTGAATTCTCAGAAACAAACCCTCCACGCTGCTATCACACTACATGCAACCGTGTCTCCATCACCAGTCCTGATGTCACTGACAACTCCTGTTTCTGCCTTGTCCAGCGCGACCTCATGATTCTAAGTACACCATGTGTAGTAATATAAAAAAAATTATGATTACCAGAGACAGAGGCTGTGGCAAACAAGAGAGGAAGACAGGCAGAAAAAGCCCTTGTCTCTTGTTAGGGAGTGGCTCACGCAGCCAGTGCGGTGGTTCACACTGGCACCCTGATCGCTTGGATTCCAGGCCAGCATAGCAGGAGAGCAAGGTTGTCATTCTGTGCCTACCACCCGGAAATCATGACTTCATTAAGAGGCGAGTTAGAGAGCCATACATTAACATACATGGGAGAATATGGTCTCCTCTTTTGGGGGTTAGCATTTGACACACTCTTGTTTCTTGCAAACAAAGAAACTATTTTATTTTTGGTTCATTTCTGAGCCACCCAAGCGGTATTAAACTTTTGTTATTTTTGACAAGGTATTGTAGCCCAGGCTGGCCTGGAACTCATCATGGAGCCCAGGCTAGCCTCAAACCTGAGTTTCCCAAGTGCTGGGGTTAGTGTGTCACTCTCAGACCTGGCTCCGGCTTTCTTCTTTGTCATAGTTTATTGTTCATTTACTTGGCATGTGCGGTGTATACGACCCATGGTGTGTGCCCACAGAGGCTGCAGGACATCAGGTTTTCTTCTCTGTCACCCTCTGCCTTGTTTCCCAAGACAGAGTCTCTTACTGGACTGGCCAGACAGCCAGCTCTCCAGATCTGCCTGTCTCTAACTCCTAGCAGTGGAGTTACAGACCGCGTAGCCACGCCCATTCTTTAAAAGAAAGCGTGGGTGCTGGGGATTCAATCTCAGGTCCTCCTGCTTGTGTGTGTGTGTGTGTGATATGCTCACACATGTGTGGGTAGATGCACCTGTGCATGCATGGAGACCAGAACAATACATGTCCTCTTTTTATCGTTCTGCCTTATGCCTTTGAGGTGGAGCCTCTCATTGAAGCAAGAGCTCTTGCCTTTTGGCTAGGCCTACAGCCAGCAAACTCCAGCCTTCCCTCCTCCCGTACCTGACTCAGTCTAGAGGTTACAGGCATTTGTGGAACCATATCTGGCATTGATGCACTGGCATCTGTACTATGGTCCTCATGATTACACAGCAAGCACTTTAAGCCACTGGGCCAACTCTTCAGCCTGCAAACTTCTAAATGCCACTTTGTCCATGTGTTTACTGGCCACTTGGTGCTCTGTCCTTTGAAATAGCCTCTTATATTTTCTTTGGGTTAGTTTTTCTTTTCTTTTCTCCTTTCTTCCTTCCTTCCTTCCTTCCTTCCTTCCTTCCTTCCTTCCTTCCTTCCTTCCCTCCTTCCTTCCTTCCTGCCTGCCTGCCTGCCTGCCTGCCTGTCTGTCTGTCTGTCTGTCTTTTGAGACACTGTCTTATATAGCCCAAGCAAGCCTCAAACTTGCTATATAGCAGAGAAAGTCCTTGATCCTGCCTCCCGCTCAAAAGTTCTGGCGTGTCTCCCACGCCTGCCTCCCATCCTGCGCTCAGGCCTTTGCAGGGCTGAGGCACAGCGGAGACACCCAGGAAACCCACCTAGCCTGTTCACGGCCAGTGTTCACTAGACATTGCTCCTGCGTCCTGGAAACCTGCCTACTCCCCCGGTCCTCACTTTAGTCCATGGAGCTAACGCTGGGCCTGCACCATCTGCTCACCCTCCAATCCTGGGCTTGTTTCAGTGGCTCACATTTTCTGCAACCTGCATTTGAGTCTCAGGTCTTGAATGACTTTCTTCTGTCTTTTCCTGGAACAGTTGGGTTTCCCTGGAATGCCATCTTTTCTGTCTTTTCCATCTCTTCCAGGAAGCTTTGACTTTAACCAGCTATTTAATTGGGTCCTTCTTGTCTTATCTGGACTGTGCACCGAGCACTTTTTACTACCACACACTTTTCCCCTTCAGAACCAGACTTCTTTTTTTTTTCAGCACTGGAGATAAAATCCAGGACTTTAATACATGCTACGCAAGCACTTTACCACCAAGCCACATTCCAGCTAACATTTGTTTTTGTGACAAAATCCTCTACTTCAGAGGGTGTCAGATCTCATTATGGATGGTTGTGAGCCACCATGTGGTTGCTGGGATTTGAACTCAGGACCTTCGGAAGAGCAGTCAGTGTTCTTAACCGCTGAGCCACCTCTCCAGCCCCCCAAAATCCTCTACTTCATCCCAGAGACCAAGACATGAGTGAGTTCCGAGTCTTCTGCAGGTATTTTCAAATAAACAACATTAGCAATAAATGAACATTCTATGCGTCTTCTGTTGCTGTATCAAAATACTAGAGACTAGGTACTTTATAAAGAAAAAAGGGCTTATTGACTCGTAGTTCTGGAGCTTTAAGCACGTACTGCTGACATTGATTTGGTTCTGGCGAGGGCCTCCTGGTAGATGTCATCACAGCTGCACTAATGTGTGGAGAAGAAATCATAGGGAGCCAGAGAGTCAGAGTCAGAGTCAGAGAGGTGGCGGGGATCAGTGGCCGGTCCTGATCTGCTAACGAACAACTCATTATGTGAGAGCTGCCCAAGCTACCAAGAGAGCAGATTAATCCTTTCCAAAGGTGATGCACCCAAATGACTCAGTTTCTTTCCACTAGGCTCCACCCCTTACAGGCTCGACCATCAATCAGCATCACCATAGGGACTTCACACCTCCACTCCCTGAAACTAACTGGGGAGCAACCATAGACCCATTGCGGATGTTACCTATTGGAAATGCTTGACGGGGGCCAGCAAGATGGCTCAGTGGGTCCACGTACCTGCTGCCCCCTCTGACAATCTGAGTTCAGTTCCCCAGGACCACATGGTGGAAGGAGAGAACTGACTCTTGGAAGTTGTGAGCCACAGTGTTTGTGTGTGTGTGTATGTGTGTATGTGTGTGTGTATGTGTGTGTATGTGTACATTATGTAAGTAAATAAGTATATTTTAAATAGATGTAAGAATGAGCATTTAGAAAAAGAAAATCCTTGCCTGGGCTGAATACGATTTGTTTGGTTGAGTGCATGCACAAGGCCTAGCACTGGATAAAGTTGTTAATGATGGTGCATGCTTAGAATTGTAAAATTCAGGCGGTAAAATCGAGAGGATCTATCAGAAGTTCAAGGTTATCTTTGGCTGCATAATGTGTCTGATGCAAGGATGTGTTATATGAACTCGTCTCCAAGACAATATCAAGAAAATACTTGAAAATCTTGGTCTTGTCGTATTGTGATTTTCTTTTTTGTGTGGTTTATCTTTAATATTTTCTCTTCCCCTGATCCTTCTTTATACCACCGGGGGCACAGGATCTCTGCCCTTGGTCTCATTGATAAAAGAGTTTAGAAGTGGCTACAAGCCAGATGTGGTACCTGTAATCCCAGCACTCAGGAGGCAGAGGCAGGAGGATGCCTATATGTCTGAGACCAGCCTGGACTATACAGAGAGCTCCAAGACACTGAGGAGTATAGAGAGACCTTGTTAAACCCGCAACAAATGGATGCAGAAAGGTACTTGAGGACAATTTACTGGAGTCAGAAAAGATAACAAGTCAGACAAATTGGGGGTTTAAGTACTTGGAGGGAGGAAGCAAATGGGGAAAAAAAAGAAGTGTTTGGTTAAACCAGAGGCTCTCAACCTTCCTGATGCTGCGACCCTTTAATACAGCTACTTGTGTTGTGGTGACCCAAAACTATAAAATTACTTTTTGTTACTACTTCATAACTGTAATTTTACTACTGTTGTGAATCATAATGTGAATATCCGAATTTTCTAATGGTCTTAGGTGACCCCAGTGAAAGGATTGTTTGGCCCCTAAAGGGTGTCAATCCACAGGTTGAGAACCACTGGTTTAATAGAGTACAAGCAAGAAGATACACTTCAGAGGGGACAACGACAGTTTGAAAGGAGCTCTCATGCTGTCTAAGTAAAGGTAACAGATACGTAGGAGACAGTTAGAGTCCTCATCAGGTAGAGGCTCCTGTCGCCAAACCTGGTGACAGGAATCCAGTCCCTACAACTCTCTTGGTGGAAGGAAAAAACCAAACCTAACTGGTTTTCCTCTGAGCACTACCCAAGTGCTGTAGCATATGTGTATATGTACATACACATAAAGTATAAATAAAATATAAAAACTAGCAAACATTTTGAGACAGCTATGAGTAGCTTGAAGTTTTTCCCGCTCAGCAGATGAATACTGTCTCCTTTTACATTTTTTTTAAATTTTCTATATTTTTTTTATTTACATTCCAAATGATTTCCCCTTTCCTGTTTCCTCCCTCTCTGAAAGTCCCATAAGCCCTCTTCCCTCCCTCTTTTCCCCATTCAACCTCCTCCCGCTTCTCTGTCCTGGCATTCCCCTACATCCAGTCTTTCCAGGACCAGGGGTCTCTCCTTCCATCTTCTTGGAAATCTATTGATATGTGAATTGTGTCTTGGGTATTCCGAGTTTCTGGGTTAATATCCCCTTATCAGTGACTGCATACCATGTGTGTTCTTTTGTGATTGGGTTACCTCACTAAGGATGATATTTTCCAGTTCTGACCATTTGCCTAAGAATTTCGTGAATTCATTGTTTTTAATTGCAGAGTAGCATTCCATTGTGTAAATATACCACATCTTCTGAATCCATTCCTCCGTTGAGGGACATCTGGGTTCTTTCCAGCTTCTGGCTATTATAAATAAGGCTGCTATGAACATAGTGGAGCATGTGTCCTTATTGCATGCAGGGGAAGCCTCTGGGTATGTGCCCAGGAGTGGTATAACAGGATCCTCTGGGAGTGTCATGCCCAGTTTTCTGAGGAACCACCAGACTGCTTTCCAGAGTGGTTGTACCAGCTTGCAATCCCACCAGCAGTGGAGGAGTGTTCCTTTTTCTCCGCATCCTTGCCAACAACTGCTGTCTCCTGTGTTTTTGATCTTAGCCATTCTGACTGGTGTGAGATGGAATCTCAGGGTTGTTTTGATTTGCATTTCCCTAACGACTAAGGATGTTGAACATTTCTTTAGGTGCTTCTCAGCCATTAGATATTCTTCAGGTGAAAACTCTTTTTTTAGCTCCGTACCCCATTTTTAATAGGGTTACTTGCCTCCCTGGAGTCTAACTTCTTGAGTTCTTTGTATATATTGGATTTTAGTCCTCTGTCGGATGTAGGGTTGGTAAAGATCTTTTCCCAGTTTGTTGGCTGCCGCTTTGTCCTTTTGACAGTGTCCTTTGCCTTACAGAAACTTTGTACCTTTTACATTTTTTTAATCTCCCTATCCACCAGGGTATTAGTAACCAGACAGCAGGTCGTTTGTCTTAGAGGAAACAAATGCGTTAATAGTTCTCCCTCATCTCCTCCCATGCTCCACCCCACTCCCTCTCAAATCTGTGACCTCTTCTCTTTAATTATTATTGATAAACACACACAGACACACACACTTGTGTGCATGCACTCGCACACTCACATGCATGCGTACGCACACCTACTCACACCCACATACATGTACAGGTGTGTACACACACACTCACATACACACACTCACACACACACACACACGTGCATAAATGCAACCTTCTGGATCCATTTAATGTTGCCTGTATGTATGCACATTTAGGGTTGACTACTTAGGATTGGATAATCTGCCACGAGGCTTGTCTCTGGAGAAGGTGACTGTCCAGTGCCTGTAAGAACTGTGACATCTTACCTTCCAAATCGTCTCAATACAGTCTGAGGAGGCTGTTCCTGCAAAGCTATCCTAGAGACAAGTTCTGTGTGGGATGTTGACTAGAAGAGACATGAAATACAAAACCAGAAAAACCTTCTGAGTCTCCTATTCTCAATTGTAGTTTACCTCCCGACCACCAGGGGGTGCATGGGTTTTGGTCAAAGACTTGGGCTGTGTTGGAGTCAGGTTGAGAGAATTTTTTCCAAGTGTTATGTAGAGAGGGTGGAAGCCGGTCCTGCAGCTCTTTCTATGGGCCATAGGAATTAACCCTTCGATGTGTCTTGTGTGATTTTGGATGCTGCCCGTGGCCACTGTTATAAAGACAGGACATTAAGCAGATGCGCTTATTCTTGGTTACAGATGTTTTCGTTCTGCTCTTTTGAGCAGGTTTCTTTTTTTTTCCAAGATTTATTTATTTATTTTATGTATAAGTACACCATTACTTTCTTCAGACACACCAGAAGAGGGCATAAGATCCTATTGCAGATGGTTGTGAGCCACCATGTTGTTGCTGGGATTTGAACTCAGGACCTCTGGAAGAGCAAGCAGATGGTGCTCTTAACCACTGAGCCATCTCTCCAGACCATTGAGCAGGTTTCTGATGCTTTCTTTTGTGTTTACTTTCAGGTCCCATCACTGGTCCAGTGCAAAGCCTGCAAAAAGCGAGTGTGAGAAAGATTCACAAGTCATTCTCAACTTTGCCGTCAAAGACGCCCTCACAGAGAAGGCCAGATCCCTTGGTGCCCAGGAAGAGAGTCACAAATGGCACCGAAATTCCTAGAAGCAAGGCTCCACGTTGCATTTGTTGCTTTTGTTTGTTTTGTTTTGAGGTTGAGAGCAGATGGCCTGGCTACATCAGTAACAAATGAAGTCAGAGCTGACTAGGGAAGAGAGCTACAGAGCCAAGAGGGGAGGGAGGCTGAGCTAATAACTCCCGCCCTACATCTATCTCTCCGGGGCACTATTTCTGCAAATAGAGTCTCCCTCCAGCCCGCACAGAGCCACCTAGAGAAGAGCATGTAAAAAGAGCGCTTTCTGGACCGCATCCCAGTGTGAACATCTGGACCTCCAATCTTGCTCTGCTTGCATTTTGAACGGAGTCCCCACGTGATGTGGACTGAGAGGTAAGCCTCCTGGGGTGCGTGGGAGGGGAGTCGTGATGCTCAGGGCAACACTTTTGCAACACATCCCAGGGGAGCTGCCCTGTGTAAAAGCTAAGAGACCGGAATCTGGACCTGAGCGGCTAGGGAGGAGGTGTGAGATGCTGGAATGTGAACATGGAGCGGCCTGAAGGGTAAGCGGGGCCCCTGCGAGGGAATCTGAGGGGACCCTGCTCTGTGCCATAGAGAAGCTCCCAGAACCCCAAAGCAATGTTGAGCGTTGCTGGTTGTATCAGCAAGTGCCTGTGAACCCCCACCCCCCCTTTCTCCAGAATGTCTTTCATATTGCAGGCAAGCATCTTCCTTAATTTTTCCCTCCTGGCTCTTCTCCACCTACAGTTTCACTTGAGTCAGATTTTGCTTTGTTTTTTGATAATCTTCTTTTCAAATGCCGTGGGGTGGGTGTGGGTGTGGAGGATGAAGCATCTATTGAGAGTTACAGAAATTTGTGTATTATTTCTCTTTCTTTCTTTCTTTTTTACAAAGTTTTGATTTCTCTCACTCTAAGAAATATTTTCATACGTTGAGAGGAAGAGGTAATTTTTTTTTTTCTGACAGGGGCTCGCTGCATAGTCCCAGCAGGCTGGCCCGAACCTGCTGTGGAGGGCTGGTTAGCTTTGAACTCACCTACCTCTGACTCCCAAGTGCTGGGATTCCAGGAAAGCACCAGCACACCAGGCAGGCAGAGGTAATTTTAGAACTTTAAAAGCTGGAGCCGGTGAGAGAAGGGGACTAGAACACAGTAACTGCAGGGACGCTGAAGAAAACAACATAGAAGAGCTACGTCTGGTCTCAGGAGACTTTAAATGCCTGGCATGATACCGGCCTGCAGAAACAAGAAATAGTGAATTCCGTAGAAGGAATGAATCTTAATTAGCAAACTCCAGAACAGAAGACAGGGAACATTGTTTCTGTGTGGATTTGATTTCTCTTCTGTGTCTCTGGGCCTAGCTAGACTACATCGTGGGGCAATAAAGAGCCTCCCTCAACTCAGTGACTTAACAAAGGAGCCTGTGTTATCACTGGATATAAGGTTTGCTGGGCAACCGAGGGGATGTTTAGATTCTTGTGTCCTAGGCCAAGGAATCAGGAAGGAACTTGGAGGTAGTAATTGCAAGAGAGGGAGTTTACTAAGAAAGAGCACGCTTGGCCAGGCATGGTGGTACAGGACCCTGGAGGGAGAGGAAGGTAGATTTCTAATCAGTTTGATGCCAACCTGGTTTACATAACAAGTTCCAGGCCAGCTGGGGCTATCTGGTGGGACCCTGTCTCAAAAACAAAATAAGACACATGAAAATAAAGAAAGGAGGGAGCTCTCTGAGGGAATCAGGGGAGAGAACTTGGAGGAAAAGCTAGCAGCGCATAGGCAACTGGTTTACAAAGGATGGAGGCCTCTAGGTTGTTTGCATAGCTGGAGCATGCTCTGTACAAGCTCAGTTGCCTATGGGTGTGATGCTAGGCAGGGTAGCATTGTGCAGTCCTCCCCCTTCCCACTGGCTTCTCTCAGGGGCTAATGCACAACCTGTGCACCCCAGTCTCCCCTCTGTTCTCCTGCCTCACTTACTTGGACTCTACTTGCCGTAGTCTCTCAAGGATCCCGGGTGAAGAGATTTAATCTCCACGCTTGTTTCCAAGGATTTTGTGGCAGGAAAATAAAATGTGAACAACGCGTTGGCTGTAGGTTCTGTTTTCGGGTTCTCCAGAGAAACAGAACCAATGGGCCGTAGGGGTGTTTGCAAAAAAGAGAAATAGAGAGAGAAAGGCAGAACCAAAAATTTCTCTGGCCCACACACTTGTGGGGGTTGACAGATATGAAATCTACAGCGTAGGCAACGTGAGGAGACTGGGGACCAGAGAAGAACTAACGTTACAGCTTGAGTCTGAAGGCAGCCCCGAAGCAAGAGTTTCTTTCTTAGGGGATCACAATGCCTCTCCCTTATGATCTTCAATACATCATATGAAGCCTTCTCACATTTTAGAGCGTAATGTTTTATTCAGAGTCTCCTGATCTAAATATCAAACACTTCTAAGATGAATTCGCTGAAGCATCTACATTGTTTGATCAGAAACGGGACACTATAGCTCAGCCAAAATAAGACATAAAACTGACCATCACAGGCTCTTCTGTTTAGCCTACACAAGATACATCTCAGTTTTGCTTAAATGTAACTGGCCAGTCTATACCATCCAGACACAGGTAACTTCCAGGGGACAGGAAGACAGAAAGCAGGACAGCAGAGTATTTGGTAACAGCTGTCACATCCTCATCTCACTGGGGTGGTGGGGACATGTTCTAAGCCGATTCATACCTTTATTTCCTGGGTTCCCTTTGTGAGGATCATGGGAGGGCATCTGGACCTCATTTGCCATCTATTCAGGTTGGCATCCTCGCAAGACATCCATGCAGCCTCAGTGACCTGCCTCCCACATCCCAGCTTCCAGTGCTTCCCAAGAACCAGGGGTTCTCACAGTCACATCAGGATCTCTCTGGGGCAAGAAGAATTATTCTGCTTTTCCTGGGTCCCACTAGAGCACTAGGAACTCTTGGAGGCTCGGGGTGGGAAGGGCCATTAGTTGCTCTCCTGTGTCGGTTCTCTTCTGTAGCGGTAGAATGACATTTAAAATTTAGATACACATCCACAGTAATCATTACATTTCCCAGACTTCCTTGCAGAAGCCTGTCTTCCTTCTTCCTTCCCGCCTTCTCTTCCCTCTGAGCCACAGGAGCTGAGCCTGGCCATTGTTATAGACTCACCAGACACGCACAATAGCCATTGCACGTCTTACGAGCAGAGGGGCGTCTTTTCTCCTTTGCTCCCTCTTCACTGCTGCCTGGGACGTGACTGAGGTAACTGGAGAATGAGTAGTCACTTTGGAGGATGTGGAGACCTGGAAGAGCGGAGGCCACACCTAGTGGAGCGATGTGTGGAGCTTCTGGGAGGACTTAAAAGTCTCCATTCTTACACGTCCACCGTTGTTGGAGCCCTGTGACAGAAGACAGATTAACCAGAGAAATACAAGCAAATATGTTTATGCATAAGGTCTCTGTGACCTGAGAGGAACCTACATGAAAGGTGAAAAAGGTGGCAACTTCAAACTCTGGCTTGTCTAGCTTCTTCAGCAACAACAAAGAGATCTTTGGAGAAATGACCAGACAAAGAGAAGCAGTTTTAGACGTGGAAGGGTGAAGAGAAATTGTGAAGAGAAAGAGATGGAGGAGAAACTAGAGGGTTCTGATTTGTTTTCAATTTCCTCTGATGCCCGTGCTGGCTGATGAGGTCAACTGCCATTAAAAGTTTACACCCTGCCAGGCATGGCAGCAATATACTTTTAATCTCAGCATTCTGAAGGCAGAGGCAGGAAGATCTCCATGAGTTTGAGGCCAGACTGGTCTACATAGCAAATTCCAGGCCAGAAAAGGCTCTATAGTGAGATTGTGCTGAAGAAGAAGAAGAAGAAGAGGAGGAGGAAGAAGAGGAAGAAGAGGAAGAAAGGAGGAGGAGGAGGAGGAGGAGAAAGAAGTCCATCTTTATTCTTTCCATTAATTTATGTATTCACTTTACATCCTGATCACAGTGTCTCCCTCCTCCCGGTCACCCCCTCACACAGTCCTACCCCACCCCTTCTTTTGAGAAGGGAGCACCTCACCCCCACCCTGTATCCCCCACCCTGGCACATCAAGCCACTGCAGGACTAGGCACATCCTCTCCCAGTGAGGCCACATATGGCAGCCCAGTTAAGGGGATGGGATCTACAGGCAGGCATCGGATTGAGGGTCAGCCCTGCTCCAGTCACTGGGGGACCCGCATGAAGACCAAGTGGCACTTAAGCGCTCAGGGCCTAGGTCCAGCCTGTGCTCACTCCTTGGTTGGTGGTTCAGTCTCTGGGAGCCCCCAAGGGTTCAGCCAGTTGACTGTTGCTTCAGGCGAGTAAAGACTTTTTTTTTCCCTCCTGCACACGGTTCTTTTTGTCTCTAGCTCCACAATCTTTACTGTTTTGAGGGAGGTGGATTCTCATCTTCATACCCCTTGGCTACCACCTGCCAGGTGAAGGATGCTCAACTCTCTACTCTAACAAACAAGGCACAGAATGCCCTCTGTGCTAGGGACTAGGCGCCCGAGTGGCTCTGAACACACAGGATCTGCGGGGCTGCTTGACCGATGACCGCTCAGAAAGCCGATGCAGTCTCGCCTTCTTGTATTCTCTGTTTGGCACTGATGGAGAGAAAGTAGACGTGAGTCTGACTTGGAACACTATACCAGCTATAGGGGAGGAAAGATAATTTCTCTTCAACCCTCAGCCACTCTTAGCTGGGACCCTGTAGTGAAAGGCTCCCTGAGCCGGCCCTGGATATTAGGATATAGCTTGCTGGAGCTGCTTAGGTTCCCCCAGAAGCAACCCCAAGTGATGATTTGAGTGCAAGAGGTATATTCATGAGTCAAACCGCCCTACCAGGAGAATGGAGACATGAGATGAAGAAACAAAGCCCTCGGTGAGTTCAAGTTTCCTCTGTGAGCCACAGCTCTTGGGAGGAAGTGTTGAGAATAACAGAGCATGCTTCAGAATTATCTAGACTACCCCTGCTCTGGCTGAAGAAACTCAGGGCTGTGCCCACTTATTTATTTCCTGTTGGCTGATGTTTGCTTCTGGAGGCACCCACTCTCCAGAAGTTCCCGATTGCCCCATCTGCAGGCCACAGAGAAGGCTGCCGCCGCCAACAGAGCTCTTTCTGGGGAGCGGTAGTGTCTGTGGTAGGAGTCAAGGAGAGATTGGGACACCAATCCAGCCACCAAATCTTTGGCCTACTTGTCCTGCCTGCAAGATGTGCTGGGGTAAAGTTGGCACAGAACTTGTGGGACTGGACAGCAATGACTGGTCCAACATGAGACCTTTGCCACAAGAGGGAGCTCATCTGTGACACTGCCTGGGTTGGGGGAGGGGGGGACCAGGAACCAGAGGATGGATAACCCAGAGACCTGGGCTAGAGCTAAACATGACTGGAAAAAAAAAAAGGCAGTGAAATGATTCCCAATGATATCTGCTATACTTGAAGATCATAATCCTCACCAGGAGTCTTCATCCAGCCACTTATGGGAGCAGATGTAGAGACCCACAGCCAAACACTAGGGAAGCTTGGGAACTCTCACAGAAGACGGAGAGGAAGGATTGTAGGAGCCAGAGGGGACAAGGCACCACAAGAAAATGACCCATAGAACCATCTAACCAGGGCTCATAGGGGCTCACAGACACTGAACTAACAACCAGGAAGCCTGTGTGGGTCTGGTTCTCTACATGTAAGTTAAGGTTGTCTAGTTCGGTGTTCTTATGGGACTCCTAACAGTGGGAGCTGGGACTGTCTCTGACCTTTTTGACTGTTTTGGGAACCTGTTTCCTTCTACTAGTTGCCTCAACAGTCTTGATATGAGGTAAGTGCTTAGTCTTATTGCAACTCAATATGCCATGCTTGGCTGATATCTCTGGGAGGAACAGTGGATCTGGGGGAGAAGGAAGGTGGGGGGAAGTGTCTAGGAGGAGAGGAGGAAGGAGAAACTGTCTGGGGTATAATATATGAGAGGAGAATGAATACACACACACACACACACACACAAACACACATCAAGGGCATGTGGATAAGGCACTCAGGTCCTACTTGACTTCTCTCTAATCCTGTCCTAAGTGTGAATAATTTGAGAAGGTGAGCGAAAACATCATTTAAGAAAGGAATTATGGGATGGAGAGATGGCTCTGCAGTTAACATCACTTGTTGCTCTTGCAGAGAATCAGATTCTGTTTCCAGCATCCATGTGGTAGATGCAACCATCCATAGATCATCTTTGAGACTCAGAGGGCACAAGTCAGACACACGGTGCACAGGCATACATGCAAACAAGGTACTCAGACCACAAAATAAATGTTAATCCTTTTTTAAAAGAAAGAAGTCCGCTTACCTTAAAGTGAAACATGAACTAAGTACTTGGAACTTCTGTTTTCTGAGTTCCACACACTAGTGCGTTTTACCAGGACTAGCTACATAATTTACACAACGCAGCACAAACTGAAGATGGTTGGGCTCTATGCAGAAACAGTTTCAAGATATCAACAGCGGGGCAAGAACAAGGTGTGAGGCTGTTCCGTGCGAGTGTCCTGTGCAGCTATACAGCTTGCACTCTCTGAAGCTGGCCGTCTCCCTGATCTGGAGTATTTGGGATATCTTACAGGTGGCTTAAAAGATGCTCCAGTCTTAGCCATTGGTCTCAACCATGAATTCTTTATGTTTCTTTATGTTTATGTTCTTTATGTTTCTTTCTTTTATGGATTTAATTTTCTCTCTCTCTCATTCCTGACACTGAAGATTCAAGAAGACTGGCGTTCTTTCCAAGTGACTCAGGCTTCATCTTCCTATTTTCAACCCGAAACAGCACTGTTCCTGGGTCAACTGCTAGATGAAGTCACACAACATGACTAGAGTTTAGACAGGTTTTTAATTTCTCGGTTGGAATTAGCTTCCAGGTTGTTCTCTGTGTTCCTAGCTTCGCTTGTCTTGTCTCCTGCATCTTGTTACCCCTAAGTTAGTCTAGTCATTGAGAAAACAGATGGTATCTGGCTTAAAGGGATTCTGACCATGGCCTGTCAAAACTGCAGCCCCAGCTGGAAATAATGGACCAGAGGAAGTAGTAGATCAGAAAGGTTTAATTCAGGAGACTGTAAATATCCAAATATCAAAACAAAAGGGTGAGGTCACGAGTCTGAATAAGAGAAACAGGGTCTGACACTTCTGTCTCCAGTGCCCAACTCTCCTGTCACATCCCTAAGTGGTCCTGGGAGGTGAGGGGACACAGGGGGGTTCTATGTGACTCTTCATGTGTACACCTAGACTTGGAGTAGTGGTGAGACATGCCCCCTCCCCAAATAACAAAATCAACCCGACAGAAACGATCCCCAAACTCTCATGCCTCCATCTCCCCTTTTCCTTCTGCCTTGGTCATACTTAGGGATGCCAGAGGCCATTGCTTGATGGTTTCACACTTTCTCCCACACACTCTCTTCTCAGCATTATCTAGGGAATGTCTTTGGAAGTTCGAAGTAGTGACTTACATAGATCAGAGGACAGCCGTGTTGTCTGATCACTGTGATGTAGATGGAGAATTCCTCCGGGACAAAGGAGACCCAGGCTTGTTAGTGGCTCTTTCACTAGCTGGGATTTTCACACTCAGTATTCCAAAGTGATTCGTACCTGGCCAGCTTTCATTGCACCCTTGATTGTTGAGGGGCAAGGGATCTGATGGGAACCTGGGGTGATGCAGCCTGCAGGGCTGTGAGTGGATAGAGCTTGCAGGTCAAGAGATCTCACAGCTACAGGGGTTTAGGGGCAGCTTGACACTTGACATGACTGCAGGGCTGTTGTTTTTTCCCTTTGGGTCAGACACTTTCTATGTTTCTAAAGGTAGTAGTGTTTCTTTAGCCTCTGAAGTCCCTTAGCTGTAACTACTTCTTTTCTCCTGTCTTCCTTTACTGTTTTCTAGATGGAGTATCAGATGTGGATTATTAATGTGTGTGCTCCGATTTCCCAGCAAAGCTCCATTTGTATGTCAGTATAACTGAAGTAACACAGGGAGAACTTTTTGAGCTGCTTAGTGGCATTGTAAATATAATACGGCATTCAACAGTAAATTGCAAAGCATAATGAATCATAAAAAGGAAACTTTCGTGGTGTGGTAGTGGCGCATGCCTGTAGCCTCAGGACTTGGGAGGTAGAGGTGGGGGTTCAGGGGCTCTAAGTCACCCACAGCTGCTACTGAGTTTTAGGTCAGTGTGAGTTACATGACAACTTGTCATAGAACAAAATGTCACAATGCAACGCGGACACATATACATGCACAGCACACAGACACTTACACACAGCATACAGATACACATGTGTACACATAGCACACGTGTACATACACATTCACCCATGCACAGACACAGCACGCACGCGCGCGCGCACACACACACACACACACATTTTTGCTGATTCCAGAATGTCTCCTGCTTGCCACACCAGATTTTCACCACAGGTACTACATCAATGTTTAACAATCAAAGGATTCTTTTTTTTTTTTCCAGGAGCACAGGAAAGCAGAGACATAATGTGCTCCACTGTAGATCTCCGGGTCACCGCTGTGGGTTGGCTCTCAGAGCATCCTTCCACGAATTCCTGCACACGGGCTAGGCGGCAGCCACTGGCTAGATTCCTTTGTGGTTAATGTTTGGCATAAGATTGTAGCCATATTGTGTTTTATGTTGCTATAACTGAATGCCACAGGCAGTAACTAATGAAAAATAGAGGTTTGTGTGACTCTTTGTTCTGAAGGCTGGGAGGTTCAAAATGAGATGGCTGATGGGAATGTTCTTCTGGATCCTGATGCGAGAGAGTGTATAAGAAGACAGAGCTAGCAAGCCACTGAGAGATCCTTCTTATATCAAAGCCACACTGGAGATAACTCGTGAATCTAGCAAACTATCAATTTTTTGAATGGCCGGCCCATTTCATAAAGGCAGAGTACTAGTGACCAACAACCTCTCTACAGTCTGCACTCTTCATATTTCACAATCTCAATCATGTTAATCAGCTTGTCATCACAGTGACAAAATACCCGTGGATAACACCTTAAAGAAGGAATATTTGGCCCATGATTTCAGAGGCTTCAGTTGTGGTTGGCTAGTTCCATTGCTTTGAGTGTTAGGACAAGGCAGAAATGTCTTGAAAGGTGGAAAGCCAATGTCACCAGGGGTCAGCTCACTACCTCCCTTCGGTTAACTCTGGGAACCGTGGGATGATGACGCTGTCCACATCTGTGTGTCCTGCCTCCTGTGATGGTTGGTCTCAATTGATAGTTCGCTGAGACCCAGAATCTCCTGGGAGATGGGCTGTTGGGCTTGCCTTTGGGAATGATCTTGATTAGGTTAACCGAGGTGGCAAGACCGGTCCACTGTGGGTGGACCCATCCCCTGGCTTGGGATCTGCACTACATGAAAAGGAGAAAAGTTGCTGAGAACCAGTGTTCATCGCTCTCTGCTTCTTGGATGTCACATGACCAGTTGTTTCAAGCTCCCGATGCTCTGACTTCCCCACAATGATGCATTACAACTTTGAACTTTGTGCCAAAGAAAACTCTTCCTGGCGATTTTGTGACTTTGAGGGTGTTTCAACTAATATTAATCCCAGCAAAGTCCCACTTGGGTGAAGAGATGAATATCAAGGTGGAGGTTTTGTTTTTGTCTAGAACAGCTGTGGAAGAGTTTCTGCCACTTTATGCAGGTGGGCATGGCTGCTGCTATCATGTAGAACATGATTGTATTAATCATAAAGGGGTACTTAAGCCTCAGTGTAGCTCAGCAATAGAGTGCCTGCCTGGCATACAAAGGCCTGAATACAAAGGCCTGCAACTCTGGAGAAAAAAAGTTGAAAATTATACCTAAATCTGCCCAAAGCACTTTAATTCCATCTGTTAAAAAACTGCCATTTGCATACTAATATATTAGAACAAGACACCATCTGCTGGAAGTTGTAATAAATAAATCTAATATGTCTACAATGTGGTTCACAATCCTGTAAGGCATGTTAAGTAGTGTGCGGTGTTAACATCCAGGTAATCATTAGAAGGTTCTACCCGGATTGTTTCCTAGTCCAAGGTTGGTTTCCTGGCTCCTTATGTCACAAATAGGCTTTAACAATTCCCTGGGCACTTAGCTAGTGCTATTGTCTAGATCTGAAATGTCCCCAGAAGTCCTCATGTTAAAGGCGTGGTCACCAGCTTAGCAGCTTTGATAGGTGGCAGAAACTTTGAGAGGTGGGGCCTACTGGCAGATGTTTAGGCCTTTGAGAGTGTTCCCTCAAATGAGATTTTGGTACCATGGTCTCTGCCTCTTTCTTTTCTGCCTCACCCTGGCTATCTGGCGACTCTGAAATTAACTGTCAAGTTCATTCTCCTGCTGTGATATGGTGCTTTGGTACAGACCCGAAAGCAACAGGACCAACTGATTATAGACTGATGTTTACAAAACTGTAAGCCAGAACAATCCTTTTCTCTCTATATACTGATTTTTCTCAGGCATTTGTTATAATAACAGAGAGCCGACTTATGGAGGGCTCTAGTCTGCCACTAACTATTGTGACACAGAAGATAGAGAGGATAGAGTATCCGTGAGGAGGGAGGAAGAGAAGTCAATGAGACTTTGAGGTTTATAGAAGGAAAATAAATGTCTCATAAGAAGCAGCACAGAGAGAGGGCTGCTGAGACCACTGTGCCACTTGGTTTTTGTGACTTTGACACAAACCTAGACATACTTGGGTGGAGGGAGTCCTTTTAAAATTATTTTTATCTTTTGAGATTATTATATATTTATATAATTACATAATTACATTAGTTCCTCCTTTCTTTCTCTCCCTCCAGATCTCCCTCCCCCATATTTGAAAGGGGCACCTACCTGGTGTCTTTCAAATTCATGGTCTTTTTTCATTAATTGTTGTTTTACACACATACATACACACATGTCCACATGCACACACATAAATATAACTTGCTCAATCTGTATAATGTTACATATATGTATGTTTTTCAGGGCTGACCACTAGGTATATATAGGATAGCCAGTTGTTGAGCTCTTCCCTGGGGAGGACTGTCTCTCTTGCTCTCAGTGTTTCTAGTTGCCTGTTGTAATAGCATCTTTCATTCTCCTGATGTAATTGTCATCTCAGTGGTTTACTGCCTTGATCTGCAAACCTAGGCCTAGTGCTGGAAGTTTCTGGCCTCTGTACAATCTTATTTAGGCTTACAGTATTTTCAGCCTCTGAGACACACTGCTGAATAAAGCTCACCCTTTCTAGCCCTTTCTGATCTCTTGCTGACTGTTTCAACTCAGCTGTTCTGGCTCAAACTCCTCTCCAAGTTGACTGACTGACTCATTTTGGCTTCTCTCTTTGACTCTGACTGAATTGCTCTCCTTGGCCTCAAACTAACTTTGGCAATCTGTTCTAATCTGCTCCTTCTCATTCTTTGGCGTGTTCTGCCTTCACCTGTGTCTAGCTTGTTCTCTCTCTGTAACCTGTCTCTCTATAACTGTCCTGGTAGAACTCTCTCCTCTCCTTCTTCTGTACTGCTCTCTTAAGTAGCTTCTCTTTTCTCTCTCTTCTCATGAGAGTTGAGCACATCCTAGTCTGTCAAATCTTTCTCTGATTCATCACTTTGTCTGCCACTCAATTAGTGTCACTTTCAAACACTGGTGCTTTCTTCCACAAACCAACTTTACCTTCATTGTTTGGGGTTAGAGGTGTACTAAGGGTATGTCTGTATTCCAGCCAGAGGAATTAAAGGTGTGTGCTAAGGCTGAGTCACACCACAACTGGAAACAGGTTGTTCCAGTAAACAACACAATCTCAGGGTTCACAGTGTGGTCAAATAGCCTGTAACAGCCTGTAGTTCTTTGCGTAGGGTTGACCAAGGGTTGTCCCCATTGCCTTAGAGTCATCCTGGCTCTGCTCTTTACAAAGTCAAGTCAGCAAGACTACAAGCGTAGCCTCTGACATTTTTAGGAGACACAATCTCACAGCGAACTCCCTGGTCCACTGACTCTTACAATCTTTCTACCTCAGGAAGAGGGAATCTTAATTAAGAAAATGACTCCATAAGATTGGCCTATAGGCAAGTTGGTAGGGTATTTTCTTGATTAATGATTGACTTGGGAGGGCCCAGCTCATTGCACATGGTGTCAACCATGGTCTGCTGGCCCTGAGTTGTATGAGAAAACTGGCTGAGCAAGCCACAAGGAGTGAACCAGTAAGCAGAACTCCTCCATGGCTTCTGCTTCAGGTCTTACTTGTGTACTTCAATGAAGGAGTGTAGCTTGAGAATTTCACTCCTTTCTCCTCTAGTTGCTTTTGGGCATGGGGCTTTATCACAGCAGTAGAAGCCCTAACTAGGACAGTGGGTCAACAATGGTACTTACCACTTGGTCTGAGTTTGACTCTCAGGTACCACATGGTAGAAGGAGCCAGCTAATTCTTGGACTTTGTTCTCTTTCTCACCAGCTGCAGCACTCGGGAGAGCCAGCCCTGCTTCTTGTCTGCTGTGTGTGGTGTGGATGAGGGAGAGAGGCCCTTCTTTCCTCCATCACCCCTTGCTACCTAGAGCCTGCGGGATAGTTGGTCTTAGGGTCATGAGAGTGGGAGAACTGGCCCTGTCCCTCTTCAGCTACAATATTGGGGAGATGGGCACTGTTCCTGGGGAGCAGGGTAGAACCGACTCCAGTGGGGGGAGGGGTTTGCTGGGTAGCAGACCCCAAGGGTCTGAGGGCAGGAGAGGCAGGCTGACCAGCTCAGATACCTCTCAGGTCCAGATTCAGGGCTTTGAATTGGCCCACCCCAACATCTACCTCACTGATGAACTCCTGGGGGGCATGAAGGGCTCCTACAGTTCCTACAGGTCCTACAGATCCAAAGCTACACGATCTCCATGACACAGAGCAATCACAGGACATCCGAGAGGATCCCAGTGAGGTTCCAGTATTGATAGAGTTGCAGAAGCCAGAGGACACATACAAGACCAACAAGTCATTGCAATGAACATTTGCAAGCAAAGAAGTGTGGACCAAAGGGTATCCTCTGTGACACACTACTGCTTCCACAATGAGATTGTTTTTCTCTGTTGGGGTGGTAGTATACAAGGGTGGAGGGAGGGTACGAGGGGAGGGGGAGATGATTGGGATTGGGGTGCATGGTGTGAAATTCATAAAGATCCAATAAAAAAGTTTAAAAAAAAATAAAGTTGTTCCCTGACCTCTCTCCATGTGTTCAGTGAAGTACACAGATCTCCCTTTCCCAAATAAATAAATAATTGCAATTAAAAAAAAAAACATGAAAAAGAAACTCAAGAAACAGAGGTGTCCACATTCAATCCCAGTACTTGGGAAGCTGAAACAGGAAGATCCTAAGCTCAAGCCATGCTGGGCTACATAGCAATACCTTGCCTGAAAAATCAAACCTAAACACATCTATACTCTTGCACACAAAAAGCAAGAGAGGGAGGGGTAGGAGAGAGAGAGAGAGAGAGAGAGAGAGAGAGAGAGAGAGAGAGAGAGGCACAGACAGACAGAGACAGTTCAGTGCTTCCTAACAGCATAGGTTCCTTGGGAAGGATGCATATTAAGTTCCGAGAAGGAGTCACCAGTTCCACAGAAGGAACAACATATATTTGCTTGAGAAATAAGCACAACAGAGATCTTGAAACCAGCAAAAGATTCTTTTATGTAGATTTACAACCCACCAGTTGCATGCCTTTAAAAATAAATGCCTCTACATTCTCCCTCACTCGCCCCACCCACCCCCTCTCCGCGTTGGAAAGGAAATAGCTGTCTGATCCAGCCTGCAAATGGCTCTCTGATGAAGTGCAGACCCAGAGTCTGGGCGGCCTTCCTCAGGGTCCTCAGGGAGCTGGAGACTTGGGCCTTTCTCTTCTCTGCCTTAAGGTCTTTCTTCCAGGTCCCCCCCCCCACTCACCCACCCTTTGTGTGCAGGAGTTCAGTTTTGAATCGCTTAAGGCAGATTGCTGTTTCTTCCTTTGCTTTCTCTCCCCCCCCCCCCGCCTCCCATATTTGCCACAGTAAGAGTTATAACTGCTTAGTCCCGTGTGCCTGGCCAGCACTGCGCCCGAGCCCTCTCCCAGACCTCTCTCCCTTTCCTAACTGCCTTCTAATCACTTTTTTTAGTTCTCAAACTTGCAGTAAAAGCCAAGTAGGGGACGGATGACACTCTTGGTTTTGACATAAAGATTCTATCTCCTTCTACAGTATGTTTTGTGTTCCCTTGAAGACGGCGGAAGGAACTCCCTGCAGACGACAGGGGAAGCCACTGTCCGCCCTCCTTGCATCTATCCCTGAGCCTTGCTGCAGCAGGTCTTTCTCCCCTGAACACTTGACCCCTCCCTCAGCCTGAACTTGCAGCTTCATCCCTGATTTTCCTGGATGGACCCAGGGCTTTGAGCCAGGAAAGTGCTGGAAAGAACAGGATTGCCCTGGGGGAGTGGCAGAGGTAGGGATCCAAATCCCTGACATATCTCAGCTTAAAAAGTCATCGGGATATTTTATTAAGAAGCTTGCCTGCCTCATTGTTTTCTTTGGATCCATTTTGAATTTAACCCTGGGAGGAAGTAGGGAGGGAAGGGGAAAGAGGAAGAGAGGGAGAGAGAGAGAGAGAGAGAGAGAGAGAGAGAGAGAGAGAGAGAGAGAGAGAGAGAGATCTTTCCTACCACAAATAAAATACCAGATGCTAAGTGAAGATTACAAGAGACAGTAAAACAGGCCAAGAAGTGGTGGGAGTTGGGGTGGGGAGGTGGGAGTGGAGTGGGCCAGGACAGAGGCAGTGCTGTGGAGCTGATTGTTGAGGGAGATGGTGGTAGAGACTAAATTACACACACACACACACACACACACACACAGAGTTGGTCCTTCTACGGTGGGGTCTAGGGTTCAAACTCATGTTGTCAGGTCTGTGCAGCAAGTATTTTTTATTTTTTATTTTTTTAACCTACTGAGTTCTGTCCCCAGCTCCTTTGAGGATTCATCTCAAGGAGCCCTCTGCTCTCTTTGACAGTAGATTTGATCTGTATACTTTGCCATCTGTGTGAGAATCTTCAAGCCTTAGATTTTGATGTCAAGGACCTGTAGACACTTGGTCCGGATCAACTCAGTAGGATGATATTGGTTCCCTGAGTATCCTCAGGCCAGCAATGTCTGCATCTCTCTAGAACTTACTCGAAATGCAGTGTCATAGGCCTCTCCTGGAGTTACTGAATCAAAACCTCTGGGATGGAGTTCAGAATTCTGGGTTTCAACAAGCCCCAGAATTTTGAACCACTGGCTTAAAATCAGTTTGTCCTGATCTTACCTGGGCATCTGGCCTCCTGGAACGAACATCGTTCTAGAAGCCAAGGAAGAAAAAATGCTGTTGGTGGACCACATTCTTTTTTTTTTTTTTAAGATTTATTTATTTATTTCATGTACGGGAGTTCACTGTAGCTGTCTTCAGATATGCCAGCAGAGGGTGTCAGATCAGATACACAAGAAGAGGGCATCAGATCCCATTACAGATGGTTGTGAGCCACCATGTGGTTGCTGGGAATTGAACTCAGGACCTCTGGATGAACAGTTAGTGCTCTTAACATCTGAGCCATCTCCCCAGCCCCAGTGTGGACCACATTCCCGTATTACTGTATCTCCGGATGTGTACACTGCTTGCACTATTTACCCTCTGGTTTTCTTACCCACTCCTAACCCAGAGCCATGCTTCCCGAGGGCATGAACTTTTGCCTTTCATTGCAGTTTCCAACCCCAGAACAACAGAAGCAGTCCAGAGGCCCGTGCTGGCCAGAGGATAAAATATTAAAGTGGCCTTTCCTTTCTAATTGTCCGTTCCCTTAACAGCTGCTTCCTGCTGCTTTCCATTCAGGGAACATTTGCACAGTGGCTCCTGCGCAGGGAGCCAAGAGCCGTCTCTTCCAGGGAGTCTGAGAACAATCATCTCTTTTGCAGACAGGACAAGTGAGTTCTTGAATGCAGCCGAACCTTCCTGGGCATTCCGTTTTTGTTCCGACTGTCCTCGGAGAACACAGCTCTACAATAGCCCAGAACTGAACATGGTGATTATTAAGCTGAGTTCTTGCTGCCAGCTCCTGGCTAGAGCTCTCTCTCAGAGGCTGTGGTACACGGGGAGTAAGGAAGGAAGGAAGTAAGCCCGCGGGCTGCCTGCTGGAACAACTGGCCACTAGCAGCAGCTTGTATTTGTTCTGTCCAGCTGAGAGACTCTGGACAAACCTCTTGGGTTTTCTAAAGCCACCTGTATTATGCAGGGCACTCAGGACAGCAGGTGATAGAAGTGTAATTGCAGAGTGGTTTAAAGCAAAGGCATGGGGGCAGGAGTTAGCACACAGGACTAAGATGAGGTAATCAGTGTCCTCAGGATCTTTCTCTTCTTCGACCTGGCTCTCAGGCTGGATTTCACAAAACAAGCCAGAGGCAACGCTTGCTAACATCGTGGGATGTCCGGGATGTCTGGGATGTCTGGGATGTCTGGGATGTCGTCTGGGATGTCTGAGATGTCTGGGATGTCTGTCTGGGATGTCTGGGATGTCGTCTGGGATGTCCGGGATGTCTGGGATGTCTGGGATGTCTGGGATGTTTGGGATGTCATCTGGGATGTCTGGGATGTCATCTGGGATGTCGTCTGGGATGTCTGGGATGTCGTCTGGGATGTCCGGGATGTCCGGGATGTCTGGGATGTCTGGGATGTCTGGGATGTCTGGGATGTCCGGGATGTCCGGGATGTCTGGGATGTCTGGGATGTCGTCTGGGATGTCTGGGATGTCGTCTGGGATGTCCGGGATGTCGTCTGGGATGTCCGGGATGTCGTCTGGGATGTCCGGGATGTCTGGGATGTCTGGGATGTCTGGGATGTCGTCTGGGATGTCTGGGATGTCGTCTGGGATGTCTGGGATGTCTGGGATGTCTGGGATGTCGTCTGGGATGTCTGAGATGTCTGGGATGTCTGTCTGGGATGTCTGGGATGTCGTCTGGGATGTCCGGGATGTCTGGGATGTCTGGGATGTCTGGGATGTTTGGGATGTCATCTGGGATGTCTGGGATGTCATCTGGGATGTCGTCTGGGATGTCTGGGATGTCGTCTGGGATGTCCGGGATGTCCGGGATGTCTGGGATGTCTGGGATGTCTGGGATGTCTGGGATGTCCAGGATGTCCGGGATGTCTGGGATGTCTGGGATGTCTGGGATGTCGTCTGGGATGTCTGGGATGTCTGGGATGTCGTCTGGGATGTCTGGGATGTCGTCTGGGATGTCCGGGATGTCGTCTGGGATGTCCGGGATGTCGTCTGGGATGTCCGGGATGTCTGGGATGTCTGGGATGTCTGGGATGTCGTCTGGGATGTCTGGGATGTCGTCTGGGATGTCTGGGATGTCATCTGGGATGTCTGGGATGTCGTCTGGGATGTCTGGTACCCGCAGCAGCAAAGTAAACCTTTCTCCACAGTGTAAGACAAGTCCTCCAGCTGATGTAAGGCACAGGAACCTTTTGGTGTAAGCAATTGTTTCAGTTGGCATGTGTATCCAACTTGGAGGAGGAGGAGGAGTGTTTATGTCTGCTCGGGTGGGAACCCCTCTCACCAGAATCACATAGAGTGAGAACAAGCCACCCACCCTCCACCCCATCCTGTTGCTATCAGGGGAGATGGCTGCCTAGGAGGAAAACATCCAGATACCTCAGCCTGTGTGCCACACTTTGCACCCCTGAGAAATACTTCATTTTGTTTATTAAAGACACCCACATACTGCAGAGCTGGGTATCACTTTCCAAAAACAAGGAAGACAAATAATGTGTCTCTGAAGGCAGGAAGTGCAGACTCTTACCCACTGTCATAGTGTAGGTCCCAGTCCAGAGGGTTGGGAGTGAGAAAGCATGCGCACGCACACACACGCACGCACGCACGCACACACACACACACACACCCTTTAATTATTAAAGTGGCAGCAAGATGTCTCATATTCAGTAGGTAAAGGCACTTGTGATTAAGCCTGACAACCTGACTTGAGTCCCCAGAACCTATATGGCAGAGAGAGAGAGAACTGATGCCCCACCCTAGATAGACAGACAGACAGACAGACAGACAGATAAGTAGATAAAATACACAAAAGCCCCAGATTATCTTCCTTTCCAGGGTCTAGGAGGAAGTGGAGTTTCGTTACTGAAGGGCGTGTCCCTGGTGGTTCTTTGACAGGCTTGGATTATGCAAGCCTGTGCTCTTTGCAATGCCCTCTCCCGTGAAACATCTGATTTTAATCATATGTATGTATGCCTGGTGATGTATAGGCATAAGTCGGTAAATAAAGAAGTCTCCCTAAAAGTTCATCCAAAGGACATCATTTGCCTTAATTGCTTGTGTACCCCAAACCAGTGCTAGCTAGATTGCCCTGCTGTTTTCCAGCCCCTGATATATCCATGTTGGGATGGGATGGGTACGAGGTAGTTAAGGGGAGTAATTTACTTTTATTGTTTAAAGCAGACTTATAGGTGTAGGTTCAGGTTGCCAACAGGTTGCTAGGGACATATTGATGTCGTTCCCTGTCAGAATCTATTGAATAACAATACTCTCATGGGCTACATCTGTTTCTTGGCAGCAATTTGCAAAGTAATCCCAACTTTCTTGATATCTGGCCAAGGCAAACACATGTTCTTTAAGTCCAACTTTAACTGTTAATAGGAACTTTTAGATCACTTGTTACACATCGTGCAATAATATGTGCATATTTATCAAATAAATAGGTAGGTAGGTGTGTGTGTGCGCGTTTAGTTATAAGGGTATGTTTACTGCCCAAGCCAAGTGGTGCCTTAGGTTGCTAAGTTATTCCTATGCTAGACCTCATCACCAACAACCATGGATTTAATTAACCATGGCTTAAAAAGGAATTGGTCTATTAAAGTTGCACCTGTACACAACACATTCAGCTCTGGCTTCATTATTATTATTTCCTTAAGAACACAATAGAATAATCATTTACATAACATTTACATCGTATCAGAATTTTTAATTATCTAGAGATAATTTCAAGTAGACAGGAGGAGATGTGTAGGTTATATGATGTACTTCTGGGCTTTTGGTGCCCCCAGAGAGGCCTGGGTGGCCCTTCTCTTCTGACTCAAATGGATGAGTGTGTGGTTTAGTAAAAGAACACACCCAAGTTCTGGGTGATAAAAAGAAAGCAAAAGGCACAGGAGAGTTCCAGGAACTCTAAAATTTGGGACGGGGAGGCAGGCCTTCCCGTTGATGCCCTCTGGGATGGGGTTAGGTGAGGAGCTGCTGTCTAGAGCTGACCTCTTGACACAGCGTGTGCCCTTGTGGACTTGCCAAGAATCCTATAATCGCCCTGTCTGTTGGCATCAGGGCCCCAAGTTTCTCCAGGTCGGGGCTGGAGAGATGGCTCAGAGGTTGAGAGCACTGACTGCTCTTCCAGAGGTTCCGAGTTCAATTCCCAGCAACCACATGGTGGCTCACAACCATCTGTAATGAGATCTGGTGCCTCTTCTGACATGCAGGCAGAACACTGTGTAAATAATAAATAAATAAATCTTTAAAAAATAAAAATAAACTTTCCAGGCTGTTCTTTGCTGGGAGAGACTCCATTATACAAGCAGAATTTGACTCCTTTTGGATGCAAATGCCGAAGCCAACTCTGCCCTTGGCTGGCATGTAAACAATGGCGGCTGCTTGGTACAATGGTTAAAACAGAGAGGAAGGCACCCTTTAAGGTTTTTAAGGTGCACTGGGACTAACGGAGCACATGGGAATGTAGAAATCATACCGGGCTCAATAACTTTCTGGACATGCCAGCCTGAGGAAGGGGCCAGAATCCCTCACTCGGATGCCCTAGAGAAGCGGACTCTTAGCGCTTTGAGGGCAGGACAGGTCCACCCACCCGCCATCTGACCGCCCCTTGTGAACATCAAGGAAGCTGCAGGCAGGCAGAGACCTCCCCACGGTCTCAGGGGCTTA
Source organism: Tokudaia tokunoshimensis (assembly GCA_036184795.1). NCBI lineage: Eukaryota > Metazoa > Chordata > Mammalia > Rodentia > Muridae > Tokudaia > Tokudaia tokunoshimensis. The sequence goes on along the minus strand of BTHU01000009.1, from coordinate 56,584,000 downwards.
GCTCAGCTTAGTTCCCCCCCCCCGTCCCTCCCCCCCCCAGACTGCTAGCTGTCTGTCTGCCCATTTGAACATCGGGACCGCCGCCAGTCTGTTGGCCCCTCTGAGCCCCATCTTGCCTTTGGTTTCTGCGGCTTCCACAGTCTGGTAGGATGCTTTGGCAGCTCTGTCTGAGCTCCTCTCAGCGCTGGCTCCATGGCAGACCTCCAGTGAGGCTAGTTATCTGACCCCCTGAACAGAGCCTCTTTAGGGCTCCCTGACTCCCACCTCCCAGGCTCTGAACCTTCCTAATACTGTGAACCTTTAATACAGTTCTTCGTGGTGTGGTGACCTCCAGCTGTAAAATTATTTTTATTTTCACTTCATAGCTGTAATCTTGCTACTGTTAGGAATAGAAATATAAATATCTGATATGTAAGGATTATCAGATATGTGTGACCACTGTGAAAGGATTGTTTGACTTCCGAGTGAGTCTCGACCCACAGGTTGAGAAACACTGTTTTAATGACCCCTTTCACTCCCTCTGGAAAGTCTTTAAACACACACACACACACACACACACACACACACACACACACACACCTATATATTTGATTGATAAATATGCACATATTATTGCACGATGTGTAACAAGTGATCTAAAAGTTCCTATTAACAGTTAAAGTTGGACTTAAAGAACATGTGTTTGCCTTGGCCAGATATCAAGAAAGTTGGGATTACTTTGCAAATTGCTGCCAAGAAACCGATGTAGCCCGTGAGAGTATTGTTATTCAACAGATTCTGACAGGGAACGACATCAATATGTGTGCGTCTGTTTTTGACATAGTCGTCTGCTCATGGCACTGATTCCACTTCCTGACATTGTTGAAGAGTTATGCAAACCTTAAAGCCAACATCTTCAGATTCTTTGTTCCTACCTTACCCCCCCCCCCCAGTGCTAACTGTTGGAGATTGAATTAGGACCTCATGAAGGCTATAAGGTTTTTTTTTGTTGTTGTTGTTATATAATATAAATATCGTCATACGAAGACGCCCCATGTGAGGACACCCCCACCCCATTCCCATTCTGGGGATTCATCCCAGGGCCTCACACATACTAGGCAAACAATCTACCACATGTCCTGTACCACATGCTACATGTCCTGTCCCCCAAATCCATATTGTCGTTAGAGCTGAACCTAGTCAGAAGAGGCTTGATCTGCGCTTGTGTGGAGTAATGAGAGGCTTCCAGTGGGAAGTGAGTGACTCGTTTTCTTCTCCTACCTTTTCAAAGAACAGTTCTCAATTTTGCTTTCGTCAAATGATGGCCCCTTGTAGACTTGCGCGAGGTCAAACCTACTCCATCTTGGGACCAGTCTCCATCTTCAAGAAAAAAAAAAACAACAACCATAAAGTCTGAGAACTTGACCTGCAGCAGAATCCAAGCTGCACCCAAGAACCAGGAAGGACCCCACGGTTTGTCGTCCTTGGCCCAAACCCCAGAGTTACTCCCTAGCTACTTCCTAGCAAAGTTAATCAAAGATTAATTTGATTGTTTCAGATGTGCTTTCAGTCCGTTAGTGATTGTATACGGTCTTGCTTCAGAGCATCCACCTGTCTGCTTATAGTCATTCTATTAGATGCTTGCCAGACCAGACACCTCCTCATTTGCTCCCATTTCCTATAAAAACTTGTCCTGCTGAGGGTTTGAGGCTGCTCTACCTTCCCTTCCTGTCAGCTGCGTCAGCGTTGGGTTGGAGGAGAGCCCAGCGTGAGCTTTAATACAGAGACCCTAATGCTATCACATCAGAGATGGCTCCTTGGTGGCCTTTGGGGTTCATGAGTGCTTCCTGGTACTTCAGTTGCTATAGTGATTTTAAGTTGACTAAACGAGTGTTGAATTATGAATGCCAAGGGTTTATTTCATTTATAAATAACTGTGTGGGACCAGAGAAAGAGAAAACTATTAATTCTCCCTGTGGTGAAGTCAAGGAAAAGTTTTTGGAGGAGACGACATTTGGTCCAGAGCTGATGGCTGAGGAGAGGGTGTAGTGTGCTCACTCCTCATGGACCCAAATCTTCTGGGGGCTTCTCTGACCCAAAGGGTGATTTATCCAGAGGAAATGGCCTGGCACCAGCCCAATGGCTTGATGGTTTGATGTCTCTCGGGATGTGTTAGAGTTTGATATGCTGATCCTGTGCCAGGGTTTCAGCTGAGCCAAGACATGAAACATGTTGGGAGGAAGAAGATTCTATTACAGTGGGAAACAAAAATAAAGACTCTCCATTAGATCAACATAAAATCTGAATATCCCAGCTGAGCTGGGTGACACACATGTGATCTCAGTACTCAGGAGTCTGAGGCAGGAGGATCAGGGAGCTCCAGACTAGACTTGATCACATGGAGGGTAAGACGAGGGTAGGTTCTAGGAGACCCTGCTTTTCTTCTACTTCAAATAAAAAAGGAAAGGAGAAAAACTTTGAATACTTTAACCCTTAAAGTCTTCTGAACTGGCTACTTGATTCTGGGTGGAACTTTGTGCCGACTTCCTCTTCTCTGTGCTGCTGAGATTTTGTCTGCCTTGAGCTTGTGCAGACTGTGAGTGCGCTCTCTGTGAGTTCATCCGTGCGTCAGCCATATTGTGTCTGCACGTCTCTTGCTCCCTTGCGGCTGCCTACCACGTCTGGCTCGTACAATCTTTCTGCTTTGCCTCTTCTTTCTGCACTGATCCCGAAGCCTTGAGTGGAGGGGTTTGATGATGGCATCCAGTTAGGGTTGGGTGATCCAAAGTCTCTCACTCTCTGACAGGTTCAGTGCGGATCTCTGTGGGTATAGCAGTATGATATTAGGAGTTGTTTCATTGATATATTTTGTTTTGGTAGCTTTTTTTGTTTTATTTTGTTTTTTTTGATGTTTAGGTTTTTGTTTTTTGTTTTTTTGTTTTTGTTTTTGCTAGAGAGAGAGAGAGAGAGAGAGAGAGAGCATGAATTTGGGTGGTGGGTAGAGAGCTGAGGAGTTTCTGGGAGAAGGTGGGGAAAAGATCAAAATCTATTGCATGAAGATTTAAAAAAAAAATCTGAAATGTAATTTGAGATTTTGTGCCTCAAGAAGGAGCACAGAGGCGGGTGGAAGGAACTGTAGATGCCAAAAATCCACACAGAGGCCAGGGTAGAGGGAAGAAAGAGGGTTTAGGGAGGGATTGGGAAGTTGGAGGAATATAAACAGAAAGAGAATGAGAGGTACTTGGATTGGAAGGGCTTAGGTGGGATGAGGAGTCGGGAGAGGCAGGAGAGGAGGAGGAGGAGAGGTACACAGGATCTTAAATAAGAAAACAAAGAAAGAACGAAATGTAGTAGATTCCTAATGTAACAAAAATGTCCATCAAAATGCTGGACCTCAGGCCTGAGAGTTGGTGCAGTGATTAAGAGCATGCCCTGCTCTGGCAGAAAATCCAGGCTCAGTTCCCAGCCCCCACACAGGGCAGTTCATAACTGCCTGCAACCCCAGATCCAGGGTATCCTATGCCTTCTTCTGTCTTCTTCTAGCCTTTGTAAGTACTGCGCCCATGTGCACAGACACACCTGGGGGTATACATAGAGGCACATAATTGAAACTAAAATCTTTTAAAGAATACTAGAGTTCATTTCAGCAGAGCTGTGGAAAAAATGTTCTTATCTAGTTTTAGTGTAGTACCATAGACTATCCAAGCCTCTAAAAAACAAACAAACAAACAAAAACTTGACTATGTTTTTTTCTCTTCCCAATTGTGTATTTGTGGGAAGTTAGATTTTCTTCACCTAATTCAAAAGAAAACAACAAATGAAGCAGATCCAGTGAAGAGCTGACGGGAGAATCCAGCTTTCTCATCGTCTAGTCGATAGAAGGAAGATTCACTAAGACAGAAAACAAGGTCACTCTTACGTTTTGTTTTCAAAAAGTATTTTCACTAAAATGCCATCTATGTTGGTATGTAAGTGGTCGCAGCTCTTTCAATTCTTTTAGAAGGAATTAAGGAACATTTGTAAAGTGGTTCAGTGTTAAGTTTGAATATAGTATCAGCAAGCTTAATTCACACACACACACACACACACACACACACAGAGAGAGAGAGAGAGAGAGAGAGAGAGAGAGAGAGAGAAGCCCACTGTCGCTGAGCATCAAAGGGTTCTGAGATCAAAGAGTAGGGAATCTGTAGTCATGGGAATGGGAGTTCTGCCCCATACCCTTGTCCACACTGACTGGAGAAATCAAAATAAGCAGCCAGACCTGTTGCAGAAAGACTAAAACCATTCAAAGCTTCAGGATTGGTGAGGAGAGGCCTGACTTGAGGCGCCGTGGTAGTCACAACCCCTCAGTTCACAGGCCTGAGATCGGAAGCACACCAAATTCATGCATCCAGGACCTATATGGTGCACACACTGGTGTGTTCTGAAACCCCATTTTTAGCTTTCAGAAATATAGGGATCATTTACTCTGGAAACTGTGTATTGGAAAGTAGGAACAGGAAGAGACATTTACCTTTCAGGAAGTGAGACTACTGGATCTGCGATAACAGAAGATCCCTGGAATGGCTGGGGCGTGTCTAATGGCTACCAGGTGAAAATCAGAGTTTGACCTGGCTCTGTATATAATAGGCTCTGTTGTCAGCACAGAGTTGGAATCAACGGCCTCAGCTATTGGCACACCCACTGGCTGTCCGACCTTGGTGGCTTACACCTGGAATCCTTAGCACTTAGGGGGGGTGAAGTCACCACAAGACTCTGTCTCAAAAAAAAAAACGAAAGCAAAGAATTGAATACAATTTCTCTAGAGAAACTACACAGCTAGCTAGTAACTTCCTGAAAAACCACTCAGCAATCATTATCGGCCAGGGAACTATACTCAAAATAGGATACTATTCTGTGCTTGGAAGGATTTAAAAAATAAAAATGATAGTCAATGGTGAAAGGTGACCCGGATGTGGAAAAGTAAAATCCTCCCATGTTGTTGAAGGAGACATACATGTAAATGATACAGGCACTTGCAAACATAGAATGGCAGCTCCTCTAGAAAGCTTAACACAGGGTCGTTATGTGTCATGTGATTCCTAGGTGTATACCCAGCAGTACCAAAAACACATGTCCAAACAAAGACTCACATGTGAATGTTCCTGGTAGCATTTCTGAGAATAGCTGACACAGGGATGCAGTCAGTTCTGCCCATAGGCTGATGGGTAAACAAAATGCAATGTATCCAAATAGCACCGAGGTACGGCCCTGTGCTACAGTGAGGACAAACCCGGAAAACATTGCGTGAACTGAAAGAAACCAGGTATAAAACTCCCTGGCTTGCTCAGTGCTACATAGAGGTCCTGTCACTGAGGGGAGATGGGGAGACAGAAGGAGGAAGACTCAATCTTTTACGGATTGTTGGGCTCCATTTGCATAACTTTTCAGGATTAAAACATCTTTGGAGTGGAAAGCAGCTAAGTGTTTTCCAGAGGCAGGGGGATGGTGGAGAAGGGGTAATGTCTGATTGCTAACAGATACAGTTTCTTCTGGGGATGAAGTAAACGTTTAGAGAGGGGACGATTATATAAGTGTGAATGGATATGCTAAAGCCCACTGACATGTATACTTAAAAAGGTTTTTTTGAGACTTTAATTTTTTGTATTTTATATGCATGAGTGTTTGTCTGAATGCATGTCTGTTCACCATGTGCATACAGAAGAGGGTGTCAGATCCCCTAGGACTGGAGTTACAGGTGGCTGTGAGCTGCCATGTGGGTGCTGGGACTCAGACTTGGGTCCTCTGGAAAAGCTGTCAGAGCTTTTAATCAATGAGCCATCTCTGCAGTCCCCTAATGTGTTTGTATTAAAAGGTGAACTTTATGACGCATGCGCTATGTGTCATGTGCTGCATAATGTTTCAGGTAATCATGGGTCATATATTCTAACAGTGGTCCCTTAAGATTATATAACCTAGGGCTGGAAACATGGCTCAGCTGGGAAAGGAAGGAGCTTGCCTCACAAAACTGGCAATCTGAATTTGATCCTAGGAACCCATATAGTGGAAGGACACACACATACACACACACACACACACACACACACACACACACACACACACAGGCATGTACAAATACAATTTTAAAAGATTACATTACTTAATGATAGTATTTCCATTCTGGTTTGTGTATATGTGTTCTGATATTCAAACAGTGATGAATGTGTCTGCCAGAACATTTTCCAGAACGCTATCATTAAGTGACATTTGAGTGTATCTAATAATTGTAATTTTTCAAAGGTTGGGAGCTGCCTCGTCTATATCTGCACTAATGTGCTTGTTTCCCGAGATCAAGTGTAAACGGAGTTTTGATTCGTAGGGAGATCCTGCCCAAGCAGATTACCTTTGATGAGATCCATCAGAAAGAGTGTTTGAAATGGCCCTCCCACACTAGGGTTAGTAAGGTCGTAGTGGCCAGAAGAACCAGAAGCCACACCCATCTCCTCTGTGAGGTGAAGAGCAGTTATGGAAATTCCTGGACAGCATATCCAAGTAGGCAAGAGGGGCCTGCCTTCTTAAATTGTTTAATAGATATCTGGAGTGGTCAGGAATCACAGAAAGTCGGGCCTGGTAGAGACAGGTTGATGGAGGAGCAGGAGGATGCAGTCACACCCACTTTCTTTTAGCTGGAGGTCCTTCCTGGAGATCAAGCAAAGAGAAGGAAGACTCAACATCAAGCACCCTGAGTTTTATATGGGACTAAATATACTAAATTCTAAAGACAGACTTTTCTTGTGTCAGAGAGTGATCAGAGTATTGTTCGCTTGTTGTGGTGAGTGATAAACTGTTTTTTCACACATGGGAAAACAGCAGCTAGCACCCCCTGGGCACCTAATTCTTGCTGTTCAGTGGAGAAGTTAAAATTATTATAACCTCATTATAAATAACCCCAGAGAATGGCAGGGGCTTCCAAGGAAGAGTAGCCACTGAAAGATGAAAAGACAGAGGTGAAAGGCAGTGGGGGTGTGGAGTATTTCTGGCCGAGGAAGAGAAAACGCATTTTAAGATGGATTCTGTTTTGACAGTAGATCAGACGTGGGAAGCAGAAAAGTTCTTCTTTAACAATGACTAAATTTTCTGGCTTGGGGGATGTGATTCCTGGCTGTTCTCATAAGTGATTGGAGGCAACACAAAAGGAGAAGCAGATTGTGTTGGATGAGAGGGAGATAATTTTGTCGATGTAGCTCAGTTGGTAGAGTACCTGCCTAGCATGCAGAAAGCTCTGGATTCAAGCCCTAGTACTGCATAATTCTGTGTTTCTGCATAATAATTCTGTAGTACTGCATAATGCCTGTAATTCCAATATTCCAGAGGTAGAGACGGGGAAAGCAGAAGTTAATGTTATCCTAACTTACATAGTGAGTTGGAGGACATCCTATGTTGGAGACTGTCACGCAAACAAACATACAAAGAAAAAAAAGGAGAGTTGTTTTGTAACTTCTGGGACTGACACAACCCAGAGTGATCTGAGGGAGGCTCGGTTGGAGGATCACCACCATCAGATTGGCCCGTGGGTTGTCTGTGGGGTATTTTCCTGATTGTTGACTGAAGTGGCTGGGTAGCTCCTGAGCGCAGGGTTATTCCTGACAGGGTCTTGAGTTTTGTGAGGAAGCAAGCTTGGCAAGCCAGTAGCAGCATTCCTCCATGCTCTCCTCTTCCGTTCCGTCCTCCAGCTTTCTTCCTTGAGTCCCCTCAGTGATGGACTGTGACCTGAAGGGCAAACCAAGTCTCCATTTCCTTTCCTTCCCAAGCTGCTTTTGGTCAGAATGTTTTATAGTAGCAACTGAAGAGCAAACTAGGACAGGGAGCCATCTTAAAATATAAAGTGAAGCCAGCTATAGCGGTCCACTCCTTAAACACCAGCTCTTGAGAGGCAGAGGCAGGTGGATGTCTGCAAGTTTGAGGCTAACCTAGCTTATATAGAAACTTCCAGCCCAGCCAGGCTAGATTCTGAGACTGTTTGAAATAACTACAATAATCAATTAACTGACCAATCAATCAACACTGCCCTCTCCCCCAAAATAAGGTGGGGACATTGTTGTGTTAGGAAGTGGCTCGTATCCAGACAGATCACACCAGGCCACTACAGACCCACAAGAGGAGGTTTATGGGGGAAAGCAGGGAAGAGAAGAGGAAGAAGGAGGAGCAAGGGGTTTGGGGGTCTCTGCCTTTTATTTGAACCGTGATGTAATCACACACACCACCATGCATAGGTGAGACACACAGGTGTGTGGTGGTTGCCATGGCAACAAATGCAAGAGGGTCCTTGTTGCCTAGGGGTGACGTCATCGCTGGATTCAGAGACTGTAAACAGCTTCTGATGCTAACAGACATGATTAAGGCTATCACCCCAATGTCATCTCCATGTCCAATTTGTTCCTCACATATGCTCACATCTGCAACACACACACACACACACACACACACACACACAGACAGACACACACACGGCAAATAGAGCATTAGGTGGGCAGAAGGGTGGACCCGGTATCAATAACTAATAGCAGGGAGTAGCAAAGTCACTGTAAGGGAGGAGGAGGAAGCTCTAGATCAATGCTTCTCAACCCCCACCCCTGCCAATGCTTTGACCCTTTCATACAGTTCCTCATGTTGTGGTGACCCCCCATCCTAAAATTATTTTCATTGCTACTTTCTTTTTTTTTTTTTTTTTAATTTTATTTTATTTTATTTTTTTAATTTACATTCCAAATCACTTCCCCTTTCCCGTTTCCTCCCTCCCCGAAAGTCCCATAAGCCCCCTTCCCTCCCTCTTTTCTCCGTTCAACCCCCTCTCATTACTCTGTCCTGGCGTTCCCCTACATCCAGTCTTTCCAGGACCAGGGGTCTCTCCTTCCATCTTTTTAGAAATCTATTGATATGCTGATTGTGTCTAGGGTATTCTGAGATTCTGGGTCAATATCCCCTTATCAGTGACTTCATTGCTACTTTCTAACTATAACTTTGCTACTGTTATGAACTGGAATGTAAGTAACTGTGTCCTCTGATGGTCTTAGCTGACCCCTGTGAAAGAGTCATTCTACTCCAGAGGGGTTGAGACCCACAGGTTGAGAACCACTGTTCTAAGGTGCCCGTGAGGGTAGTAACTTCGCTGCTAGAATAACGAGAAAGGCTCTGGCTACACAATCCTGCCCTTCAACAGCACAGACAGATATATTACACTGCATACACTGCACAGTGGCAGTGAGAGGCAGCCCCTCAGCACACAGATCCATTTTCTTTGTTTTACAAGGAGAGGCTGTTTTACAGCCCACTCCCCCTGCACTTTATTATTTTTAATTTTTTTTTTGAAACAGAATCTCATGTGTATTCCAGGCGGACCTTGAACTCCTTCTGATCCTCCTGTTTCAGCCTGATGGGATGATAGGCCCGCGGCTGCCAGGCTACACCTTCCAACGAATTTTGTTTGCGCTGACGCTGACGAAGACCTTGCAGCAACCCACGCACTCACTGGCCTGTCAGTTCCTTGAAAGCTGCAACTTGACCTTTCAAGACACTGGGATGTGGTTGGGGTTTGGATGAAGGTTCAGAATAAAGTCAACTGCTGATTTCTCTCTATTTGTGAGACCTAAAGTTCCGTAACAGCACACATGGTCCACATCAGTTAATGCGAAGCCCTTCATTCTCCAACCCTGTGCCACTGTAACCTTGGTTCTTACTATTCTGTTAATCCTGTTCTCCAGGCAATCCCACACTCAATTTGACAAATGCCTTCTCCCTCCCTTCCTCCCCTCCCCCCGCCTCTTGATACAAGGTTCTATTATATAACCTAGGGGTGGCATTGAACTTGAGGCAATTCTCCTGCCTTAGCTCCTGAGTGCTGGGATTTAAGCGTCTCAGCCACACCTGGCTTGCTTGCCTACCTTCCTTTTCCTCCCCTGCTCTTCCCCTCCTTCTATATCTTCCTTCCCTCAGCTTCTTCCTACTTTTCTTTTTAGAGACAGAATCTCATTATGCTGCCTAGGCTAACCTCAACCTTCTGGGCTCAAGTCCTTCTGCCTCAGCCTCCCGAATGGCTTGGAGGACATCAAAGGACTACCGCCCCCCAGTCCATCTCCCTCAATAAGCTGTTTCTTCAGCTAGGAATACCAGTCTGAAGCTAAAACCCTTTTTCTGCTTCCTGTCTGTCTTAGAATCAATTCCTATTTAATCTCGTACGACCATGCCTTCACTCACTGAGGAGGAAAAACAGCCCCACAGTAGGGCTTCATGCTACTCAAACTGCCTGTGAGCAAAAGCTGACATCCAGCAAACTCTTAGCTCGTCATGACTTTGCAGGACACGGTGTCTCACTTGATTTTGCAGGAAAGCATCTCCCAGTCGATCTGAGCTCTGTCAGCATCTGAAGATAGGCTTTTGGGGTCACCGGCTCACAGCCACATGGTCCCTTCTCTTCAGAACAGCACACACCCTCTCTCCCTTCTTGGGTTCAGCATCTTCCCTTTTCTCTGGAAGATCACAAAATTCCTCCTCCCACGAGTATCACGAGACAACTCTCAGCCAAGGTCTTAAGTTATATCTCTGTTAAAGATAAGGATAGAAAGAGGCAGGAGGAGGTGGGGGAGAGAAGGAGGAGGAGGGGGAAGGGAGGGGAGGAGAGGGGAGGGGAGGGAGGAAACCCTTGTTATCTTTCCCCAAATCTGTAACTTCATCTTTAATCATTGGACTAACTTAAAGGATATTGTCCAAAATGCCAACCACTTTAAGGGTGTCACAGCCAAGAAAAATCAGGAAAGCTGAAGAAGAAAAGAGACCACAAATGACACAGGCCTGGTGTTTGGCCTGTGTCTTGGGATGGGAACATAGCACAGTGAGAAATGGAGACGCCTGAATAAACAGAGGTTAGTAGTCAGTACTACTGCACAAAAGTCAAGCTTTTATTTTATTTTATTTTTTAAGATTTATTTATTATTATATCTAAGTACACTGTAGCTGTCTCCAGATGCGTCAGAAGAGGGCATCAGATCTCTTTACGGATGATTGTGAGCCACCAGGTGGTTGCTGGGATTTGAACTCAGGACCTCTGGAAGAGTAGTCAGTGCTCTTAACCACTGACCCATCTCCCCACTACTTTTTAATTTGCATATAATCTACACACACACACACACACACACACACACACACACTGGGTGGGTATGTATGTACAACTACTAGCACATCATGGTGTATATGTATAGTCAGTTCTTTTCTTCTGTCATGTGGGTTCCAGGATTAAACTCAGGTTACCAGGCCATCTCACTGGTCCAAATCTCTCTCTCTCTCTCTCTCTCTCTCTCTGTGTGTGTGTGTGTCTGTCTGTCTGTCTGTCCGTCTGTCTATCCATCCATTCGTCCATCTATCTATCTATCTATCTATCTATCTATCTATCTATCTATCTATCTATCTATCTATCTATCTATCTATCTATCCATCCATCCATCCATCCATCCATCCATCCATCCATCCATCCATCCATCCATCCACCCACCCACCCACCCACCCACCCACCCACCTATCTTTCTGTCTGCCTGAATGTCTGTCTGTGTCTGTCTGTCTGTCTGTCTGTCTGCCTGCCTGCCTGCCTGTCTGTCTGTCTGTCTGTCTGTGTGCAGTTGCTAGGGAAATCCAGAAGAGGGCACTGGTCACTGGATCCTCTGGAACTGGAGTTCCAGGTGGTTGTAGCTGGCCAGGTGTGTGCTGAGAATCTAACTCTTAAGCATGAGCTGTCTCCTTGCCCTCTACTTCCCCATTTTTTGTCTTATTTTGTCTTGAAAGAGGTACCATGTTATGTAATATGGGAAATTTAAGATAGCTTTATAAAAAACAAATCATGTGACCTATTAGAATAATCGGGATACTGTGCCACACAGAGTATGGCAGGTGAACATCCTCTTCTTGATTCCTTGGTTCTAAAGGAATGAGAAATACTGACATTCGATTTCAAGCTTTCTATCTCTTGAGGCTTTTCTGCCGTTTTTCTTTTGCTCAGCTCTGCCCTCGCCCTGCCTCTGGTGAACTCTGACCTCTGGTCCTTGGCTCAGTGCTCTCTCTTTTGGATCCCATGTTCTCTGCCTCTTGCTGCTTCAGCTTAAAGTCATCGCTCTGAGAGTTCCTCCCCACGAACCTCTGTCACAGTAACATAGTCCTAATCATCATTTATACTCTGTGAACTTTCAGTCTTTGCTTCCTTCATGAGGACAGAGGCCCTGGCTGTCTTATTCCGTGTTGTTTCTGGGCCCACACACAGTGACTTGTCTGTTGTTAGACTGAAGGTTTGTGCTCCACACTGAGGTGCTAAAATGCTAAACCCCAACAAGACAGCACTGAGAACTGAGGGATTTGAACTAGACCATGACAGTGTAGCCCTCGTGAATAGGGTTAGTGCCCTTGTAAGAGAAGACCCAGAAAGTTTCTCTGCCCCTACCAACTTGTGAGGCTGTCTCTGAACCATAAGCAGGCTCTTCCTGATGTTTTCCTGGTTTGGGGTTTCTCAGTCTTCAGAACTGTGAAAAACTTTCTATTGTTTAACTAACATAGTCTATGCTATTTTATTATAGCAGCTTTGATGGACTTAGGCAGCTGTAATAGTTGATCAAGAAGTATTATTAGTTGGATAAGTACCATGGGATAATTTTCCAACAGTAAAAAACATGGTTGTTGTGAAATGTATAATAAACATGTACCCCCCAAATTTATTTAAATCATTTAGTAAAAGGAACCATCAAGACAATAAACTTGGTCCAATGAAACTTCATAGAACAGAAGTCCCTGTAGAGCCATTACTGGTGATTAGGGTCTGGTTCAGATGTTTCTGGGTCCTGGGCCTCAAGAATGAAATAAGAGTTCACTCACATGGCAAGGTAGTGAGGGGATTTTATTCAAATCATAGCAATATGACATATCAGAAATTCTGTGTTGAGGTTGACAGAGGACACATGAATGAAGATACCCAAGGTATCAATTACTATTTGGGGCGTCTTTTTATGGGGTTCAAAATAGTTTATTTGTGAAGGGACATAGTTGGGGGTGATTACGTTGACTGACAGATTTAGTTTTATGACCTCCTCCTCTATTGTGCATGTCCCTTCTTGTGGTGGCTTGAATAAGAAGAGTCCCCAGAGGCTCATATATTCGAATGCTTAGCCATCAGGCGGTGACACTACCTGAGAAGGATGAGGAGGCGTGGCTTTGTTAGAGAAGTGTGTCACTGGGGGTGAACTTTGAGGTTTCAAAATCCCAACCTGGATCGAGTTGCTCTCTCTTCCTGCAGCCTGTAGATCAGAATGTAGAACTCTCAGCTCCCTCTCCAGCGCCATGTCTGCCTCCAGGCCACCATGTTCCCTGCCTGGACTAAACTTCTGAAACTGTAAATCATCCCCAACTACATGTTTTTTTCTTTTTAAGAGTTGCCATGGTCATGGTGTCTTTCCACAGCAACAGAACAGTGACTAAAACCCTTCCCATAATTCATCCGATTTTAACCATATGTACATTCAATTATGTATAGCCATAAGATGGTAGAGGGGAGGGAATATCCCTAGAAGTTCAGTTTGAAGAATATGATCTGCCTTATTATGTATGTATCAAAACTAGTCTAGGCCAGATCAACCCATTTTTGTAGTCCCTGGATTGTTATCAAGAAGTTATTAAAGGGAGTTGACTAACTCCATTGTTTAAAGCAGGAGAACTAGAGACTCATACAAGGAGAGCTTCGGTTACTAACAGGTTGCTAGCTCCATGGTTCAAGGAGGGGTGTGTGCATAGCCCATGCCTAACGGGATCCTAAATTGCTATGCCATTCCTTATGTGTGCCTGTCTCAGAGATAGGGAAGGCGTTCTGGAGAAAGTTAGTCTGACTAGAAGTCTGGTAGCTATCCTAGAGGCTAATCAGCCATAGTCCTTGGAGTTATCTTTTCTATTGATTGGGAATCATTGGCATATGTAACAGAATGCTAACTTTGCAGAATCTGGTCTTTAATAATAATAATTAGTAAGTTAAACAGAAGTTCATTCTCCAGAAGAGTTAAGTTTGAGAGGGCTCGCCACACAGTGCTCAGGCATGACACTGAGAGGACATGCAATTATGTCTTTGTCATAATAATAAGCTTTGGACCTTAAACAACTTGAGCCAGCAGTCCAACTGGAGGTTGGCTTACACAGCTCTGTTACCCAGGAGCAAGTCACCAGATGCCTGCTTCATTCCATCGTTCCCTCAGACCGTCTTTTGTCCCAGCATCCGGTCTTCAAGAGCCAGTCAATGTTTTGCCTTTCCTGAAGTCTGGCCAGTGTTTTCCTTGCTCCTTATCAGGAAAACTGATACGTGTAACCCATATTGTCAGAATGATCAGCCAAATGGCCACAAGCCTACAACCTTAGCCCTCCAGATGCAGAGGCAGGAGGAGAAGGAGTTTAAGGCTAGCCTGGGCTACATAAGACCTTGTATCAAAACCCTCCAAAAACAAAAAACAAAAACCAAGTAGTATAGGCTGAGGATTAGACTAAGTTGGTAGAGTAAATGCCTAGCAGGCACAAAGCCCTGGCTTCCATTCTCAGAACAGCATACAACAGGTCACGGCACTACATGCCTGTAATCCTCAAGAGGTTCCGGCAAAAACAGGCGTTCAAGGTTTATCTTTGGCTACCTAGTGAGTTCAAGGCCAGCCTGAACCGCATTAGGCCTTGTCCAAAACAACAAAACAAACAATCCAAAAACAACAACAAGAAATTGTTATTGAGGCCCAAGATTCCCCCTGCTCCCACCACTCCTGAGATTAGGGTATCTGTCCCAAGACACCCCGTTATCTTTGTCAACTGAGTTTCCTGGCTATCCTTTCGGTTTTGTATGTGAAACCCCAACTGGGGATTTCCAGAAATAACTAAGGGTGGGAAGGAGAATTTGAAGGTGGGAGCCCAGCTCCTGCAGCCAGCATGCGAACACCAGAGGTCTGGCAAAGCAAGCAGAAACGGAAAGATGAGCTCATCTGTATTCTGGCCAGCGAGCCCAGCTGCATGCTGGCTAGACAGGTATCAGACCCATCTTCCCGGGCTCTTGCTCCCCTAAGACACTCCTCTGGAAATCAGGTCTGCAGGCCAGCTTCCCACGGAGGCCGTTCTCTAAATTTAGAACGTGCTTTCTTCAGGTGGAGAGCTAACTCCGAGGCCAAAGCACTAACCAGGGACTTTGTGAAGAAAGCATTTTCAAAGCAAATCATGACACGAGCAGAGCAGAACACGATCCCTTGAGTGATCAGTGGGGATCACTTGGCAAGTGGCATCTTGCCAGGGAATTAACTCAAAACAAATCCCTTACAGCCCTGAGGTCCTACAGGGGAGTTTCAGGAAGACTCAACCCGGGAGGCTTGTGCAAGAGCTTACAGAAATTGCCTCACTTGCATTTGGATGTAGGCGCTCAGTCCAGTTGAGCCTCTGCGACTGGGAAAGGGTATGCGGGATCAGAGTGTGATTACATCAGGGAGAGACTATGGAGACAGCCTTTTTCACGGTGCAGATGAGGCGCCCAAGGCACAGAAAGGTTAAGGCCCCTGCCAAAGGCATGCAGTGGAGAACTGGGAGTAGAAATCTAGGTCACCGGTCTCCCAGTTCAGGTGTTTCTAACCCGTGTACCTTATAGATGGGCGAGGCAGGGGGGTGTGGCGTCCAAACGCACTTGCTCATTGGGTGATGGAGCAGGATTTCTGGTGCAGAGCTGAAGCATCAGTCAGCAAATGGCAGGGTGAGAGAAACGTGGTCGCCTGCGCAGGGGGGCAGCATGTGACAGTGTGGCAAGATGCGTCAGCACAGGAACAATTAAAAGCGGCGCCATGGCAACCAGCATTCACTCTGGGCCCAGGCAGCGTTGGTAATTGCGGGATGCTGTTCAAGATGGCTTCTCGTTCACTGAGGAGCAATGCAGATGAGAGGCTCTGAAGTCTCCCGCACCCACCACTCAGAGAACTCAGCCACAGGAGGCTCCATCTTCTTCACCAAGGGTTGGGCCTTTCAGTTTAACTCAGGAGAGAAACAAACCCAGCAGCCTTGGGATTTCCCCCAGAATTACCTTGTCAATTATAAAGAATGATTTTGTTTCCGTTAGAGCAGTGTGCTGTTTCAATGTCCCCTGAGCACTAATGTTCCAACAAGGGGCTCAGAAGTGAGCAAAAGAAGAACTGCTTCCCTCCTGCCTTCCACCCTCCCTCCCTCCCCCCTCCCTCCTCCCCTCTCTCCCTCCTCCTCTCTCTCCCTCCCCTCTCTCCCTCCTCCCCTCTCTCCCTCCTCCCCTCTCTCCCTCCCTCTCTCCCTCCCTCCCCTCTCTTCCTTCCTCCCTCCCTCCTCTCTCTCCCCCCTCCCTCTCTCCCTCCCTCCCTTCTCTCCCTCCCTCCTCCTTTTCCTTTCTCTCTTTTCATTATTTAAGACAGGGTCTCAAACTGGCCTGAAACTTACTATGTAGCCCAAGCAAGCCTCAAACTTACAGAAATCCTCCAGCCTCAGCTTCTTTTGTGCTGAAATCACAAGTGTGACCACCATGCCCAGCTTATAACACTTTTTTATATTGCAGGCTCTACTGCTACCCACCCCCGAAGGCCAATTATTAACAACAACAAGAAAGCAAACATAAATCTTCCACATGGCAGGAGACCAGGCGAAGGTGCAGCCTGAGTTAGCTCCATCAGCAGGATTCATTATTGGACCTCTGTGCCTGGCGGCCGGTGCTGCCCTGATTTTAACTTTGATGATCATATATACACTCTGTCCTGGGCACAGACCACTTGCTGTCTCAATATCTGCTCCCAGTTTTGTTTTGTTTTTTTTTTCCTGTTATTTTTGTTTTAGAGTCAGGGTCTCACTGTACAACTCAGGTTGTTCTTGAATTCAGGATCCTCCCGCTTCCCTGAGAGGCAGGTGTGGTCCTCTGACCAGGCTACCGTACTGAGTGCAAGTGCTGCTTTCTGCTGTGTGCGCTTGGCTCCAGCCTCCCTGCTGCAACTGGGCTGGCTTGCAGTTGGAGTCATGGCATCATCTTGGGCCCAGAAGATGGAGACAACTTCACAGGAATAGCAGACCGATAAGACATGCTCACCACCCCCAATTTAAATAAATTGCTACTTATTTTGTAACTAGTTTAAAACCAAGAAAACTGGAGGCATCTAATACTCCAGTTGAAAGAAGCCTAGCATGGGTAGAAAGTCTTTCATACTACGCTGTGCGGGGGATCGAAGCCACGGAACCACCCCACGAGCTTCTGAACCAAATTCTTGGAGGCCAGCCGCTCTGCCAGTTAATTTTGTTGCAGAGTTGGGGCTCTGTCGGGTATAGTGCCTCACGTCTGAAGTTCTAGCATGTGGGAAGCTGAGGCAGGAGGAGAGCTGCAAGTTTGAGGTCAGTCTAAGCTACACAGTGAGTTTTAAGCCATCCTGAGCCACAGAGTAAGATGCTATCTTAACCCCCCTGCCAAAAGACGGGCGGTGTTAAGTGGAGAAGATGCTGATTAAGCCAATAGAAATGTGGAATTTATTAAGAAAATAATGGTATCATACGTGAAATGCAAGGAGCGGACTTGTACTCTCAAGAAGAGAGCTGGATTTCGGATAGCGCACTTTATGAACTCATTTTAGCCAAGGGCAGGATCATCCATGAATTAAGGTAGGAAGCAGTGGGAAGATTCCAAGGATGGGTTGGGATTTCCCCAGATTAGAGTCTGCTGCTCCTCTGTGCCCTGAACTGAATGAGTTTACCGAGGGGGGAGGGGAGGAAGCCCATTATGAGTGGTGCTGTACCTGGACAGGTGGTTCTGGGTTGTATCACAAAGCAGGCTAAACAAGTTACAGGAGTAAGTCAGAGGCAGCGTTCCTGCATGACTCCTGCTTCCCTTCCTGCTCTGACTACCCCAGGTTTTCTGAATGAGCAGGTACCTTCGCCTTGCTCAACTCACGAGGTAGAGAAGCTGGTATAGGAAACAAAGAACACTTAACATTGTCACAGCCATGCTGGTTTCAGCTGGTTTAGGTGCTCCTGTGCCTTCACTGTTTGAGTGGTCACATGGTGTCTTACTGTCATGCAGTCCCGTGTTGCATCAGCCTCCAGTCACTGGGTACTTTCCTCATATTTCCTTAATTTACAAGAGTTGTAGCATCATCCTAGAGAGGCTGGTTGTCCCCTGGGCTTTAGCTGACATGAAAGGAAAAGAATCAAAACATCAACAAGCTTCTTAGTCCCGTTATCTTACTTGGTTTTGATTTAGAAGGCCAGTTGCACCAGGCAACAAAGCTTCGGAGGGTCCCAGGTTAGACCCCCAAAGTAGCAATGGGAGACGGAGTTCACTGTTGCCACCCAGGCAGTGCTGGGTAGGATCTTGGCTTATGCTTCAGAAAAGAGTCCCAGAGTGAGTCTGTGAGATCCTGAGCTCTACCTGTGTCAAGTTGACACAGTCTATGTTGCCCGCATTGACTTGGCCTGTGGCCATGTCTATGGGGATGTGTGAGTGGCATTGTTCCCTAGGTGTGGGGGGGGGTGGGGGTGGAGGGGTGAGGAGGTTGGGATGGAGGTGGAGGTGGTGGGGGTGGAGAGGTAGAGGTGGTGGGGATAGAGGTGGTGGGTGTGAAGGGGGTAAGGGTGGGGGCAGAGGTGTGAGGGGTGGAGTGGAGGTGGTGGGGGTAGGGGTGGTCCTGAACTGAGGGAGAGCAGAGAAATCTAGCTGAGCACAAGTAAGCTGAGCAGGCCTGCGTTCATCTCTCTCTGCCTGACTGAAGGGGATGTGACCAGCTGTCTCTTCTTCACCCCATGGGCTGTATCCTACAACTGTGAGCTAAAACGCATCCTTGTCCCTTCAAGTCGATATTTGTCAGGGTATTTTAACCGCAGCAGCAGAAATAAAGCTATAAGTCAGAATGAAGCAAACTTGCGGCTACTAAGTAAAAGAAGGGAGTTGTTTTATTTTATTTTTTTTGTTTCTGATTTTTTGTTTGTTTGTTTGTTTTTAAGACAGGGTTTCTCTGTGTAGCCCTGGCTGTCCTAAAACTCAAGACCAGGCAGGCGTCAGACTCACAGAGATCTGCCTGCCTCTGTCTCCAGAGTGCTGGGGTTAAAGCTGTGCACTGCCACCGAGAGCTAAGAAGGGAGATTTTTTTTTTTTGTGGTTTGGCTGTTTGTTTTTGCTTTTGTTTTTGAGAGAGAGTTTCTCTGTGTAGCCCTGGCTGTTCTGGAACTCACTTTGTAGAACAGTCTGGCCTTGAACTCACAGAAATCTGCCTGCTTCTACACCCTAAATTCTGGGAGTTATTAAGTAAAGGGAAATGTTGAGTTTATTAAGAAAAGAGCTGAAGTACACACTCAAGGAAAGGAGTAAGGACAAGCTCCTCAAGAAAGTCATAGAAAAAAAATCAGAATTAGTGAGATGGCTGGTAAAGGGGTTTTTCTGTGGGCCTGAAGATCAGACTTCCATTAGGGATCTCATAAGATAGCAATCAAATGGTCACTCCCGAGAGAGAGAGAGAGAGAGAGAGAGAGAGAGAGAGAGAGAGAGAGGAGAGAGAGAGGGAGGGAGGGAGGGAGGGAGGGAGGGAGAGGAGAAAGAGAGAGAGAGAGAGAGAGGGAGAGAGAGAGAGAGGAGAGAGAGGGAGAGAGAGGAGAGAGAGGGAGAGAGAGAGCAGGAGAGGAGAAGAGAGGAGAGGAGAGGAGAGGAGAGGAGAGGAGAGAAGAGAAGAGAAGAGAAGAGAAGAGAAGAGAAGAGAAGAGAAGAGGAGAGAAACTGCTGGGCCTGGCATGGGCTTTTGAAACCTAAAAATCTACCCCCATGACACACCTTTTCCAACAAGGACACACCCCGTAATCCTTCCCAAACAGTTCCACTAAGTGGGGACCAAGCACTCAAACATTCTCATTCAAACCACCACAATAAAATACCACAAGCTTGTCTTATGACTTCTGACGCCTCAGAAATCTGAAATCAGTTCCTTTGGGGTAGACTCAGTGGGTAGGGCTTTGATTTACTGGACGCTCTTTTCGCTGTGTTAGCTTTTGGAAGCCATTGCCTTGTCTGTGACTCCTTCTCAAGTCGTCCTAGCTTCTTGCTTCCATCATCTCCTACGTCTGTCGTCAAATGTGCCTCCTTCTCTGAAGGACACTTGTGATTATAGTTTAGATCTTACAAATGAATCAGAATAATCTCTTCATCTCAAGATCCTTGACTTGATCACATATGGCAATGCCCCCTTTGCCATATAAGGTTGAGCATGGGAGGTTTTAGTCTTTAGCATGTAGATATTAGTCTTCCAAAGGAAAAAAAAAGAGTCAAACTACTTTTATTTACTTCTTCGCCACATTGTAGGTGGTTTGAAAGGTCACCCATGTTTACATACTGCTCTTTCATTCTGCTGCTGTGTCCTACCATGTTGATGTAAACGAGTATTCCAAGTATCAGCTTGTGGATGATGGAGAAGATGTTCATTATTTGCATGTTTGTATATTTGTGTGTATAAGATACCAAACATAATGTTCCACAATTTTATTTGAAACACATGCTCAGAGAGGATAATGTGTGATAATCAAGGTGACCTTCCATTTATTAAATGCCTTTTGAATCCCCTTTGCTCCTGACTATGCCACAAAAGTCTGGAGTTGCAAATAGGTATCTAAAATGGTCCCCAGTGCCACGGAGACCTTGGATAACTGCGTGAGAGACAGCCAGTGTGAGTGAAGAATACTGTAACTAGAATGCAAACAAACATGAGCTCCTGGGCAGAGAGATGTTTTATAGATGCAAAGGGCTATTAAGCTTGAGGAAGTAGAAAGCAGAATCCATGGCTGTCTGAGGAGCTCTCATTTTCCTGCCTCACAGTGTCTCCCAACTCTGCCTTCTCTCTCTTTCCTTTCTGTCTACATGATGGATGCCAGCCACCCTAGACTTTTTGACTCCCTTCAGTTGGCAGTTCCTCTCCAGTGTGGTGAGGTCACGCTCTACTGTAGCTGCCACAGCCGGAGCAGCTGGGTTGGCAAGGCAAGAGGTCCTCATGCAGGCCTCTCAGAAATGACGTGAGGGAAGAGGAAATGGGGGCAGCCTGATACAGTGGCTGTGACCTGAGTCATTCATGTTAACTGTTGGTTGTCACTTTCGGGTGGCCCACTTTGCTCCTTTGCTGAGATGGTAAGAGGAGAGGGTACCATAGGGATTCGTGACGGTGGTGTAGGGTGGGGCTGCTATCAGGACAGACCCTGATGCTCTTTTGGACCCAGAAATAACAAACTGTCAGATGTGAGAGGGACTCGATTTTATTCGTGTCCACGCTTCTGTCTTGGTCTGTGGGTTCTTGCTTCAGGAAGGAAGAGGCATATGGCCCCTAAGGGACCATTGTTACTCCTTGAAATTCACTTACGTTATCCAATAGTTTTTAGAACTTTTTCCTTCCTTCCTTCCTTCCTTCCTTTCTTCTTCCCTCTTTCCCTCCCTCCTCCTCTTTCAGTTTTTTTCAAGACAGGATTTCTTTCTGTAGCCCTAAACTGTCCTGGAACTCTCTCTGTAAACCAGGCTGGCTTTAAACTCAGAGATTCACCAGCCTCTGTCTCCTGAGGACTAGGACTAAAGATGTGCGCCACCATGCCTGGCAAACTTTAGAACTGTTTTATAGGAATTAGTCTCTGTAGGGCTGACATTTCAGGTCATAGGAATCTTGCATCTAGGAGTGCTGAACGGTAGAAATCAAGTCACTGCTGTTGTAAAAAAATTTTTAAAAATCCCAGCGCAGTGTTCCTTCCCCCCTTAGACCATTTATGTTCCCGGATAAAAGGCACACACAGCCTTTATATTTTAATATGCCTTACGCACAGCACAACAGCTGGGCAGCTGCCTAACCTCCATGCTGTTGGAATCCACTTTCCTACTGATAACTGAGTTATTACTTACTAATTTCTGACTTCCATCTTGGCTGCTCTTGACCTAATTAGGCAGCCCTCTGGGCCACATGCTCCTGGCCCTTAGTCCATGGTGACTCTCCTCCTCCCTCTTGCGTGTCGTTGTTCTTCCACGGTGGCCTTTTCTCTCCTGCATGTCTTCTCTATCCCATAGTTACTTATTCTCCTCTCAGCTCCTTCCTCTAAGCCCGCCAAAACTCAACCCTACCTATTTCTATTCTCCCCAGTTATTGGTGGTTGAAATCTTTATTCACCAATCACAATCAACTGGAGGGCAGGGTCACAGGGGCTATGTGCAGACTCTCTTGTCTTTGAGGCAAACAGTTTTGGGGGCCCCAAAATTAGCATTAGAATACAAGCAGCATTAGACCAAGCCAGTTCACATCTCTTGACCACATCCAGCTCTTGCTGCTGAAACTGAACAAGGAAAAGGAAAAAGACAGAAGCATGGTGGACCGCGTCGGGGATTCCAGCACCAAGGAGACTGATGCAGGAAGATCATGAGTTTGGTCTAACCTGGGGTATGTTTAGGGAAAACCTGTCTTAAAATCACAGAAAACATTAATTTTTATAGTTCTGGAGGCTGAGAAGTCCAAGGGTGCCACATTTGATGAGGACCTGCTGCCTAGTGGGGATTCTGCTGGGTACCATGTGGGGGAAAGAGAAAACTTGCTCCTATGAGTCTCTCTGCCTTAGAAACCACTAATGTGATCAAGAGGGCCCCACCCCCAGGAATTCATCCAATCCTGATTGTCTTCCAAAGACCTCAGTTCCAAATACCATTAACATAGGACTTTGCGGGACTAAGTTTCTTAGTGAATTTTGGAAGAGCCAAAGAGTCAGACTATAACATGTTTTTTTTTTTATTTTAAATATTTATGTGAGGATTGTGGCAGTGTTAGTTTCAGCTAGCCAGCATCAATAGTCCCAGTAATGCAAAGTTTCACTTTAGTAGTTCTGGTATCTTGTTAATAACAGCTGATTCTTCAGCCTCAGCTAACCAAAACCACAGAATCTTCACAATCAAAACAACATGACCCTGATAAGAGTCTTTAATCTTCCCTCTGAAATTTCACAAGCCAGGCCTCCAGCTTCTGCACTGTTCTGAACATTATCTTCCAAGTTCCTACAGAACATCCCACAGAACTCTTAACAACCAATGGCTCTTCTCAAAGTTTCAAGGTCCTTTCACAGTCCTCCCCAAAACATGGTCAGGTTGTCACAGAATTACTCCACTCCTGGTACCAATTTTTCTTAGTCAGAGTTTCTATTCCTGCACAAACATCATGACCAAGAAACAAGTTGGGGAGGAAAGGGTTTATTCAGCTTATATTTCCACATTGCTGTTCATCACCAAAGGAAGTCAGGACTGGAACTCAAGCAGGTCAGGAAGCAGGAGCTGATGCAGAGACCATGGAGGGATGTTTCTTACTGGCTTACTTCCCCTGGCTTGCTCAGCCTGCTCTCTTATAGAACCTAAGACTACCAGACCAGGGATGGCACCACCCACAAGGGGCCCTCCCCCCATTGATCACTAATTGAGAAAATGCCTTATAGCTTCTTCTCATGGAGGCATTTCTTCAACTGAAGCTCCTTTCTCTGTGATAACTCTAGCTTGTGTCAAATTGACACACAAAACCAGCCAGTACATAAGGGGACCTATATTCCCATAACTTGATCTTGTCACCCTGAGGGTCTACTCGAATTGAAGACAAAGAATTGAATATCTGTAGATTTCAACTTGCTAAATAAGAAAGTCCTCCTTGTTCTTTGGAGAAGGGTGTGCATGAGACTTAAACAAGTAAGGAAAGGTGGTTAAGGAACTGCTTTTTCTATTTTGACACACCAGTATAATTTCCAACACTGTGTGTTATATTCCTATAATCTCTTCCAACTTGAGAGAGAAACCCAGGCTGTAAAGAGGGCTGGCCTTTGATATAGGTGGAGGGCAACAGGGAACTCTATTCTCGCCTTCATAGAATGTACTCATCCTTCTAGTGCTTGGAAATGTGCTTATGGGATGGGGGTGGGGCTGCAGAATAGAGAAGTGGTGAGAGTCTCTTGTTTGGTTTGGAGAACTTCTGATGTCCAGACTAGCATGCCTTTAATCCCTATTAGTTAAAAATAGGAAAGCAGGCTGAAAGTAGAGGGTTGAGAAGAGGCTGACCCGTGGCTCTCTTCTGACATGGATAGTCACCCGTCATCTGTGCACAATGCTCTTGTCAACTGAAATGACAGAGAGTGGCTTAATGGGGAAGAGTAGTGACCAACAATGCCATGGCAACCATGGGCATGTTCAGGGAGGCAGAGAGAAGCAAGGGTTTTTGAAGGTAAAATGGGGAGGACACATAAGTTGTTTTGAGCTGAAGAGAACATTGACTGTGGACTTATTGTGGGAATTGACGTCAGTTCAATGATGGACAGTGTCCCAGGCAATTGTTTTTTATGTCCTTGTGACTCAAGTACCTTGTGACAAAGTTTCGGTTTGTAAAGTCCTTTGTAAATGTTCTGATTACGGGCCTTGGCTCTGATGAGAGCCCTTCAATGGGCCTTTGTGATGGTTCTTATCATAGCCTGTGTGCAGGAGGGCTCTCCCTTCTCAGGCTCCAGACTCTTGTTTGACACCATGTTGGTATGGGCAGCGTTGATAGTCTAACAGTAGTGACATCGTCCGGCAGTAGTCAGCAAGCTAACTGGATTCAACTGGATGAAGCTAGGAAAGGTTTCCTGGCTGCAGTGTCGCTGAAACGTGGCGCTGGTTCAGAGTGAGATCTTCTGAGCCTAGGAAGGTAGCCATGGACAGCACAATTCCCATGGCAACGCCTCTAGGAGCAGAGGCTTGGGAAGTGATTCTGTGGAAAGCTCTGCTAGCATTCTCTGGGGAAGGGTAACAATGACTCCACATCCCATCCGAAGGGCTGATTCAGAAGGGCCTGGTGTGTGTGTGTGTGTGTGTATGGTTAAGTGTGTACGTGTGTGTGTGTGCATGTTTCTTCTTTCATTTTTTCTAGTGAGCTATATTTTAATATATCCTTTGTGCATTTGTTTTTTCTTTTACTTAGACCTTTTGGGAAGCAAGCCTTAGCACAACAACTGTTGAAAAAGTCATTCACTTGGTAAATACTTATTGTACAACTATTATACACCATACATGCACTGTTCTAAGCTCTGGGTAGATAGTGTGAATAAGACTGACAGGGTCTTCACCAAACTCCAAAGTAGTTAAAACAGTTTAAAAAGAGGAGTAGAGCTTTCTGGATCTTAAGATTCTGTTGTTTGGTTCCAAGTGCTGTGGTTGTTACAAATTTCTATAGCACAGATTGGGAACCCCAGTTCTTAGGGTCCTGGATGGGGGAGATAGAAAGTCAGTGCAGGCTTTTTAGATAAAATGGAGGCCAGGACACCTACCTCAAGTCTCATCATGAGTTGCAAAAAGCAAACCACCTAAGCCTGTGGGCTGTGGACTCCAGTGTTTGGCACTTAGCTGGAGCCTTCTCTTTTGTTTCCTGATAGGTTCAAGATACCTATCGTTGCTTGGGATCAAGTTAGAGAAAATATGAACATGTCTGGAGGGGTCTTGAAAAATGGACTCGAGGCTCAACTGGGAACATGAAACATAAAGAACATGAAACAAAGAAACAAGAAGAGGCTCTGTCACCTCCACAGCGTAAGAGCTGCAGGTGTAGAGTCGGGCAGCAGCTCCGGGACTTCCTCTAAAAGCTAAACAGAACTCACCGTATGACTCAGTAATTCCACTCCTAGGCATACACCCAAGAGAGCCAGAAACATACATTACACTAAAACGTATATACAAAAAGCATATAATGCCGTTAAACACAAACATACATTACATTAAAACCTATATACAAAAGTGTATAAAACCATTAAGCACAAAGGCCAAAATTAGAAACAACCCCAAGTCCATACCAACTAATGAATGTGTAAAATATTATGTGTGTGTCAGTTTTAAAAAGTAAAGTAAGTATAGGGGAATACTACTCAGCCATAAAAAGTAACGAAGGCTTGCATGCAACAGCAAGGATGGATCTGAAAAATAAAGGTGAAAAGGTCAGACAGATATTTATGCTGTCACATATACAAAATGTCTAGAATAAGAAAATATACAGAATCAAATTAGTTTAGCATGGTGTAAACAGGGGTTGGTAGGATACCCTGGTAAATCCAGCATTACACACAGAAGGTGGAGGCAGGATAGAAGGCTAAGGTTATCCTTAACCTCAAAGTAAGTTAGAGGCCAGCCTGCGCTTAAGAAACCGTGTCTCAAAAAGACAACCGATACATTTTATACAATCTAGGAATTAAGGAAATGCTCCCAGCCTGCCCTGCCTGGTTGGCACACACATAGACTGCGGAGAGAGTGCAGCTGGCTTTAGATGACAAATCCCCTTGCTTGAGACTCTTCCTTTGCAGCAGCTTCTATGCAGAGAAGAGGATGGTGGCTTCCTGAACAGAACAGTGCTTGTTACAGCACTACATTGTTTACATATGTTTTGACCTCAGTCACAGGGATGACTTGATTGTTTTCAAATACTAGGGTTTGCGGTTCTTAAACTTTGTTCTAGAATCTTCACCAGGCCCTTGCAGGGTGCTGGTGGGTGGTCTTGAGAGCTTCTGCCAGCCCACTGCACAGATAGCAAGACTTCGACTGGGCGCGGCACCTTGAACAAGCTCGCCGGGCTCCTGTTGGCTGCTGCAGAAAGTGTTTTCAAGAGGAGCCACATGAACCTGCACGCTGTGTGAAATGTGTTAGGACAGAAGGCGGTTCAAGCTGAGAAGCGTGGGGATGGCGAACGATGCCTGGCAGAGAGCGAATCAAGTCACACGTTGCTTTCTCTCCCATTCCAGCTTGGAGTTTTCCTCCCCTAACGCTCTTGCCTATATGGCGCCCTGCAGAATGTGTCCTTGTCACTTCTGAATGGTCACATATGCTCCGCGGCACACTTGGGATTACCGGGATTTTTTTTTTTACAAGTTTGCCTTTAGCATTTTTGCAGGACGCCTGCTCTCAGCAGCTGTTTGTTTATACCGCCTTGTGATTGTTTTTGCACATTATCAATGAATAGCACGTAATTACATCATTACCAGGCGAGTAGCTAGTTGAATTCCCTGCAGGGTGTTTCTAAGGGGGAATGCTGTACCAGGTCTATTCTTAGAGCTCTGAGGAGATTCGAGGTTAGATCGACAGTCAGTCGGTGTTTCTACTGGGAGAGATAGATCTTCTGGTCAGCTGCTAGAGCCTCATACTTTTAGGGCCTGGCGGCAGGCAGTGAGCCTGAGAATTTTTTAAGGCTCCTGGGTCAGAGACTGAAACGTGCAAAGATGACCTATTTGAACTTCTTTCTTCCTGCAGCATTTCAGAGTCAAGTCTTCTTCCTTGCCTATATTTATTCTAGTTTAAACAATTGGCTCGTACAAAATATACAGGCATATGAGTTGGCCGGAATAGTCTAACACATGTACCCATGGCTTAATGTTTGAGACTGTCTCCTCCAGCACTTGTCATTTCTTCATGATGAAAGCACTCAGCATCCTTTTAGGTATATTGTACATCATCATTGGCTATAGACCCCAGCTGTGTAGCAACACCTCAGACCCTCCCTGCTCCGTGGAGCTCTGTTCTTCTTGGTCAACCTTTGCTCATCACCTCCAAATGATTCCCTGCCCCTTGTAGCAGCCACGCCCCTTCCCTACCCTCCTTAACCCCTGGTCACTAATCTACTTGGTTACTCTGTGGATTTGCTTCATCTGGCTTCTTCATACGAGCATCGAACATATCACTGTAGCTTTTGTTCTGGCTTCTCTCACTTACTGTAATATTTTCCAGATTGGTGTGTAGGACAGCACACACCACTGCATTTGTTCAATCCTCTCTAAATAAATAAAAAAAATTTAAGCTATATATACAATGTAAAATTCATCATCTAAATCGCTCAGCTGTACAGGTCAGTGTGCTTTGGTGTATTTGGTATGTGTGCATTGGCCTCCGCCCAAGCTCTGGTTCTTTCGTCTTGCAAAACTAGAAGATTAAATCTATTAAGGCACATCTTGTTGACCAGCTGTGTATGTGGGGACCAGGACAATGAAAGGCATCTTCTTCTGCTTTCCACGTTGTTTGAAGTGTGAACTTTCACTGAACATGTTGCTCAGGGCTTCTGAGCTAGACTGGCAGTGAGCCCCTGAGATCCACTCGTCTCTGCATCCCCGCCTCTGGATAACAGATTCAGCTGGTGCACTTGACTTTTCCGTGGGTGCCAGGCATGCGCACAATAGTTCTTACACTTGCACAACAATGCTTTACACACTGAGTTATCTCCCAGGAACCTCTTCCCAGATCTCTTGGCTGTTTCTATGATTCTGACTATCCTAGATGAGATCACTTAATTGTGTGTGTGTGTGTGTGTGTGTGTGTGTGTGTGTGTTCCTTGTGGATCCCAGTCCATCAGGCTTGGAGGCAAGTGCCCTTATTCTCTGAACCACGTCAATCACCTATTTAACTTGTTGTGACTAGCTTATTTCATTTATTACCATACTGTCTAGATTTCATCCATACAGTTGCATATGTCAGAATTCCCCTTTTGGGCCTTATTTGGCATCAATGGGAGGGGAGGCCCTTGGTCCTGTGAAGGCTTGATGCCCCAATGTAGGGGAATGCCAGGGTGGGGAGGCAGGAGTGGGTGGGTGGGTGGGGGAGCACCCTCATAGAAGCAAGGTAAGGGGGATGAGATATGGGGTTTGCAGAGGGGAACTGGGAAAGGGGATAACATTTGAAATGTAAATAAATAAAATATCCAATTAAAAAAACAGTATTCGCCGGGCAGTGGTGGCGCACGCTTTTAATCCCAGCACTTGGGAGGCAGAGGCAGGCGGATTTCTGAGTTCAAGGCCAGCCTGGTCTACAGAGTGAGTTCCAGGACAGCCAGGACTACATAGAGAAACACTGTCTCAAAAAACGGGGAAAAAAAAACAAGAAAAAACAAAAACAAAAAACAAAAAAACAAAAACAAAAAAACCCACCAGAATTCCTGTTTTAAGGTGAAGTAATACTTCTCTATCTATATATTAAATCAATCCATCCACAAATAGCCAGTGGGACGCTTTCAGTGACTCAGACTGCAGTGAATGAGAGTACATAAATTCCGTTTAAATCCTGGCCTTCAGTTCTTTCAGGTAGGTACTGAAAAGTAGAATTGCTGGGCAGCACAATATTTCTGTTTTGAATTTTTGGGGGAACCACCATATTGTTTCCCATCAGCCACACTATTTTACATTCTCATCAACCGTGCACCGAGTTCCGATTTCTCCCAGCTGTCTTGTGCACTTGGTATTTTCTGTTTTGGTTGTTTTGCTTTTGTGTTTTGGATTGTGCGAGATGGCATTCATTCATTCATTCATTCATCCCTAATTGACACTAGACATGTTGGGCTAGGTGGGCAGAGAGGGACCTGCCAATGAAGCAAGACGCAAACGAGATGTTAGATACCATCTAGGCTTCAGCAGCACAATCTGTCGGGGAAGTAAGGCCATATTTGAGCTTCAACAGCAGGACACGTCAAGGACTCTGTGCTGGGAATTGTTCTGAGTGTTTAGTGTAGTTTCTTTGCTTCAGGCCTTCCAGTGTTGGTCTGTGAGGGAGATACGAGTACCATCTCATTTAAGAGGGAAGGGAAGTGGGTGATTTGGTGACTTACCAAGTCTCTCTAGCCAGAGTTGGAAGTTAGCAGTCTCATACTCTGCAGCCTGGGCTGTCCTTACCAGAGCCAGGATGATTAGCCAGTCATTAAAGGGCATGAGGAGTCAGACGCCCTTGGAGATAAGGTCCAGGCATCCAGGGCCCACATTTGGGAAAAGATGGTCACCTGGAACATTTTTATCCCCTTATTTAGAGCAGATGTGTCTAACCTGTGGCTCACCAGCCCCAGGAGAGCTAAGAATGTGGACCATCAGGTCTTGTCCCAATATCCAAAGGTTGGACGTCCCTGATTTGGAGCGAGAACTGAATTTATTGAGAAGCAGAAGGAACGGAGAATTCTCATGCTTTCTCTTCACGGTTTCCACTGCTGTTTTGAGAGAAGAAGGAAAAAGCCCCATAGGCCCCAGCCTGTGTTGTTTATCTTAGCATATAGAGTCGCGGGATCCATTCTTGTCTCATCATACACACGTACATCTTACTGTGTTCTCATTAGTGACTCTTCCTATGCCTCCTGCTCTGGTTGTCTTCCTCCTCCCATCTCACTCCTGGTTTAGAGGCACTCACTGCTTGTCTATAGACAGTGGCATAAAGTAGGTGTGGAGGGGCCTGGGAGTCTGGCCTCATTGACAAGTCCTCTTCTTTTTTTGTGTTTTGGAGTCATACCACTGCAGGGATCTCCCTTTGTCTGAGGGTTTGCTTCCGGGGCTGTACCTACCTGTGGATAACTGGGGTCTTAAGATGCCAATAGGAAAATTCTAGAAATAAACATTTCGGCATAAGCTTCATTCTGTTTTTCATGTATTGATCGACGGATTGTGTGTGTTTGTGATATGTGTGTCTGTGTGTGCCTTTCTGATTTTCATGTATTGACTAATTTGTTTGTGCATATGGGTGTGTGTGCTTGTGTGTGTGTGCATGTGTGTGTGTGTGTGTGTGTGTGTGTGCATGTGTGTGTGTGTGTGTGCGCGTGTGTGTGTGTGCATGTGTGTGTGCATGTGTGTATGGTATTTTGTGATGGCTGCTTCAGGTTCTCTCTTACTATCGTGTGGGTTTCAAGGATTGAATTCTGGTCGTTAGACTTCTCAAACTTGGTAACTGTGTTGTCAAGCTTGGTGACAAGTGACTTTACCTGATGATGTATCTGGCTTGGCCAATGATCCTTTTTTATTTTATTTTTTTGTTGACAAGGTCTCTTTATATAGCCCTTTCTGGCCTGGAACTTGACATGTGGGCCACGATGGTCTTAAACTCTTGCTTCTACCTCTGGTATGCAGAGGTCACTGGAGCATCTTAGGATGTCCACTTTAATAACTCATTAGTTTGAAATAAGTTTTATTATAATATTTTCTTATAACCTTTTTATTTTACTTAGTAGTTATCCCTAATCTCTCTCTCTTCTGAATTTATAAATTGGAAACTCTACCATGGGGATGCAAATCTGAGAAAATCAGTACATGCGTATAAGAAAAACTGGTTTTCCTCTGTTCTCACTGTACATTCAACACAAAAGACCTTGGTGACCCCCAAAAGCTATAGGGGAGATTTGTCCCCAGAAGAAAGCCAACAGTCCTGCTTCTGGGAACACCAGCTACAAGGTCCTACCATAGTCCCAACTCTGTCACCTGGAGCTATGCCCTAAAAGGAAAAGACAGAAGACAGTAAGTAACCGGTGAGACCCGCCCACCGCCTGCGTTCCCTCTGAGCTGACTTTCCCCTTCGTTCTCCCAGCCTCCTTGCTTGTGTCTTTGTCAAGAAAATGTTCACCTGAGTTGAAGGAAGCCAGAATATGTCACTTCGAAAGTTCACCCCCTTGTCTTAAAAAAACTCTTATTTGTGCTAAAGACAGTTAGAAAGCTGCAAAGTGAAGAAAATCTCCCCCTTACACACTTAGTATAAGAACACTGTACTCTCTCTTTTCCTAGATGGCTGTAGGCGCTTACCATCTTACCATCCCAGAGAGGGCCTCTACAGTCAAACCTTACCCTAATGGTGCCCTCTCTGTGGGCGGCTTCCCACAGTTCCCCACTGTTGGAAGTGGGAAAACCCTTTTTCTTTGTCTCTTCTTTTCTCTACAAATGTACTGTTCTTTTTTTAAAGATGCCAGAGTTCTCAGGTACCTCTCTGAGTTGCTTTCGTTGAAGTTTCCTCCGTGTGGCACCGCGCTGTTTATGTTAATAAGCATGCTTATCTTCCTTTTCATAATTGTCTTTTTGTTGTGGATATTCCAGCTAAGCACACCTATAGAGAAAAGTTGCCTGTCTTCCTGACAAAGTAACATTTTCTAGAATTCTCTTTTGAAAAAAATATAGAGAGAAAATATATAGATATGAATTTTTTCCATGATAATACAATGAGCTGAATTTTCTTTTGATTTTATGTATAGAAAGTAAATATGTGTTTTCTCCCTCTAAATATATGAGTACCTGAATTTTCCTTTGGTTATAAATAGTAAAGAAATGCGCATTCTCCATATGAACAAATGAATCTCTGAGTATACATGCATTTATATATGTATGTAATTATTATTATTTTTTTTTTGCTCACCCTTTGAGCCATTTTCTTCCTTCTTTGGTCAGCCGGTACAAAAGCATTCTGAGGTAAATCATAGCAGGTCCATTTCCTAAGATTAGCCTCTGGTGGTGAGTGTGGCGGAGTTACAGCTGAAAAGATAAAAGCGGGCATCTTTTGTACATTTGCCAAGAACTCTTTCCTGGGGGGGAAAAAAATTAGAGCCTATCAGGCAAATAGGCCATTAGGTGTGCTCTCTCTCAGCATGCCTCCGGAGGAATGCTCGCTCACTGTGGGAAGATGCACAGCTAGAAGCTGTGACAGGCATCTTGCAACCGCTAGTGACAGCCTAGGGACAGGAAGCTGAAAGGTTGTTAGAGGCGTGTTTTCAGTGAAACCTGCAGCTCTTGAAGCAGTCCTGGCACCATAACTTTCAGATGTTAAAAGAAAAAAAAAAGGACAAAACCAAACTTTGTTTATTTGATAGGAGGTTTAGGTTCGTGACAAATGCATTGACCTGCCCCCGCCCCCTGTAACTCCCGCCTCTGCACGTGCAACACCTTCTCCACTGTCTCCCCACCCCCCGTGAGTGCAGTACATTTGCTAGAATCCGTGAACCCGTAGCGACACAGCACAATCTCCCCCCAAAATACACCGTTTTCATTCTGCCTGCCCTTGGCGCTATCCACCTGTTCTGGACAATATGTGAAGCCATATGTCCCACCGACATAGCTTCGTACAGAGACATTTCAGTGCCCTAAAAATCCTTGCGCTGTGCCTGCTACCCATCTGTTCCCAGAAACGCCTAGACAGTACTGATTTTTGCATTATCTCCATAGTTTAAGGACTTCCAGAGTGTTCCTGGCTGAATGCATCACCACAGAATCATTCCTCTATTAGATCTGAAATCACTTGATACAAGGACGCAGTCTGTAGTTTCTTGGTACATCGCGTACACAATACCAAAATGCTGTCGGTTTGATTATGGGTGGAGCTTCCTGCAATCAGAGCCTACGGGCGCAGTGGGCTGATGGGATGAAAGAACTTTTTAAAGCTGTTACAAAACGTACAGCTTTGGCTCACTGGGTCCAGCCTTCTCATTTTATGTAGAGAAACGGGTCGGGTGCTTAATATTTGTTACTGGCAAATATAATGTCTGGCTCCTTGGCTAGCTGTCCTTCTGTTATGCTGTGATTGCTAATCTTGGCTATTCAACCCCAACCCGTGACCCCCCCAGAACAGCTCCAGGCCCCCTCACATTAATGCTTGCGGTAACTCGTGGTGTGGGTTCCACTTGGAGGATCCACGCTTTGCCATGAGGTAGCAGCCAAGAGATCAACAAGACACCCATCGGGAGGGGCTCATGCTTACATTGTGATTGTTTGAGACCAGGGATTCCAGTGCAGTTGTGGTTTGCACAAGGAGTAACTAGACAAACGGACGCGGACACTACTGACTTCTATGGTGCCCAAGTCCAGACTTCTGCAAAGGTGCTCTGTCGGGGGGCTTGCCCGAATCTCGGCCTCTACTCCGACGTAGCCCTAGTCTATTAGATACGTTTGTAGGACAGGACTACTGTGACAGTTGATTTTATGTGGCCACTTGGGCGAACCCCAGGCTAGATATTGCTGTGATGCTTTTTCGGTCTGTCGTTTCTTTTTTCAGATGGGACTAACATTTACATCAGCAGTCTTTGAGTGAGACAGCTCACCATCCCGTGTGGGTAGGCCTCACCCAATCTGTCAAAGAAAAAGAACAGGGACGCTAAAGAGGCAGGGAGTCTGTCTCGCTCACTCTTTGGACTTGAGCTGCACCATCAGCATTCCTCTGCCCCAGCTCCCCCCCCCCCCGCCATTCCCCACCCCACCCGGCTACCCCTCGCCCCCGCCTGCTGAACCACCCTGCAAATTTGAACTGTTCAACTCAGAGCCAATGTCTTTCAGTCTTGCTCCCTGCGCACCTCCCCCTTATATTTTACTGATTCCATTTCTTTGGAGAACCTTAAGTAATTTAACGTAAAAACTGCAAAGTCCAAAGACATAAAGCTCTTGCACTCTCTAGAATTTTGTGTTTGGGTGGATATTTACAGGGCCCTTGGACCCAGTCGTATGGGGGCAGAGCTGCAGGAATAGCCAATAGGAGGCTTAGCAGGAAACAATGTACAAGGCAGTTCCCTTTAAAAAAGTGCCAGGAATGTATACAACCTGCCCTTAAAAAGTGCATGGTTTTAAAACATGCACACCCCACCTCGCCACCCGGCTTGTAGCTATTTTGTTATTTCTTCTCTTCCTGCTATTTCCTCTATTCAGTCTTTCAGGGAATCTGCAAAACTGCCTCAGACATATCCTCAGGAAGACAGCCACAGAAACAACGACACACTTTGGGGATTAATGGTCCATCTCGGTCCTGTCCCAGAGCTAATCACTCAGCCGGCTGTACAGGAGGTGTGGAGGCGGGCGGAGGGCGACTTTGCGCATGCTCAGAGGCCCAGCTTGACGCAATGAAAAATTGATGCGACCAGAAGGAGAGAGCTGGGAAAAAGCAGCGGCAGGCAGACCCAGTAGAGGAGGGAATGGGGCTGGAGGAAGGGGAGAGGTCTGGGTCTGGCCCTGTGCACGCCCAAGAGGCAGAGGCAGAGGCAGAAAAGGACCTATTTTTTTTCTGTAGCTGTCATGGATGCAGGATACACAAGAAAAGGTGTCAATCACCCCACACCATGCTATGAGCATCCTGTGTTAGAGCATTTAAAGCTACACCACCATCCATTTCACTGCTGCTTTCCATATCTAGAGAACAGCAACTCCTATTGTCGGTTGGTTAGCTGTATGAAATGACTTTGTAAATAGAAACGCTCACCCGTGTTTTAGGCGTTCATCTGTGCCAGCTTCATTTTACGTGTGCGGGTAAGGCGCCGCACTTTAAAAAGTAATTTCTTAACTGATAACACTGTTGAAATTTCCCAAATTATACAATTTAAAATGTGACGAGCTACAGCTATTGGCATCCTTTTCAGTCAAGAAGAGCAGAGCGAAGGAACAGCTACAGTGAGCACTGGGGGCCTGGGGAGGTGTGTGCTGTTTTAGAGATCTCCCAGAGAATTGAGTCTCTTACATCTCCCCCCCTCCCGGTTCCTCACTAATCAGCTTCTGTGTAGTATATTGAAAGTACAGTTATAATGCATTTTTGGAGACTGGTCTAAGGTAATAGGAGTGAAAGGTTACGACTGGTCTGCGATCAGCCAGGTCAGACATGTCTGCAGTTCCCAGACATTCTATGGACTTCTGGAAAGATCCCAGGAGCTGAAGCAATGAAAAGTCTCAGAAGTTGTGGTTTGGGTCAAGGACCATTTCCCTACAACCCCAGGGGGGCATTTGGTAATGTTTGGAGGCAGTTTTTGGTTATTTCCAGGGGTGGGGGTGGGTGATACTGGCATCCAGGGAATAGAGGCTAAGCATGCTGCTGTTTATGTTATAGACCAGTGGTCCTCACGGCAAGGAATGACCTGACTCAAAGCCAAGTAGTTGAGGAATGTAGCCCAAGAGAAAGTCGGCCATCCCCCAGCCTGAGACCGTCTGCCACCCCCAAGGCTGGCCCCTCTTTCTTCTCCATGTGTGGAATCTGAACTTAAGGTAGAATCATCAACCATCTCTGCCTTGGTTTTTTTTCCTCTTGCATTTTTGAATCCCTTTTGAAATCTCTCCTCCAGGAGATTTCCCAGCAGCAGTTGATGCCTTTGAAATGTAGAAAGGGAAACCACTCCTGTTTAGACCTTGGCACTCTTACTATCTTTCACATTCTGCTTCATTTCGTGACCAAAGCAGAGACTGAGTCACTGAGTCATGCCGGGGCATTGTCAGGATCAAGGTCTTGCTGGGGTGTGAGGCCTCCTGCCTTGGTCTCCAAAGAGATGTACTGAGGAGAACCCCGAAGGCCCACTGCAGGGAGAAGCCCACTGGGGAAGGCCCTCCTTTCATATCTACTTAAGGCTCTGAAATGTTGATGTCTTCAAAGCTAACTTAAAACAAATGGTGGAAGGTATTCTGCCTTTGTCTGAGTGCTCTCCTGGGTGAAGGGTTGTCTTGCTTCACTGAAATTGTCTAGACTCAGAAATGAAGGTGCTCACTAGGGGTAATATTAAGAAGACTCATAAATTACGCAGTTTAAAATATCCTTCCTCAGGACTAAAGATGTAGTTTGGTTGGTAGAGTCCCTGTTTAGTATGCAGGGAGGCCTGGAATTTGACCACAGTACCACTCACATAAACTGGGCATGGTGGTGCGAGTCTGTAATCCCTGTACCTGGGAGACTGAGGAAGGAGGATCCTAAGATCAAGTCATCCTCAGCTACATAGTAAATTATTGGCTAGCCTGAGCTACATAAGATTGTCTTTACAAAAAAAACATCCTTTTTCAAATTGTTCAGCACTGATTCAGTTTGCATCTGAGGAGATCTGTCCCATGTTTGACTACTTGGTCCTTAGGTTGTGGTACCATTTTGAAGGTTGTGGAGCTTTAATAGTTCTGGCTGATGTGTGTGTGTGGTGGGGGGAGGGTAGGGGACTAGGAACGAGCCTTTGAATTTTATACCTGTCTCTGGTTCTGTCCTGCCTTCTCTGCACCATGTACCTGCCATCCTGCCATATGTTCCTACATGCTTAATCAGTGAAACTGCTGCTGGTATGACCAAGAACTAAACTCATACGGAACGATGAACCGAAATAAATCTTTCCTTTAGCTAGTTGCTTCTGGCTGGTACTTTGTCACAGCTGATGAGGATAACAAATGAACACACACACACACACACACACACGCACACACACACATAAAGACAGTATATTCTTCAAGGAGATGTCATTTTTATGTAAGTCTCTCATAACTGGGACTCGATAAAGAAGAGAGATGGCATGGGTACATAACTTAAGGAGGAGGGAAGCCCTCACTTTCAGGGTGCTCCGTCATGGTCTTCAGCTCAGCAGTGCCTTGGGGGCCCTCTTGTTTTACTTGATGCAAGCACCCTTCTCTCATAGTGCCTAACCGTCATGAAGGACACGGGAGGATAGAAAATGCTTCGAAGATTTGTCCAAGGTCATGAGTAATCTTGCATCTCCTTGTCTCACTTTGGAGATAAGCCCTCATGGGGTCTTCGGGTCTCAAATTCTTCCCTTCGGCCCCCCCATATCTGCCCATTCAAAATTCACAATTATTTCCTTAGTTCTCAGCGCTGTTCCACTGTCTTCCTATTTCCAAACAGTTGATAGTCCTCTATCTGACTGTCAGACCAGTGTTTCTCTACCTTCCAAATCTCTATGGTTCCCACCCCTCTTTTCTTGTCCTTATTGATTCAATAAGCCAAATAATATTCATGTCCTGGTGGCTGAGACCATTTTTATTGTATACAGCAAAAGGGATTGGTAGGTGTAATTGGGTTAAAGGTTGGGGATGGTGAGACTTTTCCTGATTTAGCCAGAAAGACCCTAAATATAATCACAAATATCTTTTTTTCCCCTTAAGTGTGTCTATGTATATGAATGTGTCCATATGTATAGGTGCTCATGGAGACCAGAAGAATGTGTCAGGTTTCCTGGAGTTGGAGTTACAGGTTTATTGTCAGTCATTCAACATGAGTGTTGGGAACTCTGCAAAAGCAGCAAGCCTTCCTCACCACTGAACCATCTCTCCAGCTCCACAGACGTCTTTAAAAGAGGAAGACTGGTGGTTTGAGTGAGAATGAACCCCTAAACATGCTCACATATTTGCATGTTTAGCCCCAGTTGGTAGACTCTTTGGGAAAGCTTAGAAGGATTAGGAAGTGTTGTCTTGCTAGAGGAAATGTGTCACAGAGGGTTGACTTTGAGATTTCAAAAGCCCAATCCCCAATCCCCACCCCCACCCCTTTGTCTGCTGACCAGGATGTAAAACTCTCAGCCACTGATATAGTGCCATGCTTATCTGCTTCCCACCATGACAGAAATGGACTAGCCCTTTGAAACTGTAACCAAGCCCCACAGGTAAATGCTTTCTTATATAAGAGTTTCCTTGGTGTCT
This sequence comes from Tokudaia tokunoshimensis, assembly GCA_036184795.1. NCBI lineage: Eukaryota > Metazoa > Chordata > Mammalia > Rodentia > Muridae > Tokudaia > Tokudaia tokunoshimensis. Next base: position 56,545,816 of record BTHU01000009.1, on the reverse strand, counting down.
TTCACAGTAATGGAACAGTAACTAAGACAAAGACAGAGGGAGTTTTGACTATAAATGCAGAAGTAACACAAAAGGAAGAGTTGGGATAAAGGAAAAGATCATGAGAGAGAGAGAGAGAGAGAGAGAGAGAGAGAGAGAGAGAGAGAGAGAGAGAGAGAGAGAGAGAGAAACCTTGAATCTAGTTTCTTCTTTGAGCAAAACTACTAACAAACTACAACCAACCACCTTGAACTACCACCAACCACCAACTCCACCTCTCAGGGCCCTAGCATTTATACACCCTCTGAAAATTTCCCGGAATTCCAGGTGTCACAGAATCGCAGAAACTGTCTGCCCCTGACAAAACCACGCCTCTGCTAAAGCACGAGGCAAATCATAGTTAGCTGCTGTGGACAGTCCAAAACAGTCCCATATCCCACACCTGGGGTTAAAACAAAAACATATCCTTATAATATTTTTGTGTTTTTTTAATGAAGCCAAAATCCTCACTCCAACAGACAAATAAAATAAATAAGCAGATGTACTGATTAGTTTTTGTCAACTTGATATAAACTAGAGTCATCTGGGAAGTGGAACCTTGATTGAGAAATTGTCTCTAACAGATTAGCCTGTGAGCATGTCTGTGGGTATTCATTTATTAGTGATTGATGTGAGAAGGCCCAGCCGACTGTGGGTGGGGGCCACTGGGGGCAGCTGGTCCTGGGTTCTATAGGAAAGCAAAGTGATTGAGCTATGGAGACTAAGTCAGAATAAGCAGCTTTCTTCCATGGTTTCTGCTTCTTCAGGTTTCTGCCTTGACTTCCCACAATGTTGGACTGTCACTCAGAAGTGTAAGATGTAATAAACCCTTCCCTCCCCAAGTTGCCTTTGGTCAGTGTTCTTGAGTGTATATTTTTTTAGACTACATAACTTTTAAGGAGTCACCATATCCTGGGGTAAATCATACTGACTTAATGAGAAGGTGTGAGTTCAAATTCCTATAAGAAACACTTGTTGATATGTGTCTACCCACGGTTTTGCACTTTCTTCCTGTTTACATCTCAGCGTGTTAGCTGACTTTATATATTCATTATCCATAATGAATAGATAATAATAAGTGTGGCCAGCTTAAAAAATAATCCATTTTGTAGTCTTCATTGAAGCCACTGATAGAGTTCTTGCCAAGTGGTTGAAACTGAGAGGTGTTTAAGAGATAGCTCTTTACAAAGAGATTTGAAGGGCCTGAGACATACATGACACCTAGGGTTCTATTCTCCAATACTGCAGAAACTGGACATGGTGGCACATGTCTGTGGGAAGGAACATCAGAAGTTCAAGGTCGCCTCTAGTTTCACAATGTGTTGGCTATTTTTAGGTCAACTTGGCACAAGCTAGAGTCCTTTTAGAAGGGGTACCCTTTACTGGGAAAATGCCCCCCCCAATTGGCCTATGGACAAGTTTGTGGTGCATTTTCTTGATTGATATAGGAGGGCCCAGCTTCTGTGGGTTGTGCTACCCCTAGGCTGGTGGATCCATGTGTCATAAGAAAGAGAGCCCATAAGCAGTGTCCCTTCATGGCCTCTGCTTCAGTTACTGCCACCAGGTTCCTGTTCTAACTTCCTTTCATGATGCACCGTGGTTAGGACACAGAAGCTGAAATAAGCTCTTTCCTCCCCAAGCTGTTCTTGTTCACAAAGCCCTAGCTTGAGGCTAGGATGGGACTGTGTCTCAAAATACATCCATCAGTTAATAAATAAATGGGAGTGGATATGACTGGCATATATTATTATTGTTATCCTAACCTCTCCTCTCAGAACAGCCCATGGAGTAGGAGAGTAGATGTAGCCTGGGTCTCCTGGTCTCTAATAGAATCACAGAGATAGTCCTTCACTCCTGGACTGCTTGCCTCCAAGCTTCTTGTTGTGTTAAGAGCTAGCTCTTTACTTGACTCAGTCACCATTTTGTGCTCTCTGCTAGGTAAACCCTATGATCCATTACTTACTTTAAATGTAGGGAGGTTACTCACTTCTATTTTCTATTCTGGTATGCTGGCCATCTTTAGATCTGAATGACCAGCAGGTAACAGTGAGTGAGTACACTGGAGTTCGATAGCTTTGGTCTGTCAGTCGGGTCAAGAGGCCCCAGGTATTCCATCAGATATAACCCAAGTTCTTCGTGGCTCCACAGAGAAGCTTGCCTCTTGTGGCTGTGAAGTGTTTTCTGGAGTATGTTGTCGTTCGTCGATGTGGGCTCTTACGTTCTTGGGTTTCTTTGCTGGAAGTCTTGATACAGCAGTCTGACCTGTGCACTGGAGAAAACGGACCCACATTCCCAGTTAAGTTGAGCTGTAAGAAAGGGGTGATGTTTAAAGTTGGCATGATGGTAACCGTCTGTAATCACAGCGCTTGGGAGGCAGAGGCAAGAGGACCACAAGTTTGAGGATCCTTGGGCTCGGGTTTTTTGAGACCGTTTCAAAAAAAAAAATATCATGCCTGGTCATACTTGTGATCTCAGTTACTCAAGGAGCTGAGGCCAGAGGATAGCAAATTTGAGGTTTACCTGAACTACAGGGAGAGTTCAAGTCTACCCTGGGCACCTAGTAGATCCTGTCTCAAAATACACACACACACACACACACACACACACACACGTGTGTGTGTATGTGCACAAATTTAGTGGTAAAACTTGTCTAACTTGTGAGAGGTAGCAGGTTCAGTCCCCAGTGTCCAACCAACCAACCACCCAACCAGTCAGCCAACCAACCAACCTAATAGCATTTAAACACAAAATCAACCAACCAACCAACCAACCAACCAACTGATGGCATTTGAACACAAAATTGCCTACAAAATTTCAGATTCATTGCTCTCTGCCTGCGGGTCCAGCTGAGCCCAGAGAATAACCACCCTGAGCTGGAGCAGCGAGTCTGTCAAAGCAGGAATTTAATTGTATAAGTCTTTTGTTTATAAAGGGCTGAGAGAGGAGGTGGGGTTTTTAGCTGAGGTGAGATGACATGAGGGAGGGGAAGGGTGACGGAGGGTATAGGGTGACTGACAGGGCCAATGAAGTTATTCCACATCAGCGTTAGGTAGGCAAAGGCGGGCTTAAGCAGGTTGTGCTGAGTCACTCCAGTACGGAAGTGACCGAGACAGGTCTCTAAACTCGAGCAAAGGCTCAGGCTCCCTCACTGGGCCTCAGCATCTGGCCAAATAAGGCCCAACACATTTGATTTGATCTAGTCTCATGTGTGTGATTTTGAGTACCGGGCTCTGTGAATCTGTCCCTTGCTTTAAATAAGATCCTGAGGCTCTCTTAAGAAAGTCAGAGAATATCCACAAAGGACTCAGACCAAGTCTGACACATAGTAAGTAATTCAAAAGGATGAACTTTAAATTTTATCATCATCATCATCATCATCATCATCATCATCATCATCATCCCAGAACCTAGTACATATTCCTAGCACATGCTAACTACTCTTTAATCATCTTCTGATCAAAAGATAGGAATATAACTCAGATAGCGTAAGTTCACCCTTATCAACAGTACATGAATGATTTGGAGGGTTTTAGTATGTTTACAAAATCGTGTCACCACACCACAGATCTGGCCCAGTTTTTACTTCCGGGGGGGAAAGAAACCTCACACCCCTTAGCAGTTGCTTTGCTTTCGTTTCCAAGCGGCTGTCATGGCGCCTTTCCAGGTCAGTCAAGCTCAGTAGCTATTGACTTGATCTTGCTGGGTTAAAGAGGAAGTTCCTGTTTATTCAACAACAACTGGGATGCAGCCCACACACACGACACACACCTTCCACACGGTCACAAACAGGACCCAGACAGCAGCACCACTCCTGATAATGACTCCGGCTTGGCATCCCCGTGGGCTGGTGGTGCCTGCAGGACAGCACCGTGACGTCCTGCACCCTAGGCTCGCCTGTGTAAGAGAACCTGAAGATGGGGAAGGATAGCTGTGCCCTCCTCATCCTCGCACGCAGCTCTTCCTCCCTGCTCCCAGTCGTGGCCGCTGATGGCTCTGAAGGAGCCGAAACTAAACCAATGGTCCCGGAACTGCCTCGAAAGCTCTCGACTATTATTAACCCTTTGATTCCAGAGACTTTTGTAGATAGCATTGTTATTTTGGTCGCCTACAAACCAGGATGAGTCAAGATGAAAGCGGCGTACTTCTCCTTCTGAGATGAGAGTGCCTGCTTTTCACACCTGCACAGGACGTGTCATCCGGGATGACGCCTGACGAGGCTCAGTCACAGCTCAAGAAGGAAATGCATTTTTACCTATTGAAAACAATCCCCCTGCCCCCCTACCCCGGGAGTAAATTCTTATATTTTCATCATGAAACTTACCTTATACTTCCTTAACAATACTCTTTCCTTGCATTCTATTTTTTGTTCTTTTTTTTCCAATTTCACATCTTTTAGTGTTTTTAAGAGTTATTTTTATTTTTGTCCGTGTATGCCTGTGAGTGGATCCTTGCCTGTGGATGCCTGCGGAGGCTGGAGGACAGGATCGGATCTCCTGGGCTGGAATGACAGCTGGTTATTGTGAGATGCATGAGACAGGAAGATGGGAACTGAACTCGGGGACTTCGAAAAAGCAGGGAGTACTCTTAGGCCCTGAACAATCTCTCCTTCCCCCTGCCCTCCTTCCCCATCTTCAAAACTGTGGAATGCGTGCAGAGGTCACTCATTGGCTCTCCCCTGCCTTCCTGTAGGTTCCCTGGATTGAACCCAGGTTGTCAGCCATGGCGGCAAGGAGCTCTTAACACTGAGCTCTCTCACTGGCCCCGATTAAATGAATGAATGAATGAATGAATGAACTATTGACTGTTTATTGAGTCTCACCAGGAAGGCCTATTGTGGAATTTCATATACAGACCCTAGTGGCCTCGACTTTATAGAGCCCTGCTGGATTCTGTCCCTACCCACCTAGTGCTGGGGTTGAGCGCAGGCATGCATATCCAGCCCAGTCTTCTGATTTTAAAATAATTTTAAAATTCTTAAATTAGCATACAGAATATTATATATCATTATGCCATTTTCAAAGAAAATATGTTTTAGTAGAGTCTCCTTACCCCCGTCTCCCCTACCTCCCTGCCACCCCCTTCCCCTTCCAGTCCCTTCTCCTATGTCCTGTGTGTCCACCTCCATCTTGCCTCATAACTTATTTTTACTCTCTTGCTCTCCTTTCTAGCTTTAGATTTTACCCTAATCTACACACACACGCGCACACACACACACACACCACACACACACACACGCACCACACACACACACACACACACGCACACACACACGCACCACACACACACGCACACACACACACGCACCACACACACACACACACACACACACACGCACCACACACACACGCACACGCACCACACACACACGCACACACACACGCACACACACACACGCACCACACACACACACACACACACACACGCACCACACAGACACACACACGCACACGCACACACACACACAGACACACACACGCACCACACACACGCACACGCACACACACACGCACACACGCACACGCACCACACACACACACGCACACACGCGCACACACACACACACACACACGCATACACACATGCACCACACACACGCACCACACAGACACACACACGCAGACACACACACACACACGCACCACACACACACCACACACATGCACACACACACACACGCACACACACACATGCACCACACACACACACACACACACACACGCACGCACACACGCACACATGCACACACGCACACACGCGCGCGCGCGCACACACACACGCACACACGCACGCACACACGCACACACACACGCACACACACACACACACGCACACACACACACACGCACCACACACACACGCACCACACACACACACCACACACACACAGACACACACACACACACACACACGCACCACACTAAAGGCTAGATACTGCATATGTGAATATGTGGTTTTTGAATTTGAGTAATTTAATACAATAGAAAACTTTTGCTTTGTGTTATACTTTCTAAATCTACCCATTTCCCCGCAACTTGCATTTTCTTTACGGTCAAGGAAAACTCATTTATGTGTCTGCATCTCATTGTCATCCTCTATCCATCAGTTGATAAGCAGCAAGACTGGGTACATCTTCTTGTTACTTCAAGTAGAATAGAAAGAGGCACAGATGTCCAAGGATCTGTCCGGTAGGACTATGGAGTCCTGGGGTACCTCCCGAGAGTTGTATAGGTAGATCATATGATAGCTCTATTTTTAATTTTTTTTTTAGAAACCCCAATACTAGTTTCCATGGTAGATATACTATTTTGCACTCATGCCAGCAGTGGGTAAGGGTTCCTCTGGTTCCTCTTTTTTCCACATCCTGGTATTCGTGATCAGATTTCTTGATAATGGCCATTTCGACTGGTATGAGGAGGTATCTCGAAGTAGTTTGAATTTTCTTTCTGCACCGTCATCGTCATCGTCATCAGAGCTGCTGAGGAAATGTCATCCTGGAAAATAAACCAATGTAATCTTGACATGACTCTGCATGGTTGATGGTTTCGAAACGCTAACCGTTGTCTATACCTAGGGGGGCGGGTCCTTGCTCTCGTTTCTGAAATAGCCCAGTTCTCTTTTGAGCCAGCTGTGGCTCGCTCTAGCCTGCTTTCTGCCCTCTTTCTAGTCTTTGAAGGTATGGGCTGCTGTTTACTGAGAAGGAAGAATAGTATTGGCTACAATTTCTTTCTTTGGACAGCAGACTGTGATGTCATTTTAGAGCACTGCGTCTTGACTTCATTCTTGACATTCAAGCAGGTGTAGCCAAGGAACAAGGATGTGTATACCCAGAGTTACTGAAAAGCAGAGCTTCTCAGAGGTAGAGGCCCCAGTCTGTTTGTCTGTCTTGGGTCATTGATCACATTCAAACTGCAAAACAGGAAGTGATGAAGTCGACGGCTCCCAAGCAACAAACTCGTTTACCGAGGACAAAGCAGTCAAACTATGATCAAATGACACTGTAACCTTGGCCTGGCTGTTCCTTCTTTTTCATAGCTGGACTTGGACTTCCTACGAAGCTGTTCAGAACTCTTGGCATCCCAGAGGTGCTGTTGCCCAACTGTATTCGATTTGGATTTGTTAGTATTAGGTGTCACTGAGGTCTCTTGTCCCTGGTCAGTGAATCTGCAGAGTTTGTGGCAGATCCAGTTCTTACTTCAGCTGAACCCGTGACAGTGTTGGCCACTGCTCAGTCACAACGGCGGTTCCTGTTCTGGTCCTTGCTAGGGGAACGGCTGATCAATGCTACTTCAGCCTTGGGTCCCAGTTAAAGAGAGGTGAACTTGGATTGAGTTTTTCTTTTTCTTTTTTTAAATTGGTTATTTTATTTATTCACATTTCAAATGTTATTCCCCTTCCCGATTTCCCCTCCCCAAGTCCCTTATCCAACCCCTCTCCCCTGCTTCTATGAAGGTACTCTCCCACTCACCCGCCCACCCACTCCCACCTCACTGCCCTCGAATGCCCCTACACTGGGGCATCGAGCCTTCACAGGACTAAGGGCCTCCCCTCCCAAGGCCATCCTCTGCTACATATGCAGCTGGAACCATGAGTCCCTCCATGTGTACTCTTTGGTTGGTGGTTTAGTCCCTGGGAGTTCGGGGAGGCTGGGGGGGGGATCCGGTTAGTTGATATTGTTGTTTTTCCTATGGGTTGCAAATCCCTTCAGCTCCTGCAGTCCTTTCCCTAACTCCTCCATCTCGGTCCCTGTGCTCAGTCCAATGGTTGGCTGTGAACATCTGCATCTGTATTGGTCAGGCTCTGGATGGCCTTACCTTTACCCATCTATCTCAAAAATATTAACCCAGAATTGTGCCTGTCTAAAGGAAATGCAGGGACAAAGAGTGGAGCAGAGACTGAAGGGTTGAGTGTTTCAATTGGTTCCACCAGCAGAAGCATTACAGTATAGAACACATATAAAATAGGAGGAACAGTGAAAATTTAACCCAAGTGATAACTACGCGAAAACCTTCTTTCCTAGTGTTTCTTTGAGAGGTTGCGTATTTATTCAGATGCTGGTCCTGTACTTACACTTGGTTTTTAAAAAATCATTAGTGGGTCACTTAGTGATCCTTCTCACTTCATTATTTCATAAATGTCTTCATCACTCACATTACCTATCTGATTTCTAGAAGACACTTTAGGGCTTTACAAGGAGGAAATGGCCTCAAAAGCTCAGGACTTCTTGTCTCAGGAATTTATAAAAGATGATGCTTCAAGAGAGCTACATTCTCAAAGACTTCCAAAAAACAACTCTGGCCAGTTGTAGAACCACTGTGGCGCTTGTGTGGCCTCCACGATGACTCCTGAAGGGGAAAGCACTTTCAGGTGTGAATTACGGCATATGTACTAGAAACTAATTACACTGTTTTATAGCACATTAAATAGAGCAGCTGTAGCTCATAGGACACGTACACTATTCGCCCACTCAAAATGGCGAACACATATTTTCGCTGTTATAAAGTGCATTCTTCTATAAAAAGTGATACAACATTTCTAATGGAAGTTGGAGCTAAGAAGAACTTTAGTACCACGTTCACCAAAGTCACCTTAGGGGGACAGCACTCAGCAGTTTGAAATTTAAATGCTTCCTCGATATAGTTTCTGGTACTCATTGCTTATGACCTTCACAGAACACACGTTTATTTGTAATTATTAGAGTAAGGAGCATTAAGCCTTAAGACATAACTTTTTTATATTGTACTGTGAATGTTATGTTCTAAGAGCAGATAAAATAGGAGCCTGTAACAGCTTGTTTGAGACAATTTTAATAAGTGACTCACGGGTCTGCCTGTTGGGGAGCAAGGGCAGATTTTCCTTTTCTTCTTCTTCCTCCTCAAAAACATTGTCTCCTCTGGGATCCACTGGCCAGCATCGCTGGAATAGCTAGTGGCTGAGTGTTACCTGAGCTTTTCTAAGGGAGATGATCACTAGTTTATGCTAGGTGTGGCAGACCAACGGAATGATTCCACCCACATCTAGCTCAGTCAACCAATGAGTTACATTATGGCTGCTAATTGAGCAAGTAGGTTACTAAGAAGAACATGGGCAAATGTTTATTTTCAGGAACATGGCTCAACTTCGGAGATATATCATGGAAGAAAATGTCCCCCACTCTCCCAGTAATCGTCAGCTCTCCACATCCTCAGGGGTGGAGGCGCGAGTGGGTGGGGTGAGGCCTCTTCCTCCCACCCCTCAGAAACCGAAACCGTTAATGGCCAATAAAACTGCTGGACCCTCCCCCTACAATGGGGCGTCAATGGGCTCTGTCCTGCTCAGCTCCTGGGCTGGCAGTCACAGCGTTGAGTTTAGAAGGGCAACGGCCATGTCCTACCTAAAGGACAGTGCTTCACAACACAGAGCGAATGCTGCTCTCTTGGGTTTTGATTGCCGCTGACTTTCTGACTCGGAAATAGCCCATCGAAGTTGAACCTATGTAACACTAGGTGAACATACAGTATTTGCTGGTCGCTCCTCTTCTGTTTCCAGTAGTAATTTTCCAGCATCTCAGCGGATAAGACAGAAAAGTGTAGTGGTTTGAATGAGAATGTTCCTGATAGGTTCATATGTTTAAACTCCTGATCCCCAGTTGGCTTAGGAGATGCAGCCTTGTAGGAGGGAATAGGCCACTGAAGAAAGGCTTTTACACCATTTCCAGTTTTGCCTGTTTCACAGTGTTTAGGAGATGAATTCTCAACTTCTTGCTCTGACTACCTAATTATCTCCCAGAGGCCTTCCTTCTAATGTCACCCCACTGCGGGACTGGGATTTCAGTGACTGAATGAGAGGGCATAAGCATTCGATCTACAATAACTTTCTTAGTTGTACCCTCTTTCTTCCCAGTTCTTTGGAATGACTGATTGGAGGACGACCAGGTGTCTTAGTCAGGGTTTCTACTCCTGCACAAAACATCATGACCAAGAAACAAGTTGGGGAGGAGGAAAGGGTTTATTTAGCATAGACTTCCACACTGCTGTTGATCACCAAAGGAAGTCAGGACTGGAACTCGAGCAGGTCAGGAAGCAGGAGCTGATGCAGAGGTCATGGAGGGATGTTACTTACTGGCTGCTTCCCCTGGCTTGCTCAGTCTGCTGTCTTATAGAACCCAAGACTACCAGTCCAGGGATGGCACCACCCACAATGAGCCCTTCCTTCTTGATCATTAATCAAGAAATGCCTGATAGCTGGATCTCATGGAGGCATTTCCTCAGGGGAGGCTCCTTTCTCTGTGACAACTTCAGCTGTGTCAAATTGTCACACAAAATAAGCCAGTATGCCAGGCTTCCCCTTGGTTTACTTTTTCCTCTTCTGACCCAGATGACCTCATCCTAAGTATCTCCAAGACCTCCAGACCTGCAGAGGTACCACATCCTTCTACAAAGGACCTGTTGGTGTTACCATCCCTTGTGCTCTGTGACCTCCAGCAACCTTGCTAGGTTTTCCGCAAGATTTTCTAGAGGAACTTGTGCTCTTCTGGTCCTCTGTGCTGAGATCTTCTCTCCTGATTTAGTCTGCTGCTGACCTCCATCTGAGAGGCTGCTGACCTCCATCATCTGAGAGGCTGCTGACCTCCATCTGAGAGGCTGCTGACCTCCATCTGAGAGGCTGCTGACCTCCATCTGAGAGGCTGCTGACCTCCATCTGAGAGGCTGCTGACCTCCATCTGAGAGGCTGCTGACCTCCATCTGAGAGGCTGCTGACCTCCATCATCTGAGAGGCTGCTGACCTCCATCATCTGAGAGGCTGCTGACCTCCATCTGAGTGCACTGTGTTCCCAGCGTAAACACTGCTCTTCTCCCTGTATTCTTGCTCTTTGTACATCTCTGGTCTGACTCGGCTACAAATCTAGACTCTCAAGGATTGGGACTACCTTGGTTTTTCTATGACTGTGATGAACGATCCCTATTTTAGTTAGTGTTGGGAATTTATTCTTAGCTGATTTTGGGTCAAACTCATGACTCTTACTCTTTGTCTTTTCTCTCTTCTAAATCTTATGTAGAGGTGGGTGGACTGCTGTGATATCAGAGCAGCAGATGAGGTCCTGGGGCCTGATGCATTTCCCATGTGTCCTTGCTGCTCCTGAGAGTGCACGCAGCATCTCTTCTTGGCCCTTTGGCCAGGATGAAGTGAGGAGTGCACACTGACTGGTTCTTGTCTTTTCTTCACACTGGTACTTATTGAGATGCCTCTGGTCCGCCCACTCCATGCAGGTCGTTGCAGCCGCAGGCTTTTCCATCCACACCCCAGTTCCCACATCACGACTCAGAGGCTCATTGTTTATTAAAAAGCTAGGCTTGTTCCCACTAGCTTGTAACTTATTTAACCCATTTCTACTATTCTATGTCTGCCACATGAATAGTTACCTCTTCTTAATTTTATACGTTTGACTTCCTCTGAGTCTGGGGTGAATTTCCTGCTTACCTGACTCTTCCTAGAGTTCCCATCTCTCTACAGGAACTCTCACCTTCTACCTCCTCCCTTTTGCTAATATACCATCAAGTTTTTATTGACAGGTGATGCTTTTACACAGTATAGAGGAAATTATCTCTACAGGTCATGGTTGGTGAGGTCTTGACCTGACTGTAAGGCCTTCTTCGCTCTCCTTGGCAAGGGTCTGGGACTCTGTGAAGCTGCCTCAGTCTCTCCAGAAAGACCTTTCTCCCCTCAGTCTTCAGGTACAGAGTCTCCCTTCACATCCCTCTCTCCATCAGCCTGGTGAAGCATTGCCTTGCTTTGCTCTCAGAACCCTGAGTGAGATTATGTCAAGCTGAGTCACTTGAGGAAATATAATCTCAGAAATGGTCATTTGATCTGTCTTCCCTTTCATGCAGAAAGCTAAAAGATTCTTTTGGGAGAGATAGTTTTCATAAACCAAGGTCTGAAAATAGCCTTGATCACTGGAGGCTAGCAATTGGGGTTACAATAATTTGAATAAACAAATTCTTTGAAGCCACCCTTATCTTGTACTAGCTCTGTAACTCCCCTCAACATGTATTTCTTAGAAATTTGCCCAGAATTAATGATGCTAGCCTAAATAGCCATTGTCTACTATTCCTTGATGATTTTCTTTGTCTGAAAAGCATCATGCTTTGACCATTTCTTCTGACATCATTGTCTTGTGGATCCCCAGGTATATGAAAACTGATATTTTTCTCTTGTTAATCAGTTTCAGTATTAATTAGATCCCTAGATCCAGCTACAGAGCCTGTCTAAAAATCAGTGTAGGTTGGAGGGAACCTTCTCTTCCATAATCCCCAAAGTGTCTTTGGACTTCATGGTTTCTTCTTCCTCTGAGCTGATCTGGGAAAACAGAGTGAGCAACTGTTCGAAGTCACGTTTGACTCTTCCCTTTCACAGTGTCAGGAACAACTAAGAGGGCTGGGTGTGGGGATTGAGGGGTTTTATTTTTTGACTAAGAACATTTTATTTAAGTTTATAATTTATGGCTGAAAGCCTCGTAGTTTAATGGTCCAATGCCCAATGTCCAACACCTGACTCTGTGCTCTACTATAATATACTAACAAAATGCTGTGGGGGAAGGGCAGTAAGTAGCAGGAAGAGAAGGCGCTTGATGTATGCATGGGCAAGAATACGCATTATTGTTTGGAGCTTCCTCTTATCGTGTTCAAAAGAAGGGGGACTTTGGACACTAGGCATAATTTGGGTGGTTTTTGAGAAACAGTTTTCAAGTTGTATAACCTTTTCTCTACTGAGCATGTCCCTACTTGTAATATATCTGATTTTAGTTACATGCAAACTCCATTGTACATATGGGTAAGATGGTAAGTAGAAGACTCCCTCCAAAAGTTCCCTTAGAAGACAGTTTTTTGTATTGTGAATGAACTCAAAAGCAGTTCGGACCTGATCAGCTCCTCTACCCTCATATCCAGACATGATAGGAGCTTAGTTGAATAGAATATGTGCACGTTTGGTAGTTGTTAAGGTGAAGAAAAAAACTTATTCCATTGTTCAGAGTGGTGTGTGCATGCAAACGGATGCAGATGGGAGTCCCTTTTAATAATAATAATAATAATAATAATAATAATTTGTGTGTGGGTGTTTCACCTGCATGCATTCAGTGCCTATGGAGGCCAAAGGAAGGCATCAGATCCCTTGGAACTGTAGTTACAAATGTCTGTAGTCACCTTATGGCTGCTGGGAATTGAACCCGGGTCCTTTGGAAGATCTGTTAATACTCTTAACTGCTGAGTGTTCTCTCCAGCCCATAGGTGGGAGTCTAAGTTGCTAGGAGATGTGCACGTGCTTTGGGCATGTAAGCGAGAGACTTAGGCTGTCAAGTGCATTACTATAAGTGTTTGTATATATTCCAAGCCAAGTGCAGTCCCAGGATGCTAAGCCATTTCTTATGCTTACTTATCTTATAAAGAGTTCTTTTCTGAGACGTCTGCTTATGTTAAACACAAATCTTGATTTATGCGACAGAAAAAGAATTTCAGGACAAACGAGTATGAAGCACACTTAATGGAATAATTAATAATAGTAATAAAAGGAAGACCTGGAGAGGTGGCTCAGCAATTAAGAGTGTTTTCTATTCTTGCAGAGGACCCGAGTTCAGTTCCCAGCCCCCATGGTTGGGCAGCTTATAACTGATAACTATTTTGTAATTCCAGCTCCAAGGAATCTGATACCTTTGGCTTCACTAGCCACCTGTGCTCATGTGTACACACACCCATGCACATAGTTAAAATTAAAATACATCTTTAAAGAAAAGAAAAAGCTTTAGGAGTTGGAGAGATGACCTGGTAGTTAAGAGTACTCACTGTTCTTCCGGACAACCCAGGTCTAATTTCCAGCATCCACATGGTGGCTCATAATTCTTTGTAATCCCATTTCCAGGTGAATCCAATGATATCTTCTGGCCTGAAGTGGTTTTAAGCTCACACCAATCCTTCTGCTTCAAGTTCCTAAGTGTTGGAATCACACACATGTACCACCATACTTGGAAACTCTAAGTGTATTAACACTAGTTACATAGATGATTTAGGTGGCATTTGGAGTCACATTTTTCAAAGGATTTAAAATAATAAGGGCTAGAGAGATGGCTGAGGTTCGAGCATGTCTTTTGCGGAGGATCTGAGTTTGATTCTTGGCTCCCAAAATGGGTGGCTACAACCACTTCTGAGTGCAGCACCTCTGGAACCCCACACCTCTGACCTCATCAGGCGTGTTTGATGTCAGTGTTGATTTTTGTGTGTGTGGTGTATGTGTAGGTATACGTGTGTAGGTATGCTCGATGTGGGCGCATGCGCAATAGCTGGAGGTTGGTTGGTTTTGGACGTCTTCCTCTATTGCTATTCATCCTGGTGTTTTGAGGCAGGGTCTTTTGGTGAACTTGGAACTCTCATTCAGCCAGTGTGGTTGGCCATGACACCAGGCACTCCCCTATCTGCTCTCTACATTGTCCTCCCCACCCCCACCCCATGCTTGTGTTTGAGGAGAGAGAGCTGCCTTGCCCAGCTTGTAGGTGGGTGCTGGGGTTGCTAAGCTAGGCCTTCAGACCTACACAGTCAGCACTTCACCCACGGAGCCTTCTCCCCGGCCCTGTCAGCGTTCATTTTTATTATGATGAGGTGCTTTCCGAAATATATTTTATAAGTCTATTTGCATTTTGTCTGCATTTAAATTTTTATAAGTCAAGTAGTTCTAAAAAGTTTCAGAGAGGGATGCTTGCACAAGACTGTGACTCAGTCTCCTCTGTTGTCTGCCTTTTACTCCCTTAACATATACCATTCATCCGTTCCTTCCAGCCAGCTCCCCACAGACACAGAAGATAGCATTCTTCTGTGAGGGTGTAGTAAATGAGAGTCACAGGACTGGGGTAACTCCCAGTGGTGGGTTATTTGGTTCTTTCTTTCTTTCTTCTTTTTTTTTTTTATTTTTGAGACAGGGTTTCTCTGTGTAGCACTGGCTGTCCTGGAACCCATTTCAGGCTGGTCTTGAACTCACCGAGTTGCACCTGCCAGGCCTCTACCTCCCAAGTGCTGGGATTAAAGGCGTGTGCCCCCACTTCCTGGCTTACCCCCTCAGGGTTTTATCTATCACCCTTACCTTGCCTTCTCTGGTACCTCTGGTCTGCTGCAGGGCCTCTCTCTGGAGTTGTCTTCCATTTGCTCGTCTGTCTCTCTCTGATTCACTTTGACATTCCTTTGCTTTTGTCCCACATTAACATGTTAACTACTAAATAATGTTGCCTTAGATTTACAAAACCCAAAATGATCTTTGTCACCTCCCCCCCCCCTCAGTCTGTAGTTCTGTCAGTTGCTATAAAACTTAACTTGAGGAAAAGCAATTTACCTGCGATCAGGCTGGCCGGAGTGAGCCCTCCCGGCCTCTACAGTTGCTGTAATAATAGTCTCTGTGCCAGGTTACGATTCAATTTCAACCTTTTTATTTTATTGTTTATTGAAGTATACCATTACACTGGAAAAAGCACAAATAGTACGTGAAATGTTTTATCTGCGTGCTATGTGTAACTGTAGCCCAGACCAAGATATTTTTGGCACCAGGCAGATTGCTCCATATTGTCCCCAGTGACCTCCTCTAGGGCAACCTAGAGCTATGTTTGCCCATGTGTAGAGCTTCATAGACAAAGACCTCCTCCCTTGTTTTATTTTCCCCGACAGTGTCGTTCTAGTTGGACTCTGCACTCAGTAGGGATGCGCTGGAACACTTCCTTACCCTTAGTAGGTAGTACTGTGAGTCTGTACAGGGTTTGAATCACTTACTAATTTTTGCTGCTGTTAAATGTGAAGACAATGATCATTTCAACTCTAGAAACTGATAGGATGATCAGTATCTGTAAAATGCCGTATGTAAATCTTTGTGATAAACAGAACTCTGTTTGTTGTTGGCTACAGTAGGAAATCATCAAACACACATCTTAAGCCATCTGCTTTTGGTTATTTGAGCTGGTGGGATGGATTTCCTCTGGGAGACGCTGTATCTGTGTGCAGACAAAGGGATGGAGATTCAGTGTGGCTCCTGATTTCCGTCTCCAGTACTTCTTAGCTCCTGTATTCTAGGCTGCCGGTGAGGCAGAACACCAAGTCCGTAGTAACCTGCAGAGGAGAAAGCTGCAGAAAGGGAACACAGAAGAGATCAGGGGGAAATGTAGCCCCAAGGACACACCCTGACCTCCAACGGGCTCTAATTCTTACTTTTCACCACCTTGTAATAATGCCGTCATATTATGACTATATCAGGGCATTAATTCACTAATGAAAGCAGAGCCTTCAGGATCTAGTCTCTTCCGAAAAGGTCATCAGTTGCAAAACAGATCCTCAATAAATGAGCCCACATGGGGGATTTTACATTCAAATCAAAATTACTTTGGATCCCCAGAACTTCGTTTTAAGAACAAAGGTTTGGTGGCTAAGGACTTTTGTAAGATTTCTTTGACTTTCTGAATTAAATAGTGCGCCTCCCTGGCTTGCTTCCTTTGGATTTTAGCAGCATGAGTCAGATATTAAAGGTGGAACAGGAAAATCGCTTGTGGGCAAATGGGTCAGCACACTGTTCTTTCTCAGTATAGCCCCGTCGTTTCAGTACAGCATTTATATAGCTGTACTATATACAAGCTATTTGCAAGGGCAAAGCTCGTGCTTGTCATTTACGTTTCATTTACACCTCATTCTCTTTCAGGTCAGGCCCAAGCCTTGTGGCATCTCACTGCGGCGCCATCTCCCTTTTAGGAGCGTCCATGTCAAGCTCTGTGGCGGTCCCTTTAAGGCCCTGGAAAGGGCCGGCTGTCGGTTGGCTGGCGAGGCCACGCCCCTCACGTGTCCTTCGTGCCATTGGGCGGAGCTAGGGCCTCTAAGTTGCCGTCACTTCCGGCTCTCTGTCAGTCCGGAGCGAGCGAGCGAGGTAGTGGCTGTTGGTCGGCTGGAGCGGAGCGTGAGTGCGCGGGACCCCAGGCCCCTTCCTCGAGGCTGCGGCGAGGCTGCGGCCAGGCTGACCCCAGGCCGCCGCGGGCCCCTTCGCTCTCCTTAGCCGCCGCGGCTGGGAGAAATGGCAGCTCTGAAGGGCCTCCGCTCCTGCCCGCGCCCTCGCGGGGGCCTCATGCGGCGGCCGCTCCGGGAGCCGAGCCGTGGCGGTGGCGGGCGGGGAGCGGCGGGTGATGGCCGCGCGGCCCCTCGGACTCTGTTGGCGGGGCTCCCGGCGGCGGCGCTCGCGGTCCGCCTTGAGGCTGCGCTCGCCTACCCCTACCCCGACCACCGCGCCCGGGAAGCCCCCCGGGGATGCTGGCCCCGCTGGGTTGAGGGGGCGGGGGGCGCGCCTTCGGCAAACATGGCTGGGCTCCGGGGCGAGGATAAAATGGCGCTGGCGCAAGGCCCTCCTCTCCCGCACGCTCTCGGCGCCCCACGCCCCCTTCCTGAGAGCGGTCGGAGCCCCAGCCCTCGCCTCGGGGCTTTCCGGGGCTTCCTGGCCGCGACCCCCCCACTCCCCACGGTGCCCCGCGCGCCCTGGTCCACGAGTGCCTCGCACTCCTACTCCTCCCCCACCCTAGTCACCGACCGATCAGGCTAAACTCTCCGGTCACCCCTTTAGTTACCGGCTGCTCGGATTGCGAAGGCCCCCTGGTTCCAAAGAAACCACCCCCGTAAAGGCCTCATTAAAGTTAAAAAGTCCAATTCTGGGGAGCGGGCTGCCTTTAGTTACCAGGAACGTTGTTCTCGTACTGGGGTAGATTTAGGTTAGATAATGACGTGGTTCTTTGGAGTAATTTTAGTTTCCCTAGACAGCTTTTCGTAATGGGAGATAGATGTGGCTGGGCTGTTGGCAAGTGAAAGATCTGTTTGCGTGCAATTAATTCTCTTTTTCAAAAACAGGTTTTTGTGAAGTTGGGTGAACAGCCAGCTTGGGAAACTTGATTTTTGGAGCTCAGGTTGTGAGATGGAGCAGTGAGAGGAGAAGCGAATGGAACTGGTTAGGAGCCTTGCTGCTCCCTCCAGTGTTTATTACCCTCAACGGACTGACCAGTTGTGGGCTGTATGGTCGTGGGCAGGATTTGGATAGCCCACTTTCGCCTTGACCTCCTATTTTGAACATGAATGCCAGTTTGGTCTATAGAGAGCTGGGTTGTTATATATATATATTTTGATGTAGGAGGTAGGAATTGAAGTATTTTTCTTTAGCATTTACAGAATCTGTTGTTTATTAGGACCTTTAAGCCATACAGAAATTAATAAGTTTATTTAGGTGGAGAGAGCAGAAGATTGGTAAATAGTTTTTGCCACCTGGTTTTACTCTCTGGTGTAAGTATCTTGAAGGGTATTTGGGGCCTGCCTAAGGACTCCTCGAAAAGTGGGTTAGACTGAGTAGTCTGCCCTTTGTTTTATGCGCTAAATAAACAGCATGCTCTGGGCTCTGTGCCTGACTGGTGAGTTTTGCCACATAAAGCCTTCACATTTTATATATTTCCCTAAGTAGAAAATCAGGGCAAAGTTATCGTGAATTGTAACATTATGAACTCTGATTGTTGCCTGTTGTTTTGATAGTGTGGCCACAAAGTAAAAACTAGTGTATACAAAGCATGTAAAAGATGATTTATAAGGGCAAAATTAATTAGGTATCACACTTATATGGGTAAGCTGTTTATGTTGTAGCTTGTCCTCTAGTCTTAATGTTGAGTGGAATTGTGTATATTTCTTTTGATTTTAAAGTGATTATTCTCAGCTGCTTTCTTGTAGTCTACCCACAAACTCTATAACCCCTCTAAAATCAGTTGTTAGAAAGACCCATTGACTTGGAGAAGGTGAAGGAGTGTGCACATGGCTTTTATTTCTTTGTCCTGACTGGGTTCAGAATATTTGGCAGTTCTTGTTATTTGCAGTTTAGACATGTGTTTAGTGTAATGACTCCAGAACCACAAAAAGGCAGAATGAGCCATGGAAGTTATTTTGTTTTTTTGTTTCTGTTTTTTGTTTTTGGTCGGGGAGAGCTAAGATGAAGGTACTAAAACACCTTGTATATTATGTGATGTCTTTTTTCCCAGAATGCCTAAGTCAAAGGAACTTGTTTCTTCAAGCTCTTCAGGCAGTGATTCTGACAGCGAAGTTGAAAAAAAGGTGACTTTTACTCTACCAAGTTCTTTTATAGAACAAAATGTCTGGTGCACTAATTGTTCTATAATGCTGACATTCAGTTTTGAAGGGAAAGGCCTGTCTTTAGATAATTTTTGCTATGCATCCTAGACTTCTCCAACCACCTCAAGTTTCCCTGGGGATTGGGATGGTGTTACCAGTGCTAGGCTCAGAATGGGAGAGAGAATCTGCTGGGGTATTTTTGTAAAGATAACTGACAAATGGATTCCTTGAGTAGATTATTAGATTCTAGACTCATCTGCAGGCCTTACATCAGACTTAAGAGGTCTTTGTGTTGTACTTGGGGTTCAACCTGGCAGCCCAGTGCATCCCAGGCAAGTACTTGTTATATCTCTAGCCCTCCTTTTACTTTTTATTTGCAACAGGGTCTCAGTAAGTTGGTGGGCTGACCTTGGACTTTTGTCCTTATGCCTCAGCCTAATGAGTAGGGACCCAACTCAGACTAAACAAGTCCTCCATTGAGCACCTTTACTAACCAAAAGTCAACAGAAATGCTTTCTTAGACTCTAGACCACTAGAATTCTAATTAGGCCAAAGACACTACTTATCATTATTTAGAAATCTGTGTCATTCAGAAATCTGATTAATCTAGCCTGCTGTGGTGGCTCAGTTGAGTTTGGTCTCTGTTCTTCCACATGGTAGGAGAAGAGACCCCATTATACCAAGTTTACCCTGTACCAACATAGAAGCATCGCAAGTACAACAAACACAAAATTATAGTAATAAAATTTCTAAAACTCTGCCTAACCTATAGGTAGTAAGTCACTATTGAGCCGCATGAAGTTTTGAATAAAAACATTAATGTTGACAGGTTTCTCGGGCATTGTTCCTCTTTCTCCAAATTACTGAATTTTTAGTTTTGGTACATTTTAACTTAAGTTACTTGCTTTTAGTGAATAAAGTCATTCAGCACAGCAACCACAAAATTCATTTTGTCAGAATAAGCCTTTTCTGTGTTAGGCGATGGTGGTTTTGTCAACTTCATTCCACTCAATTGATCACAGCAGCGAAGTGTAACGGAGCAGTTCACTGTGTGGTCAAGACTTCCTTCCACACAGCTGTATCTTAATAGAAATTTATATCTGAATAGACATTCGTATCCTAGAAATTGAACACATTGTATTCACCCTTATTTACTTGCTTTGTTGAAAATTAGTAATTAGTGTACCTATGGTTTACAAATGTGTAAAAGCAGCAGGCAAGACTAGCTTCATAGTTCAGAGGGTAGAGTACACTCAGGAAGTCCCAGGTTGGATCCCCAGCACTGGGGATGTAAGCAGAGGGGTCAGAAGTTCAAGGTCACCTGGGATACTGGGGACCCTGTTTTATTTATTTAAAGCAGTAACCTCCTTGTCTTTTAAAAAAAAATTTAAAGTTTTTGCTATTGTTTAGGTTTTGTTTGATTTTTTTCTTTTTTTTTTTGGGCCTCTGTACTAAGAAAAGGGAGCTTTATAGGAAAATTTAGGAAACTTGGAGCCTATAAATGTAAAGATAGACTGTAGTCTATCAGAATTTTGAAATAAGGCTTCAAACATCATATATAGCTGTACTTGAAGTCCTTTTAGAATTCGTATCAGTAAAACCTCTAAGTGTGTGTATATAACTGATACTGAGGTTATTTGCAGGGCATGCACCAGCCCAGAGGATTGCCTTCCTGCTGAGCTGATTTTGTAGCTTGTCTCACATGTACTATTAATTCTGTAAACATTTACATTGAATACACCCATAGTTTTCATTTCAGAGTATTCTTATCTTAGCCTCAACAAATTTAATATATTTAGCAATATTAAACTAGTTTGTACTTGTCCACTACGAACATGCCTGCCCTCTACTGTTTCGGCTGGGAACTTAACGTGGGTTTTAAAAATTTTTATATTTTTGGCTTTTAGCTCATTTTGAGAATGAGACTATGAAAATTCTTTTATACTAGTGCTGCTTCTAAAATATTAAGTGGTTGAGTGCTAGCCTTAGACTGTCTATCTTCAATATTCTTAGTGCTGCTGAAGAAGCTTTTGAGTTGTTAATTTTCAGTGCCTGGCATAAGATAACAACTTGCTTTACTGACACATACTCTTTTCCCCCTAAGATAGTGTTTCATTATGTAGCCCTGACTGGCCTGGAGCTTGCTATGTAGTCTAGACCGGAAAATTTTGAAAACAGTACATTTTTGAAAACAGTACAGATTCCTTTTGGAATAGTCAAGGGATTAGTAAGTATTCATGTTTTAGTCATAAATACGTTGGTTTTGTTTGTTTTTTGTGTGATCTTCAGCTTTCCTGCCTCAGCCTTAGTCAGGGTTACAGAGTATACCAGTATACTTTGTTTTTTAAAAAGATAAATAATAGAGGAAAGCTTTTGGTAGATTTGTGGTTTCCAGAAGTTTATACAGAAGTTACAGGCCACTTTTCTTTCTCTTTCCAGGGAGTAGTATATGGGTTCTAGTCCACAAGATCACTGTTTTAACATCTGAGGTATCTTTCGGGATTTTGAGAGTAGAGGGTAAAACACTATCGTTAATTATATGAAGACTAGATTCATAGTTAAAATTTTTTAATGCACGTATTTTTCTTTTAATAAGTCAAAAATTTGACTGTTTAATGAAGTGTTTTGAACTTCACATGTGTGTATTCTTGCCTTTTTTTTTCTTTTTTAAGTTAAAGAGGAAAAAGCAAGTTGTTCCAGAGAAACCGGTGAAGAAGCAAAAGCCTGGCGAGACATCTAGAGCCCTGGCGTCCTCCAAGCAGGGCAGCAGCGGCAGAGACGATAACATGTTTCAGGTAAGTCAGATTGCGTTCAGTCCACAGGTCCCTGATCTGATCGCACACCACAGTCTTCCCTTGTGATCCTCCTGACCAGTGTTTATTAACAACCGTGAGTGAGGTAGACTCGATAGGTGAATGTGGCCACTGAGGACGGTCTCCTGTAGCCCCTGGGGGCTTGGCTGGGAATTCTTGTTGGCTTTTACTAAATAGCCAACCACCAAAGAACACATAAACCAAAGAGAGGAGGCGATAGCAGCTTGTGAGAGATTTGTAAATGGATGATGAGAGAAGAAAAGATGAGAGAAATAAGTTGACAAAATGGTGAAAGAAAACTAAAAGTAGTGGAAGAAAGAAATAGACAATGTAGATTAGTTATAGGTTTCAATTCTTTGACTTGAGTATAATTTCGGGGCAAAGACTTGTTTGATAGAGAATATAGGTGAAGGCTATGTGGTGAGGAATTTAAAAGAATACTTTTATTGATTCAAGTGGATAATAAATTGGATGCTTACTGTACTCTATCTCATCCAGGTTCTAGTAATCCACGTGGAATGTGATCTGTAATCTCGTGGAATTTAAGGGGACCGTGATTACACACACATAGTAAAAATGACAGTAGTCCTGAGTGGACAGATTGAGAGAGTAGGCGTGAGAATCTTGTTAAAAAGAAGTGGCACCTAAATCTTAAAATGTGAAGGTTAAGCCAGCTGAGCAGAGTGTGTGGACAGAGGAAGCATTTTCAAGAGCAGGAAGTTGAGTTAATATCTTGAAGTGGGAAGGAGCTTGGGTCGTGTATGAATTATAGAGCCTTTGTGGTTGAATCCTGAGAAGTCTTGCTCTGAGTGTCAGAAGTCTGTTTGGTGAAGATCTTCCAGGGCCGTTTGACTTTCAACAAGAAACTGTGGGGCAGGATAAATATAAATTTGGCTAGAGTGTTTCTTATTGTTTGTAAGGAAGTGCTTTGGAGTATCCAGTCTCACTGCTGTATTTTGGCTTCTCTTTTATCATTCCTGCTGTGTGCTTCCCTGTTTACTTGTAGAATAATGACACCTCTGACCTGGTGGGTGGGGGAGTCTGAGATGAGGGTCTTTTTTTATAGCCCTGGCTGACTAGAATAGGCTAGATTTGAGTTTTAGCAATCCTGCCTCTCCTCAAGTGCAGAGGTTGTAGACTTGTATTACCATGACTTTTAAAGGTTCTGTTTTGTTAGAGATTTTTCAGAAATGGGGTTTATTTTTTAGGGGATGATTTTCTCACTGTGGAAAAAAAAAGAGCTTTGGTTCCTTTTTGTTTGGTTTCTTGAGACAGAGTTTCTTTGTGTAGCCCTGGCTGCCATAGAAATAGCTCTGTAGTCTACAGAACAGAGTTAGTTGTAGACTCAGAGATCCACCTGTAGCATACATCTACAATTCTGCTTGTTATGAAGACTTTTGTCTTAGTCAGTGTTCTATTGCTGTGAAGACACACCATAATAGCAGTAACTTAGAAAAACATTTAATTGGAACTGGCTTACAGTCCAGCTAAGGTTTAGTCTCTGTCACCATGGCAAGAAGCGTGGTGGCAGGTAGGCAGATGTCTTGCTGAGAGTAGCTACATCTGGATCCACAGGCAGCTGAAGTGGAGAGACACTGAATGGAAACCTCAAAGTTCACTCCCAGTGACATGCCAGACACACTTCCAACAAGGCTGCACCTGCTCTGACAAGGCCTGTGCCTGACCCTTTAAATAATGCCACTACTCAGAGCCTAAGGAGGCCGCTTCATTCACATCACCACCACTGTCCTTCCCTTGAATACTTTGATCTTTCCTAAATAACTTGGTGAGTTTATTAAATGTATGTCCTATTTTGGGGCTGCGTTCTTAATTCTTGACCTATGTCTGTCTGCTTTATACCACACTCTCCACTCACTGAATCTAGAAAGTGGGGACACTCAAAAACCACATAGCTTGTGTTAAGCCACCAGTATAAATAAGGTTTTTTTTTTTTTTTTTAAAGACAGGGTCTCAGTATGTGGACCTGTCTCTTAGCTATGGTTTTTGTTGTTGTGAAAAGACACTATGATCATGGCAACTCTCTATATAAAGGAAAACTTTTAATGGGGGCTGGCTTATAGTTTCATAGGTTTTAGTCCATTATCAACATGGCGGTTGGCGTGCGGGGAAGGCATGGTGCTAGAGGAAGAGCTGAGAGTTCTATATCTTAATCTGAAAGCAGCAAAAGCTACTGTGAGCCACACTGGGTGTAGCTTGAGTATGAGACCTCAAAGCCCTCCCCCACTTTGTACAATGTTGCAGGATATTTGATCACACTGTGAACCCGGAGATTGTGTTATTTACTGGAAAAACCTGTTTTTGGTTGTGTGGTAGTCAAAGCACTTTCTGCTTGAATTTTGTAAACAGGATTAAATAAAATCAACCATTGGTCAAGAGGCAGAACAGGTGACCAATTGACAGGAAGTGAGCATAGGATCATTAAAACACCATAGAGTAAGATGGGTCAGGAGAAGAGATAGAGGCCCACGAAGTAGAAGGGAGGGACATTGAGTTTGAAGGAGTTTGTTTGAGATGGTGTGAAAGAGAGAGAGGGCATTCCTGGTGGGACTTCGGCTGAGGAGGAAGGTTAGCAGGATGCTTTCTCTGCCTCTCTGAGCTAGCAGTTTTCCACCCCAGAACCTGGCTCCCATGACTTCATTGGTAAAATCAAACAATTGTGATTTTGCTTTTTTGTTTTGTTTTGTCTTTTTAAACCAACAGCAGTACACACTTCCTCCGATAAGGTCATACCAACTCTAACAAGGCCT
Source organism: Tokudaia tokunoshimensis (assembly GCA_036184795.1). NCBI lineage: Eukaryota > Metazoa > Chordata > Mammalia > Rodentia > Muridae > Tokudaia > Tokudaia tokunoshimensis. The sequence goes on along the minus strand of BTHU01000009.1, from coordinate 56,521,075 downwards.
CACTTCCCAATAGTTGCAGTCCTGGGGGCCAACCATTCAAGTTCCTAGGACTTGGTGGCGGTGGCTGTTCCTGTTCATCCAGCGCACCCTGGGGGTAGCCTGGAACTTGCTGTGTGTAATCGAAGCTAACCTTGAACACAGCTGCCTGCCTCTGCCTCCTGAGGTGTTTTACTTTTTGATTTCTCAGCGTTTACTGTGGTAGGCTGTAGGCATCTCATTTAGGTTGAACCAGACAGTACTGCTGTTATTCTAAGAGTGGCTTAATTCACTTAGCACAACGCTATAGCGTAGACAGGATTGCCTATATAAAGGCTGAATAGTGTTCCATTGCATGTGTAAGCCATGTTCTATTTGTGTCCTCATCTAAGGATAGACTTTGGGTTTCTTCTACTTCTCAGCTATTATGAATATGCAGTTGAGGCCATGTAAGAGCTCTTGGAGACTCTGTCGCCTGTTGTTTTGGATGTGCAGTTATGTGCTGCCTCCAAGTGTCAGTCAATTGAACACATACGTATACAGAGTGGATAGTATAGGATTAGTAACACATATTCAGTGAGGTTACTATAGGATTGGTACCATAGTGTGTAAATTGTCTTACACACATTCTGATGCTCACACAGGTGAATCTTCTGAATATGCATTTCTCCGGTCTGTTAAGTATATATCTTATCCCCAAAGTGGGATTATTGGAACATGTTATGTTTCTATTTTTGGCAAAGGACATCCATTGTCTTTACTGTGTTTTATTAATTCATAAATTTTAAAGTGAGACTGAAGTAAGCTCAGTGAGCAGAAATGCTTGTACAAACATGAAGACCTGCGCTTCAGCACAGCACCCTCCTACGGTAGCTGGATCTGGCTGCAGATGGCTGCAGTCCCAGCACTGGGGCAGAAGTGACAGATCCAAAGTACTCTGGCCTGCCGACTCAACAGTGAGCTTCTAGTTCAGTGCGAGATCCTGTCAAGGCAAGGCAGAGAATGATGGAGAAAGACACCTGAAGTCATTCTCTGGACATCACATGTGGGCATACGTGCATGCACACACTCCCCCGTCCCGTCTAACCCCTGCCCCCATTACAGTTGAATACCTATTCCAGGATTATAAGTGCAAATTGTGCATATAAATTCAAAACCTCTCTTTATGCATTTTCTTTCTCCCTCTTTGCTAGATTGGAAAGATGAGATATGTCAGTGTTCGGGACTTTAAAGGAAAAATTCTAATTGATATTAGAGAATATTGGATGGACTCAGAAGGTGAAATGAAACCAGGGAGAAAAGGTGAGGTTTTATTTCTTCAGTTTGATGTTGATGTTGATTGAATACTTACCTTAAATTGTTACAGGGTATGCAGGTTAAGGATTGATCTTCCTCGGTTGATCCTTTTATAAATTTGTAATTAAACCTAGCAAAACAGCGTCCTAATGTCATATTGAAGTGATCACTAACTTTAACTTCATTTTTATCAGTTCTGAGGCAGATTAGGCATTACTTTGGAAACTGTAAAGTGAGAAGTAGAAAGCTCCTGGGTTTAGTGTTTGCCTTGCACTCGGCTCCAGCAGGATGTTCTTCAATGCAGAATCGCTTAAAGGTGTCTGTCCTCTTAGTGCTGGTGTTTCACCCAGTTCCCAGCCTCTTGGCATGTAGAAGCAGTTTATTCTGTTACCACGTAGCTAGGAAGCATTTGCACCAACTTGTATTAAGTTTTCTTGTGACAAAATAGGAGACAAAAGCAACTTCATGGAGGAAGGGGTTATTCTGACCCAGTCAGAAGGTGGAAGACAGCTGCTCCCATGAGCCCCAGTCAGGACGTGGACAGATGAGTGTGCTGGGCTCGCTCGGCTTGGTGTCACGAGGCCGTAGGTGGATGGGGCCACCCACATTCAGGGTGGGTCTTCCTTCATCAGTTTAACCTATCCGCAAACACCCTCCTCAACACTCACAGGGTGTGTTCATGATGGTTCTAAATCCATCAAGTTGATGGTCAAGATGAACTGTTAACTTGTCACTTGTGCTCCAGGAAACACAGACAAAGGCACACACACAGTAGAAGGCAGACTGGCTGGGAAGAGATGGTGTGGGAAATGGGGCACTAGAGGGGGAGTGGAGGGTAAAATATATACACGCAGGAAAATGTCATGGTGAAACTGTTGTACATGGTTATGCTAATGAACTTTGAAAAAAGATTAACCACTACACTACCTGAATTTATGTAGTTCTGTGCTCTAGGTTGATTTAGTTGATGAAAATGCTTTCCTGGGCCAGTAAGGTATGGTCCCTCAGCAGGACCCATGAGGAAGAAGGAGAGAATGGATACTACCTACACTGTTATAATTACTGTGGCACAGGGGAGCCCATGTGTGTATGCATGTGTGCACCCATTCAGTGAATAAATGTGTCAGATTTTAATAAAAGGAAAAAAATGCTTCCTTCTAGTACTATTCTGTCCACTGTTAAGGTGACGCTTCTTTCATGCAGTTTTTGAGTTTGTCTTAGAAGCTTCTTTTTTTATGTTTACTGATTATTTCTGTCTGAGTTTTCATTCAGGATTTTCCAGTGGCTAATTCTAGATTTCGTTCTTGCAAATGTTTTCTGAAGGAATTCAGTTTAGCCTCAAAGGCTTTTCTACTGCTGCCTATTACATTCTCTTTTATAATTTTGTGGTCCCTCAGCAGTTTTCTGAAAAATACATATCTTCAGATTATTAGGTGTTAACGGTCAAAATAGGCATATGTAGATGCACTGTTGGAAGTTAAACTCGATATAGAATTGAATCTGTGACTAACAAATGTAAGATTTTAATATCTGTAGATTACTCACAAAACTTTAATATTCTAGAGTGCCATTCAAAAGGTGGCTGGTGAGGTAGCTCTTTAATAGAGCGTGTATGTGGCATGCGTGATGGGTCCACATAAGAGAAATGACAGTTTTGATGCAAATATTTGGACAAATCAAAATCCCCCAAGAGGCTTGATTTTCACCTTGTATTTCTTAAACCTTGTTTAGGTATTTCTTTAAACATGGAACAGTGGAGCCAGCTGAAGGAACAGATCTCTGACATAGACGATGCAGTAAGGAAGCTGTGAAGTCTGAGCCATATCAAACCTGTACTGTTGTCGTTGTCTTTTTACATTGGCTTTTGTTTTCTAAATGTTGTTTTCCAAGCTGTTGTATATTTGGATTGCAGAACAATTTGTAAGACACATACTTTTTTTTAATGTGCATTATTAAAATGTTCTAAGTAAAGCTAATTGTCAACTTTATTAAAGAGGATTGCTTTGTGCCCCCTACCTAGTGTAAAATAAAGTCAGATCATTACAATCTTAACTGTGGTAGCCTTTTTTGATCAAAAAAACCTAGTTACTGTTTAAGGCCAAAAGAACAGCCTTTGTAGGCACATTGTTGAGTCAGCTTACATTCAGAAGGATTTGTATTGCATTGAGTTTCTTAGATTGCTTTGTGAAATGTTTATTCAGTCTCTTTCTTTCCAACCAGATTTACTGAATTTTCCTCTGTTTGGTAACATGGCTTAAATGAGAAATCCAAGCAAGTGTATGTTATTATTCATAGTGCTCTGTGTAGATGTTACTTAGTCTACAGAACATAGTGACTTTGATGTCTGATGAACTGTCACTCAGTAATCATTCGTGCTGGGATGATGGTTATAAAGTCAGATATTAAACTAAATTAGACTTGTAAAAATTGTGAAACTTACTGGCCTACTACTACATTCTAATAATGTGTGGATTATGTGTAGTCAGACACGTCACTAGCTTTACTGTCATGGTAGATTATATGGGCAGTTTTTAGAGTTGATTGTTTTACAGTTAATCTGGACAAGAGACTTCCAGACTTGATGCTAACTGAGTTTGATAGACATTTCCATTGGTTTTCATTTTAACCGTGATGATTAAGTAAACAGACAGGCACACATTTTAGGGGTATTGCCCCAGTGAAAAGGGCTTAGTGTTCTGAGGGAACATGCTTGCAGAGGAAAGTCACCTCACTGATGGGAGCTAGCCTGTGATGAGAAAGGAACTTTCTTGAAACTAAATGTTGTGCACATGATATGTTGGTGATAACAGTAAATGGGTCTAGGTAGAATAATAACTGACAAGGATGATTTAAAGATATGAAAAATGCTGCCACTAAGGGCTGCTGTATCAGAATTGCACTGTTATTAACAGGTTTGATTCTCATTGTCTTAAAAATTTTATAGAATCATCAAGGATTTAATTTAAAAAACGATCTGCCAGGCCTCTGTGGTTAACTTGTCCTCCCCACAGATATTCTTTAACTTTTTAGTGTGTTACTCCAAACTGATATATTAAAAAAAAAAAGTACCAAAGTGTTTAAGATATATATACCATAGCTCATTCTTGAGGGATGCTCCCCTTATAATGTGTTGCATTTCATTGATTAATTAGTTTTATAAAGTTCCTTATTTGCCATTTAAAGAAAGGATAGTTAGAACATAAAACTTTGGTTAGTGAAGATGAGGAGGGAATAATAGGTAAATTTCTTAGGCCATGAAGTCAGAGGGCGTTATATACATTACTGTCTCTTTATAGAGATCTGCAGAGATCTGTCATCTGTTACCTAGGCATTGCTAGTGCTTAGCATAATAAAGTCTCCATGAGGAAAGCTTTCTCTGGTATAATTTGTTAGGTTGATAGCTAAATTCATTCACTAATGTTATGCCAGAGTTATTTTTCTTTGTGTGTTGAAAAGGAGAATTGGGTTAAAAGAAGAGGGACTTTTCAGACTGAAAAGAAAGGGTATGTATAGTCTTTCTATTTTGCGTTCAAATGCCTTTCTTCTTAGTCTTAGTTTCTTTTCTGTTGCGGTGAAGTTCCCTGACAAAATCAGCGTAAGGGAGAAAGGGTTTATTCTGACTCACCATTCCAGGTTACAGGCCATTGTTGCACAGTCACAACTGCAGGAACTCCACATCTGGACACATCGCTCCATAGCCAGGAGGCTGAGGGCATGCCCCGTTCCCTCTCCTTTTCATTTAACCTGACTTAGCCCAGGAGCTGGACTTGTCCACAGTAGGCAAGATAATTCACACATGCCTAGAGGCCTGTCTTTTGGGTGGTTGTAGATTCTGTTGAGTCATTAACACTAACCATCACAGGTTTCTTCCAGGAAGAAGGCTTGACATTTTAAGGCATAAGTATCTTATTTTGTAATGTTAAAATAACTAGATCTGCTCTCAAGTTTTGCCCTTTAATATGCTCCGTAGCAAGGCTTCCAAATGGGTTTTCCTCTTTTAGAGTAAAAGCCTTTGACCAATTTCCACAATCACTGAAAAAGAAAAACTGGAATTTTGTTTTGCTTCACAAATGCCTAAAAACTTGAGAAACACTTCCTCATTACCTAGTCAAGATGCTGTGATAACCGGTCTGTCCTGCGTAGTATCTTGGAGTCAGCAACTTAGGGGAACCGTGGAGGAAAATGCACCCTGGTCTGGCTGCAAAGGGAGGAAGGGATTGAACGTTTATGTAAGTGTTCCTGACAGGAATGTTAGCACAGTGCTTGCCATAAAGCTTGGAAGTCTTAAGAACTGTTGAGCTATATTTAGGTATCTTTTCTGGATTTCTTTGTGGTTCACTTTTTATGGAAATTAATGTAGTGAAACACTGAAGCTTTTTTCTTAAAAAAGGCATTTTTTCCAGATAAACTATAGTGTAAACATGCATATAGTGAGATGTATGTAATTCTGTAATTGTGGAATGCCTGTATGCTTTGTGTAGTACATCTTCCATGGAGGTGTCAATGAACCTACTACTTTACCTGTGAATATTTTAAATGTTGAAATAAAAACAAGAAATACACCCTTTGTGTTAGCCCATGTTCACACACCTGAAGATAGAGTACCTTTATGTTGTAAATGACGTTTCTCTGTGGATGTTCTAGAATCTGTACTAGCGGTTAGAGTGTTGAATGTGAAGGCTTTGGGGACTCGGTGTGGGATTATTTTTTTCTGTCCACTTGTGCCAAATGGGAAGAAATGCAAATGCAAAGGAGTACACAGCACCAGGTTTCCATCCTGAAGATGCTTTGCAGTCTGATGCTTCGATATGTGTCTTAGTCATTGTTCTATTGCTGAGAAGAAACACCACGACCAAGTCAGCTTTTATAAAAGGAAGCAGTCACTGGGGCCTGTTTACAATTTGAGATAGTCTATCATCTTCATGGCAGGGACCATGGTCGCACACAGGCAGACATGGTGCTGGAGAAGTAGCTGAGAGTTCTACGTCCAGATGTGTAGGCAGCAGCAGAACAGACACTGGGCCTGGGTTGGGCTTGAAACCTCAAAGCCTGGCCCTAGTGACACACTTCATCCAACAAGGCCACACCTTCTAGTCCTTCTCAAGTAGTGCCACTGCCGGGTGACTAAGCACTCAAATATGTGAGCCTCTGGGGTCCATTCTCATCCAAACCACCACAGCGTGTTTTCATTTATAAAGTCTCTATTTCATCTTTGTCAAGTTGTATTACACAGTTATATAGAGAGGTCGTTTACATTTCTGTTTATGAACTTCAGTAGGGATAGACACATGGAGAGTAACTTAGGACGTTTATGGGACTTTCAGCCTTGGATTCTAATAAAACATGGACTCAAATATCAGAAGGGAAAACAAAAGTAGTACTTGAGATTTCTATAGTATATGGATCAAAGAAGTGAATAGAATCTAAAAGGGATTTTACACATGTGCAGTAGGTTGCATGTGCTCATTTACTACACAGTGGTCTGTTGATGTCCATTTAAGTAAATGTCTTTCCACATAGGTCTTTGCCTCCTGCCTTCCATAAGGTCTTCAGAGTCCATATTCTCTAGAATTACTCTTAAACTCATTTTAGTCTTGGACTAATAGTGACCTGACTCTGTTTGATCCTATGTTTTACTTACAGGCTTCTTAAACTTTGTTGCAGGCTAGAGTTCAGTTTATTATCTTCTAACAGAATTGAGAAGTATAGAAAAAGTCTGAAATGAGAGCAAAGTTTTATTGGCAAGCAGTCTAGACTTGAGACTGAGTGGGGTCCCAGAGTCGGAAGACCCCTAATAAGGAGAGCTAGGCATTTACTTGGTTTCCAGTACCCACTCCTGGCGACTCCCTTTTCTCTCCTCCATTGGCCCTATGGTGTTCATGTGTCCTTTCTGGCACGGCACTAGGTTTCACGTTGCTAATGGGGCCTCTGTTTTTGTACATGGGCGTGGAAACAGCTGCAGTAGGGCCCTCTGCCAGAGCCCATGTACAGACTACTGCTTGTTAGTTGGGGGCCCCAAGCCCACTTCATGGTGTAGTGGGGAGGGAGAAATTTACTGCAGGTGAAAGGGGAAGTGACCTTTTCCTCATTGGGTTGCCCTCTCCCCTTGGCGCGGATAACTACTGTAATTAGATCATGACATACACCACTTCCTTTCTTTGATTCTGACAACACACTTTACCTCTGAATCTCAGGTGGATACAAAATGTTCCTTGTTTCAGAAAAACTGGACCAAGTACTTCTACCATCAAAACCTAGAACACATCTGAAATTGTATGTAATGACTTTAGTGTATCCTGGAAAGTGCTAGGAAGTCCCAGTTTCAACTGTCCTGTTGAAGATGGATTTAGATTTCAGCCTGGTTTTGTTTCCTATTACTGTGATAAAATATCCTGATAAAAACGACTTAAGAGAGAAAGGCTTTGTATTTTTTTGGCTTAGAGTTTCAGAGTGACCATCACGGTGGGGAAGACATGGCAGCAGGTAGGGAAGTCACAGGGGGAGGAGTGGCAGTCTGGCTGGTCACAGTGCATCTAAGGTCAAGAAGCAAGTGGGTGAGACGAATGAGGAAGGACACTTAGGTGGGGAGAATGTAGGGCAGTTGTGAGGAGGGATAACACTAACGATGTTTGAAAAAGCCACTTGGAAGTATTGAGTCCTAATCATAGAGATACATCTACATATACAAGAGTTTAACTGGAGCTATCCTATGTAGGTTGGCAAAAAGTCCAGTGCCAAGTATGGGATGCTTCTCCTTGAGTCGTTGGTCAGGGGTGTCCCAGAGACCCTCCCACCCACCACCACCACCGCCAAAAAAGAAAAAAAAAGACAAAGGCTGTTGCTCTTGGTTACCCATCAGAATTTGGTGAGACCCCATTGCTGAAGACATCATATTTGGTAGTAGGATGTGGGGAAACCTCTAGCCAGCTTTCATAGCACCAGAAGGTACAATGTAGGATGTTGGGAAAGTCGACAGTTTTACTTGAACTGTCTGTGAGCTACAATAGTGACCAGTGTGCCCAGATAATGGCCGTGGGCACAGCAGTGACGTGTTACAGTAGTAATCACGGCTTTCTGATCGGAATTAAGGCCCGGTGCCTCGGAGTTAATGTACCTGAACCTGTAAATCTGACCAAGAACTAACGGCTAAGAAGTTCCTAGTCCCCAGTGCTGCGTGGCATAGTGCATGTCCTACTGCTCTTTTGCTAAAGGGTCATAGTAGCGCAGTATCCTCTACATTTGCTTCTCCACACCTGTAAGTTAGTGCAGCTCTGTCCTCATTGGAGAAGTTTCTTTGTGTAGTGGGCACTGGTTAATGCAGAAACTCGTAACTGGTCAATACAGACTCTGAGGAATGCTCAGCCGTAGATGAGACATCCATATAACACCCCCTTCCATCAGGGCTCAGGGCTCATCCTTGGAAGAGGAGGCAAAAAAGATTGTAAGACCTAAGAGCTAGGGAAGCTCATTGCGAAGCTGACTTGGTCTGGACAGGACCACTGCCCTCAGGAAGGAACTTAGCAGCTGTGGTTGGTTGCCACACAGCCAAGTATCCGAGCACAGAGTAGGGAGGGTTCATTAGCCTTCATCCAGTAGCCGAGGAGGAGGAGCCGTTAATGGTTTCTGAGAGACAGAGAGTTGGTTTTCTTTAAGGATGTAACCCTTGATAAGCCGACCGCAGGTCAACACAAACTGGACTAGGTGGGTTATAAAATAAATGAGGTCATGAAGTTAGGAGTGGGGGTAGATTTGGGAGGTGCTGGGGGTGGGATGGCTATGATAAATGTTATATGCAGGTATGAAATAATAAATATATTAAAAATGAAAACCAAGCCTTAGAGCCCTCCCCCAGTGACATACTTAACTCCAGCAAGGAGCCACCTCCTAAAGGTTACATAGCCTCCCCGAAGAGTGACACCAGCTGGGGCCCAAGTGTTTAAATACCTGAGCCTATGGGAGAAATTTCACATTCAAAACACAACTTTATTTTCTAAAAATGCACATTGGTATAAGAATGGTAAGAGAGCACTTAAATACTCCCTTACTCAGTCAGACACCTGTTCAAAATGTCCACTTTCCCAATGTCGTCTGGCAAAACTTCCAATCTAGGATTGGGGATCATTTAATAAATGCCTTTTGATTTATTCTGGGAGTTTTTTTTTTTCCTTGACTTGTACAACTGTTATTTCTGAGAATCCCTAAGTGAGGTTCACTGGGACTGATACATGATGATACGTGGGGAAAGGTTCAGGCAGTTCAAATGAGGGAGAAAGACTGTGATTGGGAGCTAGGCTGTGAATTAGGTGGCCCACGTGCGGACTATAGAGGAGTGCAGGTCACGGGTGGGTGTCTGAGAGGAGCAAGGGTGTACCTGCTTTCTTTTATCACAGGCTTAAATTGAGTCAGCTGGTTTCACGTCCCTCTCCTTGTGGGTTTTCTTGGTGTGGCTTCTGAAATGCCACCCTAGATCATCAGCATGTTTTTATGCCTCAGGTTTGAAAGTGTCTCCTGGGGTTCAAGTTTGAATACTAACCCATTAAAAATAATTTCAGAAGCCCCAAAGGCTTTCTTCGGAGATCTTGGTAACAAAGGGTTAACTCTGCTGCTTTTGAAGATGAGAAAGGGCTTCCTGCTCATTCTACAGCCATTAATTACCAGGCAGAGGAGGCTCTTAGAAACACTTGATAATTTTGGCACATTTGAGCCCTTCATGGTGGTACTTGAAACAGAAGCTGCTTTCATCAGAAAAACTCACAATTAAAAAATGAATCTAAATTGCATCCAAGAGTGGGTTCCTAGCTTATTTTTATATTTATGTATTTACTTTTTTTGGGTCAGGGTCTCACTGTGGAGCCCTAGCTGGCCTGGAACTCACTGTGTAGACCAGATGGAATCCACAGAAATCCTCCTGTCTCTGCCTCCAGAGTGCTGAGATTAAAAGCATGCCTCGTCATACCTGGTTCACAGCTTTTCCCCCTTTCTTTTTAAAACTGTAGCAATAATTAGGGATGTGTGGGAGGTCACAATTTAAGAATGCTTAGGATTCCTTCCTTTAAGTGTTGAAAAGTTCAACTAGACAGGTTTGACCGCTATCCTTCGTACAACCTATCCCTTACTGTAAACTGCCCTGTGGGGAGTCTGTTATACATAGATGTGGGTTAAGAGTCCCCGTTTATTGAGAACCGGGGTAGAGAAGCATTTATAGCAGCTGTGGGGCATTTATTTTCCCACCTGATTTTCATTATTCTCCGAGAAACGAAAATACCAGACAACATTTCATATAGGAAGAAGGCGAGGTTTCCAGAGAATCGCCGATACGGTCCAAATAGCAAAAGTGTCAGGGCTGGGATTTGAACTCTGTCTTACTCCAAACCTTAAGCTCGTATTTACTTACGGCCTTGCGTGGCAGGCACAGGAGGAAGGCAGGACTCTTTGTTAATTGATTCAGCAATGGACTTTATTGAAGTAACCCTTGCCTTAGTTGTCGCTGTTTAGAATCAAGAGCTAGGATTAGCACCTGACCGGTGACTCCTGTTGGGTTTCTTACCGCCATCTCCCATTTCCGCTGCAGAAACAGCGACTGTCCACACTTCCACCTTCAGCTAGCTCAGGCGAAGCCTCGCTGATTCATTAAACCAGTGGTCCTTAACCTGTGGCTCTCCATCCCTTGGGAAGTAATTTCTAGAGTTGGGGGAACTGTATTACAGGGTCGAAACACTAGGGGGCTGAGAACCACTGCTTTAGCCTAAACTAAGAAAACCCGACTGTATTACTAAGATTTCATCCTGGCCAGACCTCATGAGGGAGGGGCAGGAGGAGCTGCGCTTGAGTCAAGGGCTGTGTGTACAGGGTCGCTTTGGTGTGGTCTTGGGTGGTTGCCAGGCACCCCGCGCGCGTTGCGACTATAAAAGCTTAACCATTAATGAAGATGATGCTGGGGGGAAAAGAAGAGAAATACTAAATCCCCGACCCTGGCTTCCTCTGTCCACTTGTACACAATAGCGAGTCCACCATTGGTTCTGGACCCAGGCTCTTTTCGGTGCCTGAGCGTAGGACGGCTTCCGGAACCCTTTCAGATTCGCTCTTGATCTTTCGTATCCGGCCTCCAGCCCCGCGTCAGGCCCACCTTGACTCGCTGTGAGTCTCAAAGAACCGTGACCTCTTCGGTTTCCAACTCACTTCCTTTAGCCACCGCTTTGCCTGTTCTTAGGTGTACATATTTTAATACAGCTTACTGTCTTCATGGTCTCTATGAAGTCCTCTCCATTAGGTAGGGCTCTAGAAAGGCACAAGGAATTGAGAGGACTCCTTAGGAAACGCGCCTCGCGTAATTACAGAGGTCGATTTTTTTTTTAACAGCATCTTACTATGTAGTCCTGACTGGCCTTGAAACTTGCTACATAGATCAGGCTGGTCTTAAACTCACGGAGGTCCGCCTGCCTCTGCCTTCCGAGTACTAGAATGAGCATGTGACTGGTCATTGAGCTTTAAGGTCCTGCTTAAAGGCTGGAGAGGCAGAGAAGCGAGACTAACAAGGTCGAAGGCCCAAAGACCCGGGATAATGGTAAAGCTTTAGGTCCCAGGCAGAAGGGCTGACCTAGAGTTTCCACGTCCAAGGGCAAAGATAGATGAGGCTTAGTTTCAGGAGGAGAAAGAGGGGAGGGAGAGAGGAGAGAACATTCATCATTTCTCCCTCTATGTTTTTGTCTTTTGTTAAGCTGATTGGGTGGTGTTTACCCTTTCTTGGAAAGAGAACACCTTCCTTCTCTTCTGGAAGCTGTCGTACTTAACTAGCTAAGTGAGTTACCCTTAATCTAGTCCAGTAGACATTGCAGCCAGACGGCATGACCTGGGTAGACCAAGTACCCATGGTAAGTAGGAGTGATTAAATTTTTAGATAATTCTTTGGAATAAAGGTGTGTAAGGAATGATCACACAGAAATAAGAGTTAGAAACTTATGTGGCTATCTTTGAATTATTCTCCCGATGGACCAGGCCAGGGTTGGCCGTCAGGGCAAACACCAGTTAAGGTTCCCCGAGCGTATTATGTTCAAGTGAGGGCAATGGTTGGGAGCTTTTGGTCTGGGAACTTCAAACCTCCTGATTTTCCTGGACCTTCACTTCCCACAGAAGCAACTGTCCTCTCTCCTCTTTCCCCGTAGTCAGACTTAGCCCAGTAATTGTCATTTCAGGAGTATTGGGCCCTACACTATTACTGTAGGTAATGAAAGAAGGAATGCTAACCTTTCTAAGTCTCGGGGAGTTTTGTGAGCATAATGCATCTACTGAGGATGTAACACCACCAATGACCCCTCTCACTCTAGTGTGTAGAGAGGAATTTTAACCCAGCTCTGCCGAGGGATCACATCCAAAGACTTTCTAGGTCTGTGTGATCTACTGGAATACAGACACACCATTAGTATACACCTTTAATTCCAAAGAATGAAGGTAAAGTTGGTTTGTAGAAGAAAGTAGCCATGTTTGAAAGTGCTGTTTAATTGAGGAGCAGACAAAGTGATGAGTCAGAGAAAGATTTGACAGAATGCGTCAGAGATAGGATATGCCCAACTTACACAAGAACAGCACAGGAAAGAGAGGCTACTTAAGAGCAGAGACAGACAGACAGACAGACACACACACACACACACACACACAGAGAGAGAGAGAGAGAGAGAGAGAGAGAGCGAGAGAGAATGGCAGCTTTACGGGGCAGTTTTGCAGAGTCAGACTGCAGAGAGAACAAGGTAGACACAGGTAAAAAACAGAAAGATCCAGAGAATGAGGAGTCAGAAGATTAGAACATTTCCAAAGTTAGTTTGAGGCCAAGCAGAGCAATTCAAGCAGAAGCCAAGAGAAGCTGGATGGAATCAGTCAGCGTGGAAGATTAGATTGTACAGAGGCTAGAAGCTTCAATGCCTAGACCGAGGGACAGTTAGAACAGAGAAGGAAATATTCTGGGCTCAGCCCCAGTCAGGCTTTCACACAGCGTGGGTAAACCTCTCACCTCATCCCTTGACATTTACACTAGTGTTTTGTGTCTTTTTGTGATAGTCTCATATAGTTCGTTCTGGTCTCGAACTTGCTATGTAGTAGAGGAGGACCTTAACCTTCTGATTTATGCCTCTACTTCCAGGGTGCTGGGCTTATAGATGTGCACCATTACACACAGTTTATGTGCTGCTAGGGATTGAACCTGGGGCTCTGTACTTGCTAGGTAGCACTTTAGTAATACAGCCAAACCCTGACTCTTTTTTTTTTTTTTTTTTTTAAACCCTGACTCTTAATTTTCACTTGGACTGGTTTTTTTTTTCCCCTCAGTTACTTAGGGATTGGTTTTACTTTCATAAACTCCAAATCTATAAGAAATTTGAACAAATGATTTTAGGAAGCATATTCTCTTTCTTTTTTTTTTCTTTCTTTCTTCTATTCTCTTTTTGGTTTTTCAAGATAGGGTTTCTCTGTGTAGCCCTGACTGTCCTGGAACTCATTCTGTAGACCAGGCTAGCCTCAAACTCAGAAATCCGCCTGCCTCTGCCTCCCACGTGCTGGGACTAGAGGCGTGCACCACCACTGCCCGGCTAAAGATTTGTTTATTTATTATATGTAAGTACGCTGTAGCTGTCTTCAGACACTCCAGAAGAGGGAGTCAGATCTCATTACGGATGGTTGTGAGCCACCATGTGGTTGCTGGGATTTGAACTCAGGACCTTCAGAAGAGCAGTCAGTGCTCTTACTGCTGAGCCATCTCTCCAGCCCTGGAAGCATAGTCTCCACCCATTATTTCACAATGTTTTGTCTTGCTGTTTGAGAGTAAATTGTAGAGTCGTATATGCACACATATATGCTTAGATATTCTCACTTAAACAGTTTGGAGGTAAAGTACTTTCCCCCCAAACCTTCTGTAGTGGTTTGAATGAGAATGGCCCCTTGGGCTCATAGGTTTGAATACTTGGTTGCAGTTGGTGAAGCGGTTGGGGAAGGATTAGGAGGCGTGGCCTCGCTGGAGAAGGTGTGTTACTAGAGGCGGACTTTGAGGGTTCAAAATCTCTGCCAGATGTAAGCCCTCAGCTACTGTTCTAGCAGCGTGCCTGCCTGGGCTAACCTTTTCTTCTTTTGAGATAGGTTCTCTGTGCCGCCCGGAGTAACTTCACGTTCAGAAGCCTCAGTCTCCCAAGTGCTGAGATTTCAGGTTTGTCCTACTATGTCTGGCTTCACTTTATGACTAGTTTACGATGAAGTATACAACTTGAGAGTAGCCAAATGGAAGGGCTGGCAGAACGTCTGTGCCTTCTCTGAGGGCTCTGGCTCCCGACACCTTAGTATCCGCCAACACAGGAAGTTCCCCCACTTAGTGCGTTTTTTGGGGAGCGCCTTAGTTTCTTTCCTCTTTAATGTGATTAGACACTCTGACCAAAAAAAAAAAGCAACTTGGGGAAGAAAGGGTTTGTTTTAAGGTCACAGTTGGCAGCATGTGTTCCTATCATGTTCAACCCACAAGCTTGGTTGCAAGATTACCTGAGCGAACAAGGTGGAAGGCAGTGAATGTGGAAGTCTGAATCCGGACAGGCCTGAAATGTGGCCCGAGCAGATATACAGGCAGGAAATCAAGATTCCTGGTCCCAAGCGCAGGCTGGAAGCCGTAGTACAGGAGGTGACGTCACACGTGGCTATCGGCAGGTTTCATTCTTTTCCTCCCTGTCTGGTCTTTCTTAGAGGAAGCATCTGTTGAAAAGTTCTTGTCGATTCATAGAAGTGTCAGACCGAGGAACCACTTGTTGCGGTTCTTCAGCTGGGCTCTCTAGAACTGGAGTCTCTGTGTGTGACTAGAAAATTTGGACTCTTCGTGGTTTTTTTTTTTTTTTTTTTTTGGTAGCTCCAATAGATGTTTAAACATAGGTGTGTCCTGTGAGTGGCTGTCGAGGAAGTTGGACGTATTATAAGCTATGCATCAATACTGTGCACAGGGAGTTTCTTGCTGGTTTTGGGTCGCACACTCATGAAAACTCAATGTAAGGAATCTGGAAAGTTCTTGTGTTTGAGACAGCGCTACCATCGCACAGCCTCTCAAGGAGCCTGCAAGCAACAGGGAGATGGTCCCGCATCGCCACCTGGCGGCCGGAACGGGGATAGAACGGTGACCACACTGGTCAAACTGGTGAAATACATTATTTCCAGTCAGCTCTGGACCAGAACTTTTGTTAAACACAACAAAAATAATTAGATGAAAAACGAAAATATAAAGACATAATTTTTATTATTAAATCCATCAAACTGTAACACTTCAATTAGTATAACTTCAATAAAAAAGACAAGGATAAGGAAAACTGCCCAATTTGTTCATAAAACTGAAGGGGAAGTTGGAGTGTAATGGCCACATCTTCATATTAAACGCTCTGATGTAATTTTGAATAAATGCCATAAGTATAAATATTTCTTTACAGTAACAGGTGAACTTGTTTCTTTTTAAAATGGTTGCTGCTATGTATTCGGATGCGAAATCCTGTACGCCAAGATCTGGCTGCCCCAAGAATTTCCACATACGCCAGCCTTTGCTGGGTATACCTTGCTCCCCAACTTAAAACTATAAGTTAAATAAAACTGGTGATGGTCAATTACTTGGGGAGAGTAGGAGGAGGCAGGGTTTTAGTTACCAGGTGGGGGTCACAGGAGGAAAAGGAGAAAGGAGGAGAGAGAAGGTGCATAGAGGAGGAAATAGCTGAGTTTGGTGCCACATGCCTGTAATCCCTGACATTTAGGAAACTGAGGCAGCGAGATTATGAGTTTGAGGTCAGCCTGGGTTACATAGTAAATTCCAGGCTAGCCTGAGCTACAAGAGGAAAACTGTTTAAAAAACACCCGGGGAAAAGATCCATTATATATTAAATTGGCGACTTTGCTATCTGTGGGGATAATGTATGTTTTGAAAAGTGTGGCAAAGAAATTGGCTCACAGGGTAGATTTAGCGTGAGCTGAAAACACTTTAAGGGCATCCTTAGCAAACAGAGTATTAATTTTAAAATTTTATGTAGAACAAATAAGTCAAGGCTACATACATTTTCATAAATTATCTCTAATCCTGGATCAGCCAATTTGAGTAACTTTTATCCAGAATACATTTTCTCTCTTCAAGCTATAAACTTGCAACTTAACTGAGTATTTCTATCCCTGTCTAGATTTCAAATGAATGAGATTCGGATTGATTCATTTAGCTTTAGTGCAATTACTGGGTAAATCACCCGTACTATAATTTTCTAACGCTAGACTGGCTACTTCCTCAACCGTGCTCCCTAAATACTTGCTGTTTGAGTCTTTCTGGGTTATTTCTGCTCCGGCAGTCTGTCCTGGTGGACTCTTTCACTTGAGCCTGTGTTCCTGGTCCATCGAGTCTAATGGAGATCTCTTCTCGCTTTTTCTTCCTCCTCTATGCACCTTCTCTCTCCTCCTTTCTCCTTTTCCTCCTGTGACCCCCACCTGGTAACTAAAACCCTGCCTCCTCCTACTCTCCCCAAGTAATTGACCATCACCAGTTTTATTTAACTTATAGTTTTAAGTTGGGGAGCAAGGTATACCCAGCAAAGGCTGACGTATGTGGAAATTCTTGGGGCAGCCAGATCTTGGCGTACAGGATTTCGCATCCGAATACATAGCAGCACCAGACCAACTCCCAACCATTACTTGTTTTGGTTCTTAGATATTATTTGTCATGGAAAAATATGTGGCACGAAACTCTTAAAATAATTGAAAATGCTGAATAACTGAAAATACAGGAAGATAAGTGAAAAGACGGAGCTAGCGATGCCAGGGGCTACACGTGAAATCTCAGTCACCTTGCCTAAGCATGAACTGATCATGGGTGACACGAATAAACATGCTAACTTGGGTGGGGTTGGGGTGGCGGGTGGGGTGGCCCGGGAAGACTCAACCCTACATGAAGAACTATAGGCTACTATACGATACGATGCTGAGAGCAGAAATAGTCTTCCCCTTGGAGGAGCACACCAACTGGCTATCCGATACTGAGCGGCCCTGAGAAGCATACATACTGTACTGGCTGGTTTTATGTGTCAACGTGACACAGGCTGGAGTTACCACAGATAAAGGAGCTTCAGATGGGGAAGTGCCCCCATGAGATCCAGCTGTAAGACATTTTCTCAATTAGTGATCAAGAGGGGAGGGCCCTTTGTGGGTGGTGCCATTCCTGGGCTGGTAGTCTTGGGTTCTATAAGAAAGCAAGCTGAGCAAGGCAAGGGAAACCAAGTCAGTAAGTAACATCCCTCCATGGCCTCTGCATCAGCTCCTGCTTCCTGACCTGCTTGAGTTCCAGTCCCGACTTCCTTTGGTGATGAACAGTAGTGTGGAAGTGTAAGCTGAATAAACCCTTTCCTCCCCAACTTGCTTCTTGGTCATGATGTTTGTGCAGGAATAGAAACCCTGACTAAGACATGTACATATAACATTATATAGACTAAGCAGGTTGAATTTGTGTGTTTAGGAATATACATGTATAAACATATATGCATATAATGACAGTTAATAAAGGAAGGGGGACTGTTTACTTGAAAGTGAGCAAGGGGGGGTGTATGGGAAAGGGAACAGGGAAATGACATAATTAGATTATAATCTCAAAAAATAAATAATAAAAAATATAACAGCTGCTAGCTCACTCCCTTGAAATGTGTGAAGAAATCTAAGCAAAGAGTCTATTTCAAATGCTCAACAGACCTTCCCGGTAACCGTGGCAACTGTAGCTGGCATGATCGGGCACTGTGGCATTACATGGGGGGTGAATATCCTGGATTTCCAGGCTTTTTTTTTTATTTATTTTATTTTATTTTTTAAATTTACATTCCAAATCATTTCCCCTTTCCCGTTTCCTCCCTCCCCGAAAGTCCCATAAGCCCCCTTCCCTCCCTCTTTTCTCCATTCAACCCCCTCTCGTTTCTCTGTCCTGGCGTTCCCCTACATCCAGTCTTTCCAGGACCAGGGGTCTCTCCTTCCATCTTCTTAGAAATCTATTGATATGCGGATTGTGTCTAGGGTATTCTGAGATTCTGGGTCAATATCCCCTTATCAGTGACTGCATACCATGTGTGTTCTTTTGTGATTGGGTTACCTCACTAAGGATGATATTTTCAAGATCTGACCATTTGCCTAGGAATTTCGTGAATTCATTGTTTTTAATTGCAGAGTAGTATTCCATTGTGTAGATATACCACATCTTCTGAATCCATTCCTCCGTTGAGGGACATCTGGGTTCTTTCCAGCTTCTGGCTATTATAAATAAGGCTGCTATGAACATAGTGGAGCATGTGTCCTTATTGCATGCAGGTAAAGCCTCTGGGTATATGCCCAGGAGTGGTATAGCCGGATCCTCCGGGAGTGTCATGCCCAGTTTTCTGAGGAACCGCCAGACTGCTTTCCAGAGTGGTTGTACCAGCTTGCAATTCCACCAGCAGTGGAGGAGTGTTCCTCTTTCTCCACATCCTCGCCAACAACTGCTGTCTCCTGTGTTTTTGATCTTAGCCATCCTGACTGGTGTGAGATGGAATCTCAGGGTTGTTTTGATTTGCATTTCCCTAATGACTAAGGATGATGAACATCTCTTTAGGTGCTTCTCAGCCATTAGATATTCTTCAGGTGAGAACTCTTTGTTTAGCTCTGTACCCCATTTTTTAATAGGGTTACTTGCCTCTCTGGAGTTTAACTTCTTGAGTTCTTTGTATATATTGGATATTAGCCCTCTGTCGGATGTAAGGTTGGTAAAGATCATTTCCCAGTTAGTTGGTTGCCGCTTTGTCTTTTTGACAGTGTCTTTTGCCTTGCAAAAACTTTGTAATTTAATGAGGTCCCATTTGTCTATTCTTGATCTTAGAGCATAAGCTATTGGAGTTCTGTTCAGGAAATTCTCCCCTGTGCCCATATGTTCAAGGTTCTTCCCTAGTTTCCCTTCTATTAGTTTCAGTGTGTCTGGTTTTATGTGGAGATCTTTGATCCACTTAGAATTGAGCTTAGTGCAAGGAGATAAGGATGGGTCAATTTGCATTCTTCTGCATGTTGACCTCCAGCTGAGCCAGCACCATTTGTTGAAAAGGCTATCTTTTTTCCACTGGATGGTTTTAGCTCCTTTGTCAAAGATCAAGTGACCATAGGAGTGTGGATTCATTTCTGGGTCTTCAATTCTGTTCCATTGATCTACATGTCTGTTACTGTACCAATACCATGCGGTTTTTAACACTATTGCTCTGTAGTACAGCTTGAGGTCCTGGATACTGATTCCCCCAGAGGTTCTTTTACTCTTGAGAATAGTTTTAGCTATTCTGGGTTTTCTGTTATTCCAGATGAATTTTTGAATTGCTCTTTCTAACTCTATGAAGAATTGAGTTGGGATTTTGATGGGGATTGCATTGAATCTGTGTATTACTTTTGGTAAGATGCTCATTTTTACTATATTAATCCTGCCAATCCATGAGCATGGCAGATTTTTCCATCTTCTGAGGTCTTCTTCAATTTCTTTCTTCAGAGACTTGAAGTTCTTGTCATACAGATCTTTCACTTGTTTGGTTAGAGTCACGCCAAGATACTTTATATGGTTTGTGGCTATCGTGAAGGGTATCATTTCTCTTACTTCTTTCTCAGCCTGCTTATCCTTTGAGTATAGGAAGGCTTCTGACTTGCTTGAGTTGATTTTATATTCGGCCACTTTGCTGAAGTCGTTTATCAGCTGTAGGAGTTCTCTGGTGGAGTTCTTTGGGTCGCTTAAGTATACTATCATATCGTCTGCAAATAGTGATAGTTTGACTTCTTCCTTTCCAATTTGTATCCCTTTGACCTCTTTTTGTTGTCTAATTGCTCTAGCTAGAACTTCAAGTACTATATTGAAAAGATATGGAGAGAGAGGGCAGCCTTGTCTAGTCCCTGATTTTAGTGGGATTGCTTCAAGTTTCTCTCCATTTAGATTGATGCTGGCTACCGGTTTGCTGTAAATTGCTTTTACTATGTTTAGATATGGGCCTTGAATTCCTGATCTTTCCAAGACCTTTAGCATGAAAGGATGCTGAATTTTGTCAAATGCTTTCTCAGCATCTAATGAGATGACCATGTGGTTTTTTTCTTTGAGATTGTTTATGTAGTGGATTACATTGATGGATTTCCTTATATTGAACCATCCCTGAATCCCTGGGATGAAGCCTACTTGATCATGGTGAATGATCGTTTTGATGTGTTCTTGGATTCGGTTGGCAAGAATTTTATTGAGTATTTTTGCATCGATATTCATAAGAGAGATTGGCCTGAGATTCTCTTTCTTTGTCGGATCTTTGTGTGCTTTTGGTATTAGTGTAATTGTGGCTTCATAGAACGAGTTGGGTAGTGTTCCTTCTGTTTCTATTTTGTGAAACAGTTTGAAGAGTATTGGTGTTAGGTCTTCTTTGAAGGTCTGATAGAATTCTGCAGTAAAACCATCTGGACCTGTGCTTTTTTTGGTTGGAAGACTTCCAATGACAACTTCTATTTCTTCAGGGGTTATAGGACGGTTTAGATGGTCTATTTGATCCTGACTTAATTTTGGTACTTGGTATCTGTCAAGGAAATTGTCCATTTCCTCAAGATTTTCTAGTTGTGTTGAATACAGGTTTTTGTAGTAGGATCTGATGATTTTTTGAATTTCCTCAATTTCTGTTGTTATCTCCCCTTTTCGTTTCTGATTTTATTAATTTGGATACTATCTCTGTGCTCTCTGGTTAGTCTGGCTAAGGGCTTATCTATCTTGTTGATTTTCTCAAAGAACCAACTCCTCGTTTTGTTGATTCTTTGTATGGTTTTATTTGTTTCTACTTGATTGATTTCAGCCCTGAGTTTGATGATTTCCTGCCTTCTACTCCTCTTTGGTGTATTTGCTTCTTTTTGTTCCAGGGCTTTCAGGTGTGCCATTAAGCTGTTAGTGTATGCTGTCTCCCGTTTCTTTTTGGCAGCACTCAGGGCTATGAATTTTCCTCTTAGCACTGCTTTCATTGTGTCCCATAAATTAGGGTATGTTGTGCCTTCATTTTCATTAACTTTCAAAAAGTCTTTGATTTCTTTCTTTATTTCCACCTTGACCAAGTTATCATTGAGTAGAGCATTGTTCAGCCTCCATATGTACGTGGGTTTTCTTTTGTTTTTGTTGCCATTGAAGACCACCCTTATTCCATAGTGATCTGATAGGAGGCATGGGATTATTTCTATCTTCTTATATCTGTTGAGGTTCTGATTTGTGACCAATTATATGGTCAATTTTGGAGAAGGTACCATGAGGAGCTGAGAAGAAGGTGTATTCTTTAGCTCTAGGATGAAATGTTCTATATATATCTGTTAGTTCCAGTTGGTCCAAGGCTTCAATTAGATTCACTGTGTCCCTGTTCAGTTTCTGCTTTCCTGAACGATCCATTTCAGAGAGCGGGGTGTTGAAGTCACCCACTATTATTGTGTGCGGTGCGATGTGTGCTTTGAGTTTTAGTAAAGTTTCTTTTACGAATGAGGGTGCCCTTGCATTTGGAGCATAGATATTCAGAATTGAGAGTTCTTGATGGTGGATTTTTCCCTTGATCAGTATGTAGTGTCCTTCTGTGTCTTTTTTGATGACTTTAGGTTGAAAATCAATTTTATCTGATATTAGGATGGCTACTCCACCTCGTTTCTTGGGGCCATTTGCTTGTAAAATTGTTTTCCAGCCTTTTACTCTGAGGTAGTGTTTGTCTTTGACACTGAGGTGCGTTTCCTGCATGCAGCAAAATGCTGGGTCCTGTTTACGTATCCAGTCTGCTAGTCTATGTCTTTTAATTGGGAAATTGAGACCATTGATATTAAGAGAGATTAAGGCATAGTGATTATTGCCATCTGCCATTCTTGACGCTATCTTTATGTTTGAGTGGTTATCTACTTTTGGGTTTGATTCAAGAAGGTTATTATCTCATTTTTTCCAGGGTGTTGTTTCTCTCCCTGTATTGGAGGTTTCCACCTATTATCCGTTGCAGGGCTGGATTTGTGGAAAGATATTGTGAAAATTTGGTTTTATCATGGAATATCTTGGTCTCTCCATCTATGGTGATTGAGAGTTTTGCTGGGTATAGTGGTCTAGGCTGGCATTTGTGCTCTCTTAGTGTCTGCATGAGATCTGCCCAGGATCTTCTGACTTTCATAGTCTCTGGTGAGAAGTCTGATGTGATTCGGATTGGTCTTCCTTTGTATGTTACTTGGCCCTTTTCTCTTACTGCTTTTAGTATTCTTTCTTTGTTTAGAACATTCGGTGTTTTGATTATTATGTGACGGGAGTTATATCTGTTCTGGTCCAGTCTGTTTGGAGTTCTGTAGGCTTCTTGTACATTCATCGGCATCTCTCTCTTTAGGTTAGGGAAATTTTCCTCCATAATTTTGTTGAAGATGTTTACTGGCCCTTTAAGTTGCAAATCTTCACTCTCATCTATACCTATAATCCTTAGGTTTGGTCTTCTCATTGTGTCCTGGATTTCCTGGATGTTTTGGGTTACACGTTTTTTGCATTTTGCATTTTCTTTGACTGTTGAGTCGATGCTTTCTATGGAATCTTCAGCACCTGAGATTCTTCCATCTCTTGTATTCTATTGTTTATGTTTGCATCTATGACTCCTGATTTCTTCCCAAGGTTTTCTATCTCCAAAGTTGTCTCCCTTTGTGATTTCTTAGTTGTTTCTACTTCCTTTTTTAGTTCCTGGATGGATTTGCTGAGATCCTTCACTTGTTTGTTTGTATTTTCCTGTATTTCTTTAAGGTATTTTTGCATTACCTCTTTCAGGATTTCTTCCTGATGACCCACGTTCTCCTGCATTTCTCTGAGCGATTTTTGTGTTTCCTCCTCATGGGAATCCATCTGTTGATCCATTGTCTCCTGCATTTCTTTAAGCAGTTCTCGTGTTTCCTTTGTTAGGGCATCTAACCGTTGATTCATTTCTTTAAGCAATTTTTGTGTTTCCTCCTTATGGGCATCCGTTTGTTGACCCATATTCTTCTGCATTTCTTTATGCAAATTTTGTGATTCCTTAGTGAGTGCATCTACCCGTTGATTCATCTTGTTAAGCGATTTTTGTGTTGTCTCCTTGTGCGCCTCCATCTTTTGATCCATGTTCTCCCGCATTTCTCTAAGCGATTTTTGTATTTCCTTTGTAAGGGCTTCTAACCGTTGATTCATGGTCTCCTGTAACTCTTTATGAGATTTATTTGTGTCCTTCTTGTGATCCTCTAATAGCATCATGAGAAGTGATTTTAAATCCAGATCTTGTCTTTCGGGTGTGGTGGGGTATCCAGGACTTGCTGCTGTTGGAGAGTTGGGTTCGGATGGTCCCACATTACTTTGATTTCTGTTAGTAACATTCCTACGTTCGCCTTTTGCCATCTGGATACCTCTGATGTTAGTTGGTCCTGCTGCCACTGGCTGTTGGTTGGACCTCCTGTGAGCCTGCAAAGCTATTTCTGCCCCCCCCCGGATTGCCAGGATTCCCCTGGCACCGATTTCTGGGGCCTGCCTGCTCCTGAGTGACTTTGGAGCCCTAACGTGCCTTGCCCCAAGTGATCTTATGTTGGGGAGGCCTTGCACATCCAAAGGCTCAGCCTAGTGGATACCTGGAGCAGAGGTCACCAAAGGGAGGCTGGTAGGCTCCTGCCCTGTGCAGGGGTGTGTGATCTCTCCTGGGGGGGGGGAGGGGGCGTCCCTCTGCCAGGCAGAAGTCCCACAGCAGAGCTAGCACGCTGGTTACTGCAGATCTGCCCAGCACTTGGGAGCCGCACACACACAAGCAGCCTGAGACCCAAGCGATATTAAGCCTGTCTGTCTCAGAACCTGGCTGTCCCAACTTCCCAGTCACTGGAGCAAAGATGGTGGAGTGCCGATTTCCAGGCTTTTATCTCATTCCTGGGTTTTTCTGTGTCAGTAATACACTGCGAGGCTGATGCTCTCTCAATGAAGATCACGTTGGCTCTCCAGATGGAATCTAAGAAGAAACTGGTATAGAGCGGAGTCTATTTTCAGGGCCTCAGAAAGTCTTGTGTGAAAACTGTGCTGTTGAAAGTTGGGGAGTCAGAGCAAAGGCAGACTCTGTGGACTCTATGATCTCATTGTTTCCTCCTCAAAGTCTGATGTAAAATATGACTGGAAAGAAAAAAAGCTGATTAGACTGGGAAGTATCCTTCTCAGGGAGCTTATTAGAAATGCATATTTCAGGTCCAACCCTGGGCTTCCTCTGTCCATTCAACAAGGTCACCAGGTGACCTGTGAATGTCTTAGAGAATGTTGAACAGTTTAAGACAGAGCTGCTGGGGCTGGAGAAACAGCCCAGAGGTCTGGAACACTGACTGCTCTTCCAGAGGTCCTGAGTCCAATTCCTAGCAACCTCATGGTGGCTCACAACCATCTATAGTGGGGTCTGAGGCAGTCCTCTGGTGTGTCTGAAGACAGAGACAGTGTACTCACATACATAAAATCTTTAAAAAAAATGCAGCAGCTACTGTGCAATGGGTGGTAGTTTCTTCTTTCAAGGCACATTAAGTCACAGTGGTACCCTGTGGTTGGATGGATGGATGAGCAAATCGAGATATGCCCTGGCTTACTTATCCTCCCTTAGTGGGGCTATGGACAGAGTGATTTATACATGGGATCTGTGTAGTTCATGGTCAGATGACCGGACTTCACTGATCACTTCTCTTCACTGTTGTGGCTAACTCCATGCACACCTTTTTATTATTTAAAAAAAGATATGACATTTGCTTGTTCTCTCTGTGTGCGTGCTTGATGCCAAGAAGGCCAGAAAAGGGTGTTAACTCTTTTAGAACTGGAGTTACAGATGGTCGTGAGCCACCAAGTGGGTGCCGGGGACAGAACTCCAGTCCTCTGTAAGACAGCCTGTGCTCTAAACCACTGTCTCTCTAGTCCCCTTCATGTGACCTTTATAAAGGACTGGCCTCTTATTCTGCAACATGTCAGTGTGTGTGTGTGTGTGTGTGTGTGTGTGTGTGTGTGTGTGTGTGTACATACTTGTGAGATATGTTTCCTCATCCAGCCTTGAAATTACAGAGATTCACCTGCCTCTGACTCCTGAGTGCTAGGATTAAAGGTGTCAGACACCATGCCTGTCCCACACAGTATCATTTTTATAGTATGTTCTGGTTAGTTTCATGTCAACTTGACACAAGATAGAGTCATCTGAAAGGAGGGAACTCAACTGAGAAAATGCCTCTATAACATCCAGCTGTTATATATAAAATGCCAGAATATGGAATTTTCTTACTTAGTGTTTGCTTGGGGAGGGCCTAGACCATCGTGGGTGGTGCCATCCCTGGGCTGGTGGATCTGGGTTCTGTAAGAAAGCAGGCTGAGCAAGCCAGGGGAAGCAAGCCTGTAAGCAGCACCCTCCAAGGCTTCTGCATGACCTCCTGCCTCCAGGATCCTGCCCTGTTTGCATTCCTGTCTTGCCTTCCTTTAATGATGAACAGTGCTATGTAAGCCGAATAAACCCTTTCCTCCCCAAGTTGCTTTGGTCACAGTGTCTCATGACAGTACTGATCACCCTATGATGTAGTGAATTGTGAATAAGATGATCTCATACCTTGTCCTTATCCTATCAGTGGCTTTTCTGCTGCTCCTAGCAAGGAGACTGTGTGCTAGTTAGCGTCTTACCCCGTGACAAAATAGCTGAGACACAACTGAAAGGGAGGAAAGCTTTCGGTCCCTGGCTGGCTGGCTCCTCTGCCTCTGAGCCCGCGACAAGGCATCATGGTAGGAGGGTGTGGTAGAGCAGAGCCTCACTTCCGGGCCACCAGGAAGCAGGCAGAGAAGAAGGGATGAGGGATGAGATACAATCTTCAAAGTCTTTGCTCGGGCGATCTTCTTCAAGTTGGCTTGACTTCTTAACAGCCCAGTCCATAGCGGCTAGAGCAGGAAGCCCAGCAGGACGCATAGGGAACAGACAGGAAGCAAGGGAAGCCTTTACTCTGGAAGCTCCCCCACTGCCCCCCATCCCCCCAACTATGCCAATCCCCCCACCTGCCAATACTTCCCCTCTGCCAATCCCCAACCCCAGTACATGCTTCCTACAGCAAGGCTGCGTCTCCTACACATCACAAACAGCGCCACCAACTGGGGAAAAATGACTGAGACTGTGGGAGACATTCTCATTCAAACCAACACGGGACATTCCTTAGCCAATTCTCTTCCAAATTTTCTGCTTATATTTGTGGCCACTATTTTACTGAAAAGATTGGATTTTCTTACGTGTTGGAAGAAGGCCTCTTTTTCTCTGTGTTCCCTTTACCCATTAACAAATTTCATTTTTAGTGGTAGTAGATGGACGTGAAATAAATTTATAATTTAAACAAAATTATAGAAACTCAGTGTTAGCCAAGTAGCCTAAGGTGTTCACTTTTTTTTTTTTGCCAGAAGGTGGCAGCAAAGGTACGGTCAGACCTTGGATAAAAATTTTAAGTGTCATCACTCAATGGAAAACCAAACCAAACCAAATGGAAAGCAAAACCAAGAACAAACTAGACAAACAATGGGATACCACCTGCTTATTTTATTCACAGTTTCATAAGACCTGTTTTTAATAATTCAGCGTTGTTTTTAAAAGCTCTAAAATAAGCCTAATCCTTACCTCTACACTGCTAAACATGATAAAATTATAAAAATGAGTGCTTATTACAGTTATTTTGAGTCGAAGACTTTTTTTTTTGAGACAGGGTTTTTTTTTATGGAGCCCTGGCTGTCCTAGAACCAGTTCTGTAGATCACGCTGGGCTCGAACTAGAGATCTGCCTGCCTCTGGGGCTGGGATCAAAGGTGTGTGCCGCCACTGCTTGGTGGTGAGTCAGAGACTTTTTTTTGGACTAAAAATGTTTTATTGTATTTGTTTTATTTGTTTAGTGTGTGTGTGTGACACACATACATGTTCACACAAAGAAAGGGTGTGTTGTGTGTGTGTGTGTGAGAAAGAGAGAGAGAAAGAGAGAGAGAGAGAGAGAGAGAGAGAGAGAGAGAGAGAGAGAGAGAGAGAGAGAGAGAGAGAGAGCACAAGCATGTATGCCCATGTCGTGGTAAGGGAGTGGAGGTCAGAGGACAGCGTATGGAAGACGGTTCTCTCCTTCCACAATGTGGGTCTTGACAAGCACTGAGCCAGGTCTCTGATCCCATAAACAAAATGATTTTATTTAATGACTTTGTGTTTTGAGGTTCTATCAAGAGATGACAGCTACTTGTATGTCCCTGGCCCTCCTCTACTGGGGAAGGTCCAGCCAACAGAATGGCTTTGGGAGGGATACCTGCCCAGCCAGCCAGATTAGTCAAATCAACCCTGGCAAACAACAGAGTGACAGATGTCACAGCCAGATCACTCTCACATCCTACTTAATTACTTAGAACACCCCTCCTCCTGCTATGAGCTAATGGTACACAAAAATGGCTCAAGCATTTTAAATAATAGATTTGAAGTCATTTTTTTCCAGTTTCCTCTTTATGAGCTCTTTCAACTGATCAGTAAATTATAAACCACATGGAGTCATGTTAATCAAGATAACACTGTCAATCTGGTTACGTTTGCAACTGTTCCTGGGAAAGTATTCTCAGTGCAGTTAAGAGCTCTTTTCATTTGTCAGGTTAGTCCTGCAATTGGCACAGAGGGATTGGAAGTCTGCTCGCCTCTGCCTAGCTCTGCTGACTCTATAACACAGAACCCCAGCTCCTGCTGACACCACTGGTGTTCGCCCACTTCCTGTCCATCAACTCTTTCCACAGGGTCACCTTATTGTCTCTGCATAAGACATACTGACAGGTCAGGTTGTACCGTGTTCCGTGCAGCAATCTTGGGGTAACATACTACCCAGGTCCAGGGGAGCACATCACCATCCTAGGAGCATCCTGGTCAGCACCTAGGAGGTGCTGGTTAGAAGACAAACTTGGTGGCACTGAACTTGGTGCCACAGGCCTCCAGCTTCTGTTCCTCCATCTACTCCTTGTCCTTCTCTTACCACAGCACCGGACTCAAACTTCTTGATGTATTGGATTCTGTATTCTTGATTCTGGCCTTTTAGCTGGTCCATGAGGTCTCCAAGTACCAAGTGCTCCACTGACAGCATTGATAGCTTTTAGTGGGAGCATTGCTAATCTGAACTAGCCTTCTCTAGTGTAGGTCGGCTGTGAGAGGGTCCAGCCTGGGCTCTTCTGGGTCAGATTCAGATCACAGTGTGGTAAGCTCAGCACGCAGAGTTCAATGAGTGGTCATGTCCCAAGTGCTCATGGGTCCCCTAGGTGCCAGTTTCCTCTTCCCAGATAATGTTTCTGGTCACAGAAGCATGCATGAGTTCTGAGGATTATTAGTCATGGAATGTACCCAGGCTATTTTACACACAGATTTCTCATGACCCTTGGAACTGGCTTTGAGAATCAGCCCACACTGGGGCCCACTGAAAATTTTGAGTCCTATCTCAGGGGCAGGTTGCTAATTGAGTGCCACTAGAGTCCGTTGGGTACCATGTCAGATGGCAGGACTCCTGTCCCCATGGGAGTTGTCCACATTGCTGGCACTAGAGTTGTGCTGATGGACACTGGGCCTTTGATATGGCAGCTCCCAGCTGTTTCCCAGCTCTCCTTCTGGCCTTGGACTGATCGAGTCAAAGGCTCCATGAAGTTAAACTTTTCTCCTACAGTTCTTTCAATTTAAGATACAGTAAAAAATGAAATTAATGCTCAACTAAAAACTTCACAGTGTTCTATAAATTCTCACAGTGGTGTGCCACTTGGTGCTGATTCTTATTTTCCAAAAGGGAAGATGCTAAGGTTAGTGATTGGAATGATCTCAACCGATGTCATTGTGATTGATATGAGAGATACAGGGCTAAAGGATGAGAGATGCTGGAGCAGATGACCCTCTCCCTGTTTTCTCTCCAGTTCCAAGTTTCAGCATTCCCCTGCCAGCCACCCAGTGCAATGTCCCCTCCCTTCTTCCTCCGTCTCCCTCCCGTTTTCTCTCCCTCCCTCCTTTCCTCCCCCTTTTCTCTCCCTCCTTTCCTCCCCCTTCCTCCCCCCTTTCTTCCTTCCTCCCCCTCTCTTCCTTCTTTCCCCCTCTCTCCCTTCCTTCCCCCTCTCTTCCTTCACTCTCTCTTCCTTCTTCCCCTTTCTTCCTTCCCCCTCTCTTCCTTCCTTCCCCTCTCTTCCTTCCCCCTCTCTTCATTCTTCCCCCTCTCTTCCTTTCTCCCCCTCTTCCTTCCTTCCCCCTTTCTTCCTTCCTTCCCCAGCTCTTCCTTTGTCCCCTCTTCCTTCTTTCCCCCTCTCTTCCTTCCTCCCCTCTCTTCCTTTCTTCCCCTCTTCCTTCCCCCTCTCTTCCTTCCCCCTCTCTTCCTTCCTCCCCCTCTCTTCCTTTCTCTCCCCTTCCTTCCTCCCCTTTCTCCCTTCCTTCCCCCTCTCTTCCTTCCTTCCCCCCTCTTACTTACTTCCGCCTCTCTTCCTTCCTCAACTCTTCCTTCTTTCCCCCTCTCTTCCTTCCTCTCCTCTCTTCCTTCCTCCCTGTCTGTTCCTTTTTCTTTATTGAGCTCATTATATACCAGGATCTGCTTGAGCGACTGGAATAACTGTGACCAAGACTATACTTTATATTCTAGAATACACTATGGTATGGTGTTACCTAGAAGAACTCTCTAAGATGGTAGAAATCAAGTTCAGGCCATAAACTCTGGGCGATAATGATGATCGTTTACCGTGGTGCACAGTACAGTATCCCTCAGTAAAGGGCTTCAGTTCATCTGACTGGGCGATAGGGACGATCGTTTACCGTGGTGCACAGTACAGTATCCCTCAGTAAAGAGCTTCAGTTCATTTGACTGGGTGATAGTGATGATCGTTTACCATGGTGCACAGTACAGTATCCCTCAGTAAAGGGCTTCAGTTCATCTGACTGGGCGATAGTGACGATCGTTTACCGTGGTGCACAGTACAGTATCCCTCAGTAAAGGGCTTCAGTTCATCTGACTGTTGGTAGGACTGGACTTGGAAGGGTTCCATTAGCTTTAAGATTTTGTAACTCTGTTTCCACAGAATAAAATTCCACAGATTCCTCTGGCAGCAGAGCTTCAGTGCCCAGTGTCCCACTGGTTTTAGAGTCAGGACATCTCATGGAAACAGTCAGGAAATAAGCCGGGGTCTGTGGCACGATTTCCAATGGGCACAGAGGGCACCCAGTGCAAGGATGGATGCCTCAAGTCTTAAGGACACCTCTCTCCACAGAATTCTCAGCTAAGCAGTGGGGATGTCTGGAGGCAAGGATAAAGTTGCTCACAGATGTAGGAAACTGCACATGCTGGACATTGAATTGCAAGGATGCCCCGAGTGTTTGGATGGGAAGATACGGCTCTCAGATTTACATTGCAATTTGAAGTCCCAGTGGCTATCTCAGAATCTATAACTTGCCCAGAACACTTTCGTTAGACTAATGTCTAAAATCTAACACAAACCTATTTTATAACGTGATATTGACTAGGTCATGTCAATTA
Organism: Tokudaia tokunoshimensis; assembly: GCA_036184795.1. Taxonomy (NCBI): domain Eukaryota; kingdom Metazoa; phylum Chordata; class Mammalia; order Rodentia; family Muridae; genus Tokudaia; species Tokudaia tokunoshimensis. Next base: position 56,490,263 of record BTHU01000009.1, on the reverse strand, counting down.
TTGAATACTGAACTGAAAATGAAAACCAACAGTAGTCATATACTTGAAAAACACTTTCTATAAAATCCCCCTTTCCTCACTATTGGGAGGTTGAACCAATACAGGTTGGACTGTGGAAGGCAAACAGCTGACTAAACCAACTCACTGTGTGACACTATCAGCTGTATCCCCACATTTAAGTCCTTGGTTAGAATGCGATATTTACTTAGATATGTAAGAAGTGGTTTTGATTGTATTTTAGAAGAATGAGTGGACAGCAGAGAAACTGCACTTTGGTTGAGGTGCACACAGTGCCCAGCTTTGGAACCCAGTAAAGCCTGTTTGGGTAGAGTCTGAAGCAATCTGCCTTTGATTATTTGTCCTTGCTAAGTGGGGTCTGAAGCAATCTGCCTTCGATTATTTGTCCTTGCTAAGTGGGGTCTGAAGCAATCTGCCTTCGATTATTTGTCCTTGCTAAGTGGGGTCTGAAGCAATCTGCCTTCGATTATTTGTCCTTGCTAGTCACCATTGTGTCTGTGTCCTGTGAGATTATAAAACTGAAATATGTTGTTAACCACAGCAAATGCTGGTCCACTGTCATTTTCCTTGAGATCAGAACTGGCATCTTGATTTGGGTGGATCTTTTGGGTGTCTTTTCCCATACACAGATACCTCCCCTGTTACTTTGTGAAGATACCAGGCCAAACAAGTCAAAACCCTCCACTCTTTCTCTCCTTTCCTCACAATGACCAGTGGCAATCACTAGGAAGTCGTTTTCACACTATCATTGCAGAGAAGACAAAATCAACAAGTCTAAAGATGAGTTCTCTAGGACTTGCCAACTTGTCACCAACTCATTCAAGATCGAGATCGACACTGTGGAAAAGCACAGGAAGTTCTAGGGCACTTGATGCAGTGACTCTTCCCCTGAGAGAGTAAAATGCATCAGTAGGTACTCCATGGGCCACCCTAGAAAGCAGAGGATGCCCTTGAGAGACAAGGACAAAGAACATGTCTATGCAGGACAGAGGGGTCGACCTTGGGGATTTTCTTAAAGAGAACACAGGGTCTAATTAGGGCACACAGGAAAGGCAGGGACCCTACAGAATCATCATAGTCTCACTTGGTTTGGGGCAGAATTATACAATAGAAAGAAATGTTATTTTATTATTTTTAAGATTTTAATTTAGCCATTAAGGAAAAATGAATTGAAAAATCCAATTTTGTAGTTTAGTCACATCTTATGTTCTCAGTTGTCACATGTATTAGTCAGAGGTCTCACTAGAGAAACAGAGCTGATAGAATGAGTATATATCTCTATCTCTCTCTCTCTATCTATCTATATGAATATATAATGTGTGTATGTATATGTACACACACATATATATACACGTATATGCATATATGTATATATATACATATACATATTTATATTTAAGGGGGATTTAGAGTGGCTTACAGGCTGTGGTTCACCTAGTCCAATAATGGCCATCTCTCAGTGAGTAAGTCCAAAAATCCTGTAGTTGTTCAGTCCACAACACTGAATGTCTCAGCAGGTCTTCAGTATATGTCATAATCCTGAAGAAGTAGGCTCTAATGCCAGGGAATTGGGACTGAGAACAAGCAGGCCAAGAACAGAGGCTTCTTTCTTCCTCGGTCTTTTATAGGCTGCTACAAGAAGGTGTGGCCCAGATTTAAGGTGGGTCTTCTGACCAGAAATGACCCAGACTTAAGGTGAGTCTTCCTACTTCAAATGATCCAGCTAGCTAAAAACCCCTCTTGGGTATGCCTGGTGACTTCATCTTAGTGAATTCCAGAAATAGTCAGGTTGTCAACCAGGAACAGGTATCACACTCAGTCAAGTGTGTTACTATATTAGATGATGAAGGTCTATATAGCAACTGCTTAATGTGCCATGGTGTTATTGTGCTCCCTGGATCAATTAGGTCCAGGTCAATCCCCTGGTCTGACTTACAAGGGTTCGAGACAGCTCTCAAATGATACAGACCAGTTCAGAGGAAGTAGCCGCGGTAGAACTGGGATGTAACTCATAAGAGATTTTCTTGCATGCAAAAGGCTCGGATTAGATTCTCAGCTCTGCACAGACAGGGCATGGTGATGCATGTGTGTAATCTCAGCACTGGAGAGAAAGAGGCAGGAGGATCAGGCGTTCAAGGCTATGAACAGCTGCAGAGGACTCTGAGGCCACCCTGGGCTATATGAAATCCTGCCTCAAAATCAAGCAAACAAATGAATGAATAGAAAAGAAGGAACTTAATTTAATAATTCAGCACTGAGAAATTGCTATATCTTTAAGTTTATTAACTATTATTTTTATAGTTATTCGGATTTGTTAAAAAGAATTGCAAATAAAAACATCATAAATCAATATTAATCAGGTCCAAAGTCTATACATCTTGATGAACTTCTATTTAGTTTGTATCATTATAATGTGTTTATTTGTTAGTTCAGGTAGCATAAGAAAAATGGTGCATTTGTGTTTTGAATTCCAGAATTATGTCTTAGTTATGACTCAGACGTTCTGCTGAACATTGTTGCTTTTATAATTTTTTGACATGATGCCAAGAATGTTGGGGAAAAAGAGCAGATTGAGAAATTTGAGGCAAACTGAGGCAAACATCAGCAAATTTCACCCAAATGCAGAAGGAACTTGCAGTGTTCACCAGCTATTGCAACAGTCTGGATTTCTGTTTTTAAAATTTCATTGCAATAGCCAACATTTATTGAGGGACCGTTGTGTGGCCTCAGCTATGAACTCCCACGTTGGCATACAGGGATAAATTCAACATTCTCGTTCCTAACCGTTACAAGGTTGAATCAGAAATACCATTAACATTTTCTTCTGACCTGCTGCTCAAGTTGACAAATGATGAACAAGGGGCTAATATGTTCCAGGTAACATGTTAGGTGTTTGAGCCTCATTTCAGGCTTCAAACAAATTAGTTTATCGAGCAATGTAAAGTACCACCAATGTGTTTGCAGATACAAGAACTAAATTCTTTCTCAGAAAAGAAAATGCCCTGAAACCACAAAAAATGCTATCACCTTTTGATCATAGACAGGGTCCCTTTCTCTTTGGAGTACACACACTATACTTTGCTCAAGCCATCACACAACTTGTGGAGATGGACAAATGTTCAAAAGAAAGCCTTATTTTATGTTTGTTTTCAGACAATGGTAGAAGAAGCCAGGGAGACAGATACACTCCCAAGGGTCTCTTCAAACAATCAAACATCTATCCTTATGCCCGAAGATAAGTGTAGTCCTCACCTCTTATCAAGAAAACGCTTCTTTGCAAGAGATGCAGATCATTACAGAGAACCACTGTCAATCAAAATGCAGAATACATCTACAAAACACTCCCACTTCCCAACCCAGGGAACATTGCAGAAGACAGACAGAAAGATCGCAAGAGCTGGAAGATCAGAGAGTTCGCTGTGAGATTATATTGTCTAGTAATATCAAAAGCTACACCCATAGTCTCACCAACATGGCTGTCCAAATGTGAGCTGAACAAGGACAATAGCAATGAACATGGCGAACCTGAGGGAGAGAAACCTGTGAGCATCTCTCAACCCTATACAGGGGACTATGGGTAACAGTGGAGGCGGGGGATAGGGAAAGCTGGCCTTCCAGGGAAGCGCACAACGATTGGTTGTCCAGTGCCCAATAGTCAGCCCTGGAAACACACATACAGTAGCATAATATGGACCGAACAGGCTATACTTAGAAATATGTATGTATATACACATATGCATGTAATAATTAGTAAAGAAGAGTGGAAAGGGGCATATGGGAAGGTTAGGAGGGAGGAAAGAGAAGGGGGAAATGTAATTATGTTACAATACCATAAATAAAAATGGGAGTAAAAATTCATTGAAACAGTGTTTTATTTTTCTGATTTCAATTTGGAGTAATTAGTAAGGATAACAGTTATGAAAATATTTCTTCAACCCAATGCTGTCATTCAGTCTACCATAGGTCCATCAAGGATCACAGGTGTGCACAGCAGGGTACCACACAGGTCCCGAAGGATGGAGAAGTGGCAAGTGATGACCTCATCTCCTTCTACCTTCTGAAGGTCCAGTCATGGCCGTCAGAGGGTTGAGGCATTCTCTGAGGGACCATTGTAGGTGGTTTAGCATAGTGCATTATGGGAGAAGAATGGCTGTGTGATGTAAACAATTTGAGCTGACATTGGCTGTATGTGTTTTAGGATGAGTTTCTGGGCTAATCACAGGCCTTTGAGGTAGGATGTGAATAGGAAAAATATGGCTGTGTAAGTCCCCATGTTCAGGGAGAAGAACCAGAAGGGAAGTTACTGATTAAAAGTTACTGATTAAAGTTAAAGATGAGGAACAAATCCATGCTTTCTGATTAAACATTGCCTACTTACAGGGAAACAGGGAGAGGTAGAAGTCTTGTGTGTGTGTGTGTGTGTGTGTGTGTGTGTATGCGTGTGTGTGTATGTGTGTGTGTGTGTGTGTGTGTGTGTGTGTGTGGCTTGCTTGTACATACCAGAACAAATGCAGAGGAATCTTAAAAGCAAGTGGAGATGACTGGAAAAGGGAATGAGTTGGGGAACTTAAAATAAATGAAGGCTCTACTATGGTGTTAGATCTCTTTTTATTTCTTCATTAATTTTTTATTGAAAAGGGAAGTAAAAACACTTTATGATAAAATTGAAGTTTTACATGGAAAATGTTTCTGACAAAATTGAAGAAATATATAGAAAAAGATATTAAAATTGACGATTTTCATGGAAAATTAAAGAGTAAAATAGTAGATTTAAAAAACATTGCTAAATTAATTGAAAAAGGAAGTAGAAACATTTTATGATAAAATTGAAGATTTACATGGAAAATATTTCTGATAAAATTGTAGAAAAATATAGAATAACATGTTAAAATTGAAGATTATCATGGAAAATAACAGATAAAATGGTAGGCATAAAATATTTCTAAGTTGATTGAAAGTGGAATTATAAACATTTTCTGATAAAGTTGAAGATCTACAAGGGAAATATTTCTGATAAAATTCAAGAAATATATAGAAAAACACATTAAAATTGACTATTTCATGGAAAATTATACAGATAAAATGGTAGGCATAAAAATATTTCTAAGTTGATTGGGTGCTAGATTTCTTGAAGGACTATGGGACTTCATCATATTAAGAAATTAACTTGGGGGCTGGAGAGATGGCTCAGCAGTTAAGAGCGCTGACTGCTCTTCCAAAGGTCCTGAGTTCAAATCCCAGCAACCACATGGTGGCTCACAGCCATCTGTGATGAGATCTGATGCCCTCTTCTGTTGTATATGAAGACAGCTACAGTGTACTTACATATAATAATAAATAAATCTTTTTTTAAAAAAGAAATTAACTTCCATTCTCTCTCACATTCTACAGGCTTTCTAATTCCTGCCGTTTCCCTTTGCTATTAATTTATTTCACCTTTTAGACCACCCGTGGAAACCATCCTCTCTCATCTAACATTCCCTTGAGTTCTGTGCCCTCTGTTAGGCGACAGTGTCTAATGCAGTCAGTAGAGAGTCAAGGCGCCTTTGGGTAAGAAGCATCATGTTCCCTTTCATGGATTAACTCCCTTCTTGGTTGGCTTTATAAGGCCTAAAGCCGGTGCGTAGTATGTCCTTAAGACAGTCTTACAGCCTTCTCTCCATTTCAGGCGTGACGTCATTGCCAGGGTCTGTGATGACCGGCCCTCAGTGGCCTCTCGCTGCAGCGCATTGCCTCACACACCAAGAAGCCCCAGTTGCCCTTCAAGCCTGATTCAATGGCGTATAACGGTATCTAACTCTGGCCTGTTGCCCTCTGGACTCAGAACTTAAGTGGTGGCCAAAATCTTAGCTCTGAAGATGGAGACGCGGATCAGGTACCACACGGACCCGAGTGCAGGAGCCAGTCTGAATGTGTCCTGTCACTTGATAGCAGACAGACACTCCTCATGAGCTACTCAGGACTCCAGGCGCCAGGAAGTAAGTTGAGGTCAGGGAGTTTGTTTTATCTACTGATTTGGAAAAATATTTAGCCACCCTGGAACAGGGATGTTCATTCCGTGAGCCTGAAGTCATGAAATTTGGCAAGTCCTGTATCAGATGCCTAATACTGTTATACAACGCGGTCTAATTTAGATTGTAGGGCTTCCAGAGGGACCTAAGTCCCCCCTAGGACCAAAAGTCCCCCCCCCACAACTCTTTGGGTCCAACAATCAATTATAATCATCAGTAACCATAAGAATGATATCCACTGCCCAGATTTGACCTAAAGGTCAATACGAACAACTTTGCATAATCAGACATTAGTATTTAGCCCTGAGGGACATGGGGTGACTTGTACAATGATCTTGTTGTTCTACAAATAAAAAGGAGGAGACCTGCACTATGAGTGAGCTAAAATCCTCCTGAAATACAACTCTCTCTCTCTCTCTCTCTCTCTCTCTCTCTCTCTCTCTCTCTCTCTCTCTCTCTCTCTCTCGGCCCTGCCTATTAGAAAATAAAAGCGAGCTTTCTTGTTATCTTTTACCGAAGAGGCCACTATATGTCTCAAATCATTTTTTTTTCCAAACTGTTACCAAAAAAAAAAAATCACTTTAATTCTGCCACTTAAATTTTCAGGGTGTATGTGAATCTTCAAGGACAAGCTCTTGAAGCTATGACAATAACACAGTTTGGGAACAATATGACATGGAAACCAGCGTGCTCAGCATGTACCCTTACGATGCTCAGTGACAACTATGCCTATTTGCACGGGAGCAGAGTAGCAGAAAGAACACCTGCCTGAGAGTCGAGCTGGACTCAGCTCGTGGCCCGAAGACTCTTCAGTTGCCTCATCTGGATGTTTCATCCATTTCAGCAAAGTGCACTTTCTGGAAAGCTACTTGGGAAGAACATGGAGAGGTCCCAAGAAGAAAGGCAGCTTACAGTTAAATATGTTTGGAGTTGTTCCATGGAATAGAATCCCCCTGGCTTTTGAATTTCAGGCTTCTCAGGGCCTTTGAGTGTTAATGTCACTCTCCAAGAGGGAGAAATGTATAAATTAAAATGCAGCAAGTAGCCAAATGTTGCCCAAGCTTGCCCGGCTATGGGAACTTTTTTTCTTTTTCATTAAAGTATTTCATGGGGTTTAGGAATTCAGGGAAACAACTGTGTCTCTCAGGACTCTTCAGGTCATTAGTGACAGAGGCCAACTACTAGCTCAGGCAAAACATGGGAGCTATTTGCTCTGGGAACTGAATCAAAACCAGGACAAGGGTAGGGACAGTCTTGTGGGCAACTAGTATTTATAAAATACTGTTACTTATTACATTTATTTAAAGCATGTTGAGGGGTTGCACGCTATGACACCCTTGGGAAGGTCAGAGGACAACTTGCAGAAGTCAGCTCTCACCTTCTACCACATGGAGGCCTAGGGTTTGAACTCAGGTCTTCAGGCTTTGTGGCAAGCTCCTCTCCCGGCTGGGTCATTTTGTCTGTCCTATTATTTGTTATTTACTGTGAGAGGACCATGTGTCAGGCATTGTTCAAAATGCTTGATATGGATGGATTCCTTTTACTCTACTATCTCCATGAGCTAAATGCTACTGTAGCCTTCTCTATACAAACTGGAAACTCGACTCCAGACAAGGCAAGTTCTCCATGGTCACCTGGGCACTCAGATGTTATCTGGCACTTGCAAGCGCTGTGCTTCTCATGGGACTGAAATGCTGTCAGAGCTCATGTTCTTGCTATGACTGTTTGGCCTTTGACCTACTTTATTCTCGTCATCAAGGTTTTCTCATGAGATCATAGACCTGACTGTCTTCATCTTGCTCCCTCACCTCCTTCAGCAAAGGGCACCTCTTCCAATTTCTATGGAAACATTCTGGCAATGGACTACTCTATGATTAGCTGCTGACTTGGGTCATTTGTCCAATCTTGGGCCAAATGCCAGGTTGGGGTTGAGGCAAGCACACCGATCACATCAACGCACTGTGGCTGGAACACAGGGGCCCCGTGACTAGCCACATGGGCTATGTAGAGCACTTATTTAAGAAGGATGGTGTGTTCTCAAGATAGGAGGTCTAGGGCACTGAAATTCTGAACTCTAACCTTCCTTGGGATCTGTTGGTTGTTTTTGCTTTTTGAGACAGGGTCTTGACCGGTTCTGAAAGTCCTGACTTTTCTTGCTTCTGCCTCCGGAGTATGCTGTGATTATAGTCCACAGTACCTGGCTGACTCTTGTGGGGTCTTTCATAATCAAATCATACATATATATACATACATACATACATACATTTATTCACACACACATATCATATATGTTTGCAGTGGAACTAACGTGATTCCTGGCATAGCAATAGGCAGGCAATCCATTGTGTCTACTGTTTTATTCAGTTGCAGAAGATGAAGACCTTCCTTTTGATGTGGGGATGCTAACTCTGCCAGGTATAAGAACTAGCAATGAGGGCTGGAGAGATGGCTCAGAGGTTAAGAGCCCTGGCTGCTCTCCCAGAGGTCCTGAGTTCAATTCCCAGCAACCACATGGTGGCTCATAACCATCTGTAGTGAGATCTGGTGCCCTCTTCTGGATGGCAGTCATATATGCAGGCAGAATACTGTATACATAATAAATAAATCTTAAAAAAAAGCTAGCAATGAATGCTACTTTTATGCAGAACTGAGACGTGAAAGGAGACCTCGAAGGCTGAATCGAAGCCTAGATCTGAGAAGTCTGCATAAGCTCAAAGACACAAGAAGCAAGGCCACAGAAAGTGGTCACCAGATCCACATTTGTCATAAAACAGAGACACGTTCATGGAGCAGACCAGAGGCCAATATTCGGAGGCCCAATCTAGGTGAGAGGGTACAGGGACACGGGCAGAGGTCTAATTTAAATCAAGGTCTGGAGGGAACCTCAGGGGCTGGAGTGAAGGTTTCCAGGTGTCTGGAACTCAGAGGCAAGTCGCAGGTGTAGAACAGGGTGACTGGGGACTCCACAGATGCTGTGCAATGGGGCTGTATGTGTACCAGATCCAGGTGATGGAGAGCTAAACTCCATTTCCGAATAATAGGGACATGAAGTGTGCGTCACAAAAGCTCCCCTGGGTGTCTTCCACAGCTTGTTCCCCTCCCCAGCACTTCTTATGAGCCAGTCCTGTCCTTCCTTTGTGAGGAACAGCGAACCTTTTCTTCTGTGATTGTCTATGAGTTGAGTCCTCATCTTGATTGCTCTAGCAGATCCCAGCAAACCTAGTGGCTTACACAATGTGAATTTATTATCTCATGGCTGTAAAAAACAGATGCTAAAAGTTAGTCTCCTTGAGCTAACTAACATCAAGGTGCTGGGAAAGCTGTCTTCTTTCTGAGTGTCCCTCCCTCATTCTTTCCAGCTTCTAGATGCATCTGTACTACTTGACCGGTAGTACCCTTCCTCCATCTTCAAAGATAGCGGCATCATGTTTTCTAATCTTTGACTCTGACCCAGTGATTCCCTCTATTATGGTTAATATTGATTGCCAACCTGACAGAATCTACAATCACCAAAGACAGAAGTCTCTAAGCATGCCTGTTAAAGGCTAACTTTATTAAGTTACCTTGGGGAGACTCACACTCATTGGGCGACACCATTCCCTAGGCTGTGGTCTTGAACAATCTAGCTGAGCAGCAGACAATGTGAGGCTAGATGCCTGACCCTGCTACTGTGACTCTCTTCTCATGAGGGACTGTAGTTTGGATGTGAGCCCAAAACAAATCATTCCTTCCCTAAACTGTTCTGGTAAGGGTATTTTATGACAGCAACAGGAAGATAGCCAAGACACCTTAGAAGGATCCCTGTGATTACATTGTATTTACTGCTGTAGTTGGTGGCATGAACCCAGGAGAGTGGCTGCCTAAAAATATGGTGGCCTAAAGTCTCATCCAATAGTCTTTATTTAGGGCATCAGACAATTTATATCCTGAGGGTTAGTTCAGCAAAGTCATGAGCAAATTTGTTGAGTTTAGGCTGTGTACAGTCACAAGGATAATCTGTGCTTGGAAACATTGAGTAGCAAAAGCAAGATGATGATTAATCTGAAGCAAAATCCACTCCTATTTACTACACCCAGGAAGGACACGAAAGCACATCCCAGGAAAAACCCATGTTATGGAGAAACAGGTTAGAAGGCTTTTGTCTCATTTCCTTGGAGTTATCTCACAAGCACTCAGAAATCTCTTTACACAGTTTTATTTAAGGGCTGTCTTCTGAGAACATTGGATTGATAATCTCTGATAATCAAGAATAACTTCACCTCAAGGTTTTTAGTCATCCATGAAATGACTAAATGTCATGGGAAACACAGGTTTCAGAGATCCAGGTATGACAATCTATGGATGGGTATATTAGCCTGTCACAGTTGTCATGTTTAACTCCAATAGCTTTACCTATTTGACATGTACATTATTTCCTTAATGATCCCATTGGTCTGTCCTAGATTTTATAAGCATTTGTCTAGATACACCTAGGATGGGGGCTGCATTTCCTGTTTTTGTTTGTTTGTTTGTTTTGTTTTGCGGAGGAAGATGGCACTAGAAGGTATTTGCTATTCTCAAAGTTTTTGTGTGGTCGGCTGAGGAATGCATGCCGCGTAGCAGAGTAAGGAAGGCGGAACGAGGGAACAGACAGAACGTACAGCTCTACTAGTATTGAGGGGAGGGACCCGGATGGGGGCTGGCTGTGGGTCGGAGGCAAGAGAAGACAAAGTCATTTGTCCGAGTTTCCTGAGGGGAAGGAGAAAAGGATGCAATCATGCTGAAGTTTCACCGGTGCCCTTAAAGAGAGAGGAAGAAAAGACTAAACTGTAGAAACAGAAAGTCATTAGGCATTGGAATTAAAAGTTTACTCAAGTTTCAATGAGGAAAAAAAAGTTTTTGTGTTAGGTTCTGTTATTATGACAAAAAACAAAACAAAACAAAACAAAAACAAAAACAATCCCCCAAAACCCCCAAAAAAACAAAAACAAAAAACCAAACCAAACCAAAACAACCCCCCCAACGTCCCCCCCCCCCAAAAAAAGGACAAACCTGAGGTAAAACAACTTAGAGGCAGGAAGGTTTGACCTCAGTTTCAGTGTCAGTCCATGGACTCTGGCTTCAGTATGGAGACCCACCAGCTGTGTGACCAACCTGCAGTGGGAGCCATCACAGTGTGCCAGTATGTGGTGGTCAGATGGGAGAGAAAGAGAAGTGGATTAGCCTGAATACTATGAAGAGAGATGGAACTGGAGACTTGAGGGTGTTGAGGAATAGCCTATTGTGTGTGGTTAGCTACCTGAAGCCATGGTGAAGCCCCAGCCGGAGCTGCCGCTGAGGGCCATGTCCGAGTACGTGGCTATGTGGCGGTAGGTGTCCATGTCTACGACTTATAGTACCGCTAGAAAACATGGGGGTGTTCCTGGTTGGTCCGCCACAAGGGACCACGTGGATGTCTAGGAGCTGTGCACGACTGGCACCACCCCTCACTGGATGCTGCGCTCTGGAGAGCTTGCCCCATCTCTCACTGGCAGAGCAGACCCTCCACCTTGTCTAGGCAGTACAGTGGAGTTGGTCCTGGTGGCGGGGGTGTGGACGAGCCGGACCCGAGGGAATGAGTATTGGACCGCTGACCCTGCTACTCATCTGCTGTGGGGTGGCACAGGCACAAAGGTGATGCTCTCCATTCTCCCCACCTCCGTCACAGTCATGAACTCCAGATGGCTAGCCCTGCACCTCACCAGCTGCGGCACTCTGGAGAGCAGGTCTTGCACCTCTCTTGGGCAACACAGTAGAACTGATCCCTGTAAGCCAGCTGTGAGAGTGGGAGAGCTGGCCCAGCCCCTCACAGGCTGTAGCACTTGTCAGGGTGGGGCTCGCACCTTGACTGGACAGCACAATGCAGCCAACTCTGGAGGCATGGTTGTGGGTGCCCTCCCCCACCCCCCCAGAGCTGACCCTCCCTCCTGACAATGGCACCATTGAGCAGTGCTGCAGAGCTCCCCCTAGTGATGCCGCTAAAGAAAAGCCAGAAGGGAGACCAGCTCAGCTAAAACCCAGGCCCGGACCTCTGAGTTAATCTATCCCAAAATTTGTATCATCCGTGAATGGTTGGGGAGCATGAAAGATGCCGCTGTTCCAAAGCTGCAGGATCTCTACCACACAGGGCAACAGGAGGAGTCCCAATGAGGATCCAATACTGACGGTGTCAGAGAAGTCAGAGATCGCGAACCAGACCAATTCATTGCAATGAACATTTGCAAGTGAAGATGTGTGGAGAGAGGGATATACTGTGGGACACACTGTGGCACACTACAGCTTCCATGATGAGATATTTTCTATGTTTTGTTTGTTTGCAGGTCTGTTTTATTTTGGTGAGAAGGTTGAAAGGGCAAAGGGCAGATATGAGGGGACAGGGAAATGATCAGAACTGGGATCTGTGATGTGAAACCCACAAAAAAATCAACAAAAGTAAACAACAACAACAACAACAACAAAACAATCACAATTTTGAAATTTAATGCAACCCTCCTTTTCTGCCCAGCCTACCTCATGTGCTTACCATTCCTTATTATGGTGTAGTATTATTTTTCTTTTTTCTTTGTTTTTTAAAGATTTATTTATCTCATTTATATGAGTACACTGTAGCTGTCTTCAGACACACCAGAAGAGGGCGTCAGATCCCATCTCACATGGCTGTGAGTCACCATGTAGTTTCTGGGATTTGAACTCGGACCTCTGGAAGAGCAGTCAGTACTCCTAACCACTGAGCCATCACTCCAGTCCCTAGTATTATTTTTCTAGTTTCCTAAGATCACAAGCATGTGGCGCCTGACACCCTGCAGAGTAGAAGAATTTATAGTTGAAAAACAGCACTTAGTGGAGCTGAGTGAGATTGGACATTGAAGTCTTGCACAGTTTTTATGCCAACTGGGTTAGAGCTGTACAAATAACAGATTTGCTGGGTGATACCAGATCTTCTATGCAAAATTAGGAAGTTATCTCTTTCTTTGAGTGGGCTAGCCCTCATCGGGCACGTCTCCTTCTGCACCACCCCAGAACCCTCCTCACTCTGGAGACAGGGTCTCACTATGTAGCTCTCACTGTCCCGGAACTCACTATGTAGACCAGGCCAGTCTAGAACTCACAGAGATCCACCTGCCTCTACCTCCCAAAGTGCTGGGATTAAAAGTGTGGACCACTATGCCTGGCTGGGTGTGTGCCTTAATGGAGAACACAACATGCCTAGCCACACGTTAGCTCTGTGATTGTTTCAATAGCATTAAAAATGTAAATTAATATATAATAATTGTGCCTACATATGAATGCATGGTGATATTTTGATACATAAATATAATATGCAATGGATCAAATAGGGTTAGGCAGTGTATCTTTCTCAACAATCACACTTATTGTGCTGGGAATACTCAGAATCATTCTTGTAGGTACAATTCCCCTACAGTAGTGTAAAGCATCAGACATGATCTCTTCTGTCTTAAGGGCATTTCCATATTTGATGATCCCTTCCAACGTCTCTCACCCCTTTACTCTCCCCAGGCTCTGGTTTCTCTTCTGTTCTCAGCTTCTGTGAGGTCAACATATTTAGCTCCCATATGTGAGTGAAAACGGAGTGTTCACCTTCCTATTGTAGTGGTGAGTTTTGGCTACACCTCTTGGCTCCTGGCAGATTGCATGCACACACCCTCCCAGGAGCTATCTTTGGATCTGCAAACGAAACATGCACACACACACACATTAGCTTATTTTTTAAATACTTTGGCTACCTCAAAGGCTGGGCACTCCTAAACCTTCCCCTTCCCCAGGCCACCCACCCGAACATGGCTCGTAGGCTCTCTCTCCCGCAGCTCTCCTTTTCCATCTCCCTCAAACCCCAAACCTGGCAACTCTCCTCCGTTCCTCTCTGCGTCCTACCCACTCAACTCCAAGTGTCCCACCCCATGCTCAGTCATTGGCCATTGGCATCTTTATTAATCAATCAAAAACCAACTGGGGACAAGGACCTTCAGCATTTGGACATGCAGATTCCTGATCGAATGAAAGCATTTGAACCAATCTCCAGCATCCTGTGTCTGGCTGATTTCTCTTAACATAAGGTTCCCCTCAAGGATTATCAACATGGGTGCAAATGACCGAACTTCATGACTATATAATATTCCATTGTGCACATATTCAGCATTTTCCACTGATGAATGACTCCAAACACGATGTTCGCGGCAGTCTGGAGAAGTAAGCACTACTCAGGGAGGCAAGCCACAGAATTGTTCCGAGGCACTGGAATGCAGCAGTGCAAGCAAACTGGTCCTGAAAATACCCGTAGGTGGAGATCAAATAGCTTTAATGCCAAGCTGTGCCACCTAAACTCTTCTTCAGTGCTCACATGCAGGCGTTTCCAGGAGGCTGAACGTCAAAGGCCTCAGAAAATTGGAATTTGAAACTTAGTAAAACATGGTATAAATGGCTGTTAGAAATAATTCATTTTATTATTCAGTATGCTCCCAACAGTTGGCTAGGATTAGCAAATTCAGAAGAAAAGGAGTGGAAAAATATTGCCTTTCTCCCCCCAGAGCATGGATTCATGTTTTCAGTAGAAGTGAATTAATATTTAGGTGAGCTGTGAATGCAGGTATAAACATAGAAATCCCACCAGTACCATAAGGAGTACCTCTCAGGGAGGACTTCTCTTTCTCCCGGTATCTACTAGGCTTTTCTGTGTGGTGAAACTTTGAAGCTATGGAACTATGCTATACTTCATTAAATGTCTAATTCACCTGTTATCAATGTTACTGTAAGGTCACACACTTGGGTTATCGTCAATGTTGATTGCTAGTTAGCTCCATAGTTACGCTGTTCTTGTTGTGGTTCCCTTTCAGGCAGGTCCTCTATTCTTCAAGGATCCCTTGCTTTCTGACATGATGCTCCCAAACTCATCCCCTGTATCCTCTGTGTCTCCTAGAAGCTCTGGTTCCTTCCCCTGTACCCTAAAACTGAGATTTAAAAAAATCATTGTAGATTTGTATTTGGTTGTAAAAAAAAAATCATAGAGAGATTTCATGTTACTCAGCTCCCTGCAATGGGGACACTTGAACAATTATATTGCAGTGTCACAACTGGACACTGAACGTTTGACTGCCACAAGTCCTTCTATAGCCATACTCACCTTTCTCTTTGTTTATTTAGAGTTCAAGACCTGAGCTTTATGTGTGTTCATTGCTATTAAGGTTGCCTTTAGTAAACTGATCTCTCTCTCTCTCTCTCTCTCTCCCTCCCTCCCTCCTGCCCCCTCTCTCCCCCCTCTATATGTATATATGTATACACACCACACACACACACACACACACACACACACACACACACACGCACACATATATACATATGTCTTAGTTAGGGTTTTACTGCTGTTAACAGACACCATGACCAAGGCAAGTCTTATAAAGGACAACATTTAATTGGAACTGGCTTACTGGTTCAGAGGTTTAGACAAGTATTATCAAGACAGGAACATGGTAGCATCCAGGCAGGCATGGTGCAGGAGAAGCTGAGAATTTTACATCTTCATCTGAAGGCTGCTAGTGGAAGACTGACTTCCAGGCAGCTAGGGTGAGGGTCTTAAGCCCATGCCCATAGTGATACATCTACTCCAACAAGGCCACACCTCCTAATAGGGCCACAACACCTATCTATCTATCTATCTATCTATCTATCTATCTATCTATCTATCTATCTATCCACATATACACATATATAATGTATATATACATTATGCATGTATATATATGCATTATGTATGCATATGTATATGTATATAAACACACACAAATTACCATATCTCTGTATCTTCTTATAGACACCTGTGATTTCATAGCAATACCTCCAATCCCAACTCAACGCCATAGGCTCACTCCTTTTCCATATCTGTACATGGCTTCTGTATGACAAATCTGCCCGTCTTGCATACATCGTTTCCCTGTTGTCAGCTTTCCCACACGTAACCAAAGTTCCATTCCTTCTCCACAGAAATATCCTTCCTTCTCCTGGCATGCTTATTCCTAGCTGGGTGGACCTTCCACAAAGACATCTTCCTACTGTCATCCCAGTCCCTTACTGCTTGCCTTCTTTCTCTTTGTGATTTGCTCTTAAGTGTCAGTGGGGAGTCCCTGCCTGTGAACACTGTGTTCATGTTGCTACTGTTTTGGGTTGTCATGACTCAGAGTCACCTCGATGCTCACACCTCCATGTGCTGTTTCATTTAGATACATTATTCTCAGACCCCTAAAGACACCAGAAGGGACTTCCCCATCAGCACACTTGCCAAACAGGTCATTTAGTCCTCTGCATCACCACATAGTGTAAGCTGTAATCCTGTCCATGTCCTGGTGTTCCAGGCATTTCTCCTTTGCACAGCCTCTCCTCCAGCATAAGAAAGGAACAGTTCCAGGAGGAAAGGGAAGAGGAGGGCATGAAGAAGAGTTGACTGTTCTCTTTAATAATAAAATCTAAACCTCTCTAGGTACATGCTGAGCCATTTAAAAATAATACAGCGGTTGGAAGACATTCCCCAACACTGGCTTCTCAAGGCATCTTTGCATCACCGCTGGACCCTGGCTGTTGGATTCTCTTGCGCATATCATCCCTTCTCTCTGTACAATCCTAAAAAGTTAGTCCTCTCTCGGCTTCTGTTGGCTTTATGGGTTTCCCTGTAGACATGCTCGGCGCTTGCCCTTTATTTCTGTTTTAGATGTTCTCACTCTCACCATGTTCTTGCTGCTCTAAGTCTGGGATTGACTGGGTTTGCTGGAACCAGAACCCTCAGGCTTTCCACAAAAATTCATAACAGTCAAAGTTTGCTGCTAGGAGCTCGTGACTGAATAGAAACACACCCTTGCTCTTCAGCCGGAGGGCTGTGTGCTTTCTCTTGGTGGCGGTGGTCTTTTAGACTTGGCCTCACCTCTGGTTCCTAACAGACTATGAATGAACACTGACTGTGATGTGTAACAAGTGATCTTGACTGGTGGTGGGCGTTCCCTGTGACTGGATGCTTGATGAGCTGGAGCAGGAGAAGGTAAGGTTTTCAGGCTTATGAGTTTTGGTTTATAAAGCAGAAGCTCCATTTATATCAGGAAACCAGTCAGCATAGGCCTTTGGTATTGAAATGTGCAGCAAAGTCCCTCTTCTGGAAAGGAGTGCTGTGAGCTGGGTGCTTTGTCTAGCTATATACGCAGTGGCCATTTCTGAGGTCAAAAGTACCTTTGTGTCCTTCCTTCTGAGGAAGTTTTTGTATCACTAACCCCCATGGATGCTCAGGACACTGAGCCGTGGAAGACTTTGTCCCTAGACAGGAAGCAGAGACCTCAAGAGTCTCAAACGCATTCAAAATACCTTTGTTCTGGAGGAGAAACAGTGCCAAGGAACATTTCTTGGAGCACAGGGACTTGGATGGGGTCATAGTCTGTCCTCAGTTGGGAAGGAGTGGAGAACCTGTTTGGCAAACACATACCAAGTGAGAAGTTGAGGCTCTGTGTAGTCAAGGATGACATTCATGATCTCATAGCTAGAAAACGGTTCAGCCCTTGGCCTGGTCAGCTTCAAAGAGCATCTATTTCGTTCCGTTGCTTGGTACCCGGTGAGCTTCCTACTACTCAGATAATTAAGCTGGCCACGACCTGCTTGGCAATCTGCATAACTCTATAATTAATTAATGCCAACAGAGGGTCAAACCACAGATTTTCTTATGTTTCTGAAATTTTCCGATCTTTTTCATACAAGGTACTACAAAAGATGACATTTTGAAGTGAAATAATGCAGAATTATGTCTTTTTTCATAACCCAATTACTAACTCATTTTAAACGGTGCGAACAGATTTGCCCAACTCCATATTCTTCCAGTATGACCAACTCCATATTGGGAGTTTTCACAGAGATATAAAATGTTGCCGGAACATTTTTACTCTAAGTGTGTTATTATTAAAGTAAAATTCTTTAAATTTCTTACCATGGAAGTTAAGGATAATTGTATTTTATTTCAGATGAAACTAAACATTACAGAAAGGTTTCTATGAAGCCAGTCTATATAAACTAAGTAATTAACTGGTGGTCTTGTTAACTCATCTGTCTTAGCCACTGTTCTATTGCTGTGAAGAGACAGCGTGACTGTGGCAATTCTTTTTTTTTTTTTAATTTTATTTTATTTATTTATTTTTTTTAATTTACCTTCCAAATCATTTCCCCTTTCCCGTTTCCTCCCTCCCCGAAAGTCCCATAAGCCCTCTTCCCTCCCCCTGTTCCCCATTCAACCCCCTCTCGTTACTCTGTCCTGGCGTTCCCCTACATCCAGTCTTTCCAGGACCAGGAGTCTCTCCTTCCATCTTCTTGGAAATCTATTGATATGCGAATTGTGTCTAGGGTATTGACTGTGGCAATTCTTATAAAAGAAAACACTTAATTGGGGGTTGCTTATAGTTTCAGAGGTTTAATGCATTATCCTCATGACAGGGAGCACGGCAGCATTCAGGCAGACGTGGTAGCTGATAGTTCTACAGCTGGATCCACAGGCAACAGAAAGAGAGTCTCTGGACTTGGCTTGGGCTTCTGAAACCTCAAGAGTACAGCAATCACTCTCTCTTATCTTTCCTCTTCTCCTCCAGAGAAAGAAAGAAAAAGGAGATCATTTGTAATCATGGGGAGTCTGTGCCCCCCCCTTCTGAGCAGGAATTCCAGACCCCAGTGCTAACCACAATCTCCCCCACCTAGGGTGGAGCACACAGACCAAGGTGAAGTCCATTGTTCTTCCAGATCTACAGTTTCCTGAATTAAGCAGGCGACCCAGAGAGCAGTGGAGTCAACACCCGCTGAGCTCTCGAACCTTGGGGGAAGGGTCTCACCCCCAACCGTAAATTCTCAGTCACCCATTAAAATTTGGACCTCAATCAGCAACCTGTTGTCCTGGTTCCCGATCCTTTCTTGACATCTTCCCATCCAACCCCAGCTCCCCTTCCAGGTAATCCGTTCCATGTAACTGTGGGCAGTTACAGGAGTCATCACTGCTGGAGCCCATCTCTTTTATTTTGTTGCTGCTGCTGCTGCTGCTGCTGTTGTTGGGAGGGGCAGAAGAAGCAAGCTTGAGAAGAATGGAGTAGATGAGCTGATTTCAGAGCACTCTGGGTTACAGATGTAATAGCTTTCTGCCTGGAACCCGGCCTTGCAGCAGTTTGGAAAAGAATGTGGTTGAATACCTGTTTGGGACTATTTGGTTTGAATGTGAAGGCTATACCAACATGGAAGTTGTTTTCAAAATGCTGCAAAATACCAAAGTAAAACACTGAAAATGAAATAAACATTATTAGTAAAACTACCAAGCAAATGTTCTCAGGCAGAGTTAATGAAAAACAAAATTTCACAGGGAAATTATCATTTGATGTGTCAAGTTTTATGAAAAAATGCAAGGGAAGATTTATGTCCTTGATGTATATCATGTGTGGTTCTGTGTGAGACGTTGATAAAAAGTGATGAGACGGGTCAGTGGATGAATTAACTAAATAACAGGAATAACTTTTACATTATTATAAGATAAATGATAGATGGCATTCCCATCCTTTTCTACCACTTGTTAAACAGGAGGAGGAAGGTCTAATAGGACTGCTCCTTTGGGACACTCTACCTGGCAGAGTCACTTTTATTTCTACCTCTATTTGTTCCTTAACAAGGTCCTTGTCCTTCCTTGACTCCTGCACACAGTGATCAGGGCATCTTATAACTGTGTGAAAGCATTATCTTCCAAGACTGGGCACTGTACCTGGTACCTAGCTGATACCTGGGCCATCTGAGCTCTTATCACAGGCATAGAGGTAAATGGACACCATCATCAGGGAGCTTGCAATGACATGGAGGCGGTGAGTGGTTCCAGTAGCAACAGGGCAAGTGCCAGGCATCCTTATTTAAAAGTCTTCGAAGGGAAGACAGTTTGTTCCTCTGCTGACAAGAAAGTGATTCAGCATGTGCAGGTCCCACATGGTCCGCGTCTGCCCAATCGTCCTGTCCAAGATCCCCCGGAGCCTTTATCCTAGGTAAGAAATGTAGGGGGTTGGGCCGTTCGCTTGGTACTGTGAGCCTTCCTTTTGTCACCTCAGCTACGTGTACCCCAAGATGATGGAAGAGGGAGGATTCCTCCAAAGATAACTGGAGCCCTTCTGCTTCCTTGTGTGCATTGATAGTTCTGTAGTCTTAGCTTCACCTTCCTCTTGTACCATTTAGGGTCACAAGAAGTCTGGCATACTTGAAAGAAATTGTCAATGTGACACCCAACACTATATGTGCACTCTTTACAAAAATGTTACTATCACTATAGCAACTATGTCCCACCCCCAGGGACCTCCTGGTGTCTTTCCTTCACTGCTCCATTGCCTACAGAGAAGATTTGAGTGACTATCATGCCATCACATGCCTAATGAGAGGTGGATCCTAGGGAGAAGTCTCTAAGTCACTGGGGCCATGTCTGTGAAGGGCAGTAGTAAGACACGAGTCATTTCTCCTCTTGGCTCCCCATTCAGGAGGTTGGCCGCTATGCAACGCCACACACTCCAGCATTGGTGTGATACTCATCACAGATCCAAAACCATGGTGATCATGAACAAATGTTCTGAAACTGTATCAAGATAAATGTTTTCTCTTTGTAAGTCAGTCGCTTCATGCATTCATTACACTAACAGAAAAATACACCTATACATATCTTCCTGGGTACTTTAAATCACCACCCTATCACTCGTAACACCTGATACATAATTTTATGTCGAGTTGTTATTATTTAAAGAATGACAACAAGAAAATTCTACACATGTTGAGTAACAGTCATCAGGAACCATCATAAAAGAAGCTAAAAAGTAACAGGTGATCTTCCTGAGACGTGTCCACCTTGGATTAAAATTTGTGATGAATTTGCTCTGGTAGGCAAGGCCCAGAAAAAAATACGTTAGGAAAGATTCCTTTTACTACTATTCTTTTCCTGTTATTATGTATATGTATAAAATCACAAGCTTTTTTCCGTTATTATTATGTAGATATTATTATATGTTATGTATATATATAATATTTGAGACTGGGAAAAAAAGAGTTTTGTTTGTGTGTGTGTGTGTGCGTGTGCGTGCGTGTGTGTGTGTGTGTGTGTGTGTGTGTGTGTGTGTGTAGGAGCAGGAGGAATACTTGAGGGATAAAGAGACTGTAGGGAGATGGGGTCAAGAAGCTGAGGGGGCTGGGGGAGATTGTGGCTAGCACTGAGGTCTGGAATTCCTGCTCAGAAGACTGGGGAGGTGGGGGAGGGCACAGACTCCCTCAGAGAACATGCCCCACAATTACAAATGATCTCCTTTTTCTTTCTCTGGAGGAAGAGAAGAGGAAAGATAAGAAAAAGCAATCTGCTCCGCGTTCCAGTTCTTACTCCGAGACTGAGTACAGCCGGGATGTTATAACATCACCGTAGTCATCAGCATGCACCAAAAGAGGTAGTCTTGGGTGTTTGCCTGGACCACTGTGTTCTGCCGGCTGAGAGGTGGGAAAGCAAGGCCAGAAGGATGTTCCTCCAGGAGGAGGCATCGCTAACAGCACCCTTCATCAAGATGAGTAGGAAACCAACAAACACATTTGGATACATCTGTCTGTCTGTCTGTCTGTCTGTTTATCTACCTAAGTTCCAGGCTAGCTTTCTTCACTGTTCCTTCAACTTCTGGTTGGTTTGACGCCTGACAGCATGGGCCTGCATAGTGCAGTGTGTCTATTTGTTTAGGGAATGTCGGTTGAAGACTTCTTTCAGACATGTTTGGTTTTGAATCTATCTCCTTACCACATGGGATAAAAAGAAATCTTGGGGACATTTTGGAGTATTGTGCTTTTCTTCCTAAGCATAGCATTAAGGCTTCTGGGGTCTTCCCAGGCCTCTGCCAGCCCTTTGCATGGTCTCCCAGTGTGCAGCATAGCCACTCAGGGCTGGTATGCATCTGAGGGCGTAGATGGTCCCAGCCTGTGGCTCTGTATACTGTGTGGACCATGTTTTTTTTCTTCCATAATATAGAACATCCTTTGAGTATTGCAATTTATTTTTGTTTTGCTTGGCTTTTAACTGGATCTGCATGGTGATTCCTTGTTCAAAGGAAGAAAACAATATATCATTTTGCTTCACCATCTTTGAATGGCTGCCTGAAATGGACTTTAAATGATGAAAATATGTCTGCAGCCACCCAGATGCAAATTTTATACAATGTGGACTGTTCCCCAAAGCCCAGTAACTGGATGTGTAAAAGACGTGTCAACTAAGGCTTCTTTGATCTCTGCTCAGAAGTAACCCCCATCGAGAGAAATAGAAGAGTGTCTGCTCAAAGTGCGGTTTCTGGGACAGTGAGTGATTTACTAGGAAATGGTACCTCAAACAATAGAGTCCAAGGGACTGTTAAGAGCTATGTTTATGGAAACTATTTTTAGTAGGTTTTCAAGGCTGACTTGTTAGATCAGATGCCGAACTGAGAAGATTGACTTAGCTTGCTGTTCAGCTGTCATAATATCCCCACGCTTCAGACATAGGATAGAAACCCCCAAAGTTCTTGATAACGTAACTCATGAAAGTTTATGAGCCAAGTATGTCGAGATGGGATAGGTCCACAAAGACTTGGTGTTTGGCTTGGTCATGTTTGGTGGCATCGAGCATTCTATTAGCTACTTAGTCCCTCTCTTCATTTCCGAATAGATTGGACTGGTTCAATCCTCCCAGTTCTATATTGTCAACAGTGTAGGTGGGATTCCTTATGTAGCTCTTTCAAGTGGCTCCCTGTTGAGTTTCAAACAGACAATCCCACTAATAGAGAACTTGGTTGTTTGTTTTGGTGTGTCAGGATCTTAAGCCTAAACCCTTGTGCCTGCTAGGCAAGCGCTCTATCACTGAGCTACATCCCCAGGGACTGTTCTTAAGTTAACTAATAGGAGCTAACAATATTAGTATATATAGAATCAGGAATGTATATTTTGTAACAGAAAAAAAAAGCTCCTTGACAGTGATTTTCCAAAACACAGAAAATAAACAATCCTCTGTGTAGTAATGGACCGAGGGAGTCCCATAGTCAGACAGATGGAGACGGAGTTATTTTCCAGGGTGGGGATACCAGTGATGTGGGCAAGTTCTATTCTAGTTTTGGTTGAGTTGAACCCCCATCTCTCAACCATGGATTATTTTCTTAGGTAATCAGTTTTTAGAATTGGACAAGATCTAGATCCCATCCCTCCCACATACTGTCTGGGTGGCTACAAATAAATTATTAAAGTTTTGGAATGTTTGTCTATAGCACCTCTGAATTGGAGTTGACAACAATGCCTACTTCGGAAAGCAACTGTAACAATTAAATGGTAAAGGATGAAGACTACCTTGTAGGACCTTCTACTTAGTAAGGGACTCCCTAAGAAGCAGCAGGGTCTGGAGGTACAGTGCGTGCCTGGCATGTACAAGGCACAGCACCAAAAAGTAGTAGGTCACCTGAAAATGCAGATTAGTTTCTTTGATCTCAGCTCTATGCTCTGATTATATTGAAGGATTAGAGATACTCAAGAATATGTAAAGTCTCTTTGATAAGTAAGATAAAAGAAGGTGATCAAATAAAAGTGAAAGGTGAGCTATTCTACAAGTGGAGAAAATAGATCATGGTAGGACTTACAAAGGCAGAGAAATTGACTTAAGTGTCAATTTATGAAAAAGAGAAATCAATCAATCCATCCATCCATCCATCCATCAATCAATCAGTATCATATTGAGAAAGAACACAACATTTTTTCCTCTTTGTAAATTGGATATTTTCTTTATTTACATTTCAAATGTTATCCCCTTTCCCAGTTTTCCCTCCCTCCCACAGAGGGACCTTCTATTGAGGGTGCTCTCCCCATCACTCCTGCCTCCCTGCCCTGGAATTCCCCTACACTGGGGCATCGAGCCTTCACAGGACCAAGGGCCTCTCCTTCCATTGATGCCTGACAAAGCCATTCTCTGCTACATATGTGACTGGAGTCATGGGTTACTCCATGAGAACACAGCATTTTTATTCCTTTGAAGCCTTAATTCCCAGATAACTTGTTAAGCACAGGATAAAGGATGTGAGAAAAGGATGTGAGCATCATTTTGTTGGCATCAGCAGAAAATAGCCGGAAGGTTTCATTACCCTCTTCATGATGGAGAAGGTTCTTGCTTAGGCTTCCGAAGCTTTTCCCAGGTGCTCATCTGTTCTCCCTGGTAAAACCCAGTTTTAGCATGAAGCCCAGATAAGTTGTTTATTCCCCTTGATACTGATGCCTCAAGTCCCTTTTGATCTCGTTCCCCAACCCCACCACTCCTCAGGAGTTGTCTGGTCATCGAGGCCAGTTTCAGCAAGAGTAAAATTAGCCAGAATCTCTCCCCCACTGAGCACTCCTTCAGTAATTTGTCAACACATCCCCACTCTGATCCCTGGCCTTGGACTCCTATACCCATTGCTACGTCTTGTATATAGTTTGCCTTTTTTTCTTGGCTTTAACAGAGTCAGTGAATATTTCATCTATATCCACACCTAGACACAAAGTCACTAATTAAATTATTTTCTGCTTGGAGTGGTTATGCGCTATTTTTCTTTACATATTTTTTCCTTGCAATAGTCCAACCGTTCTTTGTAACAGCTCTCAACTGACACTACAAGTGTTCCCCAGAGCATGGTCTAATGGGATATAGCATCACCTTGGAGGCCAAAAGGATCATTTTCTCTCTTCCAATTGAGTCCATAGTGAGAGGTAGACTGTGGCTTGGACTTGGCCAATGGATACTTCTCTCAGATGATTTTCTGTGAGGGACATTCTGTTTTGACTCAGAACTCCTTTCCATGCTGACTGATTCTAACTGGCTTCCTTCAGCTTCTGACTGAATTGTTCTGCTTGTGCTCATACTAACTTTGGCAATCTGTTCTAATCTTGTGGTTCCTCCTCATTCTCTGTCTCATTCGGTCTTCACCTGTGTCTAGTTTGTGATTTTTCTGAAACTGTACAACTGTCCCAGTCAAACTGCCCTCTCTGCTCTGAGCTACTCTCCCTTGTCCCCTCTTTCCTCTCTGTTCTTGTGAGAGTTAAGCATATGTTATTTCTCGTGAGAGTTAAGTATATGTCAAATCTTTCTCTGATTCATCACTTTGTCTGCCACTCAATTAGACAGCACTTTCAAACATGGCTGTTTCCTTTTACAAACTAACTTTACCTTCATTGTTTGGGATTAAAAGTTGAGCTTGTGGTCCTGCCAGAGTAGCCATGCTGTTGGACTAACACCCCAATACAGTTCTATTTTGCCAAAGAGAACTTTGGATATAAGAAGCTTATCTGGGTGGCTTTGAGGGTAGAGAGATGAGGTAGGGGTGGCGAGGTGGCTGAGGAAGTACATAAACATCTCTCACTGTGACCTTACAGTTAGTCTTGAAGAGGGAAACTGTGGGTACCCGTGTCTTAGAGACCCATCTTGCTGGAGTTGGACAGCACCGGACATTTATGGGCTGGCTCCTGCTTGTGTTGGACTTAGGGGGTTGCTCAGGGGCTTGCTTATTATCTGGGTTTTATGGATGCCATTAGCACAGTCAGCCTCCTGTTTTGAACAAAGAGTCCATTCAAACATGCAGGTTCTGACAGTTGATTGTCAGCTGGGGACAGAGATGGCTGGGTCCAGCTGACACGGGTGGGTGGAGACAGCATCTTTCCCATTGCCTGAGCTGCTTTGAGTTCCTCAAGAGTCAGAACTTTAAGACACAGCATAGCTGAATTATAGCAAGGCCTGCCACTTCCAGGTCAGGGACACCAGCACTATTACTGTCTCCTGATAGTTCCACGTCTTCTGTATAGTTCCATCCACCTAGGTGTCTCCTCTTTCTAGGATCCTGGTTCCCAATAAGAACAGATCACACAGCTTGTGTGCAGGCTGCTGGGGCAGAGGATGAGGATGGTTGTTCTGATTTGATGTCCACAGTGGGAGGTGGAGCACCTAGTCCCTCTTGCATCATCTGAAGCTGGACAAAGTGGATGAAGCCTTGACCTGCAGTCACTGGAACAGCCACTTTGACAGCTCAATGTTTACCTGCATTTATATTATACAGCAAACAAAAAAGTCATGAGCCCAACAAAATGTGTTCCTCAGTCACTAAAAATACATTAAGCATTCATGCTAAAGAAGGATGTCCAAAACTGAGCAGTGGTAATAGCTTCTGGGTCAGCCTTGGTAGGGTCCATTATTTCTCTGTTGTCTAGAGATTCTAGTTCATAATTTATGGACCATATTGCAAACTTACCAGTGAGAAACCCACCTTAGACACTTGAATATCCATTTGTGGGGTCCTGGGGTTCAGGTCTTCATGTTTGTAGGGCAAACACTATATAAACTGAGCCATCTCTCCCTGGGTTGTATCTTTCGTGACTTAGAAGGCATTCTGCAGCCGGGCGGTGGTGGTGCATGCCTTTAATCCCAGCACTTGGGAGGCAGAGGCAGGAGGATTTCTGAGTTCGAGGCCAGCCTGGTCTACAAAGTGAGTTCCAGGACAGCCAGGACTACACAGAGAAACCCTGTCTCGAAAAACCAAAAAAAAAAAAAAAAGAAGGCATTCTGCTTTGTTTTCTATTGATGTGATAGACACTATGACCAGGATATGTGGTAGCTGAGTGGGTCAGCTTGCCAACTCTCCTGTATCCTCACCAACAGGGTCAGCTCTCTCACACTGCCCAGGTGAGGGGCCAGCACTCCCATGCCCAGGCCATCAGGGCCAGCTCCCTCACCTACACCACCAGTGGTGCTGGCTCAACATAGTGCTCAGACATCAATACGGCCTCAGGCAACAGTCTAGCTGAGGAATAATGACATGGCCTCTGGTGGTAATACAAACCATAGATATCAACACAGATCCTAGCTGTAGCAGGACCCTGAACCCAGACATGACCCTTCAGGGTCAGCCAGGTCCAGGATGTCACCATGGCCTCAGGTGTCAATGAAGGCCACTCAGATCAGTTTGGCCTCTGGGGTCAGCATGGCCCCTGGACATCAAAATGATCTTAAGTGGAAGCCTAGACTATGGACATCTGAACGGTCTTTGGTGGGAACACAGACCACAGATGTCAAGCCAAAGACCTAGTCATGACCCTTGGTGGCACCTTGGCTCCAGACATCACCAAGACTTCAAGTGGTTGCATAGACTCTGTATCTTCACCTCCACCAAGTCTCACAAAGCCTGAAATCTTTTTAAAAAGATGACTATTTAAGCTTGTGTGTGGTGAGTTCAAGGCCATCCTAGTCTACACAATGAGTTCAGGCCTTGTCTCAGAAAATGAAAAAAACCCAAAAGTCTAAAACCAAACCATAGAACTGTTATACACTAATAAATCAGTATCAGACATGGGTGACACAGGGATGCTTTGGGTTAAATCTCTCTCATTTAGAATAACTCTCAGATATGTTTTGTGGTACCTGATGTAAACACTCAGATTTGGTAACAACTTCCAAAGTTTCTTAGTTTGTGTTTAAATGAAAGTTTAAATAGTCACAGGGGAGTCAGCATTATTTTGTAGTTTGAAGCCATTGACGTCCATCCTCCTTTTCATAGTCACGTTGTCCTGGTGACTTCTTTCTTCAGTGTTCCTCTCTTGTTCGCCATAGCCATCACCTTAGTCCATACAGGAACATATTATTTCATATTTTGAATATTATAAAAAAACCCAGCATTTTCCTCATGTTTAGACTCCTTCAGCTCCAAACACACTAATATCAGGCTGATATGAAAAAGCATTAGTTACATCATTCTGCCCTTAGGCTTGGAGATTGCTGGCACTCTGCTCTGTAATTCCAGGAAGGTTCAAGTTTGGAAATTCTGCTGAATGCTTTCTCCATTTTCTTTTTGTTCTTCTCTACAAATCAACTTCTCGTGATGTTCCAACACGAACCTTCTCTCCTAATGAGTTCCAGAGTGTTCAACTAACCTACTACTCAGATACAAAGCTCAGTGCTGGGTTCAAAACCATGTTTGGAATATGTTTTGTTCCCTAGTTTCTGGGCTTTCTCAAGTCAGGCTTTGTCCACCATCTGCAGAATGGCTCAAGGCTTATCTGATAACTCCCTAGGGCCCGAGAAGAGCATTTACTTCTTAGTATTTAGACGTCCAGTGTTTGACCCACAATGCATTCAAATGAAAAGAAGACCCCACTTTGTGGTTTTAATTATGTTCTCTCATGTATCTTCTCAGTTTGTTATTACCACCACCATCCTGGCCACTACACCGACCCCTTGACAAGCTACACTCTTTGTACAGGCAGAGTCTGCTCTCCTTGTACTCCCTGGGTACAAGGAAACAATTGCAGAATTTCAAAAGACATTTCTGTGTAAGAAGAAAGTACAAAAGAAAAGAAACATTAAGTTTCAAGAAGCCACAAGCAACCCAATTTATATAGTTTGAGTAACATCCTATCTTCACTCGTTAGTTGGGATTAGGTTCAGATGTGTTGGTTTCCAATTCAAAGAATAGTATAAAAAGCTATGAATTTATTCATGCTTGTAAAAGAAGACTATAGATCAATCAACAGAGGGTCCAGACACCGTTTTTTCTTCTGTATGATCCCTAGCAGAAGGACTGGTAATCCTACCAGGTGAGAATAAGACTACTACCACAATTTTTGAGCTAAGCTTGAAGCAAACTTTATTACATAATAGCTAGGTTCATGGATACTGGTTAGGTCCATACTGAGATCTCCAAGGGTATGGCACTGAGTTACATCAGTCAGGGACTGTGTATAAAGACAACACAAGGCTATGTACTTCCCATCTTTGCCCAATCAAACTCAAGCAAGCATCCTGATGTAGTATAGTTCCTGCCAATATACCTCCTGCTTATGTGAGATTAAGCACATGCTGTGTAGTTGGGGCAATCAAGCTTGTTTACAGAAGCGAATACACAGGCTTGTTATCTTACATCAACAACAGCTTCCAGCATTCCAGTAAGTTATCTATCCTTGGGCAAGTGGAGATTACCGGTCAGAGGCATTTTTGTTTTATAGATCTCTTAAGCACAATAATTTAAATTTAAAATGTAACTTTAGCCATCACAGGGCAAGATCCTCAAGGTCATTTAACAAGGTTGCTAGAGTTCTAGCTATCACACACACATTCCAGGAATGAAGAAGGGAAAGAGCCTTAATGACTGTAGACCTTTCTTCAACAGCATTCACTTCATTCATTTCACAATACTTAGTTTCAAGGGGGGGCATGCCAGTAGTTTGTAAGCAGAGCATATTGTTGCCCTGAAAAAGTAGGACTGTCTCCTAGAAATGACAAGGAAGCTACACACATGATATAACAACAACAGGGCTGCCTAAACAAGACTTTAACAATGATATCATCAACAGACATGCTAACACGAAGGTGGAAATCTCACTGTGCCCTACCCGCCCCCCAGACAAAGAACTATAAGCAATTAATGGCTGTCAAGAGAGCAAAATTAGTCTTTCCTAAGGATGAGACCCCTAGTTTGTTATTCAATACCAAGTGGTGAGCCCTGAAATTATATGGATACAAACAGCAATAAACAGACTGAGCAGGCTGTGTTTATGTACTTATGTGCTCATATAACACTAATGTTCAAAGGAAAAGAAGCTAAGTTTGAGAGGGAATAGGTGAGAGACTGCAGAGTCTGAAGGGAGACATGCAAGGGAGGGGAGGAAGGAAAGGGGAAAATGATGTAGTTCTTTTTAATTAATTTTAAAAAAGTGGTATTCTATTTAACAAGGATAGAGTGGAGAGTGCATGTTGACTGGACAAGCAACTAGCCACTTCCACCATCACAGACCATTTCTACAGAAGACATTTCTACAGAAGATTTTCTCAGTAATGGCTTCAGCTCTAAAACACTCATTCAAACTGAAACACCCCTTGTCTTTTTGTGTTTTAGCTTTTTTGACAGTAGATATATGGCTATATCACTTTAGAACCCACTACCTTGGTGGCTTCCTCTTTATACTCTCTGTTGTCTCAAGAGAGGAGAGCCAAATATCTTCCTGGGACTGTTATAGCTGTTTTGTTTATTGGCCTAATACTCATACAAACCACCAGTGACTTTCTGCGGGTCAGTTAGTTAATCACTTGTTTTGTTATCATGACAAAAGCAACTCAAGGGAGGAAAGAAGGGCTTATTTTGACTTACAGTTCCACAGGAGGACAGTTGACCATAGCAGGGAAAAGAATGGTGGCAGGAGGAAGCAGTGGCTGGTCACATGGTCTACAGTCAGGAAGAAGAGAGTGAAGGATGCCGTACTAAGCTAGCTCCCTCTTTTACATGCAGTTGATATCCCAGCCCACAGAACAGTGCCAACTACATTTAGGGTTGATCTTCCCACAGTGATTAACCTAATGTAGATAACCCTTTATAGATGTACCCTGAGGCCTATTTCCATGGTAATTCTAGATCCTACCAAATTAACAATCAAAATTTACAATCACAGTGGAACTTATCATTCAGTATACGGGGCAGTGGAACTGTCCTGCAGCATGGCATATTGATATGTTATGTTCTCCATCAGACAATGTTCCTAATACCTCTCCACTTGTGGTCATGAGATGTATTGTGGCCAATGAGACTTCAGCAAGTGTCATGCATGCCATAGTCTTGAGAAGCACTTGTGCACTGTTAAGTTGACTTACTCGAATGATGTCACCACTCCATAAGAAATCCAGATGACCAGGTGGAGAGGCTGCATGGCTGAGAGCAGAAACCTTAGTTGATAGGCCTAGCTCTAGTTTTCAGGCAGTTAAATGAGGTTCTCCTGACCTTTGGCTTTTGCCATCTTAACAATTGTAGAGTAGACACCAGAAGAAATAGACAGCAGAACCTCTCTGCTGAAGACTTGTAAGTAGGTGTAATAGATTGTTGCTATTTTAAGACACTAAATGTTGAGGTGGTTTGTTATGCATAAACAGAAAATGGAGACATCTTGGATACTGTTCAGAGAAATTGTGGTTTGGATTATTTTATGTGCTAATACTATAGCTTATGGTCTAAGCTCACTAGGCTAGACCTATGCCTGACTAGAAGCTGTGGTTTGAAATACAGACATCTGGCACTCTCTACTGCTACTTCTGAATCTGTGGATTTAACCAACAGTGGATGAATATATGCATGAAAAACTGCATCCGGGTTGAATGTATACATGCTTTTTCCTTGTTATAATCTCCTAAACAGCACATTGTAAAACTATTTACACATCATTCACATTTTTATACATTACAGGTAATCAGGAGATGATTTAAAGCACATGGATGTGTGAGTTAGATGACAACACTAAACTACTTTTTGTGGATTTTGCTAAGTACCAGAATGCGTAACCATGGCTACAGAAGAAACACTGTACTTAAAGTTTACCATTTGGTTTTGGTCACTCATTAATCATTCCTTCATTTTTTTTCTTTCTTTGTAACAACTCTATAATTTTACTTAGGGCAATCAAGTATTTAATTACTATATGGAATTCCTTTGACCGATGTATCTGAACATAAAGTGGAGATTGACCTAATTTGAAACAATGACAGTTCAGGCCCAGGACTCAGGTTCAAATTCTCTTTTCATTGGCCCATCAGTGGCACAGTCAGCTAGTATGCAGTACTGCTTACACGGAGTCTTTTCATCGGAATACAGGCGCTGACCTTAGGAAGGATCTCTGGAGAATGGCTCCTTCTTTTTCTTTGGTATTGGAGACACTCTGGAAATCAGAAAGTCCCTGAATTCAACAAGCAGGAAATTGTTTTGTAGAACCGAGGGAAATGTAAAATGATGTGCTTGTCTGCAGAATGATCTGTCTATGCTCAGCGACAGAAAAGCAGAAGTCTCTGAAGGTAGCAGCCACTTTCTGATTGGAATTGCATTGCAGGAGGGAGTTCACATCTAGTACCATGAACCTGGATTACAGTTGATGAGGTCATAGGCCCTAGTGAGGAAGCCACAGCTGTTGCGTTGTTAAATAGACATGATGTGCCCATCGAACTGGTTTCTGAACAATTGTGTTCATCCCTGTAGATGGGTGTGAATATCAGAGAAGTTTCCTTTTCCAGTGGGCAATAGTAATTGCAGAGACCCATAACTAGTCAAAGTGCTAAGAATAAGTGACTGTTGAATACTCAACCATATACGACCCTTCAAGGCCCAGGGAGTATCATGGGAGAAAAGTCATAAATAATGCAAGAAGCCAAAGGATGGGATGGAATGTTGTGCCATTAATTCAGGTGTCTTCTGGACATTATGTGGCCTCTGTACTCTTGACTTCACAATGACTGTGATGATCTATACAAGACCCATTCAAGATTAGGCCCCTCAACATCCCATCATAGAGCTGAGAGAGGCTTTGAGACTCCATCTTCCCTGAGGATAATAGACAGTTAGCAATACACAGGGGAGGAAGAGACCTTTCTTTTTAGTGGTATAGCCACTGGTTGGACACCCATGCTCTGGTAAATAACCTGTACTGTACTTCTGTAATGAAACCAATGAAACTTACAGGTCCATGACATGCAAGACATGGAAACAGAAAGGAGACTGCTTGGAAAGAGAAAGGGAATTTGCAGGAGTAGGAGGGGCACAAGAGAGGGTAATTGGCCCACGTAGTAGTGATGGTTGGGGTCATCAGGGAAGTTTCTAACAGCAGATGCCATTAATATGGGTGTCAACTGCTGGAGAATGGACTAGTAACTTATGGTGGAATGTTATATATTATGCATGTTGAGATGCAGATTTTATGTCTAACATCAGCGTGAAGATGTATCCACGTTCCCTGTGAAAATGAGAAATATTACGATATAATTTCCATATCAGAATGACACATGCAGAAGAAGCACATTCTCTCAAGGATACTGATTTATTTGTGGTACGTATTAAGCTTACTAAAAGGGGGGGGCATCTGAAAAGAACTTTGGGCAATGAAGGAAAGTTGAGTCTGATGGTAATCAAAGGTATGGTTAATTAAAAAGTTCATGTGTGAAATTCAAGAAGAGCCCCAAAGAGTTCTCTAGAATGTGGGTGGTTTGTGAACTATTTGCAATTTGAGGAGAAGTGTGCACCTACATTTGCCGGATTATGAGACACTTGTCGGACTTCAAGATAACGAAGAGCACACAAAGCCACAGGATTCATGTTAAACTGAAGAGAAAGTATGATAACTGGATGAAGCAATTCTCTTCAGCAACGTGAGGGCGAAATTCGATGTCACAATATGATTACCAAAAATATTGAGGGGGCAAATGTCAGGAATTTTCCTGATGTTTTCCTCATGGCATTCTATTCTATTTTAGTCTCCTGTATCAGCTATCCATGTTATAATGCCAAGTGGAATGCACTTGCTGGACAGAAAGGAAGAAAGAAAGAAAGAAGGAAAGAAAGAAGGAAAGAAAGAAAAAAAAGAAGGAAAGAAAGAAAGAACACCTGACAACATTACACATTATAATGGCAGATATTTTACATATCACTTTTAATTCCTGGTCAGAGCATGATAAATGATAGTGCATAGATTAAATAACATACTAACTAATTTTTTTCTTCTTAGCAGAGATCAAGCACTAACTCTGAATAATGATGTAGATCAACACAGTACAACCGTGTAAAGCTGGTATTTAGGGTCTTGACCTCTTATATCTGAAATCCAACTGGATACTGTTTGAATTTTTTGAAAAATATGATTTTAGAAGTTTGTGTTATATGAGTTAAATTTTCTCAAAATTATCTTCTTTTCTTTAACCGATTCATCGTTCCTCTCCAAAAATCTGCTGTATAGTTTCTTCGCATTCTTCAGATTTATCATTGCTAAAATAAAAATTAAAGTGCCTCCAAATTGTTCTTGAGTGAGACAGGGTAAAGGACTGAAGAAAAAAAAGTTCCCATTCCTACAGAGTTTACATTCTATTGACTTATTTCTAGTTATTTTTGAGTATAAAATATTTAATATTATGATACAGTAATATCATAAAAATGATTTTTGTAATGTACTTTTGAAAGTTGGTAAAGTTTTGTCCTGATACTCTTCATCTGGAACTTAAGGTATTTGACTGTTGTAACATAACTGCCTATCACACAGATTTAAATATAACTTGGGTCAAATAATATCTCCGAACAAAAGAAAATATCTGAAATAATAGAGTAGAGCTAGAGAATATTTAAAAATTGACATTCTTTATTTTTTAACAATAGTTTTTTAGTTTTGAAATTATAATAATTATATTATTCCTACTCTTCCCTTTCCTTTTTCCAACCTCTCCCATCTATCTCTCTTGCTGTCTCTCAAATTCATGGCCCTTTTCTTCAGACATCTACACACATCACACACACACACACACACACAGGCAAATACATCACTATTACCTGCTCAGTCTGTATAATAACGTTACTTGTATGTATGCATACATTCTAGGGCCGATCACTTGGCATGACACCAAGTTGCAGGACTCTTTCTTGGAGAAGACTGTTTCTCCCGCTCTCAACATTCTTTCATTGCCTGGAGTTCTTAGTCTAGAGTTCTTTGCACTTTGATGGGCTGTGGTTTTCTGTGATGATTTCCATCTATTGCATATAGAAGTTTCTTTGATGATAGGTAAGAGTTACAATTACCCATGGGCATAAGGATATATATTTAAGATGAAGTTGAAGATTATGCTGGCGGTCTTACCTGTGCTCACATAGAGGGACTCATGGCTCCAGCCCCATATGTGGCAGAGAATGGTCTTGTTGGACATTTGTGGGAGAAGAGGCTCTTGGGCCTGAGGGTGTTTGATTCCCCAGTGTAGGGGAATGCCAGGGCAGGAAGACGGGAGGGAGTGGGTGGTTGGGGGAGCACCTTTATAGAGGCAAGGGGAGAGGGAATGGGATAGAGCCGGTTCCAAAGGGGACAAGACCTGGAAAGGGGAGGACGTTTGAAATGTAAATAAAGAAAAAATCCAATTAAAAAAAAAAGATTATGCTGTAGTTGTAAAGTGGTGGTTGTAGGTTCTCTTTCAGGATTCATGAATTTTCTAATTTGGGTAGTTGGCTAAGTTTGCAGAATCAGACATGATTTCCCTCTTGTCCAGGGGGCCTTCAGTACAGCTAGAAAGCTGTTAGTTACTGCCAAGATGTGAGTGCCACTATTACGGCCTTGATGTTATTACACTATGTTGGTAGTTGTGGTTCATTGGCACATTTTTTTAATCTATTTTTTTTGAGAATTTTCACACATGAGTATTGTATTTACATCATTTACACCCACCCAACTTGTTCATGTTCACTCTCACTCTTCAAATTATTGACCTTATCGTCTTTAATTATAATTTTCTCTCTCTCTCTCTCTCTCTCTCTCTCTCTCTCTCTCACACACACACACACACACACACACACACACACACTTCACTCAGTTTATTTAGGTTCATTAGCGTTTATTAGGTTTATTTAGTGTTGCTTGTGTTATATCTGTTTAGGGCAGACCACTTGGGACTGGGTTACCTATCAGGAGTCTCACCCCTGGAGAAGACTAAGTTTTCTTCTCTTAGAAGCCATTAACTGCCTATAGATTTTTATCTAGGAGTGTGTTTATGCGAGATTTCCCCCATGACCATTGGTATTTTTTTTTAAACATCCTTTAGATGTTTAAAAGGTGTCTGTTTTATTGAACAAGAGCATCAAGCTTGGTGCCTTAAATTTTTATAGCTTGGACATACAGTACATTGCGATACATTCTAATCTTCTTTCATTGTTATTTTAAAATTACATTCATTTATTTTGTGTGTGTGGATACATTTGCATATGTGCACAGAAATGTCATGGCATGTGTGTAGGTCAGTGAGCTAGTGGGTGTGGTTTCTCTTCCTCCACCATATGTGTACTGGGGATTAGAATCAGGTTGGCAGGCTTAGTAGCAAGTGTCTTCCTCCACTGAGCCTTCTCTAGTTATTTATGGCAATGTCTATGATGTATGAAGGAAAGCCATTCCTTCCAATAGAATCTTGTTTGCATCTCATGCAGTCTGCTTCCCGCACTCCTTCCCACCCTCAACATCCCAGGTCTTGTACTTTTTTTTTCTTTCTCCCCTGTGTTTATGGCTTCTTGATCAGTTCCTGCTTTCTTTAGTTCTCTGACTGGATTCCTGAGTAGTGCTGTATCAGTTATAGGCACCATGGTGGACAGGCAAATGAACTCCTATAGAAGGAATATTGATCAAAGCTCTTGCCAAACTTAACAGAAAATATCTGGCTGGGAATCTGGGACCAATATCAAAGTGATATTGCCAAATGGTTCCATCCATTAAATTAGGTCATTTCTAGCAGTAGGTTATTTTAAATAATTGCACAAGGGCTAAATATTTTAGAGTTTTGAACTGATTTCTTCATTCCTTGCAAATCACTAACTCAAAATCTATGGTCTGTAGTACTTTAAAAACCAGGCATTAAAACAAACCCATATCAATAAGGACCATTAAATAATTTTCAAGTGTACATCAAGACGTTAGCTTCTACTTTCCCCCAATCTTATTTGTACAACATTAGATTAATATCTAGATTTAAAAGCTAGAAAATTGATTTGCATTTCCCTAATGACTAAGGATGATGAACATCTCTCTAGGTGCTTCTCAGCCATTAGATATTCTTCAGGTGAGAACTCTTTGTGGAGCTCTGTACCCCATTTTTTAATAGGGTTACTTGCCTCTCTGGAGTTTAACTTCTTGAGTTCTTTGTATATCTTGGATATTAGCCCTCTGTCAGATGTAAGGTTGGTAAAGATCATTTCCCAGTTAGTTGGTTGCCGCTTTGTCTTTTTGACGGTGTCTTTTGCCTTGCAAAAACTTTGTAATTTAATGAGGTCCCATTTGTCTATTCTTGATCTTAGAGTATAAGCTATTGGAGTTCTGTTCAGGAAATTCTCCCCTGTGCCCATATGTTCAAGGTTCTTCCCTAGTTTCCCTTCTATTAGTTTCAGTGTGTCTGGTTTTATGTGGAGATCTTTGATCCACTTAGAATTGAGCTTAGTGCAAGGAGATAAGGATGGGTCAATTTGCATTCTTCTGCATGTTGACCTCCAGCTGAGCCAGCACCATTTGTTGAAAAGGCTATCTTTTTTCCACTGGATGGTTTTAGCTCCTTTGTCAAAGATCAAGTGACCATAGGAGTGTGGATTCATTTCTGGGTCTTCAATTCTGTTCCATTGATCTACATGTCTGTTACTGTACCAATACCATGCAAAACAACCCTGAGATTCCATCTCACACCAGTCAGGATGGCTAAGATCAAAAACACAGGAGACAGCAGTTGTTGGCGAGGATGTGGAGAAAGAGGAACACTCCTCCACTGCTGGTGGAATTGCAGGCTGGTACAACCACTCTGGAAAGCAGTCTGGCGGCTCCTCAGAAAACTGGGCATGACACTTCCGGAGGATCCGGCTATACCACTCCTGGGCATATACCCAGAGACTTTACCTGCATGCAATAAGGACACATGCTCCACTATATTCATAGCAGCCTTATTTATAATAGCCAGAAGCTGGAAAGAACCCAGATGTCCCTCAACGGAGGAATGGATTCAGAAGATGTGGTATATTTACACAATGGAATACTACTCTGCAATTAAAAACAATGAATTCACGAAATTCCTAGGCAAATGGTCAGAACTTGAAAATATCATCCTTAGTGAGGTAACCCAATCACAAAAGATCACACATGGTATGAAGTCACTGATAAGGGGATATTGACCCAGAATCTCAGAATACCCTAGACACAATCAGCATATCAATAGATTTCTAAAAAGATGGAAGGAGAGACCCCTGGTCCTGGAAAGACTGGATGTAGGGGAACGCCAGGACAGAGTAATGAGAGGGGGTTGAACGGAGAAAAGAGGGAGGGAAGGGGGCTTATGGGACTTTCGGGGAGGGAGGAAACGGGAAAGGGGAAGTGATTTGGAATGTAAATTAAAAAAATAAAATTAAATTAAATTAAAAAAAAAAAAAAGCTAGAAAATTGCTGTGTGTAGTGATCACATATATGATCCCAGATCTTGGTAAGCAGAAGCAGGAGAACCAGGAATTCAAGCCTAGCCTGAGATCCTGTCTCAAGAAACAAATGAACAAAACAAACAAACAAACAAGAAAACTGAAGGTTTACTCTACTGGGTGACAGCTTACAGGTCTGCTTGTGAGATTGCTAAGTGCATGCTAATTACTCTGGAGACTGAATCCCAACTTAAAAAAGAAAAGTAAATAGCAATACAACTTAATGT
The DNA here is from genome assembly GCA_036184795.1 of Tokudaia tokunoshimensis. Classification (NCBI taxonomy): domain Eukaryota; kingdom Metazoa; phylum Chordata; class Mammalia; order Rodentia; family Muridae; genus Tokudaia; species Tokudaia tokunoshimensis. The sequence continues at coordinate 56,451,959 of BTHU01000009.1, read as the reverse complement.
GATCGCAGACTTGAGGAGAGCTGTGCTACTCAGAAGAGTGAACATCTCCGAGGACTAGGACCGAGTCTAAAGACTTAAAGAGAAGAAGATCCTCAGATAGCAAAACCCAATAGAGGAGGTTATGTATGTGCCTAAAATTCCAGATTTTTTTCCAAAGAAAGTATACAGCTAAAAGAAAAAGAAAAGGAAAAAAAAGACATCCTACCAAATATAGTCAGTATTGCTATATATAAACTTAAAGCACATATAGTTTTCAATTTTTAAAAATTTACAGTGTGTGTGTGTATGTATGCATGGTATGTGTGTGTGTATGGTGTGTGTGTGTGTGTGTAATATATGTGGAGATCACATGGAGATTTATGAGAGTTCATTCTTTCCTTCCACCATGTAGGTCCAAAGGGATTGAACTCAGGGCATTAACCTAGGTTGCAGGTATCTTTATATGCTGAGCCATCTCCCTGGCCCATATACTTGTTTTTACTACATTAGACATGCTGTCTATAAATTAACAACACTATATTATTTGCGTTTCTTATGTCTGTACTCAGGCCAAGTCTTAGATGGGCAATATGGGTTTTAGAAATCTTTCTACTGTCACATGCCTCAGAACATCTTCAGAGAAACGAAAACACTATTGTAATAGACAGACAGCTCTGTGCTTTCAAGAGAAGCCCTTGAAGGCTACATGTAACTATAGCTTCTAATTAAATTGAGTCATACATTTAAATAAAAATACATACTTTACTATTATTTGTAATATTGGCTAAAAAAAATCACATATTTGTATAACAGAAGAAATGAGGCCAATTAATAGAGTCCTCCCAAGGAGAGTGGAGACCTAGAGGCAAAATTCTAATTTAATTTTTTGGTGTCCACTGGTTTTTCTCTCATTTCTTCAATAGTGTTCTTTAAAACATGAACTGTATGTTTAGAAATGAAGGTCTCAGCACTCACTGAACTTCAGAAAGGGCTTTTGGACTATGTGTCATGGCTTTTCATCTCTTCTGCCTCTAGGGGGAAGTGTGTTTTCAACAATTCTGTCTGGCAGAAGGGATTTTCTTGTGCCTTAAGGCTTCACTGTGGTATTCTTTAGTGTGACCTTGGGGACTGGCTGGACAGGATGGAAGGACCTTGGAAAATCTGCAAGGACCCTCACTTCACCATTTTCAGGCCAGGGTTCTGAGGTTGGGGAATTGTAAGAAAAAATGCTCCAGGCCTTTTTTTTAAAAAGAACATTTCAAAGACTCCTTCTTTGAAATGACACCATAGCTTCTCCATAATGTGTGGCCGTAGCCACAAAACACCTGGACACAAAATTCACTTGACAGAATGAGAAACAAAGTAGCTCTTGGATATTGATGAAAACATTTTGAAATCCTATAAAACTTCTATGAGTATCTGTAATATTACATTTAACTTAACACTACCGTGTTTAGGCTTTCAACTAGCTAATTTTATTCCTTTGTTTTCTTTGACAACTGAAGTTGATAACTGAATTCTGAATGTGAAAAACTTGGCCACTCTCCAACTTCAGTGGTTAATTTTTTTTTAAAAAAATTTTTTTTTGGAGTTGAAAGGAACAGTATTTAAAACCTGAATTTTTAGAACCTGCAAGACTGTTTCGATTTATCCCTTTTCTGTCTTGTTTTGCTAACATTTATGATAAAGATGTTACAAAAGTCATATTTATCAAGGGGTGTTCAGTTTGACTGTTCTGGAAAGCCTGAAAAATATATTGATATCATAAGATGGTGTGTGTGAGTGAGTGTGTTTGTGTGTGTGTTTGTGTGTGTGAGTGTATAATAGTGTGAGTGTGACTATGTGTGTTACATTTCATTGAATTTATCTTAGGCAAGTAACTCCCATCTCCAGCTTTCTTTTTTGCCTTTTATTGGTGACAGGACCTTGTAAAATTAAATCACCCAGGCTGGCCTAGGATTATTCTGTAGCGCAGGAAGCCTTGGACTTTTCCCGGAGTAGTCTGTGCCACTAGGCCCAGCTCTAAGTGTGATGTAAAGAATATTACTTACCGTGGGAATCACCTTGGTTACCAACCCTGTCTTACATAGTATTTAGGTGGCCTTTTCCAATAGAAAATATCCTCAGGAGACAAAGAGGTGTTTAAATGTAACTTGTACGTTCTTTGGGCCAGTTCTTCATTTTTTTCTGGCCTGAGATGGCAGAACTCTGTGATAGTCACACATGGTAGTTTCAGCTGGTTGCCCAAAGAATTCTGATGGAAAGCAAACAAACCCTCCTAACACCCACAATAAGTAAACAAAAACCCTCCCAACACCACTCCAATAGGCTTACTGCTAATCATCCTGCGCTTGTTGGCATTGGAAGAGCTTTCTTTTAAAATCTCAGCTTCTGTTCATTTGGAATCTGCAAGGGTGTGTTGAACATGCACACGGACAGCAACCTTGTGGCCCCCCTCCCCTCTGTTTCTGGACTGATCCACAGTTTCCTGTTGTCTGTGCTCTTTAACAAAAGGTTGGAAGCTGAGTGCTTCTACCCAAAGGTCACTGGGAGGATAAGGTAAGCAAGTGCATTGCCCTGCTGTTGACCCAAGGGCGAGACTCGGCAGCGCCAGAGATGCGAGGCACTCCGTACTCGGTGCCACTGAAATCCCAGACTCTTCCAGTGAGCCCACACGGTACACTGCAGAATCATACCGCTGTTGGCTGGTGTTCCCCAGACATAGGGCATACCGGGTAGTAATAGGAAACCTCCGTCTCCTGGCAACCAGTTGAAATCCACTAAGACCCTCGGAATCCAGGTTTTAGCTGTTGTCTTTTTTTTTTTTCTTAAATAACTATGACTCTATAAACAAATGTTTGCTGAGTTCAGGAAGGATTTCATTGCTGGGAAGCGCTAAATGTCAGTTTCCAACGTGCGTGGATAACCCTTCAAAATTAAATTTTATATATCTACCGCTCTTAGTACGGGTTAGCAACTCTAATTAAATAAAAAGCTCACCTAGGATTTAGAAGCCCCTACTTACAGCGAAGGCTTAGGGAATCACTGTACAACTGAAATCTAACCGCTCCTGGTATGAAAAGTTACCCTCGATTGCGGTTTCACTAGAGAGGGCGACAGAGAAAGGGCTGTTAGTCACGAGGAGAGCTGATGCCTGGATTTGCCATGTCCTCGGACACCTCGATTTATCACTTCATAGTCACAAATGAGAGCAAGGACGTTTTAGGGGGCTCGTAGCTATTTTTTTTTTTTAAAAGAGCCTGGGGCAGCGGGTGAAGAATCGCGTTCAAGTTCCTGCCGAAAGAGGGCGTAAGTTTAAGACTAACAGAATTCGAGCACACACTGACGCCCAGTCAAATGAAAGAACATTTAGAAACATTTGAAATTAACTTTAATTTGCAGGGTCTTGGTGTCAGAACTACCTTGTGCAATACAGCCTGTCCTCGCCGTAAATGTATTTGCTGTGTGACCACGAAAAGAGGGTGCAGGGCCCTCTGGACCTGCGCAGCTGCTCGGTCGGTCCTGAGACGCGCCTCTGGTCCGAGACTTCTCCACAATCCTTTCCACTCCGCCAGCGTCGCTGTGGTAGCTGTGACCAGTGGGAAGACTGGGTCTCCCGGGCAGGACCTTTCTGGGCACCCCAGAATATCGGGCATCCTGGAACAGAAGCGCTGGGGTTGGCAGACTGCTTTTCGGTACTTAGGGATTCTTTGGGGGAAGATTTGGGGGTGATGGGGGTGGGAGTCCCTTTTAGTTGCCTGGTTTAGCAAATAGTACCTTTGGATGATGCTTTTCAAGATTCGCGACAGTTCCCCGAGCGGAATCATTTTTCCCAACATCGGAAGCAACAAGTTTCGTTTTTCTGATCTGGGTAACCCCGCGGAAGGGCTGCGCACTGGGACTCGATGACGCTGCGCCCACAGGGATTCCAGCGTGTGCCCGCAGCTCAGAGGAAGGGCACCCACGCCGGGTGGGGGAAGGAGCGGTGCGGGCACCGCGCAGGCCAGATGGGCATACCAGCTCTGCAAGTGAATCTTCCTGCACCGGGACCTTGTTCCTTGTTCCCTGACCTTGCTCCAGGGACCAGAAAGGTCAGGTGCGGGACAGGACTGGGCGCATCCAGACAGAACGTGGCCAGATCAAGAAAAGAGGTGAGAGCCTATGGAGTTTTGCAACGCAGCCACTGCTTTGGAGAAACATCTCCCCTCCGTTTGTGTGTATGCGTGTCGGTTTTTGTGCGTGTGCGCGCGCTCATTTCTTTTCCTTTCAAACATATGTATATATATATATATATATATATATATATATATATATATATATATATATATATATTTTAATCCTGGGGCTGGAGAGAGCGGAGCCAGGGAGAGGCGGGGACGTTAGAGTAACCCTGCGCCTTGAGGGCTCCCGCGGGTGTAGACGTGGGCGGCTGTGGCTTTGGGCCAGAGCTGAGCACCGGTAAGGAGTGGGGCTTAGGGACCCGGCAACCGCGAGTAGGCCAGGGGTGCGGGGAGGAGCCCTGATGTAAGAATGTTAATGAGAGGCTCCCCCCCAGCCCAGCCCCCACCCCTCCCCACCCCCACCCACCCCACCCGTTGCAGAGACAAGCCCGGCCTCGGCGCGCCATGTGTGGTAACGGCGCTGCGCCGCTGCCACGCTATTTAAACACCGGCTATGGATCCAGAAACCCGCGCGAATCAATGGGATCAAACGCGAAGGAGGTGCACCGTCAATTACAAGCACTTGGACAAGTTTAACTTTTTTTTTTCCTTTTACAAATAAGGCCTTCAAACGCAACCTTAGCAACGCCCAAATAAGAAGCCACCTCTAAGCCAATAGCCTATGTGCAAAGGGAGGGAGAATATATATATTTATAATAAGTCTATATGTATATTACAGACGCACAGGTTTACATTCTGTGAACTTTTTTTTTCTTTTTCCTTTCTTTGCTTTTTTTTTTTTTTAAACCTAGGGATATTGCAGAGGAGTCTTCTTCTCTGTCCTTTGGCGCGTTACTGAAGGGGGCATTCTGTTTTCTTGGAGCGCCCAAGGGGGCGCAGGGACAGAGGAAAGAAAAGAGCGGGGAGGAAAGGGGCAGGGTGGGTGGGGGGCAGAGGGCGAGCCGGCGGCCAGGGCGAGCGCTTGCTGGCAACACGATGCGGTCTCTGCTGCTGTTCACTTTCTCGGCGTGCGTGCTGCTGGCCCGGGCGCTGCTGGCTGGCGGCGCGAGTAGTGGCGGCGGGGACACCCGGCCAGCCAGCAGGCGCCGGGCGAGAGAGGCGCTGGCGGCTCAAAAGATCGAGGTGCTTGTGCTATTGCCCCGGGACGATTCCTACTTGTTCTCGCTGGCCCGGGTGAGGCCGGCCATCGAGTACGCGCTGCGTAGCGTGGAGGGCAATGGCACCGGGAGGAAGCTGCTGCCGCCGGGCACTCGCTTCCAGGTGGCCTACGAAGACTCGGACTGCGGCAACCGTGCGCTCTTCAGTCTGGTGGACCGCGTGGCGGCGGCGCGCGGCGCCAAGCCGGACCTCATCCTGGGGCCCGTTTGCGAGTACGCGGCGGCGCCGGTGGCCCGGCTGGCGTCCCACTGGGACCTGCCGATGCTGTCCGCAGGAGCGCTGGCGGCCGGTTTCCAGCACAAGGACACGGAGTACTCGCACCTCACGCGCGTGGCGCCTGCCTACGCCAAGATGGGAGAGATGATGCTCGCTCTGTTCCGCCACCACCACTGGAGCCGCGCTGCCCTGGTCTACAGCGACGATAAACTCGAGAGGAACTGCTATTTCACCCTCGAGGGCGTCCACGAGGTTTTCCAGGAGGAGGGTTTGCACACGTCTGCCTACAGTTTCGACGAGACCAAAGACTTGGACCTGGACGACATAGTGCGCTACATCCAGGGCAATGAGCGAGGTGAGCAGAAGCGGGACAAGGGGTCCTTGACTCCGACCCAGCGGTTCTCGGTGGCTTCCCCCGCCAACCTCACCAAGTCAGTCTTATGCACACCCCACCCTTCCCCGTAACCCGAGGACCCGTGGAGGTTGCGCGCGGGGGCTTGTTCAAGTGTGAGCTGCCTGACCCAGGATAGCCCATCGCGGTGGAAGGGGTGTGCCTAGACAGTCCCGGGGAGGTGGACCTGGCCAGTCGAGGGGACGTCTGAGCTGATTGCTAGCGCTGTCCCAGGTATGACAGGTGTGGCCAAACACCAAGGGTTTTCCCTTTTCGACAGCTCCGGGGTCCCATGCGTTCTAGGAATTCGTTACCCTGTCCATTGCTGTCGCGCGCCCCCGTGGTAGGGCCACAGCGTCTGGGGACGCCCAACAGTCGCGCGCAGTTTCTTGACTAGCTGGGGGTTGTCCTGGCTTCCCTGGCTGTTCTTTCCACATCCCCAGGTCTTTTTTAAAAGCCTTCTTTTTAAATTCCTTCCATGCCCCTTTCTAGTGTCTTATAAACGAGCACCAAAGTGCGTCGCTCTGTCTGAATTCAGGCGACACTCATTTTCCGCGGGCGCGTTGGGCTTCGCAGCCTCTGAAAGCGCGCAGTGCTGGGCTTGGTCGGAGCGCGCGCCGGAGGACTGTGCGCGGAGCTTCCTTCACACGGTACCCCTTTCCGGCCCTTTCTCCGCAAGTCGCTGAGGGGTTGGAACAATAGCCAAACTAGACAGAGAACTCAGTACTGGGGATTGTGATCAAGGCTAAGGGAGCGTGGGAATCCCCCGCTGCCGCCCAGGTTTCTGTCGTGTATGTATGTAGATAGAGGAGGGAGCCGGATCTCACCAAATCTCAGCCCCGTTTGGGGCTCACGACATTCGAGAAATCCCGCCTTTGTTTCCCCTCGGTGCGCAGGCGCCCAAAATGTCCGTGGTATTTCCCTCCCCCATGACCCCATGCCGCAAAGCTTCCGATGTCCCGGGGTGCTATCCTGGTGAGACCTAGGGGGAGCCGAGGCAAACCAGGCACCTGGCTTGCCCAGCATTGGCCGCAATTCGAATGCTGGAGACCCGGGCCTGGCTGTTGCGGGACAGCGGCTAACACTAAGATTGCAGGCTCAGAACAGGTGAGGTGGGCTGAGAAAGCTTCAAGAGACGGGCCACAGCTGCCTCTTCCCTCTCTGCAGTTTGGCTACTCTAACTTCAAGGTGTTGTAGACAGTGCAGACAGGACAAGTTTCGACCTAAGAACTCTGGGCAGTCTGCGCAGAATCACTGTTAGGTGCGCAGGCAGGGCGTTGGCTATGTAAAAGGAAAGTCCAATATCCTATGGTGGCAGATTTGCCCCAGCTGGGCGAGAAACCCATATCTACTTTTTCCCCCCACTCCCAGTCTTTGGGCTACTGCACCCTCTCGCGGTACTGGGTACTGGTACTCCTTCAGTTCTGAGCCTTAACTAAAAGCTGGAGAATTCCCAGGGCAGGCTGGGAATGGGGGCGTGTCCTCACGCCAGGCTAGATCTGAGCTAGATCAGCTAGGTCATTGCCTTGCTGAACCCAGAAAGGCCTTGGTACAGTGAGTGGCCTGGGATGAGAGGCCTGGCGGATCTGTCTGTTCTGCTGCGGGCCCCTTGAGCCCTACAGGGCTCTTGGAACCATGGTGCTGGAAGGGCCATAGTGTGACAGCGGGCTTGGGGGTTATGGGGCTGGTGTGTTTTGGTTTAAAAGGACTCCAGCCTGCGTTCTTTCCCTATTATTATTTTTAAATACATCAGGCTTATTTCAGATCTACTGTTTATTTCTCGTTCAATTTAGCGGCGCAAGTTTGTTAGTCTGGTGTGTGTATTTTATAGGTGAAATTATTATGATCTTGTGATTCTTTCTCTAAAATCTGTGTCAGCAGCAATAAGGCAGGTTTTCAGAAATATAAATACAAGTTTCCGGGCTGTCTCCTCCTCTCAATTTCTTACTCTTTGTAGAGAAAGTTGGGTGCTCTCAGGGTGCTTCAGGTAGACCTGAATCTCCACATCAATGTGGCCACTCAAGGTGTTAAGTAGTGGGGGGTTAGTGTATGGTTTCAGTGGAGTTAGTGGCTCAGTCACTCTCTAGCTGGCAGGATCCTGGGCTGTTAAACTGTATCCCAGCCTCTTCAGGCAAAGTGGGCTTCCTGCACAGCCACATCTTGGGGATTCTGGAAGGGTTTAATGAACGAAGTTACCAGAATTCCCTGAAACAGTGTCAGACCCATGCAGTATATGCGTGGCTTCACTGTAGTGGGTGTTGTGCTATATCTGATAACAATCACCTTCACCGAGAAGGGGAAGCCATGTCCTGGGAAGAACTTTAGCCAGGGAAGACCACACCTCTGGATTGCAAGGCACTGAACTTGAAACAAGGAGCTAGATGAGAATCAGGGCCTCTTTCAACTGCTCTTCTGATCTGGCGTGGTATTCTCCCAAATGTAAAAACGTAACTGACAGCATTTCTGTCACAGAGCATCTTCTGCCTTTATGAGCCAGGGCATGCTTTAGAGAGTTCCTCCCACCCCTCTTTTGGAAAGAACATTTCAACTTTGAAATCAAATTATGGATATCTGAATATCACTGGTAAAAAAGTGACCTGTGGCCATCTCAATAATGTGACTAAATCTTCTTTTGGTTACATAATGACCTTTAGAAAGAAGAAATAAACAAACAAACAATTCCCCCCAAGCCCCCCAAATTATTCTCATCTCCTAGGGGCTTTGTCATCTAAGTCAATTGAAAAACTTAAAAAGTTTAATACAATGAAAAGACACACCTGAGTGTGTGTGATTTAATAAAATAACATCAGTCTCACAGCATGCATTTATATTAGCAGCTAAGATGATAACACAGTCAATTTCAACTCCCAGGCATGGGGGCAATAGAGTGTCTCAAGAGCCCGCCTCAGGCAGCCTTGAGAACTAGGTAGATGAGCTTTCACAAGGGGTGAGCAGAGAATACTGGAAAGTGATTTTTTGAATATCCCAGTCTTTAAAAAAAAGTTTCTGTGTTTAATTCCAGATAAAACTTTATGTTGTAAGGGAAATATTATTTTTTCCCCAGAAATTCCATGGAAAACTAGACAAGATGACTCCTTAGGCAGGTAGCTAAGCTATACTGACCTTTTACATTTAGGTTGATCTATTTCATGTACTAAAGGTATTCTACAAATACTTTAGGAAATAGATGTCAGTGGCAGAAACACATACATATGTACATACATACATATGTTGCGGGAAATATTAAAAATGAGCCTGCCAACTCTCCTTGCTCCTGCTTCTCTCAACCCACCAACTCTCCACTCCCACCAGATGCTCTCAAGTTGCGGTCTCTCAGCCCACCACCAACTTTCCGGCACTACCCCTTCCCCCCTCAGTTCCTCTCACTATCTTGCAACACCCCATGCACTCCACAGTCAGCCATCACAACACCCAAATACCCAGCAGAATTAAAACTCATAAAGCTATAGTTAACCAATCAGATTTATGTATCAATAAAATCAGAATTTACAAGATGCCAATACAATGGTTTCAGAGCCAATTGATAATGATAAAAGCTTTATCCCAATTATTCTAAATTATGATATCATAACTGTGGCTGGTTCAAACCATGCTGGATCACATCCACTCCATTCTCCTTCCTTCTTGTCCCCTGGGACGGACTCTCTCTCTCTCTCTCTCTCTCTCTCTCTCTCTCTCTCTCTCTCTCTCTCTCTCTCTCAGCTCCACCTCCCTTTTCCCTGTCCAATCACAGGCCTCTTGCTGCCCTAATGTGATTGGACAGGGAGCATCCTGCAAAATATATACATACATACACATACATACATACATATGATCTTAGATGGGCATGATGGCACATGCTTGTAATCTTAGTATCCAGGAAGCTTGTGAGTTCAAGGCCACACTGGGCTATAGAATGTGCCCTTTCCCAAAGTGTAAACAAACAAGCAATAGACAAAGACTTTGCATTTAGTGCTGGATTTATTTATATAATTGGCTACTGATCTTGATACATTTACTATAAAAAAGTATGCTTTTTTATGTTTTACTATAAAAACATTTTTTTAAGCAGAGAAAAGTCAGTGTTGTGTTTATGTGCTTTCTAAGATGCAAAAGTAGAAGTAACTTAACAAATTGCTTTGTATAAAAACTGGTTTTATTCTTTTAGTTATTGCTATGTTATGTATTTGGGCCTGGAGAATGACTACAGAGATAGAAATATTTAATGAATACAAGACCAACTTACTTTTAATACTCTGGTCTAAATGACCAAATAATTTGTCAGTAGAATTTTAAAGCAAAGAACCCTCATAAATCTCCCTAGCATACAGTACTGGGAAGAAAAGTGCTACAGGACACAGTGGTAGAAATTACCAGGGTCTTTGGAGTGGATAGAGCTTTTGAATAGCAGAAAGAAGGGTGTGGTCTGTGCTTTGTAAATGGTATTTGTCACTTTGTGGTATAGGAATGGAGAAATCTGCTTTTGAAAGAAATTAAGTTTTTACTTTTATCCAAGTTAGGTATACATCTATGTAAGGTTAACCCCTTCCCCCCCACCCCCCCAAATCTCCATGTGTTGTCTGGAAGAATGCTTCTCGCCCCCTGTTGCTTCTTTTGGACTTACCAGAGCCTTGCTTTTGACTCATGTGTTCACAACTGCTCCATAGCAGTTTCCCTTTAGAACTCCAAACTGGAAGCTACTTCTGACTTATTTTTTTTTTTAAGTTTTAGGTTTGATCTCTTGGAATGCTTGTGGAGAATGGTTGAGTTTTCATCTACTATCTGCTAGCTACACATGCAAATGGGTTCTGTTCTGTCCTCCAGTGTGATGGTGTCAACATCTTTGCTTAGCTCAGTGTTGATATTCATGTTACCTTCTAAACGCTGTTTCACAGTGAATCCAGTTGAGGATATATATTCATATATATATATATATATATATGTATATGTGTGTATGTATTTACATATATGTATATATACATATATGTATATATACATATATGTATATACACACACATATATATATATGTATATATCCTTTTTGTTTGTTTAGTCTGCTGTGGAGTGACTGCTAAAATCAAATGTAAATTCTCTATTCCAGGCTCCTGAACTGTTTGAGCTTAGTCACTTTCCTGGTCTTCTATTCTGTCAACATCCTGAGCTCTTTGTTTAGTGTTTCCCAAGACTTCCATCAGCTGACATTTTGAGCCTGTTCCCTGTGTGCCCTCCTTTCTTTGTTGGTGGACCACATTCTCCAGGAACTTTCTAAGGATATGTGAGCGAGTGATACATTTTGAAACTTTTCATGACTGAAAACTTCTTCATCTCACCCTTATACATAATTGTACAGTTCTGCACAGAACTCCACGCTGTAAGCAATTTTCCCTCCTCAAAGTTTGATGGCATCATTCCATTGGCTTCTAGATTCTGAAGTTGCTGTTAGTTTGAATTGATTTATTCTGGACTTAGTGTTTATTATCACCACCCCACCCCCACACAAATTTTTAGAATCTTCTTTCTGCTCTCAGTAGTCCAACACTTCATCACCGTGCACATTGCTGTCAGTGTTTTGCCTTGTACCTTGGTGTGACCCTTTCCTCAGAAACTCACACATTTATTTTTATACATATAATAAATATTTTATATATAAATAAATATATATATATAAAATAAATTATATATTATATATAAAATAAATTATATATTATATATAAAATAAATAATGTGAGTATATATGTATATATATACATACATATATATGCACACACACACACACACACACACACACACACACACACACACACACCCACACACACACATATTTTTTATTAACATCCCAAATGGTGCCCCTGTCCTGGGGTTTCCCTTGCAGAACTATTTCCCCTTCTCCTCTGAGAGGATGCTCTCCCCACTAGGGCATCATGTCTCTTCAGGTTTCGGTGCATCCTCTCCCTCTGAGGCCAGGCAAGGCAGTCCTCTGCTACATATGTGCTGGGGCCTTGGACCAGCCTGTGTACGCTCTTTGGTTGGTGGCTCAGCTTCTGAGAGCTCCCAGGGGTTCAGGTAAATTGATACTGTTCATCTTCCTATGGGGTTGCCATCCCCTTCAGTTCCTTCAATCCTCCTAACTCTTCCATAGGGGTCCTGGACCTCAGTCCAAAGGTTGGCTGTGAGTGTCTGTATCTGTCTCAGTCAGCTGCTGGTAAGCTCCTGTCTGCAAGCACAACATAGCATCAGTAATAGAATCAGGGATTGGTGCCTACTCATGGGATAGATACCAAGTTGGGCCAGTCACTGGTCAGCCATTCTTTCAGTCTCTGTTCTAGTTTTGTCCTTGCATTTCTTTTAGATAGGAGCAATTTTGGGTCAAACATTTTGTAGATGAGTTGGTATCTTCATCCTTCCACTGGGGCCCTGTATGACTACTACAGGTGGTCTCTTCAGGTTCCATATCCCCACTGTTGAACATTTCAGCTAAGGTCACCCCCATTGGGCCTCTCCCATCCCAGGTCTCTGGGACCTGCTAGAGACTCCCTTCACCCCCACTCCAGCAGCTGCATATTTTTATTCATTTTCCTGGTCCTTTGGTCCTCTGTCCTGTCTCTCCCCGTTCCTGATCCTGTCCCCCTATTTCCCTCCTCCTCCCCTCTCCTACCCAGGTCCCTCCCTCCTTCCCTTTGCAACCCATGACTATTTTGTTCTCCCTTCTAAGTGGTATTCAAACATCCTCACTCGGGCCTTTCTTCTTGTTTAACTTCTTTGGGTCTGTGGGGTGTATCAGAAACTCATGTTTTTTAACTCAAAGAAAGTTTCTTAAATCATTTCTTTGATGACTTGATTTCCTTAATATTTAGCATATACTTTAAACTTGATGCCAGATGAACTGACGGACCTTGACATTTCTTGTCCCCTATTTTTGTCCTTTTAAAGAAAAATGCCCTTCGTCTGCTCCCCAAAATTACTATTGCATTAATTTTCTTCCTAGATTTATATTTATTATTTTATGTGTATGAGTTTTTTGCCTGAATGTATGTCTGTGTATCACATGTATGCCTGGTGCTCTGGTGCCAGAGGAGGTGACGGGTCTCCATGTGGCTGCTGGGAATTGAACCTGGGTCCTTTGCAATAACAAGAAGTGCTCTTAACCACTGAGCCAATCTCCCAGCTCCTATGTTACATTTTTCACTTCTGTGATCACACTTTCAGTATGCAGCCCGAGGCTCACTCTGCTCTGAAGAAAGAACCTAGCATACCTCTCTCCTGTTCTTCTAGATTCATCAATGGGATAATTTGTTACTTTCTCTCTTGCTTGTCTCTTTGAGAGACAAGGAGAGATGCTAACCCATTAGAAGCTTTCTTAATGGAAGTCCAAGGATGGGGAAAGGAAATTTACCGTAATATGTGTGTATAGACACCACTTGGAATGTGATTAGCTCTCTTAGTTAACATTTAAATCCATTCCTGTGTGCTTAACTCCCTCGATTTCAAGAACATGCTGCAATAATGAGAAGCTGTTTATGGGGGACAGTGTGGCACACAGATGGGGAAAGATGACACCTCATGTCACAAGTTAACGTGGGACAGGCTTAAAAAGAGGCTACTAAGAAGCACACAGCATCAGTCATTATCCTTCCTTTCTGAAGTGTAATATTTTGATCTCAAAGAAATAGTTATGTATTAAAACCTGGCTTGGTGGCACATGCCTTCAATCCCAGCTCTTGCAAGGCAAAGGCAGTGGATTTCTGTGATTTGCAGACATTTACAGCCTGTTCTAAATAGCAAGTTCTAGGACAGAACAGGGTTACATAGAGAGGTGTTGTCTAAAAAAAGTTGATATTTATATAATAAAATACATATTGATATAACAAAAGCAGTCTGCATTGACTCCCACCTGTGCAGGAGGATTGGCAGACCCCGTTTCTCTGTTGGTCTCACTTATTGTTGGGGGGCGGTCTGGGGAGCTAGCGGGTTTCCCTCATGTGACACACTTCTGTACGATTCTGCACACTTCCTAAGTTGTACCCGTTCCTCTTACATCACCTGTGCCTGTTAACTATGTAATTCGGTTGCTGTATAAAATGATGAAATATGAATAGGAACAGAAAACTATCTCAGAAGAAATATTTCAAGCCTTTCGATAAATTGTGTAAAAAAAAGTTTGCTAAAAGTACCCACAGTTCAACTAGGTATGAATGAGACAACCCTGAAAGGTTGAGATACACCATAAAAAACCAGGGCTCTTTCTTCTGATGGCTTTGTCAGTGATAATGACATGAAGTGGTGTTGCTTCTACTTGATCTAAAACGATGATGATGATGATGATGATGGTGATGCTGATGCTGATGCTGCTGATGCTGCTGATGCTGCTGATGCTGATGATGTGTTGTGGATTTGGATTATTTGAGAGAAACAATGTCCTGCACCTGGGAACAAGGTCTTTCAGTTTTTGTTTTTGCCTTTTTTTTTTTTAAAAGCAAACCATATACTTGACACTAAATGGACAAGATTGAGAAGAATGAAAGTCTAAGCAGGGAGACAAATGTCACTGGCTATCACCCTTTCTCAGTCACAAATTGGTAGAAAAATTCATCGGAAGCCATGGTAGAAATAGGGGGAGGAGTCAAGAGAGCAAACAGGAAAGTAAAAGAAGAAGAAGGAGGACCAGCGTCTGTCCAGGACTTAGGGACACTGCTTCTGTTCTCTGGCCTTGGCACAGTCCACAGACAGACCACTGTCCTGGGTAGGTACAGCTCTCAAAAGGACGCTTGGGACTGACACTTGGTGCCTTTGGATATTTGAATCACCCCGCCGGCTTCCCTGATTCGCGTTCCCTCCTCTGTAGCATCCTACTGCGGATAATTTGGTTCTCCAGTTAGCGTGCCTAGATAGAGGCCATACTGAGTGCTCTCTGTCCACGACCATTCTGGCCTCCATGGAAATTAAGCAGTCTGCAGTTCTGATAATCTGTTTATAAATATCATGGAGGCTATTTGCCCAATGCCAGCAGAATCAGTTTCCACATGTAGACACTACTGAGACACTGAACGCTAAAAAGTTGATACAAGTTGATGAGAGTTCCTTACTAGCCAGCCAACCAGAACCTCACAGGTCCCTCCGGAGATGCTCATCCTTGGAATCCGCTCTCCTTGGACCTGCCTGGCTTAGGCTTCTTCTTCGCTATTTTATGAGATACCCTGCCCGTGATTTTTCCATTGAAGGAGTTTGATCTAAAATGAGGGCCCGAGTTGGTAATTAGGAGTTTCTTTGAGACCTTTCTTTATTGAGACATCTTGGGAATTTTTTTTTTTAAAAAATCCCAAATGTATAATTATAATTCCAAAAGAAACAATACCTACTTTCATAGTTATGGGCCTCAAGTGTTTTATATCATCTCAAAATTGTGTTTTCTAGAGCTGTTACCGTGTGCATGAAGCCTTTCTGTAGTTAAAAATGTCAGTCATATCCTGGCGCTCTGAGCTAATGTGTACAGTGAACGACAGACATATCAATAGGAGCCCAGGCCTTTATGCAGGATGCCAAGGCTGTTCCGGCTCAGACTGCAATTTGTTTTATGTCTTTCAGCACCTATACTTTTACAAGGAGCACACACATCTCAGGGGGCTGGCATGAAACGTGGTAAAGCAATTCACAGCACCCAGGCCTCTGTGGGTTTCCTCTCATTCTGCGTAAGAGGAAAATACAGTTCTCCCAGTCATGGGGCCCGTGAGCCAAGAGCCATCGAATTGACTGGACAGTGACCAAGTCCCCCCACTGTAGCCCGCATCTCTCTTAGGCCATGGTCAACAATCTCTTAAAAATGCTTAAAGTCGCTTACATTTGACAGTGTTACTATAAACATAGAACACAGACTGTGTGTGTGTGTGCATGTGAACACTACT
The DNA here is from genome assembly GCA_036184795.1 of Tokudaia tokunoshimensis. Classification (NCBI taxonomy): domain Eukaryota; kingdom Metazoa; phylum Chordata; class Mammalia; order Rodentia; family Muridae; genus Tokudaia; species Tokudaia tokunoshimensis. Next base: position 56,436,135 of record BTHU01000009.1, on the reverse strand, counting down.
GGTATATGTCTGTATAAACATACAACTGAAGATAATATAAATATTAATGTATGAAACCTTCAAGGATAATTTACAGGATCATGCTTCTATACTTCTAAATACTTTTTTTTGGGGGGGAGGCAAAGTCTCATTTAACATAGACTGGCCTCGGATTTTGAGGCTGACCCACACAGCCCTGAGATTGCAGGTGTGCAGGTGTGTACCTGTCTGTCCCCAGTTTTATGTGACGCTGAGGGCTATGGCCGTGGGCACTGTGGGCAAGGACTCCACGGACTGATTCGTATCCCAAGACTTCTCAAAACACGGAAGAACAAGGATGTTTTTGTAAATACAAACTACAGTAATAGTCATAAAACAAGAGCTTTGATGCGAACCCATCCTGCGATCCAGTCACAGACCTTGAGTCAAATTTCACCAGCTGTCTCTTGATGTTTTTATAGAAGATCTTTTGCTTGTATTTTAGGGCCTAGAATCCTTTTGAGTAGCATACATCGCTTTGAGTTTTCTCTTATTTTAGGTCTCTTGCTGTTTAGTATGTTTTGTGAGCCTGCCTTTGTTCCTCATTAATTCGAGTATTTTAAGGGATATGAATGGATCACTCATCCTAGGGTCCCCTAGGTTGGGTTTGTAGCTGCTTCCTCCTGACCAGAGGCACTCTGCCTACTTGTATAATTTCTGATCTTCTCTGTGTTCTACCCAGAGGCTGTTGTGTCTGTGTTTCTGGCTCCTGTTTCTTGGTTTTGGTGCTATTTGTTATGTTTTTTTTTAAAAAGGTTAAAAATTATGTATTTCCCTTTGTCCCTTTTAGATATGGCTTCGTCTTAGGATTTTAGCTACTCATAGCTAACTGTAGTTTGAAAAATTTAAACGAAAATTTCTACCAGCCAACAGTTTGTAAGTTTCAAGTTACTTTTGTTGTAGTTGGTTGTTATAATTGTTCTATTTTGTTATTAGTTACCATTGTTAATCTGCCATAGTGTCTGACTTAGAAGTTAAGTTTTATCACAGGTATGTATGTTTAGGAAAAAAAAAACATAGTATGTTTTTCTACCCAACTTTTGGGAACCCCACAGGATGCATGAATGTCCCTCCTGTGGATAAGTGGTGGCCATGCATTAGACAGTTTATGAGGAGCTATTCAAGGCTGTATAGATGACCCATTCTGTACTTGTTGTCCCCTGGTTGCTTTGGCCTGATTTCCGCCTGCTGTGTTTGGGTGACTCACACATTGTTTCTCTCCCCAGTGGTGATCATGTGTGCCAGTGGAGACACCATTCGGAGGATCATGTTGGCGGTGCACAGACACGGCATGACCAGTGGAGACTACGCTTTCTTCAACATTGAACTCTTCAACAGTTCTTCCTACGGTAACTGTTTCCAGCTTCTCCAACTCTGTCAACGTGTCAGAAAGAGGAGTGAGGAAGAGTCAAACACTTTAGTGAGGTCCATAGACACGCTTTCAGTTACTGCGGGAGCCATATTTGATTCTGGAAACTCGTGATTCTGAGCACTCCCAGATATAATGCCTTCTGGTTTCTCAAGCTTTTCATCGTTTCTGAGAGTCCACTGGGAGAAAAAGACACCACATACCTGTGGTGTCAAGGAAGTTCTGTGTGCATCACGTAGCCCATTTTTAACTCCACAAGAATGTACTAGCAGGCAGCAGATGTCAAAGTCATGGTGGACTGTTGGAATAATTTAGGTGTGATTTGGGGTAGAATTTTAGATAGCAGGAACAGATTAGAACATAATGTTATAGGATAGGTTATGCCAAGGTGTTGGCATAGTTAGCATATGTATTGTTTCATAAAACTTTTAGTAATATAATAGTATGTGACTATACATAATATGTATTCATATTACACACGTGTTTCTTATAGGTGGCAATACAAAAAAAATGATGATCATTGCAATTTGGGATAAAAGCACGTGGAAATTTTTGTTCTTAACTCCCCATTCCTCTTAGCTTACTATACCTCAATCCTCTCTTAAGAATTTCATGAGCCACAGATATATAGGCCAAAGACATCTGTGATTCCTTATAATGGATTTAGGGAAACTTCCAGGGTCTATGTAATAAAGGATTAATTTTTTAAAATTAGATTAAGTGTTTATTTTTACCTAGTTGGGTGTTTTGTCTGCATGTCTGTGCTTTACATGTGTGCAGTGTCCAAGGAGGCCAGAAGAGGGCGTTGCATAGCCTGGGAACTAGAGTTACAAACCTTTGTGAGCTTCCATGTGGATGCTGGGACTTGAATCTGGGTCCTCTGGGAGAGCAGCCAGGACTCTGTGGAGCCCTCTCTTCAGCACCTATGTAATGGAGGAATGCTTAAGAGGCTCATCTTGATCACAAATCCAAGGGCTTTTACTTCCACGGTAGTTACGACTCTCACGAAAGTAGTCATTTCAGGACTATAGGACATTTTCTCAAACACACACAATGTCTGCTCAAAGCTCCTCAGCTTTAGAGTTGTAAACATGCAGATTACAGATGGCGTGTTTATGGCGAGCTCCACTTCTGAGCGCTTGCTGATGATATATAGTTATTTAGATAGGATCCAAGCCTTTAAACATTCACCGTGGTTTCCTGCCCCGATTTCCTGGTTTACTTAAGCAGTGATCGTTGTGTATATACAGATAATATAACACACTTCTCCCAGGGATAAAGAAAAGTTGATGAGACAAAAGTAGCCACTGCTTCCTGTGGCAGACAGCAAGGGGGGGTGTGGTGCTTGCAGAATGAACACAGGATTTCATCCTACTCGGTCGCATTCTGGGATTTCCCGCCTTCCCTCTGTTCCGTTAAGTGGAGTGTTGTTCTCGCTTACTGACTTAAGGTCAGAATATCATAATACCAGCAGTTGTAGCACTGAGTTCTTTAACACAGGGATAAAAGCAGGTTAAAGGAAAACTCTCAATTCTGTCTTACAAGGTGAAATACAGAGTTTAAAGTGATGTGTAAGACATCATGCTATACACAGACAGGCACGTTTGCACGCATTACGCATGTAGTAATGGATGCAGGTACTACTACTAGGATTGCTTTCATATACAGAGAACACTTGTGTGGCTTTACCCTGTTATAACAATACACGAGCATTGCAGAAAATGTGGAAAATGTATAAAAAAGACTGGAAGGAAATAAGTTAAAATTCTGCAACTCAGACAAAAGGTTATATTGCTCTTTCTTAGAAATATATATTGTCTACTAAATATGTGTATATTTCCCAAGAATAATTTTCAGTAAAGTGATAATATTATGGTACAGATGCACAGTATACTTTCGATCAATCTCTATTTCTTAACACTGTTAACAGCCTTTTGTTAAGAACAAAATATGCTGAATAGTCTGATGTATATATACACTTATAGGCATATACTTAGACATACATATTACATAGCATAAACTTCTAGAGGCATAAAGCTGGCTTAATGGTTATATGCAAGCATTGCTAGGAATTGGCACCATTTCCTATACAGAGTTTTACCAGTTTATATTTTTATATACTAATGATGATGATTTCTGTATCCTTTATCAGTTTTGCAAAATATAACTATCAGAATTTATTTTTATGTCCATAAGCAAAGTTTCTGTAGTTTTAATTTTTTAAAATCTGTTTCTCTGTGTGTGGGTGTATGTGTGTGTGTGTGTGTGTGAGAGAGAGAGAGAGAGAGAGAGAGAGAGAGAGAGAGAGAGAGAGAGAGAGAGAGAGAGAGGAAGAGAGAGAGAGAGAGAGAGAGAGAGAGAGAGAGAGAGAGAGAGAGAGAGAAAGAAAGAAAGAGTGATATGTGTGTGTGAGTGCTGTGTGTGTATGTGTGTGTGAATGATGTGTGTGTGAGTGATGTGTGTGTGTGAGAGTGATATGTGTGTGTGAGAGAGTGATATGTGTGTGTGTGGTGTGTGTGAGTGATGTGTGTGTGTGTGTGTGTGTGTGTGAGAGAGAGAGAGAGAGAGAGAGAGAGAAAGAGAGAGAGAAAGAGTGATATGTGTGTGTGAGTGCTGTGTGTGTATGTGTGTGTGAGTGATGTGTGTGTGTGTGAGAGAGTGATATGTGTGTGTGTGGTGTGTGTGAGTGATGTGTGTGTGTGTGTGAGAGAGTGATATGTGTGTATGTGGTGTGTGTGTGTGTGTGCACCTGTTGTGGTGTGCATGTGGAGATCAGGTAACAATTTTATGGAGCCGTTTCTCCTGCCTTTATGTGAGTTCGGAGGCTGAATGCAGGTCATCAGGACTGGGTAGCCAGGGCCTTTACTTGCTGCACCATTGTGGAAGCCCATTTTTATTTATCAATTTTTCAATTTTTATTATATTTTATGTGTATAGGTTTTTCTTGTCTGCATGTGTGCCCACGTACCACTTGTGTGCCTGGCGGGTGCTAGAGGAGACCAGAAGGCGGCACCGGATCCCTGGAGCTGGAGTTGCAGACGGTTGTGCTCTGTCATGTGGGTGCTGGGAACCAAGCCTGAGTTCTCTTCACTCTGCGCCGTCTCTTCAGCAACCCCTCCAGTTTTATTTTTCATATACACATTTAAAAATTAAATTAAAAATTTTTTTAAATTAAAAAATTCAAATTTAAAATTTTAGAAACATAAAGTTAACCCCCCTTTTTTTCTTTGAGCCAGTGTCTCTCTATGTAGCCCTGGCTATCCTGGAATAGCTAGACCAGGCTGGCTTTGAACTCACAGGAGACCACTGGACTGTCTTTCCAAGTGCTGGCATTAAAGGTGTATAACACCATGCCTGAACAAAATTAACTACTTTAAATAATTAAAATATTCATATGTTAGAAACCTTGTTCCATGGGTTCAAGTTTTGGTTTCTTTTTTAAATTGTTTTAAATTTCTTTCTTTCTTTCTTTCCTTCTTTCTTTTTTTTTTTTAAATGAGCATGACCTGGCATGTAGGCATGTGTACCACATGTGTGCTTAGTGCCCACAGAGGGCAGAAGAGTGCATCTTGTTGTGCACCACCACATGGGGCTGAGCACCAAATTCAGGTCCTCTGCGAGAGCAACCAGTGCTCTTAACTGCTAATCCATCTCTCTAGTGCCAGTTTTTATCTTCTTGAAAATTAATTTAATTGCAAAATGGTTTTACACAAATCACAATGAATACTTGATGTTTCTGATTAAATCTGATCCTTTTTTTAAATTTTTTTTTTATTTTTATTTTTTTTTACTGTACATTGGTTCAGACTTTGGGCTCTGGTCTCAATTAGCCTGAGAGACTTTCCTATCTACTAACTCTTAACTGCTAAGACCTGAGAGTTAACAGCTTCAACTTTAGTCTTTGAAAAGTGAGTTAATCTGCCTTCCTCTGCAGCCTTAGTCTTTTCTAGTGACTCATCCATCAGGCTGAGTAACAGATAAACACATGAGAGGATTTAACTACCCATCATGAAGCCCAGTAAGCATTTAACAAATATTTGTCACGTTCATTATTAGTCTTAATTTGCTTTGACTTCTGCACACGGAATGTTAAAAATTGTAGATAAGTTGTCAAGCTTTTCTCTGATGTGGGTTTTATACACACATTTCAGGTGATCCTTTCTGCTGCTGCATTCACTGACTCACAGGTAATCCACCCTAAGGGGCCGCGTGCATTATGAATTATACCTGTAAATGAATAATCGTACATTCAGCTACAGTGACACACACACCTAAGATTTCTTATACTTGAAAGGGCTCTGTCTGTGGGAAGTGCAGGGTAGAGATCCGATTCCCCAGGATCCTTAGTGTTACAGATATCTTAGGTTTCCCGTCTCCATTTCAATATCAAAGATTGCAACCACAACTCCACAGGTCCATCCTTTAAGTCTAGTCAGACCAGCTCAAGAGTAGCAGGCAAGAGGAGATCCTTCCTGATGACTCTGTTCTTTTTATTGGCTACCACGGAAGTTCTGCTCAACTTCCGGTTGTATGGGGTTGCCTACCCCTGGATAGAATTTGAAATTGTATTCTCAGTTGGACTCCTCAATATCAAAACTAGTGTGGCATTCTGGGAGTAAGGAGGAAGGGAGGTTGGCTACAGTGTGGTGCCTTTCTGTGTCTTCCCTAGACCCTGAAACATCTTTTTCCTCAGAGCAGAAGTGACCAATGACATCATCTGGTGGGCAGAATGGCCTGAACTTTCATTCTGGAGTGTCGTTATAAGGGTCTTCTTTGATAATCTAACCCCCTATTATCAGAGCTGTGATCCTAAAAAGGTCTTTCGACACCCAGTTTTCCCTATGGTTCTTCACACAAACTGTAGATTTGTTCTACATCAGAGGTTCTCAACCTTCCTAAGGCTGTACCTCTTTAACACAGCTCCTCATGTTGTGGTAACCCCCAACCATAAAACCGCTTCATCGCTACTTTGTAACTGTAATTTTGTTACAGCTGTGAATCATGACGTAAATATCTGATATGTAGGGTATCTGATAATGAGACCTCAAAGAGATCATGACCTGTAGTTTCAGAATGGCTGTTCTAGAGGATGGTCATCTGTTGTCACTGGTACTTTTAGAAAACACAGTTGACAGTGTGTCTATTTTCTCTGATTACTGAATGTTTCAATCTTTGTGAGTCCTCAGAATCATCTCCAGATCTGCCCAAATTTTATGGTGATCAGAGTTCAGTGTATAATACAACATGGGGGAATTAAAGTGTTTGAAGAGATTTTTAAGACTGTACTTAAGAAAAAAATTCTAGAGAATAGATGATAGCATTGTCTTACAGATGTTTTCGTAGCATATACGGCAATTCTCTCTGGTCATATTAGTCTCCTTATTACCTTCTCTGAAGGTAAATAGTGGGAAGGTACTTGCACAATCCCAACTGCAGCACCAAGATTGTTGCTGTGCTCCCCTTGCCTTCCTGAGAACGCAGACAGCAGGAACTCAGGTGAGGTTTAAAGTCAAATCAAACACAGACACCACAGGAGGGATTGCATTTATAATGCTTTGCCATAAAGGCGATATAGGCCCATGAAAGTCAATTTGGAACAAAGAGGAAAAAGAAAGGAATCCTCATATATTCCTTTGGTTGTAGTGGTTGCCTGGCAGCGTGTTAGGACTTCTGGTTTGCTGTGCTATTCTCTTATAAATCGATATGTTGTGCACTGCAGATGTAGGCTTAAATCTTGGGGTGCTTCAGCTTTGAGGAGCTGCACACAGGTTGGACAAGGCTTACGCATTTGCTCCCATTTCTATGATTAATCTTCTGGATCTGTGGTTTCCTCGTTTGTAAGCGTCGGCTTTCAATCTTTGCAATTGCTATGAGGATTGAAGGATACCAGACTGCAGGCAAAGCAGCTATACAGAGTAGAGTGGAGTATTGATGGGCGAGTCTGGGAGCTTCGCCCCTGGCCCTGTGAGGCGCTGGGGCTGTGGGGAGTGGGTAAGAGGGGGCGGGATGAGAGCTTTTCTTTTACTGACAGCCACTAGAGCTGAAGAGGCACCAAGGTCAGCAGGCAGCCTAGGCGAATGACAGGCACTCAGTTCTTGGGCAGATTCTGTGATATCCCTTTGAAGGCCTACTGTGTGCTCAGTACTTGGTGGGTGCTGGGAGTTGCAGGATGTCGCAGTTATTGGAGCAAAGGCAGCAGTCATTGGAGCTGTCGTCCTGGCTACAGAATTGCTAAGCACGGGCTGCCTTCCCTTTCATACACTTTCTTGATTTTCTTCACTCAGTGCCAGTTCACATTCCTGATCTATTATTTAATATTAATTAGTTTAATTTAATATTAAAGTCAAACAAAGCAAGGCAAAACACATGCTTCCTTTACTCTGTTGTGATGATGGAGAACCATCTTCTTTTCTACCCTACTTCTCAGGAGTAGACCTTCTTCTTCCTCTTCTTCTTCTTCTTCTTCTTCTTCTTCTTCTTCTTCTTCTTCTTCTTCTTCTTCTTCTTCTTCTTCTTCTTCTTCCTCCTCCTCCTCCTCCTCCTCCTCCTCCTCCTCCTCCTCCTCCTCCTCCTCCTCCTCTTCTTCTTCTTCTTCTTCTTCTTCTTCTTCTTCTTCTTCTCCTCCTCCTCCTCCTCCTCCTCCTTCTCCTGCTCCTCCTCCTTCCTCTTCCTCTTCCTCCTCCTTCCTCTTCCTCCTCCTTCCTCTTCCTCCTCCTTCTCCTGCTCCTCCTCCTTCCTCTTCCTCTTCCTCCTCCTTCTCCTGCTCCTCCTCCTTCCTCTTCCTCTTCCTCCTTCTCCTGCTCCTCCTCCTTCCTCTTCCTCTTCCTCCTCCTTCTCCTGCTCCTCCTCCTTCCTCTTCCTCTTCCTCCTCCTTCCTCTTCCTCTTCCTCCTCCTTCTCCTGCTCCTTCCTCTTCCTCTTCCTCCTCCTTCCTCTTCCTCTTCCTCCTCCTTCTTTTCTTCTTTCTTTAATCAGGACAGTTGTGAAAATACTGCACTGGGGCTGAAAGGTGGTTCAGTGCTTAAAAGCTCTTCCAGCCAATCATGGGGATTGGGGCTTAGATCCCAGTACCCACGTAACAAGCCAGGCAGCCCTAATGTGCCTGTGATTCCAGTTCTCAGGGTTTTGATGTCATCTTCTGGCATTCATGCATGCACAGGTGTGCATAGACATTCACACCTACACACATGTACACCTCCACTCACATAAACAGACAGGCACTCACTCACACAGACTCACACAATTTTGTTTCCTCTTGCTGTGATAAGATAACCTGACATTGCTGGGAAGTCAAAGAGACAGGAATTTAAAGTAGCTTGTCACATTCCATTCACAGCCAAGAGCACAGAACAATGAATTGGTGCTCACCTCTTACTCACACACAATCCAGGCCCCCGGTTCCGGAATCATGCCACCTGCAGTGGTTCTGATTGAGACTTCTTTTCCAGATGGTTATAGGTTGTGCCAAGTTGCTAATTAAGTAACCATCAATGCACACAGAATTAAAAAATAATATTAATACCCACCCCTCTCCTGAAAGTCAGTCCTTCAAGGTCACAAGTAGCTTTCTTGACAATTTTTTTAGCGTTGGTGAGGACCATGCCTCCAAATAACGCAGTTGAATGGCACTTCCTGTTACAGTACTCCCTACTTCCTTCCTGTGTATTCCCCTTCCTTCCTTCCTTCCTTCCTTCCTTCCTTCCTTCCTTCCTTCCTGTGTATTCCCCTTCCTTCCTTCCTTCCTTCCTTCCTTCCTTCCCTTTCCTCCTTTTCTTTTTTCCTTCCCTCCATCATTCCCTCCCTCCCTCCTATTCTTCTTTCCCTCCCTCTCTTCCCTCCATCACTCCCTCCCTCCTTTCCTCCCTCCCTCCACTCCCTCCTTCCCTCTCTTCCTTCTTCCCTCTCTCCTTCTCTCTCCTGTTCTTGTCTTTGTCTTCTCTTTCTCTCTTTCCTTCCCTATCTTGTTCCACGTCTCCCATCTTTTTTTTTTTTTTTTTGCACATGGCCTTGCTTAATTGCCCAGACTGGCCTCAAACTTGTCATCCTGTAGCCCGGCCCTCTAAATCCGAGCATTATAGGTATACACTACCACATTGGGCTAGCCACATTCTATTTTGTGTTGCTTGGGTGGCCACTGGTCACATGCCACATGTGACTGACTATTGAACAGTTTAAATGTGGCAAAGGTGGTGAAGGAGCTGGATTTTCTGTTAATTTGAATTTAAATAGTAACACATGCAGCCGGTGGCTGCTATATGGGATGATGTAGCTCCAGGGCAGCCCAGGGAGGTTTCTGACTATTCCTTTCTGGAAATCCTACGCTCCCGGTTTTGAGGCCTCTGTTAAATTTCTGGTTCTGTTAGTGCCTCTGTATCTCCTGTAACTACTCCTGTTCACTAGCAACAGTATGCATGCAGCCCAGTCCTCCTCATCCTTCACTTTCTTCTTCAGGGCAGGTAGCCCCTGGGCTCCAGCCCTGATTTATGCACGATTGACATCCAGTGTCATTTTGAGCCATACTCTCTCTGACTTCAGACCTGTTTCCAACCTTACCCTGGTGGTGTCCTTTGAGTCTTCTGAGGTCACTTTGGATCTGCAGTGACACTAACCAACACTATCATTTCTCCCTCTTCTTCTCTCCTCCACTCTGCTTCTTCTTCCTAGGATCACTATTCTTCTTCTTCTCCTTGATGCCATCTGTGATGTGTCTCTCTCTCTCTGTTGACCGTCCCTCCCTAACCATTGTAGAGTTTGGGAATTTCTCTTGTACAGTTATCTTGTTTCCATTCTCATGCTATCTCTTTTTATAAAAGTAGAAACATTTATTTTTTGAAAAAAAAAGTACTATCATATCAAATGCCAAAAAAAAGAAGAAAAGAAAAGGAAGGAAAAAAAAGAAAAAGAAAATAGAAAAGTTCTTAGTGAGCTTGACCGCCTAGAGGGCCCGCTTTGTGTTTTTGGCAAGTGACTTCCCACATACGCCCTCTCTTAACCTCTTGCCTGGATTACTGTGGCTATGAATGTTCAGTGTCTCCCCACTCTAATCCATTGCTATTTCCCAAGGCATACTCCTCTCCTGTCATTCTTCCGTTCTGCTCATAAATCTCCAGAGGCACCTAGTTGTCTGCTGAATTAAATTTGTCCTCACTGATGGGACACCGTGCCAAATCAACCTTTGCTTTCCTCGTGTTCAACAGTCCCAGTGTGGGAGAAAAGTTCACCGAAGAAGAGTTATGGTTTCGAATGGATACCTACTTAGGTTGGTTTGAAGTTATTAAACATTATCGTTTCTATGTTTTTCTAGAAAACAAACCTCTAAACTTATTATATTTTAGGTCATGCTTGCTGGCATTATTAGACTGGATTTCACTCATTTTTAAAAAATATGTTCTTTCTCTTTTATTTCCTGAGATTATTGCTGTTCTAGTTCTATATATATATTTTCTAAGATAGTATAAAAGCCCACAAAATTAAGAATTTTTCTTAAGTTCTTGAAGAAAACAGAACTCTCTTCCACTGATGAAAGACTATAATTACTTTTGTCTAGAAACATCAGAATTTTTATGCATCTCTACTTATGCCTTCTTAAATTTAGTCTAGGGACCAAATTTAGGCATTCATGTACGGTAGGAGAGCATTATGTGTTATATCCTAGCTTCAGCAGATCTTGACACTTGGATTCAACCAGAAACTGAGTCAGTAGGGCCTAGAGCGATGGCTCGGCAGTTAAGAGAGTGTGTGTTGCTCTTACAGACGATCTAAGTTAGGTTCTCAACATCCATATTTGGCAGTTCACAATCCCCTGTAACTGTAGTTTGAGGAGATACACTGCTCTCTTCTGGTCTCTGTGTCCTGGGTATGCATGTGGTGCATCTACAGATGAGTGTGTGCACATACACAAGATTAAAAACAAATGCAATGGAAAACAAGAAAATTATTCAGTCGGTACTTACTGCATGTCTATAGGAAGTAGGTTCCTTCATGGGAACTCACGGGCTTTGGGGTCATCCATGGCTAAGGACTGCAACACTGTCTAGGTCTTGGGTATTGAGTACTCTTCTGGGCTTGCTCACTGGTTCCAGATCCAGGCATGGCTTCTCTTAGGCTGTGGTCTTCTTTGGATTTGGGAAAAATCATAGTAGAGGAAGAAGAACAGGAAGAAGAGGGAGGATGAATCTTGTCAAATTTTGTTTGGTGGCTTGAATTGAATTTTGTGGTCATTGAACACAGATGTAGTCTTTAATGAACTATGTTATCAGCTCTGTCTTATTTATCTCTTAGTAGATCCTGGGCATAGTAAACAGCTAATAAATGGTTACTGTTATTAGGATTGTGATGAAACAGATGTTTCCACAAACACATTCTCCACTTCTGTCTTTTCTCATCTTCCAGACTGAGATCCATCTTCTACTCACTGCCTGCTGGATACTATACACACTTGTACCTTTTCCCAGTGGTATGGGTTCTGCCAGACAAGCCTTTCCACCGTCTTCTCTACCTATTAAAATCCTATTTACACATTTAGGACCAGACTAACTTGTTGTTTCCACATGAGATGGCTCCTGCTTGGAGCTTGATGCCTCTTCTCTTTGCTTTCTTTTTCAGTTCCCAGCTCCTACAGGAGGCTATTTGGTTGTTTACACGGTTTAAATCTCGTTTTCAAATTTGGCAGGGACTCTTCAAGAGTCAACATGAGTTGACATCTATGATGTCCTCTATGGCTATCACAGAGTTGTGCACATATGTACACAGTTCAGTCAGAGGCATCTGGCTCAAGCTGCGCTAGAGATCCCAGAGACTGGGATTCTTTAGTGGACTTTTGAACTTGTACGGTGTACACCACAGATCTGTCCATATGCTCAGAGGTCCCATGAGGTGCCAGAGATTCCCTGGCTTCTGAACTGTTAGGTTCAAGCTGTCGATCGATGCACATTGGGGCTTGAAGTGCACAGTTGACTTATGTGGTACTCGGTCAGGTGGTTATCTTGTATTTAGAGAGCTGCAACATTTATGATGATGATTCATTTGGAAAGTAGCTTATTATTATAAGTTGGAAGTCCATCTTGTCCTTTGGGGCTTTTCAAGCATCCAAAATGAAATCAAGAGAAGAGAATGAGACTCCCCCAGATGACTAGCCTTCACTTTTGTGAGGCAGGAGCTATGAAGCAATAGGTTGCTCGGTGTCTCTCTGCTCCAGTTTCCTCAGCTGTCAGGTAGAAAGGATATTTAGAAGACTAAGTTTATGCATAGAATCTGTTCAAGATAGCAATCACCCATCCATCACCTGAGTGTTTATGTGTATGTAGGTATGTACGAATGAATCTACCTATCTTCTATTTTTCTATCATGTATCTTTTTTAAAAAATTTTTTACTTTTTTATTTTTATTAGATATATTCTTTATTTACATTTAAAATGTTATCCCCTTTCCTGATTCCCCCCTCCCCTGAAAATCCCATCTCCCCTTCCCCAATCAACCCTCCCCTGCTTCCCTGTCCTGGTATTCTTCTACACTACAGCATCAAGTCTTTCCAGGACCAAGGGCCGCTCCTCCCTTCGGTGTCTAACAAGACCATCCTCTGCTGCCTACGAGTCTGGAGCCATGGGTAACACCATGTGAACTCATTGGTTGATGGTTTTGTCTCTGGGAGTACTGGGTGACTCATTGTTGTTTCTCCTGTGGTGCTGCAAACCTCTTCAGCTCTTTGGGTCCTTTCTCTAGATCCCCCATTGGGGACCCTGTGCTCAGTTCAATCGCTGGCTGAGAGTGTCCCCCACTGTATTTGTCATGCACTAGCAGAGCCTCCCAGGTGACAGCTATATCTGGCTTTGGTCAGCCAGCACTTGTAGGCATCCACAATAGTGTCTGGGTTTTGTAACTGTATATAAGATGGATCCCTGGGTGGGGTAGTCTCTGGATGGTCTTTCCCTCAGTCTCTGCTCACATTTTGTCTCTATATCTCCTCCTATGGGTATTTTGCTCCCCCTTCTAAGAAGGACCAGAGTATCCATACTTTGTTCTTCCTTCTTCTTAAGCTTCATTTTGTCTGTGAATTGTATCTTGTGTATTCCAGGCATCTGGGCTAATATCCACTTCTCAGTGAGTGCATACCATGTGTGTTCTTTTGTGATTGAGTTACCTCACTCAGAATATTTTCCAATTCCATCCATTTGTCTAAGAATTTCATGAGTTCATTGTTTTTAATGACTGAATAGTACTCCATTGTGTATATATGCTACATTTTCTGTATCCATTCCTCCGTTGAGGGACATCTGGGTTTTTTTCCAGTTTCTGGCTATTATAAATAGGGCTGCTATGAACATAGTGGAGCATGTGTCCTTATTACATGCTGGAGAATCCTTTGGGTATATGCCCAGGAGTGGAATAGCAGGATCCTCCAGTAGTATTATGCCCAGTTTTCTGAAGAACCGCCAAACTGATTTCCAGAGTGGTTGTACCAGCTTGCAATCCCACCAGCAGTGGAGGAGTGTTCCTTTTTCTCCACAACCTCTCCAGCACCTGCTGTCTCCTGAGTTTTTGATCTTAGTCATTCTGACTGGTGTGAGGTGAAATTTCAGGGTTGTTTCGATTTGCACTTCCCTGATGACTAAGGATGTTGAACACTTCTTTAGGTGCTTCTCAGCCATTCGATATTCCTCAGGTGAAAATTCTTTGTTTAGCTCTGTACCCCATTTTTTAATAGGGTTATTTGGTTCTCTGGAGTCTAACTTCTTGAATTCTTTGTATATATTGGATATTAGCCCTCTGTCAGATGTAGGGTTGGTAAAAGATCTTTTCCCAGTTTGTTGGTTGCTGTTCTGTTCTATTGACAGTGTCCTTTGCCTTACAGAAACTTTGTAATTTTATGAGGTCCCATTTGTCAATTCTTGATCTTAGGGCATAGGCTATTGGTGTTCTGTTCAGGAAATTCTCCCCTGTGCCCATGTGCTCAAGGTTCTTCCCCAGTTGCTTTTCTATTAGTTTCAGTGTGTCTGGTTTTATGTGGAGGTCCTAGATCCACTTGGACTTGAGCTTAGTGCAAGGAGATAAGAATGGATTGATTTGCATTCTTCTGCATGCTAGACACCACTTGAGCCAGCACCATTGGTTGAAAAGGCTATCTTTTTTCTACTGGATGAATTTAGCTCCTTTGTTAAAAACCAAGTGACCATAGGTGTGTGGGTTCATTTCTGGGTCTTCAATTCTATTTCATTGATCTACCTGCCTGTCACTGTACCAATACCATGCAGTTTTTTTGTCTTGTTTAATTCTTTTTTTTTTATTTAATTTTTTTAATTTACATTCCAAATCACTTCCCCTTTCCCGTTTCCTCCCTCCCCGAAAGTCCCATAAGCCCCCTTCCCTCCCTCTTTTTTCCATTCAACCCCCTCTCGTTACTCTGTCCTGGCATTCCCCTACATCCAGTCTTTCCAGGACCAGGGGTCTCTCCTTCCATCTTTTTAGAAATCTATTGCTATGCGGACTGTGTCTAGGGTATTCCGAGATTCTGGGTCAATATCCCCTTATCAGTGACTGCATACCATGTGTGTTCTTTTGTGATTGGGTTACCTCACTAAGGATGATATTTTCAAGTTCTGACCATTTGCCTAGGAATTTCGTGAATTCATTGTTTTTAATTGCAGAGTAGTATTCCATTGTGTAAATATACCACATCTTCTGAATCCATTCCTCCGTTGAGGGACATCTGGGTTCTTTCCAGCTTCTGGCTATTATAAATAAGGCTGCTATGAATATAGTGGAGCATGTGTCCTTATTGCATGCGGGTAAAGTCTCTGGGTATATGCCCAGGAGTGGTATAGCCGGATCCTCCGGGAGTGTCATGCCCAGTTTTCTGAGGAACCGCCAGACTGCTTTCCAGAGTGGTTGTACCAGCCTGCAATTCCACCAGCAGTGGAGGAGTGTTCCTCTTTCTCCACATCCTCGCCAACAACTGCTGTCTCCTGTGTTTTTGATCTTAGCCATCCTGACTGGTGTGAGATGGAATCTCAGGGTTGTTTTGATTTGCATTTCCCTAATGACTAAGGATGATGAACATCTCTTTAGGTGCTTCTCAGCCTTTAGATATTCTTCAGGTGAGAACTCTTTGTGTAGCTCTGTACCCCATTTTTTAATAGGGTTACTTGCCTCTCTGGAGTTTAACTTCTTGAGTTCTTTGTATATATTGGATATTAGCCCTCTGTCGGATGTAAGGTTGGTAAAGATCATTTCCCAGTTAGTTGGTTGCTGCTTTGTCTTTTTGACAGTGTCTTTTGCCTTGCAAAAACTTTGTAATTTAATGAGGTCCCATTTGTCTATTCTTGATCTTAGAGCATAAGCTATTGGAGTTCTGTTCAGGAAATTCTCCCTTGTGCCCATATGTTCAAGGTTCTTCCCTAGTTTCCCTTCTATTAGTTTCAGTGTGTCTGGTTTTATGTGGAGATCTTTGATCCACTTAGAATTGAGCTTAGTGCAGGGAGATAAGGATGGGTCAATTTGCATTCTTCTGCATGTTGACCTCCAGCTGAGCCAGCACCATTTGTTGAAAAGGCTATCTTTTTTCCACTGTATGGTTTTATCTCCTTTGTCAAAGATCAAGTGACCATAGGAGTGTGGATTCATTTCTGGGTCTTCAATTCTGTTCCATTGATCTACATGTCTGTTACTGTACCAATACCATGCAGTTTTTAACACTATTGCTCTGTAGTACAGCTTGAGGTCCGGGATACTGATTCCCCCAGAGGTTCTTTTACTCTTGAGAATAGTTTTAGCTATTCTGGGTTTTCTGTTATTCCAGATGAATTTTTGAATTGCTCTTTCTAACTCTATGAAGAATTGAGTTGGGATTTTGATGGGGATTGCATTGAATCTGTGTATTACTTTTGGTAAGATGCTCATTTTTACTATATTAATCCTGCCAATCCATGAGCATGGCAGATTTTTCCATCTTCTGAGGTCTTCTTCAATTTCCTTCTTCAGAGACTTGAAGTTCTTGTCATACAGATCTTTCACTTGTTTGGTTAGAGTCACGCCAAGATACTTAATATGGCTATCATGAAGGGTATTATTTCTCTTACTTCTTTCTCAGCCTGCTTATCCTTTGAGTATAGGAAGGCTTCTGACTTGCTTGAGTTGATTTTTTTTTTTAATTTAATTTTATTTTATTTTTTTAATTTACATTCCAAATCACTTCCCCTTTCCCGTTTCCTCCCTCCCCGAAAGTCCCATAAGCCCCCTTCCCTCCCTCTTTTCTCCGTTCAACCCCCTCTCATTACTCTGTCCTGGCGTTCCCCTACATCCAGTCTTTCCAGGACCAGGGGTCTCTCCTTCCATCTTTTTAGAAATCTATTGATATGCTGATTGTGTCTAGGGTATTCTGAGATTCTGGGTCAATATCCCCTTATCAGTGACTTCATACCATGTGTGATCTTTTGTGATTGGGTTACCTCACTAAGGATGATATTTTCAAGTTCTGACCATTTGCCTAGGAATTTCGTGAATTCATTGTTTTTAATTGCAGAGTAGTATTCCATTGTGTAAATATACCACATCTTCTGAATCCATTCCTCCGTTGAGGGACATCTGGGTTCTTTCCAGCTTCTGGCTATTATAAATAAGGCTGCTATGAATATAGTGGAGCATGTGTCCTTATTGCATGCAGGTAAAGTCTCTGGGTATATGCCCAGGAGTGGTATAGCCGGATCCTCCGGAAGTGTCATGCCCAGTTTTCTGAGGAGCCGCCAGACTGCTTTCCAGAGTGGTTGTACCAGCCTGCAATTCCACCAGCAGTGGAGGAGTGTTCCTCTTTCTCCACATCCTCGCCAACAACTGCTGTCTCCTGTGTTTTTGATCTTAGCCATCCTGACTGGTGTGAGATGGAATCTCAGGGTTGTTTTGATTTGCATTTCCCTAATGACTAAGGATGATGAACATCTCTTTAGGTGCTTCTCAGCCATTAGATATTCTTCAGGTGAGAACTCTTTGTGGAGCTCTGTACCCCATTTTTTAATAGGGTTACTTGCCTCTCTGGAGTTTAACTTCTTGAGTTCTTTGTATATCTTGGATATTAGCCCTCTGTCGGATGTAAGGTTGGTAAAGATCATTTCCCAGTTAGTTGGTTGCCGCTTTGTCTTTTTGACGGTGTCTTTTGCCTTGCAAAAACTTTGTAATTTAATGAGGTCCCATTTGTCTATTCTTGATCTTAGAGTATAAGCTATTGGAGTTCTGTTCAGGAAATTCTCCCCTGTGCCCATATGTTCAAGGTTCTTCCCTAGTTTCCCTTCTATTAGTTTCAGTGTGTCTGGTTTTATGTGGAGATCTTTGATCCACTTAGAATTGAGCTTAGTGCAGGGAGATAAGGATGGGTCAATTTGCATTCTTCTGCATGTTGACCTCCAGCTGAGCCAGCACCATTTGTTGAAAAGGCTATCTTTTTTCCACTGTATGGTTTTATCTCCTTTGTCAAAGATCAAGTGACCATAGGAGTGTGGATTCATTTCTGGGTCTTCAATTCTGTTCCATTGATCTACATGTCTGTTACTGTACCAATACCATGCAGTTTTTAACACTATTGCTCTGTAGTACAGCTTGAGGTCCGGGATACTGATTCCCCCAGAGGTTCTTTTACTCTTGAGAATAGTTTTAGCTATTCTGGGTTTTCTGTTATTCCAGATGAATTTTTGAATTGCTCTTTCTAACTCTATGAAGAATTGAGTTGGGATTTTGATGGGGATTGCATTGAATCTGTGTATTACTTTTGGTAAGATGCTCATTTTTACTATATTAATCCTGCCAATCCATGAGCATGGCAGATTTTTCCATCTTCTGAGGTCTTCTTCAATTTCCTTCTTCAGAGACTTGAAGTTCTTGTCATACAGATCTTTCACTTGTTTGGTTAGAGTCACGCCAAGATACTTAATATGGCTATCGTGAAGGGTATTATTTCTCTTACTTCTTTCTCAGCCTGCTTATCCTTTGAGTATAGGAAGGCTTCTGACTTGCTTGAGTTGATTTTATATCCGGCCACTTTGCTGAAGTCGTTTATCAGCTGTAGGAGTTCTCTGGTGGAGTTCTTTGGGTCGCTTAAGTATACTATCATATCGTCTGCAAATAGTGATAGTTTGACTTCTTCCTTTCCAATTTGTATCCCTTTGACCTCTTTTTGTTGTCTAACTGCTCTAGCTAGAACTTCAAGTACTATATTGAAAAGATATGGAGAGAGAGGGCAGCCTTGTCTAGTCCCTGATTTTAGTGGGATTGCTTCAAGTTTCTCTCCATTTAGTTTGATGTTGGCTACCGATTTGCTGTAAATTGCTTTTACTATGTTTAGATATGGGCCTTGAATTCCTGATCTTTCCAAGACCTTTAGCATGAAAGGATGCTGAATTTTGTCAAATGCTTTCTCAGCATCTAATGAGATGACCATGTGGTTTTTTTCTTTGAGATTGTTTATGTAGTGGATTACATTGATGGATTTCCTTATATTGAACCATCCCTGCATCCCTGGGATGAAGCCTACTTGATCGTGGTGAATGATCGTTTTGATGTGTTCTTGGATTCGGTTGGCAAGAATTTTATTGAGTATTTTTGCATCGATATTCATAAGAGAGATTGGCCTGAGATTCTCTTTCTTTGTCGGATCTTTGTGTGCTTTTGGTATTAGTGTAATTGTGGCTTCATAGAACGAGTTGGGTAGTGTTCCTTCTGTTTCTATTTTGTGGAACAGTTTGAAGAGTAATGGTGTTAGGTCTTCTTTGAAGGTCTGATAGAATTCTGCAGTAAAACCATCTGGACCTGTGCTTTTTTTGGTTGGAAGACTTCCAATGACAACTTCTATTTCTTCAGGGGTTATAGGACGGTTTAGATGGTCTATTTGATCCTGATTTAATTTTGGTACTTGGTATCTGTCAAGGAAATTGTCCATTTCCTCAAGATTTTCTAGTTGTGTTGAATACAGGTTTTTGTAGTAGGATCTGATGATTTTTTGAATTTCCTCAGTTTCTGTTGTTATCTCTCCCTTTTCATTTCTGATTTTATTAATTTGGATACTATCTCTGTGCCCTCTGGTTAGTCTGGCTAAGGGCTTATCTATCTTGTTAATTTTCTCAAAGAACCAACTCCTCGTTTTGTTGATTCTTTGTATGGTTTTATTTGTTTCTACTTGATTGATTTCAGCCCTGAGTTTGATGATTTCCTGCCTTCTACTCCTCTTTGGTGTATTTGCTTCTTTTTGTTCCAGGGCTTTCAGGTGTGCCATTAAGCTGTTAGTGTATGCTGTCTCCCGTTTCTTTTTGGCGGCACTCAGGGCTATGAATTTTCCTCTTAGCACTGCTTTCATTGTGTCCCATAAATTAGGGTATGTTGTGCCTTCATTTTCATTAACTTTCAAAAAGTCTTTGATTTCTTTCTTTATTTCCACCTTGACCAAGTTATCATTGAGTAGAGCATTGTTCAGCCTCCATGTGTACGTGGGTTTTCTTTTGTTTTTGTTGCCATTGAAGACCACCCTTATTCCATCGTGATCTGATAGGAGGTATGGGATTATTTCTATCTTCTTGTATCTGTTGAGGTCTGATTTGTGACCAATTATATGGTCAATTTTGGAGAAGGTACCATGAGGAGCTGAGAAGAAGGTGTATTCTTTAGCTCTAGGATGAAATGTTCTATATATATCAGTTAGTTCCATTTGGTCCAAGGCTTCAATTAGATTCACTGTGTCCCTGTTTACTTTCTGCTTTCCTGAACGATCCATTTCAGAGAGCGGGGTGTTGAAGTCACCCACTATTATTGTGTGCGGTGCGATGTGTGCTTTGAGTTTTAGTAAAGTTTCTTTTACGAATGAGGGTGCCCTTGCATTTGGAGCATAGATATTCAGAATTGAGAGTTCTTGATGGTGGATTTTTCCCTTGATCAGTATGTAGTGTCCTTCTGTGTCTTTTTTGATGAGTTTAGGTTGAAAATCAATTTTATCCGATATTAGGATGGCTACTCCACCTCGTTTCTTGGGGCCATTTGCTTGTAAAATTGTTTTCCAGCCTTTTACTCTGAGGTAGTGTTTGTCTTTGACACTGAGGTGCGTTTCCTGCATGCAGCAAAATGCTGGGTCCTGTTTACGTATCCAGTCTGCTAGTCTATGTCTTTTAATTGGGGAATTGAGACCATTGATATTAAGAGAGATTAAGGCATAGTGATTATTGCCATCTGCCATTCTTGATGCTATCTTTATGTTTGAGTGGTTATCTACTTTTGGGTTTGATTCAAGAAGGTTATTATCTCATTTTTTCCAGGGTGTTGTTTCTCTCCCTGTATTGGAGGTTTCCACCTATTATCCGTTGCAGGGCTGGATTTGTGGAAAGATATTGTGAAAATTTGGTTTTATCATGGAATATCTTGGTCTCTCCATCTATGGTGATTGAGAGTTTTGCTGGGTATAGTAGTCTAGGCTGGCATTTGTGCTGTCTTAGTGTCTGCATGAGATCTGCCCAGGATCTTCTGGCTTTCATAGTCTCTGGTGAGAAGTCTGATGTGATTCGGATAGGTCTTCCTTTGTATGTTACTTGGCCCTTTTCTCTTACTGCTTTTAGTATTCTTTCTTTGTTTAGAACATTTGGTGTTTTGATTATTATGTGACGGGAGGTATTTCTGTTCTGGTCCAGTCTGTTTGGAGTTCTGTAGGCTTCTTGTACGTTCATCGGCATCTCTCTCTTTAAGTTAGGGAAGTTTTCCTCCATAATTTTGTTGAAGATGTTTACTGGCCCTTTAAGTTGCAAATCTTCACTCTCATCTATACCTATAATCCTTAGGTTTGGTCTTCTCATTGTGTCCTGGATTTCCTGGATGTTTTGGGTTACACGTTTTTTGCATTTTGCATTTTCTTTGACTGTTGAGTCGATGCTTTCTATGGAATCTTCAGCACCTGAGATTCTTTCTTCCATCTCTTGTATTCTATTGTTTATGTTTGCATCTATGACTCCTGATTTCTTCCCAAGGTTTTCTATCTCCAAAGTTGTCTCCCTTTGTGATTTCTTAGTTGTTTCTACTTCCTTTTTTAGTTCCTGGATGGATTTGCTGAGATCCTTCACTTGTTTGTTTGTATTTTTCTGTATTTCTTTAAGGTATTTTTGCATTACCTCTTTCAGGATTTCTTCCTGATGACCCACGTTCTCCTGCATTTCTCTGAGCGATTTTTGTGTTTCCTCCTCATGGGATTCCATCTGTTGATCCATCGTCTCCTGCATTTCTTTAAGCAGTTCTCGTGTGTCCTTTGTAAGGGCATCTAACAGTTGATTCATTTCTTTAAGCAATTTTTGTGTTGCCTCCTTATGGGCATCCATCTGTTGACCCATATTCTTCTGCATTTCTTTATGCAAATTTTGTGATTCCTTTGTGAGTGCATCTACCCGTTGATTCATCTCGTTAAGCGATTTTTGTGTTGTCTCCTTGTGTGCCTCCATCTTTTGATCCATGTTCTCCCGCATTTCTCTAAGTGGTTTTTGTGTTTCCTTTGTAAGGGCTTCTAACCGTTGATTCATGGTCTCCTGTAACTCTTTATGAGATTTATTTGTGTCCTTCTTGTGATCCTCTAATAGGATCATGAGAAGTGATTTTAAATCCAGATCTTGTCTTTCGGGTGTGGTGGGGTATCCAGGACTTGCTGCTGTTGGAGAGTTGGGTTCGGATGGTCCCACATTACTTTGATTTCTGTTAGTAACATTCCTACGTTTGCCTTTTGCCATCTGGATACCTCTGGTGTTAGTTGGTCCTGCTGCCACTGGCTGTTGGTTGGACCTCCTGTGAGCCTGCAAAGCTATTTCTGCTCCCCCTGGATTACCAGGATTCCCCTGGCACCGATTTCTGGGGCCTGCCTGCTCCTGAGTGACTTTGGAGCCCTAATGTGCCTTGCCCCAAGTGATCTTATATTGGGGAGGCCTTGCACATCTAAAGGCTCAGCCTAGTGGATTCCTGGAGCAGAGGTCGCCAAAGGGAGGCTGGTAGGCTCCTGCCCTGTGCAGGGGTGTGTGATCTCTCCTAGGGGGGGGGAGGGGGCGTCCCTCTGCCAGGCAGAAGTCCCACAGCAGAGCTGGCGCGCTGGTTACTGCAGACCAGCCCAGCACCTGGGAGCAGGTTACACACAAGCTGCCTGAGACCGAAGCGATATTATGCCTGTCTGTCTCTGAGCCTGGCTGTCCCAACTACCTGGCCACTGGAGCAAAGATGGCGGAGGGCACTCTCCGTGGTGCAGCTCACCCTGTAGACGTGATGGCCCGCCGATCTGGCACCCAGACGACCACAGCGCTGACCCGTTCTTGGGCACAGATGGAAGCCCCAACAGGCCGTGTCCCAAGTGATGTTATATTGGGGATAGGGAGCTTGGGGTACCTGTCTCTTCAGCGCAGTCTGTGGGAACAGAGGTCGTGGAAGGAAAGCTGTTAGGCTCCCGCCCAGTGCGGGGTCCCTCTGCCAGGCAGAAATCCCACAGCAGAGCTGGCGCGCTGGTCACTGCAGATCAGCCCCGCACCTGGGAGCCGCATACACACAAGCCGCCCGAGACCCAAGCGACATTATGCCTGTCTGTCTCAGAACCTGGCTGTCCCAACCTCCCAGTCACTGGAGCCTACCATGCAGTTTTTAACACTATTGCTCTGTAGTACTGCTTGAGGTCTGTGATACTGATTCCCCTAGAAGTTCTTTTACTGTTGAGAATAGTTTTAGTTATCCTGGGTTTTTGTTATTCCAGATGAATTTGAGAATTGCTCTTTCTAACTCTATGAAGAATTGAGTTGGGATTTTGATGGGGATTGCATTGAATCTGTAGATTGCTTTTGGCAAGATGGCCATTTTTACTATATTAATCCTGCCAATCCATGAGCATGGAAGTGTTTTCCATCTTCTGAGGTCTTCTTTGATTTCTTTCTTCAGAGACTTGAAGTTCTTGCACACAGATCTTTCACTTGTTTGGTTAGAGTCACACCAAGATACTTTATATTGTTTATGACTATTGTGAATGGTGTCATTTCCCTAATTTCTTTCTCAGCCTATTTGTCCTTTGAGTATAGGAAGGCTACTGATTTGTTTGAGTTAATTTTGTGTCTGACCACTTTGCTGAAGTTGTTTATCAGCTGTAGGAGTTCTCTGGTGGAGTTTTTTTGGGTCGCTTAAGTATACTATCATATCATCTGCAAATAGTGATAATTTGATTTCTTCCTTTCCAATTTGTATCCCTTTGACCTCCTTTTGTTGTCTAATCACTCTAGCTAGAACTTCAAGTACTATATTGACTAGATATGAAGAGAGAGGGCAGCCTTGTCTAGTCCCTGATTTTAGTGGGATTGCTTCAAGTTTCTCTCCATTTAGTTTGATGTTGGCTACCGATTTCCTGTGTATTGCTTTTACTATGTTTAGATATGGGCCTTGAATTCCTGATCTTTCCAAGACTTTTAGCATGAAAAGATGCTGAATTTTGTCAAATGCTTTTTCAGCATCTATTGAAATGACCATGTGGTTTTTTTCTTTGAGATTGTTTATGTAGTGGATTACATTGATGGATTTCCATATATTGAACCATCCCTGCATCCCTGGGATGAAGCCTACTTGATTTTGGTGAATGATTGTTTTGATGTGTTCTTGGATTCGGTTGGCAAGACTTTTATTGAGTATTTTTGCATCAATATTCATAAGGGAAATTAGTCTCAAATTCTCTTTCTTTGGTGGATCTTTGTGTGGTTTTGGTAACAGCATAATTGTGACTTCATAGAAGGAGTTGGATAGTGTTCCTTCTGTTTCTATTTTGTGGAACAGTTTGAAGAGTAATGGTGTTAGGTCTTCTTTGAAGGTCTGATAGAATTCTGCACTAAACCATCTGGTCCTGTGCTGTTTTTGGTTGGAAGACTTTCAATGACCATTTCTATTTTTTTTAGGGGTTATGGGACTATTTAGATGGTCTATTTGATCCTGATTTAATTTTGGTATTTGGTATCTGTCTAGGAAATTGTTCATTTCCTCCAGATTTTCCAGTTGTGTTGAGTATAGGCTTTTAGAGTAGGATCTGATGATTTCTTGAATTTCCTCAGTTTTTGTTGTTATGTCTCCTTTTTCATTTCTGATTTTGCTAATTTGGATACTGTCTCTGTGCCCTCTGGTTAGTCTGGCTAAGGGTTTATCTATATTGTTGATTTTCACAAAGAATCAGCTCCTGCTTTTATTGATTCTTTGTAAGGTTCTTTTTGTTTCTACTTAGTTGGTTGATTTCAGCCCTGGGTTTGATGATTTCCTGCCTTCTACTTCTCTTGGGTGTATTAGCTTCTTTCTGTTCCAGAGCTTTCAGGTGTGCTGTTAAGCTGCTCGTGTATGCTTTCTCCAGTTTCTTTTTGGAGGCACTCAGGGCTATGAGTTTTCCTCTTAGCACTGCTTTCACTGTGTCCTGTAAGTTTGGGTAGGTTGTGCCTTCATTTTCATTAAATTCTAAAAAGTCTTTGATTTCTTTCCTTATTTCTTCCTTGACCAAGGTATCATTGAGTAGAGCATTGTTCAGCTTCCATGTGTATATAGACTTTCTGTTGTTTTTGTTGCTATTAAAGACCACCCTTACTCCATAGTGATCTGATAGATGGCATGGGATTATTTCAATCTTCTTATGTCTGTTGAGGTCTGTTTTGTGACCAATTATATGGTCGATTTTGGAGAAGGTACCATGAGGTGCTGAGAAGATATATTCTTTTGATTTAGGACGAAATGTTCTCTCTCTATATATATATCTGTTAAATCTATTTGGTCCAAAACTTCAATTAGTTTCACTGTGTCTCTGTTTAGTTTGTGTTTCCCTGTTTAGTCCATTGAGGATAGTGGAGTGTTGAAGTCACCCACAATTACTGTGTGAGGTGCAATGTATGCTTTGAGCTTTAGTAAAGTTTCTTTTATGAATGAGGGTTCCCTTGCATTTGGAGCGTAGATGTTCAGTATTGAGAATTCTTCTTGGTGGATTTTTCCTTTGATGAATATGAAGTGACCTTCTGTGTCCTTTTGATGATTTTAGGATGAAAGTCAATTTTGCCCGATATTAGAATGGCTACTCCAGTTTGTTTCCTGGGACCATTTGCTTGGAAAATTGTTTTCAAGCCTTTTACTTTGAGGTTGTGTTTGTCTTTGACACTGAGGTGTGTTTCCTGTATGCAGCAAAATGCTGGGTCCTGTTTATGTAACCAGTCTGTTAGTCTATGTCTTTTTACTGGGGAATTGAGTCCATTGATGTTAAGAGGTATTAAGGAATAGTGATTGTTGCTTCCTGTTATTTTTGATGTTATTTTTATGTTTGAGCGGTTATCTTTTTTTGGGTTTGTTGGAAGAAGATTACTATCTTGCTTTTTCTAGGGTGTAGTTGCCCTCCTTGTATTGGTGTTTTCTATCTGTTATCCTTTGTAGGGCTGGATTTGTGGAAAGATATTGTGTAAATTTGGTTTTATCATGAAATATCTTGGTTTCTCCATCTATGGTGATTGAGAGTTTTGCTGGGTATAGTAGTCTGGGCTTTCATTTGTGTTCTCTTAGTGTCTGTATGAGATCTGCCCAGGATCTTCTAGCTTTCATGGTCTCTGGTGAGAAGTCTGGTGTAATGCTGATAGGCCTGCCTTTATAGGTTACTTGACCTTTTTCTCTTACTGCTTTTAATATTCTTTCTTTGTTTAGTGCATTTGGTGTTTTGATTATTATGTGCCGGGAGGACTTTCTGGTCTGGTCCAGTCTGTTTGGAGTTCTGTAGGCTTCTTGTATGTTCATGGGCATCTCTCTCTTTAGGTTAGGGAAGTTTTCTTCTATAATTTTGTTGAAGATATTTACTGGCCCTTTAAGTTGTAAATCTTCACTTCATGCCCATAATCCTTAGGTTTGGTCTTCTCACTGTGTCCTGGATTTCCAGGATGTTTTGGGTTACAAGCTTTTTGCATTTTGCATTTTCTTTGACTGTTGAGTCAATGCTTTCTATATCTTCAGCACCTGAGATTCTTTCTTCTATCTCTTGTATTCTGTTGTTGATATTTGCATCTATGACTCCTGATTTCTTTCCAAGGTTTTCTATCTCTAAAGTTGTCTCCCTTTGTGATTTTTTTGTTGTTTCTACTTCCATTTTTAGATCCTGGATGGTTTTGATCAGTTCCTTCACTTGTTTGTGTTTTCCTGTAATTCTTTAAGGGATTTTTGTGTTTCCTCTTTCAGGATTTCTGCCTGTTGACCCATGTTCTCCGGTATTTCTTTAAGTGATTTTTGTGTTTCCTCCTTATGGGCTTCTATCTGTTGACCCATGTTCTCCTGTATTTCTTTAAGCGATTTTTGTGTTTCCTTTTTAAGGGGTTCTACCTGTTGACTCATATTCTCCTGTACTTCTTTAAAGGAGTTATTTATGTCCTTCTTGAAATCCTCTATCAGCATCATGAGATGTGATTTTAAATCCAGGTCTTGCTTTTCTGGTGTGTTGGGGTATTCAGGAGTTGCTGTTGTTGGAGAACTTGGTTCAGATGGTGCCATGTTGCCTTGGTTTCTGTTGGTGATGTTCTTGCTTTTGCCTTTTGCAATCTGTTTATCTCCGGTGTTAGCTGGTGTTGCTGTCTCTGACTGTGGCTTATCTGTGCTCCTGGGAGACCTGTTCCCTCTATGTTCACTGGTATGTAGGTACTCCTGTGAGATCTGCTCTATTGTGCTTGTATTTGGGTATGTAGCTCTGTGGCCCCGATCAACTCTGGGTGCAGGCGGTAATCACAAGACTCCTGTCCCAGGCTGTTTCTAGGCTCTTGTGTCTTGTTTCTAGGCTCTTGTTTCTGGCTGTCTCCTCTGAGCAGCAGGGGTGGTCCTACCTGTGCTGCCCAGCCTCTCTGCACTCCCAAGTGCTTAGCTACCTCCATGTGTCACTTGAATAAAGTACATGGTGGCAGAGGGTAGTCCCAAGCCGGAGAAGGAAACCGAAGGGTTTCTGCCAGAGGGTGTGTGATCCTTTGGCGAGAGTGGTTCTACCTGTGCAGGCAGGCCCCTCCGTACTCCTGGGTGGTTAAACTGTTTCCCTGCGCCACTTGGGTGTGGCACACTGTGCCAGAGGATGGACCGAAGTCGGAGACAGAAACCGGAAGGCTTCTGCCAGAGGGTTCCAGACAGGATCCTCTGAGCTGTAGGGCAAGTCTCACCTGTGCTGTCTTGTCTGCACTGCTGGGTGGAACTATCATGTATCTTTTATTACTGCTATATGTGCACTCAAAATATTCATGATTTTTATACACTGATTTAGCATTGTTTAGTAATTTTGACGACCTGGCCTATACTGTACAGATATAAGCCCTCAAGTCTACCCTTTTCATCCTAGAAAGATGAGAGAAGTATCACTAACCTCCGACTTTTAACAGTACTAACTTTGTATGTAATCTATCCTCATGATTTATTGTAACTTGCCATTCCAGGCTCAAATAGCATTATGGTTATTCGGCCACACTAGTGACTTGATTCATTCCCATAATGGATTGTAGATATTTGATAGATATTGATAGATAGATGATCGATAGACAGATGATGACAGGATAGATAGAGAGATAGATAGACAGGATAGTTAGATTTGTACATACACACAAATGCACTCATAATGGAAAGTAAGTGTGAATGAGAAGGAACAAAAACTTCCCTTTGCTTCTGCCATCGCCACAGTTCTGGGGGGCTGACAATTGCAGTTCCATGGTTATTATAAGGCAATTACATCAACAGAGCTTGTCTGTGTCTCTCACATTTCAAAGGAACATGTGTTCGAAGAGACAGCTTCTCCTTTAATGATTTTGACATTGTCATATTATACCTAAGCACAAAACTATGACAATACCTCTTGCCTCTGCTGCCAAAGGTACCATGTAGGGACACATTGCAGTCGAGAAGACAGAATGGCCTCTTTATGGTGACTGGCTTGGAATTATAAATATTTTCATTTCTCCCGTAGGAGATGGCTCGTGGAAGAGAGGAGACAAACACGACTTTGAAGCTAAGCAAGCATACTCATCCCTCCAAACAGTCACCCTACTGAGGACCGTGAAACCTGAGTTTGAGAAGTTTTCCATGGAGGTGAAAAGTTCTGTTGAGAAACAAGGGCTCAATGAGGAGGATTACGTAAGTGCTTGATTATGAACCCCGCCCTCCAGCATCCTGAAAACAGGCTTCTAATTAATCCAGAGGTGACGAAGTGTCCCACTCTGAGAGCCCGTTCAAAAATTCCGAGTTCAAGTCTGAATGTCGCTGTCGCCTCCTGTGTGTTTCTTTTCCTGGGCACTTTTCCTCTCCCCAACCCCCACCCCATCATCGTTCCTGCGATTCACTTACAAGTCTCCTTTGCAACGGCTAAAGGGTGGGAAACTGCCTTTTCCCGGGGGGGGGGGGATCTGTGATGCAGAACCGGGTGTCTGTAGCCTCCCATCATTTACTAAGCTAGGAGGGTGTTGGGGGAGGGGGGGGAAGGTAGTTGAAGGAATGCCCGAGCTTTGCATGGCTAATTTGTCCAGGGCTTGGTGGCAGAAGATATTTTAGGTTTTGGAGGCTCTTTCTTTGCACAATCCCTGTCCTCTTCTTGGTTGGTTTGTCCCTGTCTCTCGCAGGCAAGCGGTGAAGTTTTCTCTGTGGCAAGCTGCTTCCTCCTTGGGTGTCCTAGGGCTTCCCACTCCTGCGATGTTTTTGTTACGAGCACATTTTAAAGAAGCAAAGGGTCAAGCACCTCCCAGGTTCTTATTGTTCAGGCAGCCTTTGGCACAGTCAGCTGTGTTTCTGAGACGTTCCCAGTGTCCTAATGGCAAACCCATTCTCAGGGTAGGATGAGCAGAAGGCTTTTGAGTTAGTGGGCTGAGGTGGGTGTGCCGGTCTGTCTTCGCTTCCTTGCCAATAATGAGAATATAAAGGTATTTCATGAACACCTCTTTATTATTTTACCTAATGGTCCATATTAATTAGGAATTGAAAGCTGAGCCACAGTGTCATTTTGTCTGGCGTCCTTTCTGAAACTGTTGTAAAGTTCAATTGCTTCTTCATACGTTGTCTGACATATTGAGATACAATGGACAGAGGGCTTATCAATACTCTCTGGACATTCTGGGTTAGCGGTTATTCTCGTTCAGAAAGCTAAATCTCATTTTAATTGTAGTGCAAGCAAAATCTCATTAAGAAAACATTGCTCTGACGATTCACAATATTTTCCTAGTTCTAGTATTTTCAAGATTATTTGCATCTGTGAATTATTAGTACTGCCTCTCCTTGCTGACTTTTAAAATAAATAAAATTTACGATTTTAAATAGGATTGAGGTTATTATAATAATTTACACTAATTCTGAAGATACATTCATTTTCCTTTTTTTTTTTTCTTCAGTTCTGGAAGTCAAACCCAGGGCTTTGTGTGTGTGTGTGTGTGTGTGTGTGTGTGTGTGTGTTCCACTACCCAGCCGGCCACCTTTCCTTTCCATGTAGTTTTTGAGCACAGTTGCTTATAAGGTTAGTCCACACAGGTAGCTGTGCTGTGTTGTGGGAGAGAGCAAAGGGGCCTGGGCTCCTGAGGACCGGCAGTAGAACAGTGCAGTGGGCGGTGCTTCATCAGTCTAAGGTATCACGTGGACAGCTTTGCTCCCGGTCCTTTAGCTTCTCAGGTTTGCATTCCTGGGCGTATCTGTTTGCATAGAAGTAACTTCATAAAGCCTTGTATGGGCTCTGCGCCTGTCTTCATCTCATACCCAGCAAGTGTAGTGGACTCAGTAGTCCTCATACCCACTATACGGTCCCACAATCACGTGACTTCCGGGTAGGCTCTGATTGGTTTCCTTTTAACGCTTCTATTTCTTAATGCTTATGCTAATGTGTTTACTGCTGAATTAAAGTTGTATTTAGCTGAATTAAATTATCAAATTAAGTATATTGAGTGAAATAAGATATAATAAGTTATAACCTTGACGGCATCAGTGAGGATCCCAATAAGGTATTGAATGGTCTGAGCTTTAAAATGTCGCAGATTTCTTATCTGTCGGTGTCACTGCAGAGGACATCATTCTGTCTGATTGATACATGCTTAATGTAGAGGGTTGAGACAGTATCTCAGATTGAGAAATTCCCTTTTAGTTTTCTTTGGTGAAGGTTTTCTGCTTTTTAAAAATTACATGCTTTCTCAACATAACTGAAATAAAAACGGCGCAAGCATTAAGGATTGCCGGGACCAGGGTGAGGAAAGGTCTTGTGCCTTTGGAGTTCTGCTTTAGAACTGCAAATTGAGTGATATCCCAGATCCAATTTTATATTTATTAGTGTCACATTCATATTAGCATGTTGCTAACATCCCTGGAAAGGCTGTGAGCTTTTCAAAAATGAGAATACATGAAATTAAAAATTTTTTTTTACAAGCTACACTGCAACACTAGAAAGACAGAGAAACAATAATTTTTAAACAGTAAAATTATTTGGCTATTTTAATAGCACAATGATTTTATATTTTTGCCTAAACTTGGATGGATTAGTTTAATTTTTTAAGTATGTGTGAGCATATGTGTGCACAAGCGTGTGTACACATGTGTACATGTGTGTTGAGGCCAGTGGTCAATGTAGGGTGTCTCCCTCCCTCTCCATCTTACTTATTGAGGCAGTTTCTCATGGTACCTGTGCTTGTTGATCCAGCTAGTCTGCTGGTCAGCAATCCCCAGGGATCTTTATGCCTTTGCCTTCTGTAATCTAGGAATACAGGGGCATGCTGCTATACCTGGATTTTTGCATGGTTGCTAGAGGTTGAAAACAGGCCCTCAAAGTTTTTGCATTAAGGGCTCTACCAACTGAGTGAGCCACTTACTTAGCCCCAATTAACACAGTTTTGTTTTTGTAAAACTGATCTTCATTTCCATAACTTGTTCGCTCCCTTTAAAAAAATTTAAAAATTTAGTTGAGAAAAGCAGGGGAAAGAGAGTCATGTCTTATTGAGGATGTGGCCTCAGGCGGGTTTTCCAGGCTACAGAGCGTGGCCCTCACCCATGTACATATTGTCTTAGTCAGGGTTTCTATTCTTGCACAAACATCATGATCAAGAAGCAAGTTGGGGAGGAAAGGGGTTATTCAGCTTACACTTCCACATTGCTGTTCATCACCAAAGGAAGTCAGGGCTGGAACTCAAGCAAGTCAGGAAGCAGGAGCTGATGCAGAGGCCATGGAGGAATGTTTCTTACTGGCTTGCTTCCCCTGGCTTGCTCAGCTTGTTTTCTTATAGACTGCAAGACAACCAGCCCAGGGATGGCACCACCCACAAGGGGCCCTTCCCCCTTGATCACTAATTGAGAAAATGCCCCACAGCTGGATCTCATGGAGGCACTTCCCCAACTGAAGCTCCTTTCTCTGTGATAACTCCAGCCTGTGTCAAGTTGACACACAAAACCAGCAAGTACACATGTGGACAATAACTGGGATTAGTGGTTTATAAGAAAAAAAAACCCAGAAGACATGAAGTTGGGAATGGGCATGTTCAGAGGATATAAGAATACTGGAGGTGGGTGAGAGGTAGATAGGATAATTTTTCATTGTATATATGAATGAAATTCACAAAAATAAAGGGAAAAAGGTGGGAAATGGAGTGTAAGATGCTGTACAGAGAATGTACAGTTCCCTCAAGGTTAACTCTCAGGAAGAATATGTATAAGATGGCAGCCAGGTTATTGGCACTGATATAGTTCACTCAGCACACTCAAGATTCTTGCTTCCTTATGCTTGTGTCTGTGGTAGATTTTCATGTTTGAATTCCATCCAATGCTTTGATATGTTTTTTTTTTCTTTTCAGTTTTTGAGACAGGATCTCATATAAATTAAGCTAGCCTTGAACTCATGATATGGGAAAAAATGTCTTTGAACTCCCAATGTTCTTGCCTCAAACTCTCAAGTGTGGGATTACAGGTGTTGTCCACCATACTTGGCTCTAAGCTTACTGTGACAATCAGATTCTTTATTCTGTTACAAGATTAACTATTAGTTTGTTTCTTTGTTGCTGTGTGTGGTGGTTTGATAAGAATGGCCCCCTATATATTTGAATGCTCATATATTTGAATGCTTGGTTACTGGAGAGTGGCACTATTTAAAAGGATTAGAAGGATTAGGAGCTGTGGCCTTATCACAGTAGGTGGAGCCTTTTTGGAGGAAGTGTGTCACTGGGAGGGGGGTGGGACTTGGGGTTTCAAAAGCCCATGTCAGGCCAGGCATCATTCTCTCTCTCTCTCTTTCTCTCTCTCTCTCCCTCCCTCCCTCCCTCTCTCTCTCTCTCTCTCTCTCTCTCTCTCTCTCTCTCTCTCTCTCTCTCTCGCTCTCGCTCTCGCTCTCTCTCTTGCTCTCGCTCTCGCTCTCTCTCTCTTAGCTACTGGTTCCAGGGTCATGCATGTCACCAGGCTTCCTGACATGGCAATAATGGAATGAATCTCTGAAACTGTAAGCAAGCCCCCAGTTAAATGCTTTCTTTTTAAGAATATCCCTTTCCTGAAATGCTTAGGACCATAAGTATTTGGGGTTTCAGATTTGTTTTCAGGTTTGATAAATGTATATACACACATACATTATTTGGAATGTAGAATCCAAGTCTGATTGCACAATACAGTGATTCCTAGATACCTTAGACATGTGTATTGAAGATAATTTTGTATACTATTTTAACTGCCCCTGCCTTTTGACTTCAAGCCACCACAAGATATGAGGCGGTTTCCATTTGTGATGTCATGACAGCACTTAAAGTTTCAGAGATACTCAATCTGTATTGTTTTTACATTTTTTTTAAAATTGCTGTACTGGGGACACATCAACCCTAACCTCTTCTCATTCAAATAACCAAAACCTTTTCCAGTCTATGTCTTTGTCAGCGGTGCTCATCATCGATGGCTTCGGTGTATGGACCTCCTTAGGAGCACAAGAAGTTCAGCCTCACAAATGGAGTTGGTATCAGGGTAGTAAAAGTGTCCACAGCAGGGGTTCTGAAGACCACTCAGGGTCACTGGTAAATGCAAACTGAGAAATAATGTTGCACTGGAGAGGTCCCTGGGGCTTGAGGCCTGGCTCAGAAATGGCTTTGTCAAGTGCCTGCCTGCCCCCCCCCCCATTGGTTTGTACTGGGTCACCTACATGTGCAGTGGCTCTCACTCAAGGGCATTTTAATGGAGCTGCCTAGCACTCTGCCCTAGGAGTGGTTCCAAGACCAGAGTGCTGGTATTTGGTTTTAGAATGCACTGTACAGTGGCCAAGCTGAGATTAGTTGCATCCCCTGACTTCTGGGCCAGTGAATTTCTTTTTCCACTACATCAGTCTGATCCTCTTAACAACAATGTGCCCAATAAGGAGGCAAACTTATGACCCAAAGATTAAGTGTATCAGGCCCTCTGCGTGAGCCTGGCAGGCTGAAGTATTTCATTTTTTTCTCTGTACTCCCCAGTCCAAAGTACACAGTTTTAACATATCAGTTTCCCTTTACTCTCTCACATACTTGACAAAATGTGCAAAGAGTCACTATCCTCTTCAGCTGCAGTCACCCTTTGCCCACATGTAAACCATCATTCTCTTGATCATCAGATACTCTTTATTGTGTTCTCTGGGGAGCGTAACTGTGAACCTGATCCTGGAAAAATGTGTGCTCTCAGATGGAATCCTGATCCTCTTAAAAACTCATGAGTAAGAAGAAAATACCCACAACCTTGAGCTCTGAGGTCCCATAAGAGATGTGTTCCTGTGTCAGTTCACAGAAAATGTCATGTACCTTAGCACTGTGATGTGTGGATGGTACTCATCTTCAGTGGAATGATGGAGATGGAGGGCCCTTTCACAGGCTTTCAGGTTTCCATAGGAGCTTTAAGGGGATGAAGGTTTTCTGCCTCACTATGCACTAACTTCTTATAATTACATACAAGACTTTGTAAGTGCACAGTATTTATATTTGGAGACAGGTGTCAGTGTTTCACCTATGTGATCCATGTAGAAAAGAGATGAGAACCACTGGGCTAGATCATAGCTACAGCTGGACAGTATGCCATTTGGTTATTGTCATGGGCCATGTTTATTTACATGAATAAGAACAATATTTATGTGAGATTACACTGAAAAAATTATTTCCCCAGAAGAAAAATGAGGAAAATGCTAAAGTACTATCTAGTCTTGTTTTAGAGAAGCCATTAGTTTTATTTCTGAGATGAAAGAGATACTCACTGACCTGCTCTCTTCTCACACATTCATTCATTCAGCATTAGTGAGTCAGCTGACTTTCCAAGACTTGCTGTCCTCACTACTATTTCTTAGGACCGGGTGAGCCAAAGTTGAAGACACTTTTTTTGGCCCTGGCAGCATCCCTGGATTCTCCTTCCTGCAAATCCCACTCCTGGCCTCGATCCATTCTTCCTATTGTATTTGGCACTTTTGAGACCTATTCACCAGCTGGAACTTTAACAGTTGGTTTTTCCCTTGGGTGAACTTCACCTTCTCTTCCTGATGTTTAAATAAAAATGTAATAGATTTCCAGATTGAAACGGTGTGATAAGATGAATGAAAAAAAAGTAGTACATTCAATTAAAGATACTTTATAGTACTATAAGGATTACAGACATACATAAATTCCTCCCTGTCTCCTCCCTTCTGTGCTTCTGACCACACAGAGTTGATTATTGTTAATGTTTTTCCTGATACCATCTATAAGGTTTTAAAATTGATTACTTAATGTTGTTATTCTTGATAGTAAAATTTTGATACTATATCTTGATTCCTGAAATGGAAAAAGGATCAACTTATTTGACATATTCCTTTCTCGGCTAATATTTTCTTTTCTTGTTAAAAATATTTTCACAAAATAAAGCTTGAAGAAAAACTAAAAGATTATATTGGGAAATTTTTTATTATTGTGCTTTTGTGTAGAAGATTTACAGCATAATCATATATTGTTTTATGAGCACATGTTATTCCTCCTGTACCTTCTCTGGAGTTTAATGACTGTTTTCTTATTTGCTTTCACACAGTTCTTATTATTTCATTTTAGTGCCTCAGTAAAGGATTTTATGTAATGACATTAATGTTTTGAACCTTATCTTTATGCTCCAATTTGGAGTTATTTCTTATTTTAACATCAGTTTGGAACTGTCTTTTAGTTCTCTTTTGTATTGCATGATCCTTTTCTTGGATATCACATCTCCTTTTTTATTCTTAAAATTCTTGTTTGTTTTAAAGAAAGAAGGCATCAATGAGAAAAAGTTTTCCATACTTTGTACATTATACAACATTTTGTATTATATTAATAATAATTTCAACATTAAGTTGACAGTTTAGCTGGGTATAAAATTGTAGTTTAAAGATTATTTTTCCATAAGACTTTGATGTCATTACTCTTGTTTTGTAGCTCTTATTGTTATCATTTTAATTCTTTGTTTTTTTTTAATTCTATTTTCTTTTCCTGTCTGTCTTTCAAGACTTTTAATGTTTCCTCTAAAAATTGTTTGATTGCATCAGTGAGGATCTAGTAAGGAAAATAGAGCCAGTTCAGCAGGAGTTTAATAGAATGAACAGAGTTCAAGGTGTTAGAAGAGCTGAGATTCCAAATGGAATTGTAAAGCAAGTCAGAAATTAGAAATTTCAAAATGTCACCAACATTTCTAGATCTAGAAGCACCAAGAAAGAGAGACTTGAATAGGTCCCCCAATTTAAGGCTGCCTACAAGAGCTAGAAGGATGGAAAACTATAGTTTTTACTAGAGAGATTACTCAAGGCAAAGAGAGAGTTGGGAGGGGGCATGTCCTGGCTTTCCTCTTCTTTCTGGTTCTGCTCTCCTGCCTATGCTCTGTGCAGACTGAATTAATCAGGGGTCATATGACAGTGAAATACAAATAAGATAAGTTATCTTAATGATGTAAAGCAAAGTGAAACATAAGAAGGAAGGGGAATGAATTAGGAAACAAACAAACAAATAGAAAACTGGACTGATTGGTGGTCTGAGAATTCACAGTGATGAGTACTGGTGTGAGTGTGTTTGCTTATCCGTTTATTGTTTTACATTTTGGGGGACAGGGTCTTGCACTGTAGCTCTGGCTGGACTGGAACTCTTTATGTAGCACAGACTGTGGAACTGTGGCAAGCTTATTGTCTTAGCCTTCCAAGTGCTGAGATTACAGATGTGAGTCACCGTGCTGGGCTTGGTGTGTGTATTTCAAAATCTTGATGCCATACCTTTAGTTTCCTCCTTCCATAAATTTTAGAGCTGAGTGGTAGTCATCTTTAGCTGGTTCTGATATTTTCTGTCTTATCTTCTAGTACATATGCTGTTAAAGCAAGTGTTATTTCTAATTCTGCCTTTTTATTTTCCTTTCTGAGAGACAGTTCTAACTTTATCTTCCAAACTACTGCATTTGAAAATGTCTCTTATATTTTTAATTTTCAAAAGCTTTCTAGGTGGGTTTAGTGGTACATGTCTATGATACTGGTAATTGAGAAATCAGGGCAGGAGGAACACTACAAGTTCCAGGTCAGCCCAGGTAACATAATGAGTCACAGATCAGTCAAGACTGAGTAAAAGATGCTCTCTTCAAGAAAAAAATATAAAAGAGATTAGAAATAAGAAAGACAAAGAAAAACCTCCACACTTTTCTCTTGTCTGAGTGGATCCACATTTCAAAGTAGCACCATGACTTTGGTTTTTGGACAAAGAGGCTCATCTCCCTGGTATCCCTTTTACCAGTTCTAGAGTATATGTTATTTAATTTATCAAAGTTGGATGCTCTGTCATAATTTAATAAACAACCCAGGTAAATATTACTCTATCAAAAGGCACATCAAATAAGTTCTTTCTCACAATTGATGCTATTTACATTTGTTGAGATAGGATTCTTGTCATCCTTTTTACTGTCTTACTCATCCTACTTTGCCAATTTCTTTCAGGTTCTTATTTGTTGCTGTTTTGTTAACATTTATCTTTTTGTCTTTCATATCAGAAGCATTTCATAAGTATTTTTCTCTTTCTATTTCTGAGTACCTCCTTCAGCACTCTCCAGGGCTTTGTGAATGTAATGAATCTGTCTAATGGTGGACTATATTAGAGTTCTATGAGTATTAACTCAGCTATTTCAAAGAATTATCCCAAATAACATTATTCTGAGAACATTTCCTCATAGGATGGTCAATCTCATTAAAAAATTTTCTTCTGAACCCTCTAGATGTCATTAGGCTGTAACAACTTTTGGGATTCAGGAAAGGAGAATCATCTAAGACCCCAGACTTATAACTTTTTATAACATTCTCAATTTCATATTTTGCCTATCTTCATGTGTTCCAGGCACACTCTTCTGCTCCTACATCTTTACTCAGTGACATACTTGTCTTCTGCCAGGTTGGGGAGGAACAATTTCTTTCCTCTCTGTGTAAGCTTAGTGGAGGGATTCTGACCTTTTTGTGTGTGTATGTGTATGTGTGGAAAGAGTGCATGTGTGTATGTATATATGTGGAAAGAGTGCATGTGTGTATGGGTATGTGTGTATGCAGGTGCATGTGCATATATATGTACACGTGCATGTAAAGCTAGAGGAAAACCTGTGATATCATTCTTTAGGTGTCATCTACTAATGTTTTGGGAATTGTGTTTCTCACTGGCCTGGACCTGGCCTAGAAGGCTGGACTGGCCAGACAGAAAACCCTAGAGATTTCTCTGCCTTCTTGGTCATGGCTATCTTTTTCTTTAAAAAACAAAACAAAACAAAAAACCTGGATTCTGGGGATTAAACTCAGACTCCTATGCTTGCAAGGCAAACACTGTGCTGACAGACATCTTCTAAGCCCAGATCTAAATTTTTCAGCATCTACTGTTTTTACCCCCCATTGTGCCCCACCTTCAGAAGTTACCCATGTCTCCAGGTGTACAGCCTTTAACTTCAGTCCGGTATTCTCGTACACTCCCCAGTTTTGGTTTCTTATGTCTATTGACCAGTTTCCCTTTCCACACATTCAGAACTTTGTTTCCATCTACAATTTCTTCCTGTACTTGCTAGACTTACAAGCTTATAACTTACAAATTTACTTATCTTTTTATGGAGATTCTAAAGGGGGTGTACAGTTTGTGAGAAGCCTTGCCTTGATTGTTGACTCTCAATACAAGTATACAATGATGTTGGTATCTTTCATGGCAGAGAGAGAGAGAGAGAGAGAGAGAGAGAGAGAGAGAGAGAGAGAGAGAGAGAGAGAGAGAATGTCAGAGTCTGAGAGGAAGCGAGAGAGGAAGTGATCATGTGAACACATTTCTTTTGGTCTAGAAATCTTTTTGACTCATTTGGTTATTGACCTTTTAATGATTACTTTTTCTTGATTTACTAGATTAACATTTTTTCTTGTCCTCGAAGGCACAATTCTGCCTTCTGTGCTTATTTGTGTGTGTGTGTATACGTGTGTGTATGTGTGTATGTGCATGTGTATATGTATGTTCATGTGTGTATGTGTGCATGTGTATGTGTACATGTGTGTGTGTACATGTGTTTGTGTTTATGTATGATGCTGTTTTAAACCCAGGACTCTGTGTGCGTTAGGCAGGTGTTCTACCACATACCTCTATCCTCATCCTTTTTACTTTTGTTTTGCAGCAAGATATTTCTAAGCTACTGAAACTAGCATTAAACTAATCCTGTAAATCCAGGCAGGCTTTGAACTTCTAATCCTCTTACCTCAGTCTCCTGAGTAGCATGCATTATAGGCTTGTGCCATCAAGCCTTTCCTCCCATGACTCTCCTCTTTAAAGCAACAAATGAGTCACATGGTGTGTGTTTGTGCGTATATGAATGTGTATTTGTCCATGCCACATAGTAGAGGTGGAGGTCAAAGGATACGTTTGGGGAGCAGGTTCTTGAGTTTTATCTTTTTTTTAAGACAGAGTCTCTCTTGTTTTGGCTCTTGGTTTTATACTCTAGGCTAGATTCCTCATTAACTTCTGGGTGGTTAACTGTCTGGTCTCTGCCTCCTTTTCGTGTTAGGAATAGGGGTGTTAAAGATCGACTTCAGCTTTCTACATGAATTCAAGAGATGTGAACTTAGACTTTCAGGCTTGTATGGCAAGTGCCTTTACCCATTGTACCATCTCCCTAGGCCCACTTCTAAGACTCTTCAGAAGCAAGTATACACAAGCAGTAATTAACACACATAACCACAGCTCATGCAGAAAGGAGTTGTTTTCTTTATAGGATATATATATATGTATATATGTATGTATATGTATATATGTATATGAATATTTGGGTTTTTTTCTGGCTTTTTTTATTTTCTATATATTTTTTTAGTTACCTTCCAAATTATTTCCCCTTTCCCATTTCCTCCCTCCCCGAAAGTCCCATAAGCCCCCTTCCCTCCCTCTGTTTCCCATTCAACCCCCTCTTGCTTCTCTGTCCTGGTATTCCCTTACATCCAGTCTTTCCAGGACCAGGGGTCTCTCCTTCCATCTTCTTGGAAATCTATTGATATGTGAATTGCGTCTTGGGTATTCCAAGATTCTGGGTTAATATCCCCTTATCAGTGACTGCATATCATGTGTGTTCTTTTGTGGTTGGGTTACCTCACTAAGGATGATATTTTCCAGTTCTGACCATTTGCCTAAGAATTTCGTGAATTCATTGTTTTTAATTGCAGAGTAGTATTCCATTGTGTAAATATACCACATCTTCTGAAACCATTCCTCCGTTGAGGGACATCTGGGTTCTTTCCAGCTTCTGGCTATTATAAATAAGGCTGCTATGAACATAGTGGAACATGTGTCCTTATTGCATGCAGGGGAAGCCTCTGGGTATATGCCTAGGAGTGGTATAGCAGGATCCACTAATGCTAATTCTGGCATCGTTATATAAAAGTAATTGGAGATGTTTGGGTCCTGGGAGGATATAGTCTTCATTGTGCTGTGATTAAGAGGCTGTACATCCTTTCTAGATGCTGTATTGTATATAAAAAAAAACCCCTCGGGAACAAAAAATGAGACATACGGGAACATAAACACATCTAGAATACCTTAGTATAGAGCTCTGTCCTTCCAACAGAACCTGAACTAGCAGAGGCCACCTCCTTACTAGCCTTGAGTTGCAGAGGGTGTTGTCCTAGTCCAAAGGCTGAGAGCAAGGATCCCAGTCTTGGACGAGTGCCGTGGGTTCAGGCTGAGAAAACCCTCAGTCAGGTTCCTTGATTACTCTGCTTAGCGACTGTAGATTCTAACCAGGTCTTCTCATTTTTAGGTCTCTGATATTTAAAGCTCAAAGTCCTTTCTAACAAGTCTTAGTTTAAAAAGCTAAGTGTCACTGTCATTATCTGGGTATGGAATTTGTTCACTCTTTATTGTAAAATTACTTCCTAGTTAACCACATGCGCAGGCCACGGTAGGTTTGTACACACAAGGACACACACTGTAGGAGAATTTTATTGCATAAGTGTATTCTGCTGTTTGTAATACCACATCAGAAATGCTTCTTGGAAATATTATTCTAGATTTAAAGTATACAGAACCAGCTTTTCTCTAGCTTTAAGCTGGCCACCAGTTTATATTCTTTAACTGAAAAGGCAAGCCCCACTGCTGGACTCAAGGAATTGCAAC
Organism: Tokudaia tokunoshimensis; assembly: GCA_036184795.1. Lineage (NCBI taxonomy): Eukaryota > Metazoa > Chordata > Mammalia > Rodentia > Muridae > Tokudaia > Tokudaia tokunoshimensis. The sequence continues at coordinate 56,395,171 of BTHU01000009.1, read as the reverse complement.
ATTCTGTGCCTAGCTTGTTTTACAAAGACACAGCCGCAAGGCTTACAGAACTAGAATTGTAGCCTAATTCTAAAGAATGGGCCAGGATTCCTCTGATGAATTACACCCACAGCATCTTCCTGAGGTCTAGAGTCTGATCCCCAGAACCACCTGATGGAAAGAGAGACTTGACTCTTGACTCTTGCAAATTGCTCTGATTCCCATATGGGCAGCATAGCTTGCGTGGGTCCTCTCACAAACAAACAACTGAACACTAAAAGGAAAAAAAAAGAAAAGAAAAGAATGCATAGTGTCCATTAAAAAAAAAGACAATTCTGCATCTTGGTACTGTGTGCTTTTCAAGTTCAGTTTTACAGTTTTTAATGTGATCTGTTTTTAACTCGGGGTAGAATTTGGTAAATACTGTTTTGTGTTTCTAACCAGGTATTCTGAGCAGAAGGGGGTTTTATGACTTGACTTGAGGGTATTTGCTCATTTGTGGTTAGCAGGCCACCCATGGCTTGCTTTTTCTCTTTCTTTAAAAGTTGAAAATTTGACTATTTAAACAAATACTGTGGGAGAGTCTGATGCAGTGTTGCAGAGGAGACGGGTGTCTCAGGAGCATGTTTCCTGTGTCCTAGGTCTCCCTCTGATGCTCACAAAAGAATGTGGTTGGATGGGTGGCTTATCAGGCACAGTATTGAGAGAGACAAGGTTTAAAGAGGCTAGGTGTGACATATTGAGACATTTAAAATGCTGAAAAAATAATACTGTAATTTCTCTGAGGGGGAAGGCCTAGCCACCATGCTATTCAATTTAAGTTGTGTCTTGATACAAATTTTGCACAGAAGCTGTGTAGGAAGTGATGTTAGTTGAAAAATTATCAATCATCAATACAATCTCTGTGAGGGAGGCATTTCACTCTCCTCTTGTCTCATGTCACTTAATTAGACCCAAAATTTCTTAGTCGAAGAATGGAAAAGGTAGGTCTTCAACCAAACTAGTGGAAGAGAAAAGAGTGCAGTTGATGCAAAATGTATTTGACCCCCTCTGGCAACTCTGCAATGTCAAGCCTTTCTGCGAGGGCTGCATCAGAGTAGCAGGGCCTGCCTCCTCCTCTGCAGGTCCTCTTCCTCAGCCCTCACCCTGTTTCCTCATAGCCAGCCAGGGATGGTTTGCCCAAATGAAAAGGCCTTTTCAGACACAGGAGGTCCTTGCTAATTTTATTTGTGAGAATAAAATCAAACCACAGGCTGGTTTTAACAATATAAGAATGACGAGTCTGCATGCAAACATATTAATAAGATTAGTCTTATTAGGAAAATGGATCGAGATTTTATTAGGCAAAAAGAAGGGGGGGGAATGGAGGCATCTCAAGGGGATTTCGCTAGCTAAGAAACATGAGCTGGCCTTCAAAATGCTTAAATGAAGATATTGGACTTAAAAAAAATCACTTTCATTTTCTTAAAGGGGGAAATGGTTTTAAATTATTCTGCTAACTTTTAAATAGCATTAAATAACACTAATAGACTATTTGAAGAAGTTGGAATATTCTGGGTTAAAGAGTTTTGTTTTTTTTTTGATTATAAATAAGCGCTCATTTACTTGTGATTGTTACACATAGGTAGGTGTGGCTTTCTAACTGTAAATAGCTTTGACCTGGGCGGGGGGGGGGGGTGGGAGGGGAGGGGGGGAATACAAAGAGGCCCAGGACTTATGCAAAATGACTTCCAAGCCAAGCTTCCAGTCTCTCCACAGTGATTCCTGATCCATGTTAACGTGAAAGAGGTTGGGAGAAGTCCAGAAATCTCACCCCAAGACAAAGAACCTTAGACATCTAAGGGATGCGGAGAGTGGGAGGATAGTCTTCCCTAGGGTAGAGTACACCAAATAGTCACCCCTGAAAACACACATACAAATGACATTATACAGACCAACTAGGTTGTACTTATGAGTTTAGGAATACATACAAATATACATACATACATACATACATACATGTAACAGTAATTAATGACAATAGAAGCCATGAATTTGAAAAAGAGCAAAGAATATAGGGAAAGGCTTGGAGGGAGGAAAGGAAACAGGAAAATGACAATCTCAAAAAAGCAAAAGAAATTACTTTTAAAAGTCAGTTGATGGGTGGGGTGGTCATTTCTAATTGTTTTTTTGACACAAGGTAGAACTACTTGAGAAGGGAGATTCAGGGACAAATTGTCTAGATTGGGTTGGCCTATCGGCATGCCTCTGGGGAATTTTCTCCATCATGTTAATTGATGTGAGAGGAGCCAACAAGTAAAGTGAGAAGCACCTGTCCCTGGTCCTGGACTATATGACTAAGAGGAGAAACTGAACTGAGCACAACTCTGCAAGTGTCTATTGCTCTCTTTTGACCGTGGGCACAATGTGGCCAGTTTTCTCAAGCTCCAGTCACCATGATGTCCCTGATACCAATGGAACACAATCTAGAGTTGTGAGTTAAGTGATCCTTTGTCCCTTACTTTATTTTTGTCAGGGTATTTTATCACAGGAACAGGGTACTGGGGTCCCAGAGACTCCAATCTGTTAAATGGATAAAAATCATATTAAATTACTCTTGGAAGTTATGAAAAAAATGATTGAAAAAAGGACTTTATAAAGCACATTGGGTGAGGGTGTCCAAGGAAACAGCTTAGCAGCTGCAAGTAGAACACCCTCAGGGCCTGCAGGCGTCATATAGGAGTAGTTTTAAGTGACATTTTTTCTGGGGTTCAGCACATTGTAAATAAGAAGAGCAGAATAATATATTACTGAGGATTCAACCATTGTAATCAGCTTGAAATTTGAAAGTTTTGGGATAGTATTATGAATGAGTCTGTATGTTCTCGTCCTCCACTGGAGCAAGCTTGCCTCATTTGATAACAATCTAGAGGTAGGGATTTTATTTTTGTTATAACACTTTGACATTGGCTTCAATTTGAGAGCTTTATCGATGACCTCATCCATTCTGCTATCTCTATGGGGAGTGATTACTAAATTACTGAAGTTAGTTATATGTACCTCCATTTTATCCTAAAGATCTTAAAGAGATTGGAATTTTTCATTGAGAAGTCCCATGGATCATATTAACATAGTAACTTGACCCCTGCAATAGTATAGACTCCATTCACCTTAATCTTTGGACATTTCTCCTTTTCTGCATTCAGTAGTGATGCATATTTAGGGCAACCATCTGCCCGCTTCTTGGATTGACCAGATTGAGGACTGTCTTATTTGGTGTCCTCTAAGTCTGTGGTTCCCTTGTAGTGACCACTCGATTGACCTATGTGACATCTAGAATATGTAGTTGAACTGGAAGATGTTTGTTGACTGAGCCTCAGTGAATACTATCAATCACTTACTAAGCTTCTTCTTGGGGTAAAGTATTGTCCTAGGTCCTTTGAGGACAGCCTAGTGTCTGTGCAGGTGGCTTTTGGTGGGTAAAGAACAATGAAGCTTTTAAGTGAGACAAATAAAAGGAACTCAAGCTTGGGAGCAGGAATGCATTAGACACGGCTAGGTGGGGGGCAATGAAGTAATAGCTCAAGTGGAGGGCCTCCTTAGAAGAGTTATTTGGAAAGATGACTTTCTCATTTGGAAACTTGCTTCTGCCCTGGCTGCCCAAATACCAATGTGTATAAGTTTCTCTAACCAGATCTCTGTATTAAGTCTTCTTTCATGATTTCTCTTTGCCACTTGCTCCACAAATACTGCTACTTCACAAGTTTCTTCCTCTGGCCCCTTTTTCTCTAAACACATTGTGTGTGTGTGTGTGTGTGTGTGTGTGTGTGTATGTTTGTGCGCATGCATACATGTGCATATATGAGCATAGCAAGTGCATTCATTTATAGGCAGGGATGACTGTTTCTCTGTAGATGATATCCAATTGTGTCCGACTGCGACTGCAACCTGTCCCTTGAGTGGCAGGAAGGCTTCTACTTGTAGTTTCCCATTGGCACCTGGACCTGAATGACATTCATCTACCTACTTCGTTGTTCCTTTGAGATGGCTCCATTCAGAGCTCTGAAGCCAAATGCAGAGGAGGAGGGAAGTTCAAGACCGAAGAGCTTGTTCCACGCTTTGTAGCATATGAGAGGACAGGGGATTGTTCTAGTCCCAGAACTTGAGAGTTCCAGATGATGATAAACTGGACAGCCTTGCAAGCATCGGTATCAGTAGCATCATTTCAGAGACTATGGGAATGAGTTAGATTCCCAGTTCCACAAGCTTGATCAATCAAAATGTATTTTTGAACAAGGTTCCCAGGTAAACTATGTGCATTCAAACATCAGAGAAACATCACTTTGGAGTATGTAGCTGTGTGTGAGTTGAGGGGACCCACTGCAATGATGACAGCTGAAGAACCATGGGGTATGGTGCTGAGTGAGTGGATCACACGGGGGGGGGGAGACACTGACATAGCCACTGTGAGTGCAGAGACAGGGTGCAGAGGAAGAATGTAAGTCTGTACCAACCTCCCCCCAATGTTATAATGTTATGATGCTCTTGTTTGTGGGTGACAGCCTTTGTGTCCCATGATTGTGGTATTTGGCACAGACTCCTAATGTCTTTGTTTCTTGAGGACGGTATCTGGATAGGATGCTCTTTAAATTCTGGGTCTTGACTCAGTGCCTCACGACAGGTTCTTAAATAACAAGAGCTGACTTAAGGAGCAGATACTTTAATGAGATTAAGCCTTGTTTTTCTAGATTCATGACAATTTACAAGCTTTTGTAACTATTTATTATCTATTATTAAATTTTCATTGACAGCTAAAACATAGTGTTTATCAGAGAAGCCATCCTTAATGCTCCTGCTGTCCTGATGTGCAGAAAACAGCAGGGCAGTCTGTTATGTGCTTACAAAGTCAAACTAAAGGAAGTGAATTTTTCTGTAGGAGTGGAATACATTAGCCTATTTTTTTTTGTAATGTTCAGTGCTTTTTGTATTTTCTCATTAACAAAAATTTGCCAGTGCCAAAACCACAATTGTATTCCATTTTCTTTCAGAGTTTCTAAAAGTTTTAGACAGGATACTTATGTCTATGTGTCATCTCAAGTGAGTTTTTGTATCTGCTGTGGTTTGAGAGTCAAATTTTAATCTTTTCTCATTGTATTCTGTAGTCTTGCCATGTGCTGAAAAGATTGTGTTTCCCCTGTTGAGGTGTCTCAGTCAAACTCAGAAGACTGTGTAAGTGTGTGTGTGTGTGTAGTCTAGATTATTTATTTTGTTCCATTGTTCTGATTATCTTTACACAAATTTCACTTTATAGGCATATAATAATAATATGCTATGCCCTGAAGTTGCTAATAATTCTTTAACTTCATCTATACATAATTTCCAAAATGTAGAACACTGAGCCTCTTATGAAGGCAATGATAGTTAATTCAGTTTTATTAGTTTGGTAGCAAAAGATCAGACGGAAAAGATCTCATAAACAACTATTTAGTCCTAATTCACTGATTTGAGATCACCAGCTGCACTAGGAGCCTCCCTCCCCATGCTGGTCTGGAAGTCTTGCCTTTAAGCAGTAGGTGCAGAACCCACATTATAGCAATCTCAGCCAACAATGCCCAAAGAAGGCCTTTGAACAGCTAAAACACAGTGTGATTTATTGGTTTTATCATGGGAGAGGGCCTCAAATCCTTTCTTTGAATCCATTTATTCCATTTCTGTTCTGATTTTTAGATGAGAATCTCACAATGTTGCCCAGGCATGTTGCCTCAGGCATGTGAGCTTTAGTGATCTGGATCTCAGCCTCCTGAGTCACAGGGACTATGGTTACACAATACCCTGTTTTACCCTCATTTTAAATATGACTGTAACAAACGTTGGGATTTCTCCCCCTCCTCTACAGAAGATTAGTATTAGCAAATAACCAAGATGGCGGCATGCTAGAGGCAGGTACAAGTGAGAGAAGTGGGAAGTGGCAGATGACAGTTAGGTCAACTCAATCGGATGAAGTTTCTGTATTAGATGCTGGGCCTTGGCTCTACCAAAAGAGATGTACCTGCAATATGGCCAGTATACTCAGGAGTGGTGCAATGCCTAGGTACACAGTCATGCAAATATACAAAAGAGATTGATGAGTGAAGTGATTCAAGTTTGTGCTAAGTATAGCTGCAGTGGAGAGGAGAGTTTGGGTGACCGGAGGAGGTTTCAGTAAGGACAAATGTGAGTGGATCTGTGAAAGTGGGTATATCTATGAACATTCTGGGAAGAAAGAGAAGACCTGCCTAAGGGAAAGAACAGAACCCAATAAAGGTACTATTTGCAAAGGGGTAGGTATGATGGAGGAGGAAGAGAGAGGTTGTGGAAAAACAGTATAAGATGCCAGTATAAGATTATAGACCTAGGCTGAAGGGGAGATAACAAACTGCAAGGCCTATAGCAATTGGAAGGAGCCTTCTGTGGTATTTGTGGAAGACAGCAGGTCCTGACACTCAACCTTGATCTCTCTCTGACTTTCCTGTCTCCCTCTGCCCTGGTGTCTTCTCTCTTTCTTTACTGGTGTCTTTGTCATTGGTGTCTTGCATGCCACCTGTTGTCTGAACCTGCCCTTCTTCTGAGTTTCAATTCATGTCATTGCCCATGTGAACATTCTCCCTTGAAAAGGACTCAGATCACATTGGTCTTTGCACAGCCGTATAGGGGTTGGATCACCAGCTTCCCAGAGACATCTAGATGCATATGAGCAATCAAGCATGAGAACAGATGTCACTCACATTCTCATCTGAAAGCTAGCAACAATTACACCATTATGGATATTCCTTTTCGAATAAGCTTTCCAGTGCTATGGGTGATGAGATACACACCAAATGTGTGTGTGTGTGTGTGTGTGTGTGTGTGTGTGTGTGTGTGTGTGTGTGTGTGTGAGATACATTCAAAGGGCAAACATATCAAAAGATGCAATTCCCCTTGCGAGCACTGGAAGTTTGTAAAAAGGTCATTGACATTTTCGATCTGTGTTAGGCCTAGAGTTCCATTCATTGATTTTTCTTCTTCAGGAGATTTCTTGGGTTGATTTCCTTGCCAGTGTTTGCTCATGTCTGTGAGTTCCACGTGCCAGTTCTGAGGTCTCCAGTCTACATTGTCATGATGAATGTGGACATAACTCCATGATCTTGCGAGGATCTATTTTTTTTCTAAACTCTTCTGCTCTAGGTGATGAGGGAGAAGAAATCCTCCTTCTGTCTGCCAACAGCTACTCTCTGGGCTACGTAATCAAAGTCGCTTGCAAGTCCATAGCATTGATACAAAGGTGGAGCTAAGCTCAGGATGGAGACAGTTGTCTGGACAACTTAGGGAAAAATCCTACCCTGAAGTCAGTTTAGGAGGGAAGAGATCTCCCATGCTGGAAGCAACAGCAATATTTTAGCTATGTGCAGAGACAAAGATTGGGAACTTTAATTCCATTGTTGATAAGATGTCTGACTTTCTAAAGGCTACCTGCTTTGTTTTCTCAAAATTCAGGGAAGGTTCAGTGTGTTTAGATTAACTTCTCCCAAGGCTAAAATATGTCAGCAAGTGATCAAAAGTGAGACCTCTCTTTATGAGATATTGGAAAGTGTGTGGTAGCCATTGGAACATGGTGCTTTCTACTGTTACCTGGCTCTAGACTTTTAATGTTATGACTTCTAGGGAAATGGAATGGAAACTGATAATACATAGAGTACACTCTGGTTGTGTGGTGTGTGTATACATGGAGGTAGACATGTGTGTTTGCATATGTGTATGTACATATGTGTAGAGGCCGGAGGTTGATGACAGTAGTCTTCCTTAGTAGCTCTGCATCTTATTCATTGAGGTAGAGTTTCTCAGTTAAACCCAGAGTTTTCCAAAACAGTGAGCCCAGCTGTTTGCATCCTCTGAGCACTAGGGCTGCAGGTGAACCACCATGCTCACTGGGCATTCCTGTGGGCTCTACAGATCCAAACTCTGGTCCTCACGCTTCACAGCAAGCACTGTATCCACTGAGTCATTCTCTCAGCCCCAGCTAATACATATTTAAAGCAGAAAGGATAGAAGAGATGCGTTAAGTGTTTACCAAATGTAGAATTATCTTGGGCCTTTGAGCTACCCATGTAGCATTTCCAAGCCACTCCTGATGCCTGCTGTCTTCTTCAGCTGTAGGTATAAGATTCACTTCCAAGGCCTTATTGTGTCCATTTGGCAAGGTGATGCTGCCATCATTAGCTACGAAGGGGAGAAAGCAATCCACGGCCTATCTCTTACATGCTCTCCTCCAAACTTCCACTTTTTTCTTATGTGATCTTCAGCTGAATGGGAGGTTTAGAAGGCATGGCTTTTTTTTCAGAGAATCTTGAGAAATTAACACCCACAGCTTTCCTCATTTGCATCGGGAACCAACGGTTTGTGGTCAGGAAGATAGAACCACTGGGTGACATGCTTGGGTTCATGTGAATGCCGCAAGCATTCGCAGTCCAGCGTGGCACTCTCCTTCGGGAGTGGTCTTCCAGCCTCCACCTGAGGGCTTCACAGGCTTTTCTGCTACCCAGGCACCCCCTTTTTACTGGTCTCTCTCATGATACACGGCATTTAAAGTAGGCAGCGTGCTTTACTTACTCATAAGTATTGAGCAACTTATCTAAACATGAATTTGCCTCCCTGGGGAGAAATGGGAGAAGACACTGCGCTGTGTAGCCGAGGGGAGCCATGCAAGAATGCCAACTGTTTTCTGTGCTCATTGGAAAAAGGAAAAACATGATCACTTTTATTTAACTTTCTCCATGAGAGAGAATGTGGCTAGTAGTGCGGGCAGACAAGAGGTCATATCATGACTTCGTGTGCACAGCCTGTCTGCATGGGTGCGTGATGCTGTTTGGTGGAGATTGCAAATGGCCATGTTTTCTTAATCCAACATCTTCATTATCTGGCCCAGGAAGCGGCTGTACTTAGGAATTTAAGAGCTCAGCAAATGATGCTAAGGGAGGATTTTCAGGCTAAAAGGATGTTATGATGGTGGGTTTTGATTGTCAGTGTTCAAGGATCTGGAATCTCAGAGGAGACGAGCTTCTGGGCACACCCAAGAGATTATTTAGATTACATAAGTCTCTGGACATGCCTGTGAGGGACTGTCCATTTGATACAGGAGAAACATGAAAGGCCACTTCCCTGATCTAGGATCCTGGCTTGCGTCAAAAGGAAGAAGCTAGCTTACACAAGCATCCACTACTCTCTGCTTTCTGATGACAACTGCAAATGCAGTGGGAGTAGCCGGCTCAAGCTGCACCTACCAGGACTTAGCCTCCATGATTACTGTTCCCTTGACCTGTGAGACAAAATAAACCTTTCTGTCCCTCCGCTCCTCTTGTCCGGGTACTTAGGTAACTAAAACAGATGATGAACACTCAAAGAAGTTGCCTAGTTAAGGGCATCCCGTTTCCTGTGATTGGTAGCAACAGTGTGATCTGTCATAGCCAGGACCTTGAGGTTCAAGTGTTTTGTCCAGAGACAGGGAGGCACACCAAGTAATCTGGCTCCTTCTAGCTGGGAAGTCCAAAGGAAAGTGTTCCTAATACAGCTTAATACTGTCTTCTCCCCCCCCTTCTTTGTTTTTCTCCTTAATTTGCACTTGCAATTTTTGGTTGCTGTAATGTGCTAACGGGCTTCCCTCCCACTAAAAACCACGTGTAAGAGTGAGAATGTTCTCCTGGAGAAAAGACAGTGTCTGGGGGTTTGCTTCTGACTTGAGGGCTTATGAGGTAGGTGTGATGAAACCTCCTCCGCAGAGTTCCAGGGTGCCAGCTTCAGTGGGGGTGGGATGGGGGGGGTCAGCATCTCTTCTGCTAATTGTAGCAAGAGAGGGAGACACTCTGCCACTTTAAGGAGGTAACTGTTGTAATCCACTTGGAAATCAAGACAGAAGGAGATTTCAGAGCAGAGTTTATGTCCAGAACCCATCTGTCCTGTTTGGCAACAAACTTGTTAGGACAAAACCAATTCAAGTTCATCTTTCTTAGTTGATGATTGTTCTTCCTATAGTGGATGGGACAGAATGCCTCAAGAAGGAAGGAATGGAAAGTTAGGACATGGTGCTAGGGTGTATGAACAGGCCCATCAATGGCCAACATCAGTATGTCATCTCTGGATAAGGATTTAGAGAGGAGGATAGATGTGGAAATCTTATTTGTTGCTGTTTTGTTAACATTTATCTTTTTGTCTCTCATATCAGAATGTTGTAAAACAGTTGTAAGTCTGGGGTCTTAGATGATCCCCCTTTCCTGGCTCCCAAAAGTTAATACAGCCTAGTGACATCCAGAGGGTTCAGAAGATATGGGAAGTCTAGTACTCTCTTAGAGGTCCTACTTCCCTAACATGTTTCGACTAGGATTCCATGCCTTTCCCCTGTAGCAAGGTGGTTTCTTTAAAGTTATAAAAGAGAATATGGACCTATAGGGGAAGCATGACCATGTCTTGAGAATTAAATTTAACAGCTAAGCTCTACTTATTAAAATTCATCAGCATGCGTGCTTTTCTCAAATTGTGATGACTTCACAGTCTAAGTGAAAAATTTGTATTCCTTTGGAAAATTAAATTAGCATATTCAAGGCAGCCGAAAATTATCTTCGACTGGTGGATGTTATTTCTATAGCATTCTCTGCCTAAGAAAACAGTGTCTCTGAGATTTAAGTTTGGCAGCTAAGAGTAAGAACCCAAGGCATTCATGGTCTCAGGAACTTCCGTGGGTGTTTCATTTTAATCCCCGGAAAATCTTTGTGAGGCGATCCAGTGCTAAATTAAGCCTTGTACTTCACAAATGAGGAATCTGGAGATTGAGGGGTTGAGGAGTCCCAATTAGGAGTGGACTATAGATCCAGCTAGTTGCCAACTACAAGATCTCTGTGACCTTGAACCTGTCCTGTATGCCCTGAGGGTCAATGGGATAGACAAACTTGGACAGTGCTATGCTTTCTATTAGGTGGCATTAAGATCAAGGTGCTATAAGAGATCTGTCTGGGGCACCAGGGTGTGAATGAGGAGCCCTATTTTCCATCAAGAATAAAATGGGTCAATAAAAGCAGTTGCTTATTTGATATTGCTACTCGGAATTAGAAGCTAAGAGAATCCTTGGCTTTACAGCTTCTCATCTCTAGACAATCTCAGCAGTAAAAGCTAACGGGGTGATGGTGGCGGAAGCTGTTTGAAGACTTTTACATTTATTACCCTGTATAGCAACCCCAGGAGGAAGGCACTGCCATTCCTTTAACTTTTAAGATGAGGAACTGAAGGCCTGGAATGATGTAGGCACACAGCTACGAAAGGCAGAGCTGGAGCGGCCCAGGTTCTGGGCTTCGGCAAATCTGAAACATTTGTTCCTATAACGCAAAGCAGGACTCGAGGAGGGGTGGGATGAGGACAAATGGAACTGGGTGTTGAGCTGCCCTCTGTGGGCGTGCCCACGAAAGAGGCGATGTCACTCGTGAGTGTGTCTTCAAACTGGGAGACACCATCCATGAATATGCCCTTGAGTTGGGCTATACAGAAGGTCAGTGGTGACATTCTTCCTGTGAGTTCTTCTTTAGAAGAGCTGGGCAGGCCATTTCTCACACAAGCACCTCCCAGGTCCTCTCAGGAATGGTCCAATTCTTCTTGTAACCTTGGCTTTCTATCATTAACTCCGACTCTTTAAACAAGATAGGAGTATTTTTGGCCATTTGTACACTTTGCAAATTATTCAACGTTTCAAGATGGTATTTAATAACTTCACTCCAATTTATGCTGCAATGGTATAAGTGTGGAAGCAGGACCTACCAAAGGGATCTTATAGTCTTTCTAAGGAGGAAATAATGCAAGTCAAGTTATCAAGTGCCTACCAAGGACAGGCCAAGTTCCCCGGGGAGGACTCTTGATCCTGGCGGCTTGAGTTTCCACTGGCTGACTCCATGTGGTCTCCTCCCTCTGGCCTCAGCTGAGCAGAGCAGTTGCTGCTTTAATGGATCGGTGGTCTGGATAAGCTTTCACCACGTTATTCTATTCATAGTGTTTTTATAAATCTTCCTCCTTCCCACACACCTGCTCATTTTCAAAACGCAGTTCAGCGTTGGCTACCACCATTGAGCTTCTCGCCATCATCTTCCTGATCTATAATACTAACTGCTCTATCTTGTCTTTCTACCGTATCCTGAATAAGACTCTTAGTACACTACTGAGAACATCATGTGGCTCACAATACTAGTTGTTTAATACTTGATATGCACCAAACACTTTATGCTGTTATGCCGAGATCCTTGCAATCACCTTTGAAGAGGCTCTATACCATGTTCAAGGGCACAGATGAAACAAATGCAGTGTGACAAAGCAACTTCCTCAAGTTCAATGGCTGGTGTTTCCATTCATTAAACCAAGGTTATGGAAAGCAGAGATACCTTTATGGAGCCAGAGATAAGACAGAACGTACCAATAGTCAGGACTGCATCCATTTCTGTCCTTGGAGTCTGGCAGAGGGTGGAAAGAGAGACTGAGGTGTTATTGCCAATTCAGAAAACAACATGGCCCCACTCCCTAGGCAGGCAGAAAGCTCCATTTTTTTTGTATCGTTGGTATGTATAGGCAATTGACAACAGTTTTGATAAATATGAACAAATGGATGCCTAAATTTTTGTTGTTTTAATGTTTGTGAGACAAGATCTTGCCATGTGGTATGGGCTGGCCTCAAACTCCTGACTTCTCGGCCTCAGCTTGCCCAGTTACTACTGCTCTGTTGGTGTGTCCCACATTCAAGCATGTGGAGATCATCATATGGTCTGTGGAAGTTGGAGCAGATTTCACGGGGGAGTCAGAGTCATGTTGAGGCTGACAGATAATTTGGGTAGAAGGCTAATTGCATGGAAAAAACTATCTGTAAGGGCTGAAGTCCCTGGAATGATTAACCTGGACAACAGAACTGTTTCTTTGCCTTCTGTAATGCTTTGTTTGCTCTGTAAATTCCCAAAGTCAGGGGGTTTCCTATTCAGTCAATGCCAGGAAAACAAGACTCTTGGTAATGACTTTTGATAACTCTACCCACTTCCGTCGTGGATCTTGCAGGCTTCCAGACTCAGGTTGGACTGTTTTGCTTGCTTGTATCATTTGATGTACAGGAATCATCAGGGTCTCGAACTCACCCAATGGGTTTCCTTTGCAGGTGAACATGTTTGTTGAAGGGTTCCATGATGCCGTCCTCCTCTATGTTCTGGCTTTACATGAAGTGCTCAGAGCCGGCTACAGCAAGAAGGACGGGGGGAAAATCATCCAGCAGACTTGGAACAGGACATTTGAAGGTAGGGATTCAGTTTCCATGGTAGCAGCACAGTGGCCAAATAAACTGTTGCTTCTGTGATTGCTATCTGCTGGAACTAAGACCTTTTTTAGAGTCTTTCTCCATTAAAAATAAAATTGTCTCATATATATTACATCCCAACCACAGTTTCCTCTTCCTTTCCTCTCAGTTCTCTCCCTACCTCCCTTCTTCCTCCAGTGCACTCCTCCTCTTTTTCCCTTTCAAAAAAGGGCAGACCTCTCAGGGATATCAACATCACGTATTAAGTTGCAATAAGACTAGGCATCTCCCCTCATATTTAAGGCTGCACAAGGCAACCTAGTAGGACAAAAAGGGTGCCAAAAGTAGGCAAAAGAGTCACCAACAGTCCCACTCCCACTGTTAGGAGTCTTCAAGAAGACCAAGCTCTATCAGAGAGGCTTCATCCAGCAACTGATGCAGAGAACCACAGCCAAACGTTAGGAGGAGCTCAGAATCCTGTGGAAGAGGGGGAGGAAGGATTGAAGATGTCAGAGCCGTCAATGACCCCACAAGAAAACCCACAGAATCAACTAACCTGGGTTCACAAGGACCTGAAGAGACTGAAACAATACTCAGGGAGCCTGTATGAGTTTGACCTGGGTCCTCTCTGTCTGCTACGGTTGTGTAGCTTTCTCCATTTTTAAAGTATGGATAATAAGTCAATTCAAGTCACGGTCATGTGGAAATAAGGCCAAATAATGCAATACATGTGGACATGGTTTGAGCAAATTCTATTGCAATAAAAACGGTCCTGTTTCTGCTTAAATAACAAGTCTACTATGGTGTGTGTGTGTGTGTGTGTGTGTGTAAACTAGAGATCCATGTCAGGTTTTGTTGTTCTACAACTTAGTTTTTGAGGCAGAGATTCTCATAGAATTGAGAGCTCTTTTTGGCTAGACTGATGGGACAGCAAGCCTCTGAGGTCTGCCTGGTTCTGCCTCTGCCAACACAAGGATTGCAGCTATGAACTGCTGTGCCCAGTTTTTTCCATGGGGCTGAGAGTCCAAACTCAGGTCTTCATGCCCACCCAGTAAGCACATTACCCATAGAGCCATCTACCTAGCCCTGTGTCCTTAAAAATCACGTTTAACATAAGTGTTATTCCCTACAGAACCATCAGTGTGAAAGATCTGCAGTCAGGCTCAGAGGCGTGTTAACCTATGTGTACAGTGCCATGATCAGACCTTGTTGGTTTTAGTGGGATGCAGAAGATCTTAGCTGTCGTATCCAACCTGGTACTGAGAGCTGCGTAGCATGTCCAGGCCCTCGGTTTTTATTTTACTTTCAAGACAGTGACTATTTCTTCCTGCTTTTTTTTAAAAAAAAGTAGAAAAGTGTAAGAATAGCAGCAACAGAAAGCACACCATGTCATCATTCCAACAACCTAGGTTGACGTTTAAAGATGAGACTACGCTTGGCTAGGAAACTTAAGCAGGATACAAATGTCCAAAATTAAAAGTGAAAGCTTTGCTTTCCACCCTGTCTCCCTTCCCCAGTGCAATCTCGAATGACAACCTTTTCCTAGATTATTCCAGAGGAAGCATTATTATATACCCCATAAAACTTTTATAAAGTGGGTCTTGGGGTCAACATCCCTCTTCATTGCAGTTTTATTTATTTTACACTTTTTATTTTTTTTGTTTGTCAAAAACATTCATACAGACACTCATAGATCTAATATGGCCATGTAATAATTTCTGTAATTCTTTGTGTTTATTTGTTTTGAGACAGGGTCTTACTGTATAGTCCCAGATAACCTGGAACTTGCTTATATAGACCGGGCTGGCCTTAAGCATGGGATGTTCCTCCTGCCTCTGCCTCCAGAGCACGTGGACTACAGGTGCCCCCAGCTCCAGCTTCTAATCCATCTTTGGCTGGTGGATACTTCATTTGGTTACAGTTCTTGCCCTTCTGCAATATGGTGACATGGGCTCTTGCACACCTTGTTGAAGTGTTGTGAATATTTCTCACAGACAACATTCCTAATGTGAAGGATTTTGGGTCTCAACATATGTTGGTGCTTTATAAAGTACAGTGAATATTGCCAAACTTCTTTTTCTTTTTTGATTGGCTTTGTTGATACATTTATCACCAAAATAGCTTCTTTTGTAAATTTAAAAATATTTGAGGTTATGATTACATTTCTTCCTTTTTATTCCTTCCTCCAAACCCTCATATATACCCTTCCTGTTCTTCTTCATATTCATGCCTCCTTTTCACTAGTTGTTATTGCATGCATATATATGAAGCTATATATATATATATATATATATATACATACATATATATATATGTATATATATATATATATATTCCTAAATATAGCCTGTTCAGTCAATATAATGTTACTTGTAGATATGTTTTCAGGGCTGACTATTTGCTGAACACCTTACAGAAAACTCTGCTAATCTATACTTTTGTTAATAATTGTTAACAATTGTTAACAATTGTTAATAATTGTTAATAATTTGTTAATAATGTATATAAGATTTACCTCACTAATACTCCAAACTGGCCTGAGCTGGTTCCTAGAGCAGGCATCAACTTTATGTTCATTCACCCAATCCATTCAACAAGCATCTACCATGTAGCAGGCACTGTCCAGGGAACAGGAGATGAAGTACTGAAGTAAAGATGTTGCCCATAATCAATTTCTCTCATGTGCAAGTGCGTGTGTGGGAAAAGGCAATAAACACACAGCCTGTTCCAGGGACGAGAAAATAGAAGTGGAGTAGGGATATATGGGAAGGGATGGGATGGGATTGCTGGCTTAGAATGGTCAAGGAAAGGTCTCTGAACATGGCAGCAGAGTGAGACCCGAGGGCAACAGAAGTCATTTTGTTTAGGACACCATGCTGCAGAGGGGGCAGTGATTTCACTGTAGTCTGAGTGTATGTGGCAGGAGGTTGTCAACTGTGGAGCTGGGGAGGTCTATGTGACTATGTGTACATGGGACGGTGTGATAGGATCCAGGGTTCGAGATGCAATGGGACCAGACCCATGGACCTGGAAATCCTGCTGAGACAGAAAGCCTCGTTAGTCTCCAGGGAGATGGTATGCCTTATGGCTTCTCTGTGGCACATAACCACATCTTCTGAGAACCATTAACAGAGTGCAGACTGGGGAAACAGGAAGCAGGAGTGTGTATCCTTTAGTACCCTAGTTGCTCTGTAAGAGGCTGAAAAGGAAGTTAACTAAAAGCATCTTTTCAGTTCTGGGCTATGCTAGCTCATCCTGTGAGCCCTTTAGTGTATGCTTAAACTTATTTGTGAAACTTTCCATTGAGCAGTGAAAATTTTCAATGACAAGAACAAAGCCAAGTATGCATTTGAGAGAGGAGTGCAGGATGGTATCCTCTATGTTCTGTGGCCTCAGCTCTTCTACAGAGATTAAAGGGAAGGGCGGTAGGGAGGAGTGGACTCCAGGTAGGGTTGTCTGGGTAGAAGCCACTGCTAATGTTCTATGGTATTCTCAGTTAGCACCATGTTTTACTCTAGACAAGAGTGACAGCTTTCATTTTAGACAAGTAGTTGCTTGGGGGTGAGTAAGCTTTCTGGATGAACTCGTTTTGCCTCTTCCTGCTTCAGCTGAGGGGCAGGAATCAAATAGGGTAGTTCAGGGGGCATATTAGGACAAAGTCGAGTTTCCCAGAAGTTGTGCACAATACACCGAGAAACTGGTGTGTGGGGACACAACCTTGGTCAGGCACATCCCATTCTTAGCTATTACTCACTGCATGGTGTGGTCATTTGTTCTTGGTCTTCTGACAGCGGGACAGGAGCCAGAGTTGGGGATGCTGAAAGGCACCAGTGAAGGAGGTTGTTGAGAGAAGGGCAGGTGCCCACAATGGCTGGGATACAGTCTTGTTTAGAGCCAAGACATGTGCTAAATTTTCTCTTACACCATCTTGATATTTCCATTTTAGGGCCAGGTCTACACAGTCAGTATGCACCAAGGGTATAAATAATTGTATAGTTGAATTTAAAACTATTAAACTTATGTGTCCAAAATGTAAGTATTGATGCCAAGGTAAGTTTGGATTTGAATGGTTTGGAGTCTATTTTATTTGCTAAACAATAGTGCATTTGAAGGTAGCCCCTCAAAGAACTCTAAGGTAGATGTGTGAAGAAAAACTCAAACCTTCCTAACATTAAATACAATTTTAATTTTAGTGGTTGCTGTAAGTGACCATTAAGTTGTCAGGAGAAAAAAAATACCCTGGATGTTATTTGACAAAATTGGATTTTATTGCCATGAAACCTATGATCAACTCTGAAGACCTTCAATAAATGGTCCAAGAAGAAGCCATGTTTCCTCTGTGTGAGAGGTCAAGGGAACAAAGTAAACAGGACTGTGGCACAGGACACAAGCTCCACTCTTGGCAAACAGAAACTGGGGTAGAAAGAATCATTGCTGATATACAGGAAAATTCTGCTCTCAGCTTGACAACTTCACCTTCTGCCTGATACTCTCAGGTGAAGTCTCACTTTGCAAAGCAGCCACCCCCAAGAGTTCTCACCCTATTTCCTGGCAGGATTGCAGTAACTTAGAGGTGTAATGAGGTCTTGGAAATACTAGGGCCACTTCATCTTTATAAAATACTCTGCAATACACTCATCAGGACACACCTTCCCAAACACCTCTGAACAGAATGGCCAGTGATTTCGAATAGTCACAATATTTGGAGAAGAAATTCTATATCTATATCTGTATCTATAGATGTATATTCACATATGTATGTACAAACTATATGTATATAATTTGAAGTTTTATATAATATGGTAATAGATGTATTCTTTGCAACCTGCCTGTATTAAGAAGACAAAAAATGTAGACAAGTGGTACCCTCCATTCTGTTTCCAGAAAAGTAACCCAAAGTCTGGAAAAATCAGTGGACCTTCAAACCACAGCTCAAAGGACAGTAAACCCAGAAGACTGCCTCTCCAAACCACACAAGAGGATGGAACTTTCCCCTGGGATGCTGTTCAGTGGACACTCTTTTTACTGGGGCAGTTATTACTTCGGGAGAGAACCAAATCAATGGAAGCACCAATGAAGGTCAACACGGACTTTTCCCACAAAGAAAATAAATGGCCTTTGTTAATTAGAACACGACTGGTACATACATCCTGCTGCTTAGTGAATGAAGACGAAATAACAGACTATTATCAGCCATTGCTCTCTGGTGGTCTTTTGGGGATTGGCTGCTGTGAGTGCCCATCATTGCTGGTCAAGGTGGGTGGGTCCTCTGTGCTCCGGCTGATCTGCTCCAGCTTCATGTCTCACTGGCTCAGGTTATAAACACAGACAACCCTTCATTAGAAACTTCCCAGTTCTCTGTTACTTTTCTTGCCTCAGGGTCTTTGTAAAGTAAATAAGGTCAGTTACTTACACTTCTTGATAGCGGTTTGAATCATAGGTTTCCTCCTGTGTACTTTCATAGGGATTTTATAATTCCTGCATTTTTTTTTTCTGAACTTCACCTTGATGTGCTGAGCTGCCTGGAGTGATTGGGCATGAACAAGTGCTTTCTGGGACAGTGAAAGCATAGTAATGATAATGGTAACTTTAAAATTTCGTCCTTCCAAGCCCCAAGCTCAAAATCCCTTAAGTGCCCAATGGAAACTTCCTTATAATGAATGTTTGTTTCATGCAAAAACAATTCTTTAAAATAGTGTATTGAGATTACCTTCTGGCTATGTGTGCTAGTGTTATACAAAACGAAGCTTTGTAGTGTGTAGACTTGTGTCCTACCCCCAAGATGTCTCATTATGTGTGTGCAAATATCCAAACAATTGAAAACATCTGAAATCTGAAACACTTCTGGCCCCAAGTACTTCGGCTAAAGGATATCCAACCTGTAGGAATAATAATAGCAGTAGGGGCACTGGAAGAAGGAAACAGCTGGCTTTGCTTTTAAGTATCAGTTGCAGATGCCTCGAGTATTTTATCTCATGCAAGTATCTCTGCATCCTCTTGGAAGGAACATGATCCTGTTTATGCCAGTTGTAGAGAGGCTCAGGGGACCAATACCTTAGTGTGTGTGTGTGTGTGTGTGTGTGTGTGTGTGTGTGTGTGTGTGTGTGTGTGCCACAGTGTTCCAGAGGGCAACTCATGGGAGTCAGTTTGCTCCTTCTACCATGTGGGTCCCAGAGATCAAACCTCTGTCACTTCTGTCCTGTGTGGTGGCAAGCACCTTAACCCACTTGACTGGCCCCTCCTTGAGCAAAGAATCCATTTGCTCTAACTTAACCTCTGCTGCAATGCTAACTCAGCTCCCAGGAGTCTTTCAGATAATGTTTGGAAAACCAATGAATGAACACACATTAGGCAATACTCTTTAGACATTGACTCCAGAGACTCAACAGCCAGGCCTCCAGCTTTCCTGTGTGCTGAGGCAGTCTGTATGATGTTCACTCACTGAATCCTGGGCCAGACTGATGTCTTTCTTTCTTTCTTTCTTTCTTTCTTTCTTTCTTTCTTTCTTTCTTTCTTTCTTTCTTTCTTTCTTTCTTTCTTTCTTTCTTTCTTTCTTTCTTTCTTTCTATTTATTTATTTATTTATTTTAAACTCCAGATTTTATTCCCTTCCAGGTACACCCCCAAACCACATCCCATACCTCCTCCTCTACCCCCTGTCTCCATGAGGATGTCCCCACCCCAACCCCCACCCCACCAGACCTCTAAACTCCTTGGGGCCTCCAGTCTCTTGAGGGTTAGGTGCATCTTCTCTGACTGAACCCAGACCCAGCTGTCCTCTGCTGTATATGTGTTGGGGGGCCTCATGTCAGTTGTTGTATGCTGCCTGGTTGGTGTTCCAGTATCTGAGAGATCTTGGGGGTCCAGGTTAATTGAGACTGCTGATCTTCCTACAGGGTCACCCTCCTCAGCTTCTTCCAGTTTTTCCCCAATTCAACCACAGGGGTCAGCAGCTTCTGTCCATTGATTGGGTGCAAATATCTGCCTCTGACTCTTTCAGCTGCTTGTTGGGTCTTTCAGAGGGCAGTCACGATAGGTCCCTTTGTGTGAGTGCTCCATAGCCTCAGTAATAGTGTCAGGCCTTGGGACCTTCCCTTGAACTGATTCCCACTTTGGGCCTGTCGCTGGACCTTCTTTTCCTCAGGCTCCTCTCCACTTCCATCCCTGCAGTTCTTTCAGACAGGAACAATTATGGGTCAGAGTTTTAACTGTGGGATGGCAACCCCATCCCTCACTTGATGCTCTGTCTTTCTGCTGGAGGTAAACTCTTCAAGTTCCCTCTCCCTACTGATGGGCATTTCATCTATGGTCCCTCTCCTTGAGTCCTGAGAGTCTCTCACCTCCCAGGTCTCTGGTACATTCTGAAGGGTCCTCCCAACCTCCTACCTCCAGAGGTTGCATGTTTCCAGTCTTTCTGCTGGCCCTCAGGGATTTCAGTCCCTTTCCCCTACCCAAAAGCCAATCATGTTCCCCTCTCCAACCCCCTTTATCCCCTTTTCCTCCCAGGTCCCTCCCTATCCCCTTGTAGTTGCTTTCTTCTCCCTCCCAAGTGGCATCCTCACTTGGGACCTTTAGCTTATTGCCTTTTTGAGTTTCTGTGGGCTGTATCTTGGGTATTTGGCACTTTTTTTTTGGCCAATATCCACTTTTTAGTGAGTACATACCATTGCTGGTAAGATTGCAAACTGGTACAACCACTCTGGAAGTCAATCTGGAGGTTCCTCAGAAAATTGGAAATAGATCTACCTGAAGACCCAGCAATACCACTCTTGGGAATATACCCAAAAGATGCCCCATCATGCCACAGGGGCACATGTTCCACTATGTTCATAGCAGCCTTATTTGTGATAGCCAGAAGCTGGAAATAACCCAGATGTCCCACGACAGAAGAGTGGATACAGAAAATGTGGTTCATTTACACAATGGAATACTACTCAGCTATTAAGAATGAGGACATTCTGAGTTTTGCAGGCAAATGGATGGAACTAGAAAATATCATCCTGAGTGAGGTAACTCAGACCCAAAAGGATAGACTGATTTTATTTATGAGAGTTGTCCAATGATCACATCAACCTATGTGTGATAAGACATCTTTACTTTTCTGATACTTCTTAGGTGGGGGGGAAATCAAAACTCTAGAATGAACACATTGCTTCGGCATTGGCCTTAATTCATATTTTTTTAAAAAAGTATTCCCCAAAGATCATTTATTTCTTTTTCTTTTCTTTTTTAAATGGAGAAATGTTAAGAATTTAGGAATGCAGACACAGATGAAATTACAATGTCTTTCCAAATGCCAACAAAAATGCTCCCAGTCTGATGTGATTCCCTGTGGCATGAATTTGTTTTTTAAAAAAATCCTAATAATTCGTGTTCTTGGCAGGCAGAGGTCCTGTAAGTCTCTAACTCAGAATTCTTTACCTCTCCTGTAGGTATCGCTGGGCAGGTGTCCATAGATGCCAACGGAGATCGGTATGGGGACTTCTCTGTGGTTGCCATGACTGACACAGAGGCAGGCACCCAAGAGGTGAGAGAATGTTTTGCTTTGGTGACTCTTGCAAGTGGGGACTCTGAGGATGTATTTGTCCTAGTGCTCAATGCATGCTTCAAATAAAAATTAGCCTTTCCACATAGTGAAAGTTCACTGTTGATTGAGGGGTCAGAGAGAAGGCAGGACATGGTACCATGTGCGTTCTTGGTAGAGAAATCCTACCTTTCAGGTGGTCAAGAGTCTCTCCTCAGTCCTGCTTAATAAGTGCATCCATGGATAGAGGAAGTGCAATTTACTTGCCTCTTGCATTTCTGAATTTCTTCTTCTAGATGTTACAAATTTTCAGGTGTTACTATTTCAAAATATGGTGGAGTCTCAGGACAGAGAAATCTGTCATGTATGGAAGATGAGTCTATGACAGTCACTGGGGCATGGGCTCTCTGCTTCAATTTCTTTTCTTTCCTTTCCTTTCCTTTCCTTTTCTTTTCTTTTCTTTTCTCTTCTTTTCTTTTCTTTTTATGTATATAAGTACAACTATAGCTGTCTTCAGACATACCAGAAGAGGGAGTCAGATCCCATTACAGATGGTTGTGAGCCACCATGTGGTTGCTGGGACTTGAACTCAGGACCACTGGAAGAGCAGTCACTGCTCTTAACCTCTGAGCCATCTCTCCAGTCCCTGCTTCAATTTCTTTAGCTATGGCATGGGAATTGTATTATTTTCCTCACTGATCTTGTGACATTGTTAGAACCATACATAATGAGATTTAGAAAAGTAACATACGACCTCTAATTGACAAATACAGAGAAAGCAATAAGTATTAAATAAATATTCAGTGTTTTTACTGAAGAATGTATTATTCAGCAGATAACAATGATTGTCCTGTTTCCTTGGATGGTTATTTCTCTTGTTGCCTTTGTGGACAGAGGCATGAAGGACTTGCTGTTTTCCTATCCATAGGGGTATGCCTAACCTTGGGTGACGGAATAGGAGTTGTCTCACTATATTCACAGAATGATTTCATATCCCCCCCCCCACCCCCAGTTCTGGGTCTCATCTGCAGTCCAGCTTCCCTCTCTGGAGAAGGTGGGAAGTGATAACCCATCTCATCTCGTTGTGAGGTCACAGTGCACTTGGGATTTGCTCAGCACATAGCAGTAACTATTTCAGGAGGACCTAGGATTGTTTTGACCATGATCAGATAAAGCCTATAAGGTCCTGCTGTGGCTCAGTCAGGAAGGAGGAGAAATGTCACAGGTCACCCAAGGGCCCCGAGTTTGTGCCCAGACAAGAGAGGAGAAACCTTAAAAGCTGTGGGTGAGAAGGCACTTCCAGGTCAGCTCATGTGACTGATCTACTAGTCACGTAACTGGAGCGTGACCCTGCAATCCCATCCCGAATGAGTGATGATTTCCCAGGGGTCTAAGATGACAGTTGAAATAGAGTTCAGTCGGAAAATGGCAGAGTACAAGAAGTGAATTTATCAGAGATGAATGTGACCTCTAAAGAAATGAACGGCACTAACCAAAGGAGGGTCAGAGAGTTCCACAGTGGTATTCTAAATTTTTAAAAAATTGCATTTATTTATATATCTATGTATCTATATGTATGTATCTATTTGTGTGTGAGTAGGTGTGTAGGTTAAACAATTTTATGAAGTGAGTTATCTCATTCCAACATGTGAGTCCTGGGGATAAAGGCAAAGGACTTTATCTTCTATGTTATCTTGCTGTCTGTCTGTATATACATATACATACATACAAATACATATATATGTATGTATATATATACACACACACACCACACACACACACACACACACCTCACATACACACACACACACCACACATACACACACACACACACCACACACACACACATACACACACATATACACACACACACATACACACACACATACACACACACACATACACACACACATACACACACATACACACACACATACACACACACCACACATACACACACACACACACACCACACACACACACACACACACACACACACTATACCAATCTAACTGAGGAATGTGGGCTGTGTACCTGTCACATGCCACATGCTTAACTTGTAGTGGCATTGACTCTGTCTCCTATCGCTAAAGGAAATGGGCCTAACACATGGTTGACAGTGTGGACTGCTCTGTGGTAGAAGACCAGACAAGGAGGGCCTAGGGAACGAGCAAGGGAAAACCCTGTAAATTTATAGATTATTGTTTTGTAGGGAAATGAAAGAAATCCACCTTTTGCACTGTGCAGTAGCAACTGATGAGTACCTAGGGACAGCATTGGTAGACTGTGACCTCCCGATGGACCTCAGGTGGCACCGGCTGCTGTGTACACAACTCTCTAAGCCTACATGTGTACCACAGGGGAGCACACCACCCATTTCTCATGCATTTCTGAAGCTCTTGCTGTCAATTCCTGAAGGTGGTGATGTGCAAAGGCAGCCTGTGTAAATCAGGCCGTGTGTTTTGGAGAGTGTCCGCAAGGCTGTGAGCTTTGTGCCTCCTTTGGGAACAGGTACCTTGGGCCTTACCTTTTGTCCGTCTGACTTTTGCTTTTCTGTAGGTCATTGGTGATTACTTTGGAAAAGAAGGCCGGTTCAAAATGCGATCGAATGTCAAATATCCTTGGGGCCCTTTGAAACTGAGAATAGATGAAACCAGAATTGTGGAGCATACCAACAGCTCTCCTTGCAAATCATGTAAGTTCAGAGACTTAATTTACTGTTCTTCCTCTCCAGTCCCAGGGTCATGTGAGTCTGGAACATGTTTCTCTCAAGAACTCATGTTCTGAAAGCTGCCATGCATTTTTCTGATGTCTTCAAACCCATGGAAACAATGCATAAATGGTCGACCCTCCTCCTTTACCAGAAGCTTCCATATTTTTTCCTTTATTCTTTTCTTCCGAATGGTAGGGTATTCTGCCTGGATTTATATCTCTCATTCCAGTCTCTTAGTTATTAGAGTTTTCTACTTTCAGGAAAAATAAAAATGTTATTAGCTGTCTTTTGTTCATCTCTTGTAAGAAATTTCATTATTGATATCAAAGTTCACAGCTGACCTCCAAATCCTCAGGATGGGGCAGATAATGCTCTTAAATGCTTGACAACTTCCAAAGCTGTAAATAAGTATTATTTATATTTATATAAATAATATTTATATATTATTTATGGTCAGTTTCTGGGTGCAGATAGACAAGCGAATGTATCTTCTTATGAATAGCACAGCAACAGAGACGGTTTGGGAATGATTGTGTTTGAGGGGCTTTGTAATTATGAGTAAGAACAAGTGATGTCCATCTTGCAGGCCAGTTAGTGATTCTAAGTGAATATATGAATGGTCCTTATGTCTCAGGACCATCTTTGAATGATGAGGAATTTATATCCAATTACAGAGAAAGTGTGTTGACCACATAATCGCCGGGTCTGGATTCCAAATCTCACTTTCCTTCTTGTCAGTTTGGGGATCCTAGGAGACTCCGTTCACCTCACCAAGTCTCATATTTCCCGCATGTAAAGGGAATTTACCCAGCTTTGCTCTGAGGAACCAAGCAGTCCATGCACTGCAGGCTTGTTCTAAACCCTGTATTACGGAAATTAGCTGTTGATTTTTTTTTTTTTTTTTTTGGAGAACTGAGATCCTACTGAGAAAGATTTAATTCAAGCGGTTTACATTTTCACAAAGCTATATAGGACATTTTGGGATGGAACTATTGCTTTGGTGAGAGAACATCTAAAAACAGAATGCTGACCCAATGCAATCTCCCCCAAACTTTCTAGCACTTTGAAGTGTCACCACCCATCTGTGAGAGACAGAAGTACTGGGTCAGTGCCTTTGTCCGTCCATGCATCTTTGACTTTAAACTCAAAACCAGGATGGATGTATGTGAGAGTTTGCAGCTTTCATCAAATCCATCTTGAATCTGTCTTTCTCCGTCTATTATTCTCTCTAACCCTTTTTTCTTCCCTCCCCTTTGTTCTCTCCATTCTCCTTCCCTGTCATAGATCATGCTATGTGGTCCAGGCTGGCCTCAAACTTGAGAGTGCTAGGATGACCTGTGTTTGCCCCAGGTCCAACTTTAAACTTGTTTTGACCTTGTTCAGTTCACTCTTGTGTCACGGTGCCTTTATCTAGTGTTTTCTGAAAGCCTTTTCTCAGAACATACATACATATTTTACATTACATGTTATATATCATGTTATATATAATACATAAATATTATATGTAAATAATATATAATATGTTACAATATATTATATATACATATATTACAAAGAAAGGAAAATTAGTTTCAACTGGGAGATGGACAAGAATCAAAGAATTTTTACTTATTTCTCAAAATGAACTCTGATTATTGATGTTTCTTTTCAAGCAGGTGGCCTAGAAGAATCTGCAGTGACAGGAATCGTTGTGGGGGCCCTACTAGGTGCTGGTTTGCTAATGGCCTTCTACTTTTTCAGGTAGGGACCGGACCGTCGATGGAGTGAATATTCACTCTGCCTCTTTTGCCTTTGTGTCTTGTCTTTGCATCACGCTCCCTGTGATTTGACCATACCCTTCTTTTAAACAAGAAGGATGGTGGCTCAATTGTCAAAACCATTCTTTGGATCCATCTTGGATTTGCCAGGCAGTGAGTCCTTGATTCCTATGGTACTTGCTAGGAAGCGGCTGGGATCTCTGGGTCATTGATCCATTTACGAGCATTCCTTCTACCTACCAAATACAAACATGAAGAGGATATCTGGACAAAGAATGAACTTCCTATCCTCAGTCTTTCTTCGATTTAGAAACAAATGCCTGTGTTCACTTGAAAGGCTGGAAGGAGCTCTCAGTGGTCTATGATCCCAGGCTGCAGTGTGTTCTGTGTTTGGAGAAGTCACATGTTTAGCTGTTGTGGTGGCTTAACGTCAAGGCTCATAAACTTATAATATGCACATGTGTTCAAGATTTCAGTCGTTTGCTGCGGGGACCCTGTGGCCCATCCTTTTGTAATCTTCAGCGACTGAATTCATGGGTCATTGTAAATCATCATGGTTTATTTGTAGTGTTTCTTCATTTTTGCATGGAGATGGAAGTCTGGGTGTATGTGGCTCTTTGTGGGAACAATCGTGTTCCTGTTCCTTTGGTCACAGTACACTTAGTCTGATCTTTATCTGGGGCCATATCCTGGGAGTCAAAGCAGAGCTTCTGGGGCAGAATAGATAAGGCTCCCAGGGAAGAAGGGGAAGGCTTGTTCTGTGGCATTTCAGAAAGCATGCCAATTTTCTTCCCTGAATGAGGACATGGTGCCTTAGGGCACATGACTTTAATCTCTGACCAGGGTTTCATATTGTGTCACTTGTCATTTATCAAACCTAACCCAGATGTCCCTGGAGGGCAGTCTTTGTAAGAGAAGCCATAGTATTTTATAGTCAAGTGAGGTTTTATTATTACATTTGTTTTGCTTTTACCCAGGAAGAAATACAGAGTAACCATTGAGAGGCGGAATCAGCAAGAGGAAAGCAACATCGGGAAACATCGAGAGTTACGGGAAGATTCCATCAGATCACATTTTTCGGTGGCTTAAAAGAAACGCCCCTCTTGCTTTGTCTGCTTGAGATCCCTTAAAGAGATAGATGGAAGGACAGACATCAACGGAACAGAAAGGGCGTTCTTGGAGAATTCATTCTTTTAAACAGTAGTCATTTCATTTTAAATTTTCTTTAGAAGCTCAGGAATGATTATTAATCACTATCTGCCTTCTGGCCTCTCATCTCATGGCAAACAAATATAATCATGTAATGTTATCCTGTTAATTGTTCTGGCTGCTGGAGGGGCGTCGGAGCAGATTTATGTCTTCAAAGTCTGCTGCCTCCATATCTTGGTTGCTTTGGGGGCACTTCACATGAGGGTATATAAAAAATGTGGTTTTTCTGAAGTGAAATGTTTTGTAGTTAGAATAAAACAATTTTTACAAGTAGAATATTCTTGGAAAGAATTTAACACCCAATAAGAGGACAATGGAATGAAAGAAATCTCAAGACTGGGGATGCAGTGTCTGGGAACTGGGAGACAGGTTTGTGGTTGACGAGGGTTGTGTCTAACATCCACAATCAGGTCTGACTTCATATCTCAAGAAAGGATCCTCGCTGTCTCTTTTAGTGACTCATCAAAGCTACTCTGGAAAACTGTAAATATTTGGGAGCAAGGAGGATTTATATAAGAAAGACGAGTCTAAAATGTTTCTTTTATGATGTAAAAAAAAAGCCCTACTTCACACTAACATTTTATTTTTAAGTATTTTAATCTTATATTTTGGTATTAGAAATGTGTCTATTTTTTCATTTTGAAGATTAAATGTCACTTATATTTTAAGAGCACGGAGGAGGTGTGTGACAGATCTGTGGCGAGGGAGGCATGGTTCTCTTTTTTCTCTGCTGTCCTTTGTTCCTTGGTTGTGGCTAATACTAACTGCTGCTCTGACTGAAGATGTGCAGAAGTCTGTTCAGCTTACGAACTCTGAAGGAGTACGTTGATGCTAAGCCATCGTTCATTTTCGACTGTTTGAAATGTATGTTATTGGAGGGCTCCATCCTTTCTAACTATGGTCAAATGATGCCCTTCAAAACCAGTAGACTTAAGTGAAGTCTATAAAGAAATGCAACCCCTTTTCCTCAAGAACAAGCAGACAGTGAGAATTTGACAGCAAGACACAGTGGTGATACATTTTAAAAACTGCACGCCGTTTACCAAAATTTGAGGCGATGATTTTTAAAAAAGGGAATGTTGATATCTGCTGTGTCCCTTTAGCCTCAGAGAGTTTTGCAGCCACCACAAATGATGTATAGCTTGGACAGTGAGATAGGACAGACAAGTGCAGTGTGGCCAAGAGTGAGCCAGCCTTCGCTGGGTATCTGCTTTTCACTCAGTTCTGCGTGCAGAGGTTTAAATTCGGGTTCCCACTTTATCACTGGAGGAGAGAATAAACCATCTTGTAAATTTATGCCTTTCTTGGGAACATTTTGAGTATCCGAAACCCAGTCTAAAGGGGAGAAATTAAATAATTCCTCGAAGGCCATATCTATCCAGGTTAACTCTAGAGGGAGCTGGGCAAGTTCAGTAAACCCTGGAGGCTGTTGGATGCTGGTTTTCCCAGGAAGGAGAGTTCCCTCATTCTCTCCTCTGAGTCAAACTGGGAGCGAACTTCTTTATGGCTCAGGGAATGGAATGCAAATGATAAAATGAATTAGCTGTTGAACAATGGAGGAAGGAGGTACATTGTGGTTCTGCCTGTGGGATGTTGAGGGGAAAGTGCTGACTTCAAAAAGAGCAGAAAAGTGTAGGCCAGAAAGGTAAACTTCAAAATGCTAATCCAGGAGGTGAGTGTGAGGAACACAACTCAGGACTGCAGCGGCCGACGGTCAGGGACTCATATAATGGAGACAGATGGGCAGATGGCAACCACCCCAGTTCCCAGAACCAGAGGGCTGCTTGGTTCTCTCCTCCATTTTCAATGATGTTTTCCCTTTGTTTCAGAGATACTCATTTTCTAATGTTTATTTTTTTTGAACCTGTGTGTTAATTACAGGAGGGTGGCGGTGTGAAAAGTTCTCTACCTGGCTATATCCTTTGGGTGTAAATATTATGTCTAATCCTTTCTTGAATTTATATAGTTGCCCGTAAATGGCAGCATAGTTACAACAGTATCTTTTTTATTTCTGCTCCAGCTAGAGGAATTGTTCCAAGGTTAACAGCATATTTCCAGATTAGATGTTAAAGATGAGAAGGGAGCTAGCCTTTAAAACATAGGCAGGGCGAGTTGTGAGGTCCCTGGAGTCATTTCTTACAATGTTAAAGCAATTCTAATATTATTAAGGTTGATTGCTCATTTACAAGTCTGCTGTATAGTTTGTTTTTCTTGAATGTCTTTACATGGCCAGGCAAGGTGGCCCATGTCTTCAATCCCAGCACTTGGGAGGCAGAAGCAGGGGGATATCTATGAGTTTAGGGCCAGGATGGTCTCCATAGGGAATTTCAGGTCAGCTGTAGTTACACAGTTAGACCTTGTCTCAGAAAGAATAAGTCTCCATGTGAGTTACCAAAGCATCATTGAGTTTTGAAAACACCACTAAGTTGGGAAACCTTCTCTGAGAGTACAGATGTCTATTCCATGGCGGCCCTGGCTTAAGAATTCTTGATATTATAATGTAGAACTTTAAATTCCTAACTGCTAAACAGCAACTCTGACAACTAGCCATTCAGAGTCTGCCAGTAGACAACTATTCTGTAATAAACAAAATGAAATTTTCATTCTTAAGCTATTCAATAAATTTTTACTCTTAAGTCCAATGATCAAGATTTCAAAGGGTGGGGTATTTTATTAGTATTTTTCATATCTGGTCAAATATAAATTCATACGCAAGCTAAACTAAGCATAGACTTATGGTGATGGAAATAAACACAGGTTTTATAGCCAATATTATTGTCTTAGATTTGGGAGAGAAGCTGAACTCAGAAACAAAACTTTCTGGATAGAGTTGTATCTGTTCCCAACACAAATAGAGGTTTCACACGAAATCCATCAACATGCATTGTTTTGAAGAGGCATCAGCGTGTCTTTTCCTGAACCATGGACAGAATTTCACATGTCTTGAAATAGTTGTTTACATTTCAGAATTCATGCAGGAGAGGGAGAATCCTATGGAATGAGAGCACATGTCCCGCCCCCACTTCCTCTTTCTCTCCAATGAAAAGCTTTGGAATGCCAAGTCACTTCCCCACTGCTTACTAGCCTCCTGTGCCTTTGCTGAAGGCACATCTCCCTTCTGTGTCCCTAACTTACCTCTTTTCTTCTGGTTGGGACTGATTGTAGGGGTCTAAGTCAGGCAGTGGGAAGTGAAAAGGGGGGGCCTTGTATATCTCAGAGACTGGGTTCAGAAGCTTTTTCTAGGGGTGCCATTGCTTTCTAGAAACAGAGTTACTTGTGCAGGATTTTTAGAAGCAACACACACACACACACACACACACACACACAAGAAAAAGAGAAAGAAAGAATAGTGTTTATAAATTGGAAAATACTAGGGCCTATGTTTGTTGAGATACAAAGAGCTCAGACCCCTAATGGGTGCAACTACAAAGGCAAATAATTGAAATTTGGCCCTCTACCTATTTGTGCAGTTATACCCTGTGGTTCAGGACTTCAGAAGAAAGCTGGTAATGAGCTGAATTTCTCATTCAGTGGAAAAAATGGAAACTGTCTAGAAACACAGGATTCTTTAGGGGCAGCGTAGAAGTAGAGAGAACGAATTAGTGGTGCTGGAGGGATGTCTCTCTCTCAGTCGGTCTATAGAACAGGGTAATGAACAGTTTAGACCTTCTTCCATAGCCACAGTCTCCACAAGAAGTGCTGGACATGCCCAGAGAGAAGAACCGGGAGCTTATGCCTCCCAAGGTGACAGAGAGAAGTTTGCAGCTGACATGAGCTCTACTGTTCCTCCTAGAGCTCCACCTGCCACCCATCACGTCCCTATGGCTGTCTTAGCACCTTTCCCACGCAGGTGGGAAAGACGAAATAGCCCCGCTGTGAGGAGGTGGCTGGCTTCTACTCGGAAGCCTGACGCTAACTTGACCATGTGTGCCGTTGGACAGTTCGCATCTGTGATTTTCGTGTCCACTAAGGAGCCTGGGTTTGTTCTCAGTATACGGATTTTTCAGTTGTCTCCTGCAGGCCTGTGGGCTGAAAATAATCCTCAAAAGGCACTGAGTTGGAGGTTGTTCAAATCTCTCACTAACCACTAATGTTAATTCATCCCAAACTCAGAACAACCTGAGTACCAGCTGATGCTGGGGTTTCTGTTTTAAGTCACTTCAAACATAATCCAAAGGATTTCAGTGAGAGCTGATTCTCAGAGGTAAAAATAAATATGTTACAAAAACTCTTTGGTATATCAGGTATCATCTGATTCCTAGTGAAGAGATTTGAACAAGTAGACCTCAGAGTTAATAAAACACGTTCCATTTCTTTGATTCACATTTAAAGACATAAATATATATGCACAGGAACAAAAGGTCCATTATTTAGTAAGTGTGAATCACAACAGGCTACCAAGTTTGTTTTTGTTTTCTAGAACAAAGCTGTCATAGTATATACTTATTATTGGGTAGAGAAAGAGTTATTTCTGCAAAGAAAGAGGAAAACATGGGTTTTGATGTGGATTATCTTATTCATTATTCAATGCCTATGTCTGAACGTGTTCACTGTGGTGTAGCCTATCAGTCAGCAATGAAGTGTCCTCAACTGGCCAGAATCAGAGCTTTGTTCCCTGTGCATATCTGAAACCAGGGGGTCATGAGCTATGCATCACAGAAGGTCAGTCCCTCAGCCTGTGTCTTTTGAGCCATTTTGTTCATGGATAATTTAAATACAGGACCACCAAACAATAAAAACTTACCCTGAATCTGGTAGAAAAGTCAAAGCTGCACCAGCTACATATAGCTTACTATTCTAATGTAAGTAGAACTATCTGCATATAATGTGATTTAATTTATTGTTGTTCAGTGTAGAAAGTGAGGACTAATGACTGTGGATATAGCCTTGCTTTGTATAATATATTTTATTTCTGGTGCAAAATTGGTCATTTAAGCAATTTACTTCATTTGGTGTTTGGATACAAATGTGTATGTGTTCTTGTAAAGGTTTTTATTCAGCAAGAATACCACATAGCCCAAATATAACAATATGTTCTCATTAAAAGCATACTCTACAGAAACAGTTTCCTGTCTATAATTCAACTAGTATACACTGCATATATCCAAGTTTCCTGAGGATTTTTTTTATTCTCTTGGATAAGTCAAAGTAAAAGGTCAATTATTGGGGATGATGTGTTATAATGTTTGAATGAAATGTTGAGTCCACGAAAGGCTCAAGAATTTCTGCCCCAGGAAAGGAAATTTACAGAGATTATAACATGTCATCAGAAAGAGTGCCAAACCCTGAAAATACTGACTTAGCAAGTAAGGCATGGAGAGTACCCCCCCTTTGAACCTGGGCATCTTTTTCTTCATTAATCTATTTATTTATTCACTCTACATCCCCATCACCACTCCCCACCCATCTCCCCCTCACACAGTCCCTCTGATTACCACTCTCTCCCCTTCTCCTCTGAGAGGGTAGAGCACCCCCTAGGCAAAACCCCACTCTGGCATATCAAGTCCCTGCAGGACTAGGCACATCCTCTCCCACTTGGGCCAGACATGGCAGCCTAGTTAGGAGAATGAACCTGGGCATTTTGAGACATT
Source organism: Tokudaia tokunoshimensis (assembly GCA_036184795.1). Taxonomy (NCBI): domain Eukaryota; kingdom Metazoa; phylum Chordata; class Mammalia; order Rodentia; family Muridae; genus Tokudaia; species Tokudaia tokunoshimensis. Next base: position 56,362,099 of record BTHU01000009.1, on the reverse strand, counting down.
CCATGTTCCAGCTGATGTCATTGGTTCATGTTATTGTATTCATCACCCAAAGTACAGAGAACTTGAGTCTTATTTTCCAAAGAGCTCTCAGGCTCCTGGGTACCAGGCAGAGTGAACAGCCTTCAGCATTTCTAGCTTCATCTGGGCTGAAAGAGGCCATCTTATTCTCTGGAAAGTCACTCATTCTCATGCCTGAGAAACACATAGTGATTGGCATGGCTGGAGCAGTGTCCCCTTGGTCCTTATGCCACGGTCAGGGAGGTTCCTGAATGAGGTCACAGGTACCACATGCACTGGGAACATGTTTGAGGTGATGATGTAGCAGGATGTTGATTGGAGTGAGGCATCATGGGAAGGCATGGTAGGGGTGAGGGGAAAGCTTGGAGATGACCTCTAGGAAAAGGTATTCATTCTTGCTACTTTCCCATCCATCTCTGGGACTATGGATTCTTTGATTCTTTCCCTCTATCCCTACATCAGTCCCCTCAAAACATGATATTCAGCCAGCAACTTTTGATGGGCCAAGGATGCCTTATTGGAATAATGGACCTACATCTTATCAAGGATCCCAGAGGAGACCTAAATACCACCGATTTAGGGATGTGACCCAACCCTAAACCAGGAACATCTAGTGTTGTCTTAAGGAGCAACTATTAATGTCAAAGGTACCAATGGCTCCACACCTCTCAAAAGGAGCTTCTTCCGAAACCATCTACTAGCATCAAAATAGAGCTAAGGAAAAGAGTGCCTTTTGCAGGTTTAGTGTAACCCTCACAATCACCAGAGGCAGATGTTCCCAAGGAGCAGAGAGGAGGAAGACTAGAAGTGGGTGTGAGCAAAGACCTGTGGACTACACGCTTTGTGGGAGTAGATACACTGCTTGCTTCCAGGTCACTTGCATCCTTTCTGTTTCATAGCTTGGCTCTGACCCTTGAGCTACGCAATCTTGTGTGAAAGATGAAAGCAATACCGCTTACAACCTTACCAGACTGCCATGACTTCAGACTTAGACTCCTATCTGCATGCCATAAAATGTTCAAGACATTTGTTATATTTGTTTGTTTCTGCAAAGTAAGACAGCCCTACAGTAATTTGGAGGGCTCTCAAGGCAGGAGAGTCCCGGTAGAAGCCACGGTTTGTTTTCTTCTTTCTCAGTCTGGTTTGATGGCAAGTGGCCTCTGTGTCTTCACAACAAAGTGAACCTCTGAAGAAGGCATGGGCAAAAACTAAGAGGGAGGCTGTGATAGCTGATGGTTTCAGAGCACTGAACACTTACATAGAAATATGGGTCTGTCATCAGAGTGGGGGAACCAGTGTCGAACCCGCGGCCACGTCATGCCTGACTTCTGCCTCTTCTATTGCTGAGGCAGTCCTTTGGATTGCTCCTTGGAATTCACTACCAGGAAGCTGTGGTGTGCTGGAGAAGACCCTCGTCCCTCAGTTGTCATAAGGAATAGCTTTCCTACTGTTAACTGCCCTCAACCCCAGGAATTCTGTGGGCATCATGCTTTTGTGCAGTTGTGACCAAATTATCTGACAGAAAACAGGAGAGAGAAGGATTTATTTTGGCTCTTGGATTCAGAGGGCTCAGCCCATGGTTGCTTAGACCCATGTTTCTGGACTTGGGCAAGGCAGAACATCATGTCAGAGGGCACATGTAGAAGACTAGATAGGCTATTCACAGGAACCAGAGGAAAGGGATTCAGGAAGGGACTGGGGTGAGCCACAGTCCCCCAAACATACACCCAGTCATTTACTTTATCTGCCTAGAACCCATCTACATTTAACCAACTCCCAATAGCATCACCAGATTCGGATTCCACCCAGGGACCAATCTATCTCCACAAGCCCACCATCTAGCAATCAGGCTTCCAAAACTGATCCTGTTGGTGACACTTTTCATTCAGATAATAACAACAGGAACGCTGTTGAGCTCTCCCACCATGCCTCACTAAGAGGATGAGGACCCTAGTTGACTGTCCTATGCAGAGTGGTCATCCTGGAAACCTCATGCACACAAACAGTGAAAGTGGACCCAACAGTCCATATGTACATACACACATGTATGCACACATATGCACATATACACATATATACATGTGACAATAATAATCAAATAAAAGTAAACTATCAGCTTGAATTGGGGATCATGGAAGGGGTTTGATGGAGAGTTGCTGGGAGGGGCTAGAAGGAGGAAAGGGAGGGAGAAATGATGTAATTCTATTTCAATTAAAACATTAAAAAATTTAATGAAGGAAAAAAAGAAGAGTGTTACCAAGTGGTAGATTTGTCAGACCATAGACCAAAGTGTTTTTTTTTGTTGTTGTTGTTGTTTACCTATTACATTCCAAGGGACCCAGAGGTGTGAAACCCATGCAGGCTATGAGTGAGCACTCTACAGGGGGCCGTGGGATTCTAGGTCTCCAGAGAGTCTTCCTCTTCCCAGACCTAGCAGCCTTAAGGCCAGGGTAGTGATGACACTCTTCCAGAAGAGACCCAGAACAGGGCTGCCTTGCAGGCCATAGCAACTCTTCTGACGTGAAGCAGAGTGGTCAGTGCCAGGCCCTCTGTGGTGGGGCAGAGGTTGGCCTGGGGGGAGGCTTGAGAGAAAGCAGTTGCTCAGGAAAGACATCCCTTAAAGCAGAAGTATGCTGGGTGGTTTGAAAGGCATTTCATGCTTCCGGGTACACGTCTAGCAAGAGAGTGCGTACTGAAACAGAGCGTGCCGCCTCATGTCTAAACGTTGCACAGCTTGGCCCATTCTCAGCATTTCACTCAGAAGGAAAGTAAAGAGTCAGAATGCATGCCTTCTCTGTTGGAGGATGCTAAGTGTCTACTGAGGGCCGCCCACAGGCCAGGGTTGGGATCAACATCTGCGTTCAATCTCTTCAGCTCTGTGACAAGGTTGGGGGGCACTTTGGTTTTCCTCCTCGCCTCAGAGATACGTAAACCGAGGCGCTGAAGTAACCTGCTTTAGGTCTCAGGTGATCAAGAGTCCGAGCTACAGACTGAAGTCGGGAACCCGGCTCTCGATGATGACGTCACCCATCCGTTTAGTAATAAGCAATCGTCATTATCTATTCTCTGTGAGTGACCTCTCTTTTCGTTACGCTCCATGTCCAGTCAGATTCCAACCCTTCATTTCACCATCACTACATGAGACTTTCGTCTCCTGATCCCAAATAAGCAGGAAAGAGACTATTTCTCCCCTCTGTTTCTGAGCATTCTTTTCCCCTTCTCATTCCTCACAGGATTGCTGGATCGGCATTCCTGAAATACTTGGTGCATTTGATACTGTGAGCCTCTGGACTCACACTCCCCACAGGTCAGATTCCACGATCTGTCACTCTGATTCTTTGAGTCTTGTGGCACTGACTTAGTCACTATTTGTCTGGTTCAGGCAAATGGTGCTGAACTTGATTACATCAAATGATTCCTTTCTGGCCCAGAAAACAATCCCTTTTACTTTCTTGTCAGACTTTTTATTCTTGAAATGGTCTCATGCAGTTTGGCTAGCCTTACACTTGCTACAGAGCCAAGGATGACCTTGAACTCCAGATCCCTCATACCCCACCCTCTCCAATACTGCTATCCAGACCTGTACCATCATGCCTGACTGTTTATTTAGATTTTATTTACCATTGTTTTTCCTGCCTGGTGGCTCTTTACTTCATATTAGTCAAACCTTTATCTGCAGTGCAAATCCAGTTTCTCCTGTAAGCTTTCCTGTCCACCATAATCTCTAGTGAGGGGCTATGAATCAGTGGTCTGAAGATTTGATTTGATTTGTTTGCTTAGAAAAGAAAGGGATGTCTGTAGGTGGAGCCAGTTCTCCAATTTGACGACTACCCCTTGCACCCCTAATGCTCTGATACTTTTCCTCACTTATTTCTATTAGGGCTTTGGGTCTTGCAAACGCTGAGTCAAGTATGCAGGCCATGTGGCTTCTCTCTGGTCTAAATTTCCTCTCAGCACCATGCATGCATGCAGCCAAGCTTCTGGTTGTTATAGAATTTCCCGATTCTGCTTCTTTTCCTTCAGTGTCTCTGTCAAGCACTGATCCCAAAACAAAACATTTCTTACATCCGGGGAATTATGACTTGAACAAAGCCCAATATGGTTTTTGAATATTCACCCCATGGAACCGGGAGGATGGCTCAGGGGGTAATAGTACTTCCTATTCAAGCCTGAACACAGGGGTGAATTGGGGTCCCCAGCCCTTTTGTAAAACCAAACAAACAGAAAAACAGGCATGGTGTGTATGCCATTAACTGTAATGTTGGGGCACAGAGACAGGTAGCTCTTGGGAGCTCTCTAGAAAGTCAGTTTAGCTGAAAAAGACAATTGGAAGTTGTCGTTTCAGCTATGACACCAAGATAGAGAATGACTAAAAAAACCAAGAAAGACATTCTATATTCTTTCTCTGGTATTTACCTCTGTGTACATGGATGCCAGCACATGCATGCATACACACATGCCTGCAAAACACACACACACACACACACACACTCACACAGTAATAATCCTTATTTCTAAAACCAGTCCCTCAAGAAGGGTTTGAAGGTTCTAACTCCCATGCTTCTGTTTGACAGATTGTGCTCTCCCAAACCGTAGCATCTTTCAGAGCCTCAGTTTCCCTTTTTGTACAAACAAGAAGGCAATGAAGGTGTTGTAAGGTTTAGAAGCACTGTGCCCGAAGCTCATATTTTCATGAGGCAAATTTTACCAACTGTTCCTCACGTTCTTAGGCTCCCAGGATCAAAACTGGCTTATAAGTGGGAAACTGGAGCCTTGTTAGTGTACAGCCTTGGAGCAGGGAGGTCTCCTTTCCAGAGTGTAGTTTTGTTCTTCAGCTGGGAACACTAGGAACACACAGATTGGGTTCAGCTTTTTTGCTGTGTCTAAGCTCTGCATACCACACAGTGCTCACTTCTGTCTTAAGGAGGTAGGAACTGTGGTTACCTCTGAGACGCAGAGTGACTGGGCAACTCATCCGGGCCAAGCAACTGGGAAGTGAGAGCCAGGACATCCAGTGAAGCCTGTGTGTCAGAGCTTACCTGCCAGTCATTCAGAGCTGGCTCTTTCCAGGACCAAACATCCTTCTCCATGTTTTGTCATTTTCTTCTTTTGAGAAATCTATCACATTCTGACTACAGTCAAGTGATCAACGAGTCACCCTTAGACCCAAACCATGGCTAGAACTATCTCAGACAACTGTCTCTTTCATGGAAAGTTTTCTTAGTTGGTTTTCAAAATATGGAACTTCTGTCTTTGGCCAGGTGGTGTGTTTGTTCATGTGCACACTTACAGAGGTGTGCAGGCATGTGTGTTACCTGAGTGTGGAGGTCACAGATCAATGCGAGGTACCTTCCTCAATTGCTCCCCACCTACTAAAAACATTGAGTTATTTTGGGGTGTGTGTCATTGAATCAGGATGCATGTGCCATGGCCCATGTGTGTGTGTGTGTGTGTGTGTGTGCGCGCGCGCGCGCGCGCGCGCGCAGAGGACAACTTGAAGACATCTGTTCTCTACTCTCATCATCTGAGGCCTGGGTATTGAACTCAGGTTGCCAGGCTTGGCAGCAGGAGTCTTTGCCTTATTTTTTGAGACAGAGTCTCTTATTGAACCCAGAGCTCAGCAGTTTGGCAGTAATTGTTGGTCAGTGAGCTCCAGGGAATCCTTCTGTTTCTGTCTTCCCTGGGCTAGGACTACAAGTCTGTGTCACCTTGCTCAGCTCTTGGTTCGAGTCTTAGGGAATCTGAACTCAGGTCCCCACGCTTTCAAAGCAAGTACGTCATTAACTGAACCATATCACCAGACCCAAACATTGACCTTTTAATTACAACTTTCAAGCAGTTCCTATAACAGAATAGATCACTACAGAGATTATTTGAATGATAGCATTAAGACAGATCTCTGCTTAGACTTTCCAAACCACAACATAGGTGGACATGGCTATAAACTTGGCTCCTTTTGTTTAACAGCCAAAAATAAAAGTCCCTGATTCGAATTCCTTGTGTATCAGGGTAGATGCTTTTTGCTTTTCCCCTCTCATTTCTACCCACTAAACATCCAGTACCATCACATCCAAGGAAGCTGTGATTTCCAGCTACTTTCAAAGTTTATTTGAGAATTAGTTGCTTTGGCTCGTACTACCTTATGAGTACAAATGATTATAATTTCAGGAATTTTGTGAACTGATTGGTAAGCCAGAATTCTTTAAAAAATCAAAATTATAACTAAATAAATTTTATAGAAATCAAAAGTAATTAAAAACTCCCAACACATTGCTTGCTAATTATCTATTTTCTACTGCTTTGTTGTTGGAATGATTCTCATCATCCATAACTAGGGTATGCATGCTAAGTGATTTCCCAACTCCATGCCAGCAATAGCATTTCATTATATTTAAAGTGGCCATGATATCGGTATTTACACCACAGGAATCCACACTGAAGATCATGGCATTTCCACTCATACCTGGTCATTGTAGGGTGATTAGCATAACTGCCATCCATCCTCCTCTTCTTACTGGACGACCCATCTGCCATTCATTTACAGAAGAGGAAGTCTTCCTTCTTTGATGTTGAGTGATCCATTCATGAGCTTTCGTTGCCCAGAGCTCCAAAGCCTGCCTAGTGTACACTGAGCTGTGGAATGAGAGATTCTTCCTACCCAGAAAAGAACCTTCAACTGGAAAGAATGTCTCAGTTCTACAACATGCTTAAAGAAAGTCCTGCTGTAGAGATTTGCCCAGACATCAACTATTTAGATCCTCAAAACAGACATCCTTAAACATCGAATTGCTTTTATGGTGCCAGTTAAGCATCCCAAACTTTTGTCTTTGCAGAAGCCCTTGGGGGTTGGGAAGGGGAAGGGCAAAACAGAATGACCAAACTTACCCAGAGTATGACAAGGGGAGCTTAACTGTTTAATCTTTCAGGTCTCCTACCTCTTCCTAAATCCAATGATTTCCATAGCCAATGCCATACATATAGTATAGTATGGTTGTAAATGTGATTAAAATGTAGAAAATGAAAAATCCAAATGAGAGTGACACAGTAGGCTTTCCAAGTAAAGCCTCAGTCTATACAACTTGGATGTTGCTGTTGGATATATTAAATATAGTGTTTATAATATATTACTGATATAGGCTCATTGTTGAGCAGAGACATTTTTTATAGGTTTCCCTGAGATCAGGGTGATGATTTCCTTAAAACAACAAAACTCCTTTTGGGAACTTTAAGTATTAATTGGCCTCTATCAGCATTTCTTAAAGGGCAGAAAGTTTTTAATATGCTTACTTTTATTTCTATAAGATTAATAAAAAATGAATATACTTGATAACAAATTAATGACTTACCTTATATTTTAAGGATGTTATCTCATAGTCTAGCTACTGTCTTCAAAACATTGCTGCTTTTGTTAGCACTGTTACAGAGATGTAGGCTAATGGTCCTTCCATACTTTTTCAGTGAACAAAATAGTACTCTCACGACACTTTCAAATACGTGTAGTATTGTATTTAACTCATAATTGCCCCATTACCTTCTCTAGATGGTCATTCCCATCTCCTCATAGTCACATACGTTGTCTCTATAGGCATCATATACATTTCCATAGTGGTTTTTCTGACTCAGGACTCCATATTTAAAACTCAACTTCTTACCACTCAAACCCTATCTTCTCTGCTTAAGGAACTTGGGCACATTGTAAATCTTTCTTTCAACAACCCTACTATTACACACACACACACACACACACACACACACAAGACTGAGAATGCTCTTTATGACAAGCCATAGACTTGCACATTCAAATGTCAATAATTTCCTCGGATTATGAAGTATGAAAAATGTTCTGTTGTATATGCATGTAAGTCCAGGAATAGGAAGAAAGTGGCTGGGCAGTGGTGGCGCAGGCCTTTAATCCCAGCACTTGGGAGGCAGAGGCAGGCGGATTTCTGAGTTCGAGGCCAGCCTGGTCTACAAAGTGAGTTCCAGGACAGCCAGGGCTACACAGAGAAACCCTGTCTTAAAAAAAAAAAAACAAAAAAAAGGAAGAAAGTGAGGAGACCCCACCTCAGGTTTCACTGGCTACCAGGCACACTGGCGTGTCTTTCACATGTTCCCACAATTCTCCTAGCCTCATACACAAACCTATTCTGGGTAGTATAGGAAGATTCCCTTGTTACGCTTAGCGCAGAACTTGCTTTTAACCTACAGATACCTAGGTAGGTTTTTATACTGTGGTGTCCTTTGTCATTTAGAAGATAAAGAGCACATGCCCATTCCGCCTCACTGAAATCCCTCTCTAAATCATCACTACATTTGGTGAGGAGGATTCCTCATATGACCTCGACCTCTCTCACCTTCTGCTCGGAGGGCCCTAAGGGCTTCATTCTTTAAATCCCTTTCGAGCATGTACAGGGGGCCTTCCTGCAGCCTACTTTGGAAACTATTTCTTGAGGAACGGTCATCATATTTCTGAAAAATTATGGTGGCAGCTGATCCAAAATCTTGGCCTTGAACTCCAGCCAATGTTTTCTTGACTCCAAAGTGTCCTGCCAAAACAAAGTAATTGCACAGCTGACAGAACCTCTCTTGTTACCTCTTAGGAATGACCATAATTTACAGCCACTAATGCCAACAGGGGTCTCCCGGTGAGCACACAGTGACTCTGGGTACATTTTGGTGAGTCATCTTGAGCTAACTGACCTTCTCAGATTTACCCTCTCAGGGAAAGATGGAATTCCTTGTTTGAGGAGAATGAATGGCACTGATAAGAAACTCTGTTCTTGCTCTGTAGCATGGGCTCTTTCTCCCTGCACACGTGTAATATTTCCCTGTCTTCAGGGTTTGGTGTCATTTTCTGAGACTTCCAATTCTTCCAGTTTATAGGCCCTAGGCCTGACATAAGCATGACCCAAACTACCACTGTTGAGATTTTCTTGAAGGAGAGATATCATATTTTTGCATCAACAAAAGACTGACTTCTTCCTTCTAAAAAGAAGACATGAATGATAGTTCAGAAGGAACAGCTAAGGTTTGATAGAAAGTTTCTTTTATTGCAAAGTCTAGGCTACCGGTTCTAAAATCTAAGATCATTTGGAACAGGCAAGGATAGCAGAAGATGTATTCTTAAATTTTGTGAGTCAGAATCAGTCGAGGAAATCTGAGTATTCTTAGGCCACCAGAGGCTGCCAAGGCTGAAGGGCACCAATGTTCTCTAGTATGTGTCACTGCCGCTTAAATGACCCTTGCCTTCCCAAAGAGAAAAGTGTAACTAGGAGAAACATCAAGGTCATTCCATGGTGTTTTCATTAGAACCTAACAATAGGAAGAAGCTAATGATAAATCTGTGGCTAGTTCCAACCAGGAAGCAAGGTGTCACCTTTGGTTGCCCATAAGAGATCCCTCATTCTGGCCTATTTTTCCATTTTTAGTATCCCTGTAGGTGAAATCACATAACATTGTTCTTTAATGCATGAATTAAATTGCTGTGCTGTCCTCAAAATTCATCCATGTCACAGTAAATGATAAACTGTCTTCTTTTCAAAGCTGATTAATATCCATATATCCATACATACACACATACATATAAATGTCAAATTTTGTTTATTGATTATCTCTTGCTTGGCATTTGAGTTTTTCCATCTCTGGATTTTTGTGGATATTGCTGACGTGAACATGGATGTTCTTACAGCTCTCAGACTCTTATCACTTCAAGATTTTGGAATATATTTTCAAAAAAAAAAGTTGTTTAGTCATGTAGTAGTTCTACTTTAGACATTTTTAGGAAACTCCACTCGATGTTCTACTGAGGCTGAACCTTCCCCGGGCTCTCAAACAACACACAAGAGCTCCAGTTTCCCCAGGTTCTTACTACCATTGGTTGTTACTATTATTGCTTTGAATGTGGGCATCTTAATAAGTCTGAGTTAGTAATATCTTTCTTACATGTCTTCATCTAATCCCTGAAATTAAGGCTGTGCACAGGTAATCCAATTACTACTGTTCTACTTTTAAAGGCAGTAGGAAGTTCAAATAATACTCAGGTTGCAAAGGCATTTTAACAAATTAAGAAATTTCTGATCAAGAGCAGAAAGCATGCAGAATATTCACGCTTGGTTTCCTTCCAAAATTGTCACTCAGCTAATATTCATCACCGAATTCCACCTGGTTTCATTACATAAACTGTTGAGCTGTCCTTACATGCCTTTTATTAGTGTCCCCAGTAATAGGAATGTCCACTCCATCGTAGAGTCTCATGCCACTTTTTTTAATCTCCTCAGGCTAGACTAGAACTACAGTCATCTTCTTCCTTCCAATTCTAAATCTTTATCTCCTCCCAAGCTGAAGTGTCTAGCTTCATTTGGAGCTCACAAAAGCCATTTTGAGCATCTTTAAGGGATGACCACAGACATTTTCATCTCTAATAATTTTCATATTTATCTGATTTTATTTGCAGTTGGCATCAAATCAGAATGTGGTATGTTTAGTTTGGCAACTTTATGTTCCTGTCAGCATCACAAAATTCCTAAGGAAGGAGAGAGGACCATACCTTTGGTTGTTTTATGTTTCCATTCTGCCCAGCGCGCCTCTTCTCTGTGTGCTCTATAACAAGAAAATTGGGTGGTTAATATGCCCCCGTATGCAAGCATATTATATGCAAATACAGGGTGAGTGTAGAACACATGACTCAAGGTTGGTGCTTATTCCAATTTATTTGGTGATAGCGCAAAGGCATCACAAAGTGCCATGCATACTTGACCAAAACAAGTAAATATTTCAGTCAAATGCAACTAAATGCTTCTGATCTTGAAGCTTGTGGTCTTCTGAAAACAAATTAGTATGGGGCTGTGATACTTTTTGGTCACGTGAGGAGGGGAGACATTCTCAAAGTTGTGCACCCTACTGAGGAAGTTGAACCCACGACCATGATGTATTCACATTTGAAAATTCCTTGCCAAAATAATAGTTCAATGAGGTATTGATAGGAAAAATATTTTTCATTATGACCAAAACAACAATGAACCTAATTCAGATTTCTTCACAGAAAACTGTAGAGAAGAAGGTGGAAGGAAACTGGATTCTTGAATGTTGATGATCTACTCCATCCACCATTTTCAAGCATTTCCTGTTAAGTGATATCATTATTATTGAACCTCATTGAAGGCTCTGGACGTTCTGCATCTATAATTGTGCAGTCACATGTGGGATTTAGACTTTTACCTATGAACAATGGGAAGTCGTCAAGGCATTTTTAGTAAAAAAATGAGACCTGGAAAGATTCGGATTTAAAAATGCTTAAGGGTGGGAAGAAAGGATCATCCGAGTTTAAGGATGGATTCTGAAGGAAGACTGAAAGTGGAGCAAGTTTTGGGAGAAATTATGAGGTACATCTGAGACATGTTTGTTGTAAGAGGCTTTCTGATTTTCTAGTGGAGATGCCAAATTGTCAGTGAAGTACTTGGGTCTAGAGTCAGAATGAGGATTAGGTTGGAAAGACCACAGTATATGTCATTAACCCTATGTTACTTGTCAGAGTGAAATTCAATCTTGAATGTCAACTTCCTTGGACTCAGAAGTGCCTAGAGTTTAGAAAGCATATCTCTGGTTATGTTTTGGGAGAACATTTCCAGAGGTGATACTAAAGGGAAAGGTTCCTGGCTGGGTGGAATCACCCAGATATGGGAATACTGAAGGAACAAAAAGAGGAAGTAAAAAGGTGTCTCACATCGCATCATATTTCTTTGCTCCCTGATCGCTACACTCTTCTTCCACGCCTTACCTCACCATGCACAGAAATAATAGAACCAGATGACTATGGAACATAACTTCCAAAACCATGGGCCAAATTGCTCTGGTATGCCTAAGGCCCTGGAGTCAGTTCCGCTGCATAAACCAAGTTTGGTATCACATACTTGTAATCTTGGCACAGAAGCGGTAGACAGGCAGGGGATTTCAGAGTTCAAGGTCACCTCTGGCTGTGTAGTCTGAGGTCAGCCTGGAATACATGAGACTATCTCAAAAAGTATCTTCCTTTTAAGTTGTTTTCTCAGGTTTTACAGTGAAGAAAAATCATTTCTCTCTCTTTCTCTCTCTCTCTCTCTCTCTCTCTCACACACACACACACACACACAACCTCAACAGTTAAACTGACCATCAATATGGGTATTTTGAATGAATTTATTACAGAATGAAAGACATAAGTGGATGTGCCTGGGTGGACCCAGAACCAAGGCTGCAGAATGTCAGCATTTTATGGCAGAGATAAGAGCCTGAGTCCACAAGACTGAGAGTGAGAGGTAAAGACCTCAAAACCATGGGGCCAGCCCATGGACTTCCCTCTTAGAACCCACAGGGTGGAGAATCAGACCTGATTTCCCTGACTGGCTTGATCTTATGCAAGTCCTGTGCAGGCAGCCACAGTTGCTGTGACTGCTGTCATGTTCAGAAGAGTGTTTTGTTGAATTCTTAAATATGATCTAGAAAGTATGACAATCCAACGATAAACAAAAAAACCCACTCTGGGGATATATACAATTCACCTGCCTCTGAAAGTCTCTACCCAGTAAGAGTTCTAACTGATGTCTTGCTAATATTGTAAGATCAGGACCAATCTCAGGCTCCTCAACTTTGAATTGATCAAATGATCACAGTGCATGTTCTATACTGTGCATGTTCTATATAAGGTTGAACAGTTCTTGTCTTGACCAAGCATTCTTATGCCCTCCCCCTCCAAAGCTTACCACCTTTCTTTCTCATATAGTGCTCCAAAATTAGATTCTTATTCTAATAGGGAAGGAATTCTGCATTGGCTAAAGCAAACTTCAACAACAGATTTATCATACAAGGTAGATAATTATTAGCTTGGTTACTATAGTTCAACTTTGTTATTGGGTTTTAAGTATGTTCAACACAAATAACACATTTATCATTTAATTGAGTTTATTACAAACTCCAAGAGTTGGCAAAGAGTTGACCCAGCCTCCTTATGAGTCACTTGACTAAAGAAGAGAACAGGAGATAAAATTTAATGTATATCTATTAAAGCTTTCTCTTCACTGGGCTCTTTGACATTGTTCTTTCATTTTATATTTCTAAGTAATTAAAAATCGAGTATTATTAAAATAGTTACAGTTATAAATTTAAGATTAAGAGAAATTTAATTCAATGATTTTTAAGTCCTAGGCTTTTATCAATGCAAGATTGACTTTTCTGTTTTTGCATTTCCAACAGTCTCTTAAAATTCCCTTTTCTTAAGCCAGCAGCCATCAGATCACTCTTAAACCCACACTAAGTGCTATTTAACACAGGGACAGAGAGCCAGATAGGTCTGGGTTTTTAGTATCAGTAGTGTCTTTGTTGTGGAGAGATGTCAGTTCCCAAATTCTCTCTGCACTGTACAGACCTGTGTACCCTGGGCAGCTTTATAGGTCAAGCCCTGCTCCTCAGGGACTTATAGCAACTTGTAAATCCATGAGGAATTTTTTTTTTTTTAGCAAAGTTCTATTTCTTAGTTTATTCACGGATTAGGCTTGTAAGAGTGGATTCATTCTAAGGCCTTAATGAGCAGGGTTTATTTTTTTTTCACACTGTAAAGAACACTTCTCTATTTCCAACATTCAGCATGCTATGGTTTTTGAATTTATGCTTTCAGTTATATCCCCCATTGACTTTGAAATCTTAAAAGCTACTTACCATGGCTCCATTGAAAGCCTTTCTTTATGTAGCATCAGAAAAAGGAGACCCACAAAGCTATTTCACACGAGTGTGCTGCTCTGGCTTACTTCTAAGAACATTGGCTCTGCTCTTCTACCTAACCAGAAGTCAAGACAGCGGTCTCATAACGAAGCCATGTCTGCTATTAGGGATGGGGTGTGCGTGAGAAGTGGCATTCCCTGCTCATTTTCTCAGAACTGGGCTGAGGGCATATTTTTTTAAATATAATTTTTCATTAGGAAAACGAAACAAAACAAAACCCGAAACTTGAGTTTTAATCGCTGCTCCAACAAAACGTTTCTTCAGAATATTATCTATAAAAAGAAGCTTGGAAGTACTAGTAGCCCATTTGCCCATGTATTGGCAGGTTTTGTGTGTCAACTTGACACAAGCTGGAGTTATCACAGAGAAAGGAGCCTCTCTTGAGGAAATGCCTCCATGAGATCCAGCTGTAAGGCATTTTCTCAATTAGTGATCAAGGGTGGGAAGGCCCATTGTGGGTGGTGTCATCCCTGGGCTGGTGGTTCTGGGTTCTATAAGAAAGCAAGCTGAGAAAGCCAGGGGAAGCAAGCCAGTAAGCAGCATCCTTCCATAGCCTCTGATTCAGTTCCTGCCTCCCAGTTCCTGCCTTGTGTAAGTTCCTGTCCTGACATCCTTTGGTGATGAGCAGCAGTGTGGAAGTGTAAGCTGAATAAACCCTTTCCTCCCCAACTTGCTTCTTGGTCATGATGTTTTATGCAGGAATACAAACCTGGACTAATATAGCCCACTTAGGAAATGTCTGGTCTATGGTTGATCTGGGTCAAGATATTTCACTGATTTCTAAGGGGCTGACACTGAGTGGGTCCTCTGAATGTCTCCTTAGTACAGAATTTTGTGTGAGTTGTCAATACCTGCTTATTTCTTTTCTATCCTTTACATGCTAATTCCTGGATCAAATAGCATTCAAAGGGCATTATTTGCTTTTTGAAATAAGAACAAAAGTCTTCTTGACCTGACAAGTTCACTGGTGTTTCCCAATTATACAACTCTCATTTTACAGGTGAAGGAACTTAGGTGCAGAGAGGGGAAGGGCATCTCTGGATATTAAACTGCTCTCTGGGATTTGCCTGTGTCTTACTCTGTTGAGATCTGACTCAGCTGAGAAGTGAGCCAATATAATATTTCACAGGGGTCAGAGCGAACACACGTCTGGACAGTTTGTTCTTTTACTATATGCCCTCGAGTTTGAACTCATTACTACGCCAGAACTGTCACAAGCATGGTATCTTAAAACAACATATGCTTGCATCTAATAATTTCTGAGGATTAGAAGTCTGACCAAAACTTGTCTAGAGACTCTGGATTCAGGATGCAACAATCCAAGTAGCAGCTGGGTTATATTTTCTTCTGTGGCTTGACGGGAGAGGATTCTCTTCCAGGCTTACTCAGGCAGAGTGTTTCCCTGTGGCTGTAAAATGGAGCGCCCTTAGCTTCTTTCTGGCTATTGACTGGAGCTCACCTTTCCTCCTTGCCAGTCTTCATTTCACAATATGCCCACTTCCTCCTGTAAATCCAGAGAGACAGCAAGTCTTTGGTGAGATGGAGTTTTTCCTGACTTAACCTAATAATGGGAGAGACGGGGCAACACTCTATAGCAGAGAGATGTAGGTGACACCCAAACTCTAGGAGAGATGATGCAAATACCCAGGTGCTGCTCGGTGAGGATCATTGGCAGGAGCTTTGGGATCTGTCAGTAAGGTCCCAGTCAGAGGACCGATTCTCTAGCAGGAGTAAGTTCTAGGCAGGTAATGTTTCCACCATGGGTCACTGTTAATTGAAAGTATATTTCTAGTGTTGCCTCTCGGAGCCTTGTCTCCCGTACTTGATGCGACTATACCAGCAATTTCATGACAATTCTATGAGCAGATATATCCCAATTTTTGAGTAAATGCAATCAGAGTAAGCAAGTCATTTGAGTGACACCATTAGGATTCAGTTTTATTTTGCTAGTCATGTGAAGGGGATAGAATTTTTGATGTTTTAGACTTTGCATTTGAACTTCTCTGTATGTAAGTATCTTCGGTTGAGCCAGAAGGAAGAATCCATTTATTTTAGAGGAAATTAGGATTATTGGAGTATGCAAATATAAAAGTAGCAAGTGACTTTTATATTTCAAATGTAATTCTTTTTTTTTTTTTTTTGCTTTCATAGACTTACAAAAGGTAGTTTGGTGAAGGAATTGATTTTCTAAATTTCTTCAGCTCTCAATTCTCTCCTCTCTGTCACTGTCTTTATCTTTGTTTTTCCGTCTGTCTGTCTGTTTCTCTTTCTGTCTTTTTCTTGACCTTCACCTACCTCCCTTCTTGAGTCCAAGATGACCTTGGAATTTTTTGTAGCACAGGATAATCTCAAACGCCTAGTATCTCTGCCTCTACCTCCCCTGTGCTGGGATTACAGGCAGGAGCTGTCTGTCACACATGGTTCATTGGCGTTGCAGGCATGAACCTTCGCACCTGATCTATGTGGTGCTTGGGTAGGAATCCTTGGCTGCCTGCGTACTCAACGATTACTCTACTGTCGGAGTTTCCTTCCCCGCCCAACAATTCCTTTCTTTGTTTTTTTTTTTTTTTGTTTATTTGAATTTACTTTTGCATTTTACTTTGTTACTTCTGGGAGGCCCCCTCCCCACACTACATGTGCCCCCCTTCTTTTGTACATAAACAATCATGCGATACCTGAATAGCGATTCTAATGCATTAAACCCTAGGTAAAAAATTGCAGGCAAGATGGAATGCTAGAGAAATAGTCTTCCCCAGGAAAGAACCAACCAATTGGCTATTCAAAACTAGACAGTCAGCACTGAAAACATATACACACAAGTAACATTATATGGACTGAACCCATTGTATTTGTGTATTTGGTAATATATGAACACATAACCACATATGTAACAATTAAATAAAAAGAGGCAATAAATCTCAAAGACAGCAAGGGTGAGGGGAGAAAGTAAATGGGGAAATGATGTAATTTTATTATGATTTCAAAAGTAAAACATTAAAATGTAAGTTAATTTTCTTCAAAAATTCATAGTTATATAATGCATTCTGATTAATCTCAACCACCCCTCCATTTATCTATTCTTGTAACCTCTCTTCCTTCCTGCAAGTACCTTTCTCATGTTCATGCCTTTGTGTGTATGTTTCACTGTGTTTAAGCAGCATAGTTTATATGATCATGGAACTATCCACTGGAGTCTGGAAGGCTCATCTGTGAAAGATGATTTCCTTTCCCCAGATACGCATCCATGGCCAATAGCTCCCTAGGGAGGGGTAAGGCCCTGTGAGTCCCTCTCCCATTCATGGCTGATTATATTGACAGGAAGGTCTTCTGCAGGCCTAGTGTAGGCAACTTTGGGTTTATAAATGAGGAGGCTGTGTCATACAGAAGATGGTGTTTTATAGTCCTCCTCCTTGTCATCCAGCTTTTCATTCTTCCCGTTCCCTTTTCCATAATGTTCCCCACACCTTATAGGTGATGATATAAAGACCTGTTTATAGGGACTTTGCAGGAAAACCAACAGAGTCAAACAACCTGGACCCTTGGGGGGCCACCAGAGACTGAGACAGAGACAGACTACCAACCAAAGAGTGAGCACAGGCTAGACCTAGGCCCTCTGCACATATGTAACAGATGTGCAGCCTGATCTTCATGTGGGTTCCCTGAAACTGTCTCCTGCCTGCTTGGGGATCCCATTCCCCTAACTGGGCCACCTTGTCTGGCTTCAGTGGGAGAGGATACACTTGGACAAATGGGCTTGTTTCCTTGGGTGCAGTAACTAGCAAACTTCATGGATGAGTCTTCAAATTGCTTGCACCAACATAATTTCCAATGTGTTGTCTCACTCACAGGAAGGCAGATCAAGAGATCAGTTCAAGATACTGTAACTCCTACCATCCTGTGATCTTACTTATCCCCAGTCCTAGGAATTCTCATATGACCCAGGGAGGGCACACAGATGGAGACAGATCTTGGAGTCACAAGTGTGTTTTGGAGAGCCTCACCCAAGCCCTGTGGTTTTGGAAAACAAGGTTGTTTTAGAAGTCTGCTTCTCCTATGTGTTGTGAAGACATTCTCGGGTAAGAAGCATCCAGCCCCTGTAGTGGGAAATTGGTTAAAATATAGTACTGCCCTGCCAGGCCTCTGCGCCAAGTCCTGGTGGGTCTCTCTCTCCTGCCCAGCGCCCACTCCTTCCAAGTATCCGACAAAGCATGACTCTTAAACTTAAGTAGTTAACCAAATATATTTATGTATATGAAACTCCCAATTACATAATGCCAAATTACAATGATAAAGTTTTATCCCAATATCTCTAACCTCTCAGCACACCGGAAACACATCTAACACCATCTGGATCTGCATGTCTCTCCCTTCCTCCTCGGCTCCCTCGTGCAGCTCCCAGGTTCCCTCTCTCTCTCCGCCCCTCCTTCTCTTAGCTCTTCCTCCTCTCTCCCCTCCAATCACTGGCCTCTCGCTGCCTCAATGTGAATGAATAGGAAATATCTTGCATCAAGCCCGTTATGACTTAGGTTAAGAGTCATGGAGGCTGTCTGTTCACTCAGGACAAGGCCAAAAATGTACCTTCCAATGTCCTTTTCTTTGGCCACAATTAGCCAAACAGTGTGCGTTCACTGATAAATTAGAACAAGACACTTGCTAATCATATTTTCCTTAGGATTATTTTTTAGCCCTAGGTTTCTGAACCTTGACCTCCTTGAGTCAGAAGCAGCATTAAAAGCTCATCCCCCATTGTGCAAAACAATCATCTGGTTTCAGGATAAGCCTGCTCTGATCATCTGGTCTACCAGCCAACTCTTCCATCCCACTTCTACATAGCCACACAACTTTTAGGCTGTGTTCATTTCTTTCTACAAAAGAAAACCCTTGGCTTCAGTTTTGAACTTTGGAGGAGATCTGATGCCAGCACTCTAGTCATTGGCATATGTCTTTCCTTCTTTTGCAAGGATATTTAGAATATTTACTAAGCCTGGATTTGGTTTTGTTTCATGACAGCATATAGTGAGTTTCTGACTGAGGCAAATGACTGGGGGATTCCTGACTCCATCCGTGGATAAGAGTGTGAAGCCTGCATGTTAGGAAGAGGTGTCTACATTCAAGGGTGACATTTAGAGATGTAGCCCCAATAGAATGGGACAGTATTAATCAGACAATGTCACTTGGATTTGGAGCTCCCCTGTCCTATTCCTCAGGTCTCCATCAACCCCTCCTTTAGCCAGTTAATATTCTGGAGAATTGACTGACAATGTATTCAAAAGAACATGAGTCAGTCTTTTATAATTTAAAATTTTATTTTATTTTATTTTCTGAATGAGATCCTGTCATTGCAATTCTTTTCCTTGCTATGGAGAAACTAGCTGTTTTCAAAAATGGACAAACACCATGTTTTCTCACCACCACTGAGAACAGCGTATGCAAATTTGTGACCAGATACATTGGAACTAGGAGTCAGGTTGAATAAAGCCTATTCCACAGCAGTAAATGTAAGAGCCTGCCTTTGAGTTAAGAAATAAAAAAAAAAAAACAAACAAAAAAAAAACCATGTAAATACAAGACATGACTATTTTGTTTAGTAACAACAGGGCAGCACCCAGCAAGAAACAATTAAGGATTGTCTTAGTCAGGAGTCTTTGTGGTTTCGAGTTACAGAAACCCAGCTGGGATCAGGCAAAAGGGCAAAGAGGAAATTTATTGGCTATCAGAATGCAAGAACAACTGGACTGAGGGAAGGGAAAGGAAGGGAAGGGAAGGGAAGGGAAGGGAAGGGAAGGGAAGCCACTGAAGTGTAGGGACAAATGGGACAATGGACACACCAGCCCTGGGGTTTCTCTGCTCCTTTTCTAGTCTCTCTGGCTTCTCTTTGAGTGGCCTTTCTCTCTCAAAGGGTTTTAATCTCTGTCTCTACAGACTGTCTGCATAGGGTAAGACTGTGCTCCTCCTCATCTGCTTGGGCCTCACCCCTTCTCATGGTTGCTTCTGGCTGGAGAGAGGCTGGCTGTTTCAGACAAAGTCAAAGTTCTATAGGAACCCTGGTGAGGACTCTCCTGCAATCAAGGACACATACACACACACTCACACACACACACACAGAGAGAGAGAGAGAGAGAGAGAGAGAGAGAGAGAGAGAGAGAGAGCACGCTAGTGAGCTGTCAAAGCAAGCAAGGAAACAAAAACAATGGGTGTTCTTAATATATCATTTTAAATGTAAATGGCTAAGCAGAGGGGAGGCAGAAGGGGTATTTCAAAATTTAAGGGCATAACTGGGGTTTCTGAACAAATAACCCAACAAGCACATCCATCAGTATGTGCTCAGGGTTATGGCTGAGTCAGTGACTGCGTTTTAGAGGTGGTAGGTGGCTGCAAGGAAGGATGTGGAGAGTATAGGGTACAGCATGATCAGATGCTTCTGCCCTGTCACGGCTGTCTGGTGGACACCTATGCCTGTGCTCTTAAAGGACCCAGAGAGGGACTATCAGAGAGGGGCTATCTGATGGTGCTGCCGGAGCTTGGGGACAGGCCAGCTGCAATGGGGTTTTCCTACTGTAAACCATGGCTAAAGCTAAGAGAAATGTCAACAGTGTGTCTGAACATGGGGCGGGGTCACGGAGGAAGGAGGCGGGGCCGCATCCAGATTGGGCTCCTGAGGTTCTAACTTAGCCTTTTCACTTGCCCGGGGCAATTTTCATTCTTGCCCTAGACATGAGGAATGGAAGGGGGCAGCTAGGGATCCCTGGGTGGCCCGAGGAAGACTTCAGCCTGGATGAACTAGCTACACTGATGTATGGGAAGTGGACCAAACCTAAGACAAAGAGGCGCTCAAAGCACCCAACGTCTTTCTAGACCCCTTCCTTAGAGCTTTCCTGAGATCAGCATCCTCACCCACCCCCATCTGCGTTCATCTCCCTTCTCCCCTGGGATGGGATATATGACATGTCAGATGTGACACAATACATGACGCAGGGTACTCTTATTTCATAAATAAAGTTTACTTACATTTTATGAGAGAACATTTATGACCAAATGACATCCTCAGGGGCAAGTTTTTGGTTTTCCAGAAGTGGTAGGTTTGTAGGATTAGTGATTTTATATATATATATATATACATATCCCTTTCTCCTTCTAGAATGTTCTTCATTTGTTGGGTCACGGATTAAAGAGTTAGTTTTATGAGTCACAGCTAGGGGTTGTTGTGGTGGTGGTACTGGGGTTTGAATCTGCTTATGCCAGATGGGCTCTCTGCCACTGAACCACACACCTCAACTTAATAGAATGGAATGATAAAACATCAAAGTCAATGGCATGTAGCAAGGATGAATTATATTTCATAGAATATACTTTAAGTAATACTTGTATGTGTTTAGGTAATGTATATCATACTTATATAGTTTATATTATATATGCTTATCTTACTTGATATATGAGCACCTTTTTAAATGTGGGTTAATCAAATATCTGAAAAGTGTTATCTCAAATTCAAATTCTAGGAAAGAATGATAGAATGACTTGTTTTTAATGGAATATATTTTTTTTTTTGAATCATGATAGTCTTCACTAGTCCAGGCTGGTGGATGGTGGAACCTCAGAAGAACACTTTGAGATTTTTCATATTTGTACGGGAGGAGCAAAAGCTGCTCATATTTTCCAAGTCATCTCAGGAAATGAAACACTAACACTTGTTGCTGACCCAAGTGAATGAGTTTTGCTAGAAACACCCCTCTCCCTCCCCATTGTAAGTTTACCAGGAGACAAAAACTTGGCTTTGGCTCTGTAAGCAGCTTTGAGAATTACAGTCGTTAGTGGGGCCTATCTGCCATCGCCAACAGCAAATGCGGATTTCCTACTGGACTTTTCCCTTTGGGGAGTGCAGAAGGCTTGTTTAAGTTAAACAAGGTTACTGTTTGAAGATCTTATCTCCCGGAAGAGAAGTGGGAGGCTGGAGTCCAGGGCAGGAGGTGATGTCTCAGAGATCTGCACACGAATGTGCTCACTAGTAATTACAGTTAGGCATGAGGTGTGTACGAATAAGCTATTTGCCACAACTATCTCATGAAGAGATGGTTCTCAACTCAACCAATCAAGATGCTGACTTAATGAGGCCAAACTGAGTCTGAGGTGAAACAGACTTTCATGGAAGTTTGTAAGGACAGGTTGGAGAGTTTCTGCCCCAGAGAAACCACCCAGGATTGTGAACTGGCTGCCGGTGTCATGAAACTTGTCCGGAGCCTGTGCCCACCCAGATACAAACCAAACAAAACAGGAACATCCTGCAGCCCACAACTGTTCTTTGTCCAAACTTACATTTGAGTAACTCTCAACAGAGTGTTCTGTGCATTGGCTCAAGGCCTAAGAGAAAGACTGCTTCTCATAGGTGGCTTCCAGAGCCTTTGTGTATTTCCTCATTTCAAAAGAGATGAAAACTAGCTATTTCCTTTCCTACCAGTAAATCTCCCTGTTTTAGGTGTTCTTACAGGCCCAGTTGTGTCGTAGTTACAGTTACACCCTGCTCATTTCAAAAGTGAAACTCTACGAAGCAGTGGGCCAGTAAGAAATTCCTGAGGATTCTGAGAGTGGCCAGGGTCACAATCATTTGTGGATGTCTCAAGACTATGATGCAAGAACATTGAAACATATCCTTGATGCTCCCATCATGGAATTCCACAATCATTTAGCACCAAGTTAAAATCAAGGCTATGGGCTGCCTTGCAAGCACAAGACCCTAAATTTGGATCCTTAGCTTCCCACAAAAGGCTGGATGCAGTGGCCTGCACATATAATCCTACAGAAGTAGACACCAGCAGTAACAAGGACCAACATTTGAGGTTGTACTTTTATCTTCACATGCACTGCTTGTGAGCCTGGATATGTGTGTATGCACACACACACACACACACACACACACACATACACACACACAAATATAACAAAAAGACCATGAATTTGAAAGATCAAGGTGGGGGAGGGGAGACACATGGGAGGGATTTGAAGGAGAAAAGGGTAGGTAGAAATGGTGTAATTATAATCCCCACGAATAAAAATAATATTAACAAATGAATAAAATCTATTTAAAAAGAAAAAGAATAGTCAGGGGAGGCTGGAAATCTCAGCTGTTACCAACATTCATCTCAGATTTGGCTGTAGGAACTTCACATTGGCTTGTCTATAGTTCAATAAACAAATAAGGGTTTATGAAGAAGCCGCAAGCGGGGTCTCAGTAGCTGCTATTCTTGGAGGACGCAGGCCACCATGATTATCAGAGGGCACCGAGGGTGCTGTGATTGAGGACCCTGACAGAGAGTTGGCACAGGAAGTTTTTCAAATAGAGAGGTTTACTTCAAAATGAATGGTGGTCTCAGATTCTTGCAGTTACAGGAATCCAATCAGAGGCAATCCAAGTTTTCACCGAAACAGTTTATGGACCAGAGAAGTATGTTTGGAGACACAGTTGAGGAAAATTTAGTCAAAGCTATGAAATGTAAACGAAGCTTAAGAGGCTGGAGTCTTCCACAAATGTCTGTAAAGATTTCTTCCCCAAGAGTATACTGGGAATGTCAATCAGAGTATAGTTTTCAGTATCTGCCGAGCCTAAAGTGTGCATCTCTCCCTGTGTGCTGGGGTTGTCTATGTATAATGTCTCTGACCTGCTCCAGAGAATGCACAAAAATCTTTGAAGGAAGGAAAACCAAGGAGAAAGAAAATCAAAAGATATAAAGGCAAGAGTGAGAAGGAAGGAAGAAGGGGGAAGAAAGAAAAGAAGGAAGGAAGGGAGGATGGAAGGGAAGGAGGGTCAGTCTGACGGACAGAGGGAAACAATTCAAATGAGGGTCTAGAAAACAGAAACCGACAGGGAAGACCATCGAGCGTCCCATTATCAGTCTGAGACTGGAATTGGCATCGGCCTCCTTGTTCTAGATCTCTCCCTGGTCTCTGGGGTGAGGGTGAAGAGTGGGATTCTAGATATCAGTGCCCAGGGGTTCCTCTGGAGGACTGAGTGGTCGACACACATCTTAGCTAGCTAGATTTAAGGAATGAGAGGAAACTGTGTGGGAATGGCGCTGCATGTGATCTGTAGGCAGGGGTGATATTTCAAACCTAAGTTTGCATATGGTGTAAGGTGTAAAGTAGTAGCTCAACAAACAGTTGCTGATTGTGGTCTAGTTACAGAGTCTAGTTGGTGGAGTGTTAGGGACTAGACTCAAGTGGTTTTCAGGTGTGTTGGCATCTTTTAGGTTTCAGATTAATGTACAAATTATAAATTTTAGTTTGGTGAAACTGATCCCGTGAGGATTTGCTGGCAACATATTCCTTTGACTTTTTGTATCACTGTGATCATAATATGGGAAACTAGCTCTCTTCTCCTGTCCCTCCCCCTCCTCTCCCTCTCTTTCCCTTTCCCTCCTTTCCCTCCCTTTCCTTCCCCCTTCTCCCCTTCCTCTCCTCTCCTCTCTTCTCTTCCTGCCTGTCCCCTTCCTCTTACCCTTTCTTTTCTTTTCTCCATCTCCATTCATTCCTTGCTCTGTCTCCTTCCTTCCCACCTCCATAATAGAAGCAGAGAGAATTTATTGACAAAGAATTCACTTCCAAGGGAGTCCACGACCCTGAACTTGGAAGAAGGTTGGAACCCCAACTGCCCTGTGCCCACTTTCGATTTTAAGGCTCTCAAGTATTTTATTTTATTTTTATAGTTTGGTAGTGGCAAGTCAGAGAGGCTTTTCTCACTGCCACCAGCATCACTATTTCTGAGAGACACACCATTTTTATTTGCTCCTGTCCCCTCACTCACTCCTGATCCATATTGTCACCCATTAGGGATAGGAAAGACTGTGTAATACGTAGGTACCTGACACAGTTTCCCACGTTCATGGATGACCTGGCTTTCTGCTGTTCCATTACTTGCTATTTCCCCTTCTCTTTGTTGGGAACCCTGCTGACTACCATGGTCCAGTTAGGAGTCAAGATGGACCCGAGCCACCATACTCTGAAGCTCTCATCTGCAACTTGGGTGGTTTTAATCCAAAAACAAAGTTGACGACTGAGAGGTTTCATGGTATTCTTGTGGTATTACTATCCTTCATGCACAGCAGGAATCAAGAAGCTTCTGGAGATTGGCTCACAATATGACCACAATCTTTCCATGGCAAATTGGTTATTACTTTGCTAGCCACTATCCTATAAAAGAGCAATTAGAATGAGATACGTTACAAATGATCCTGAGACGCATTAAGAATGAAACTGAGTGTATTCTAACCATTTAGCATTTTGTACAAAAGTAAGACGGTGCTAACGTGTCTGAATCAGTGCTTTCAAATAAAATCTATTGAATACATCCTATTCTGGTTGTTCTGCCCTCCTCCCAGGTGGCTGACTCTGCCCATAGGGAGAGACGCAATAAAGTCTAGTACTCTGGTGGTACTAACACCTTCACGGTGTTTGTAGAAGAAATGACCTTGGGCCAAGTGAACAAGAAAAGAGGAAGTTCCCCAACCACTTCCAAGGAGTTGAGGCTGAAGAGCAGATGTCTTCAGGCTGCCCAAATGTCTGCCACATGGCTTAGTAATGTTACCATTGCCGAAACCCCAAGTCTACAGCTCAGGGTGGTCTGGAAGGGAAGGATTGTTTTCCTGAGAGTGGTTTCAAGAATGTAGCTCCTCACCTAATAAAAGGAATGTTCGATGATTAACTGGGTCTAATATTAGTATCTGCAAAATAAAGAGCAATTGGGCCTAGTCAGAGAGAGCAGGCGCTGCGTGCACCCACTGCCAGGCAAAATCTGTTCTGTTTCAGTCATAAATCTTTCTTGGATGCCAGAGAAGAATTTCACTTCCGTTAGAAACACTGAATGAACCAAAGCAAAAGAACATGTTGTTTTGGAGATGAAAACATAGTTAAAGTTCTCTATGTCTTTTCAGCCTGCTGTGATGGCTTCTTTCTCATAATGCACTTGACTTGGCCATGGCTTGCCTTGTTTTGCATAAGAGGGTGGAACAGTGAGGCCAGGTCAGGATGAGCCATTTGCTTCTGGCAAATGTTAGAGAACATGCATTTGACACTGTACTAATCTCCTGGTGGGCCATTTGTCAAGTTTCTTTGAACAACAAACCCTTGATCATTGGTAAGGACACATCGATAGACTTTAGGGTAACCTATACTTAGAAATATCACTGACTCCAATGTCGAGATTGAATAGACACCTTCACGCAATAAAGTTACCACTCTTGCTGAACTAAGCCTCAAGTTACTGGAAGTTACTTTACTTATATTATTTAATTTTATTTAATTAGCCTTCATGAATCCCTTTGATGTCCATTCTCAAAGGAGGGTCGCTACAACATCAGTATCACCAGAGAAACTTGTAAGAAACGTGAATCTTCAGTCACTAGTGCAAACTTACTAGGGTGACAATATGTGCTTCAGCAAACACTTCAAACATTTCCAATGTACACTGAAGTTTAGAAATGCCCCTGTAAGAAATTCCATCCTAGGCCTTACTGTATAGCATTGTGTCATGAATCTTTGACATTCCTTTAAGTAAAAATTTCAGTGTTAAACTGTAGGTTTTCAGTGATCTTCAGTACCATGTGTGCAGGAGGCACATATTCCCCTGGGGTCAGAGAGATGCTGTTAAGAGCTCTTGGTGTTCAGTTCCTAGCTCCATATGGAGGTTCACATCCATCTGTAATCCCAGTTCTAGGGTATCTGATACTCTTGCATCTGAGGGCAGCAGATATACACATGATATGTGTGCATATAATACATCAGTATATAAATTTAAAAAAATAGTCTTTTATAAATGCTAAGTCACAACGTGGAGGCAGAAGATAACTTCAAGTTCAAGTCTAGCCTGGCCTATATGATATACTTCAGGGACCATTTACTTTGTCTTTGAATGGATCCTGTCCCTCCTTGATAACCAAAGTGGCCTAATGCCTGGATAGAAATTGGTCTAACATTATTCAGTATGCCATCATCTTGATGTCATCAGGAATAAAGGGACAGTGGGACACTTTGGGGTGCAGGAGACCAGTGTGAACACTCCGATGGAGGTCACTCTGATGTCTTCATGATGTCTACTCATGACCTTGTGATCACCAGAAGAGTTTGCATCCTGTGAGGTCATTGATTTCTACATGGAGACGGTCTGCCTGGGAGTGGTTTCCTTGGAGGATAGCAAAGCTATTTGTTGGCAGGAGAGAAGGGCAGGGACCTAAAGTTCTTTTCTGAATCTGTAGATCCATCATGTCCTTGACGACATTGCCAGTTCTGCCCTTAAGGCTCATATGATGAATTCAATATTCCACGTGAATATTTTAGCCTAAGAGCCTAGAGACACCAACACTAGTACCTTTGCTTTTTTGATCAGAAATAAAATTTTGAGTTCATCAGAGTGAGGTCCTGGAGAAGAAAAACAAAAACTAAAACAACCCTGATGTTATCACCAGTTACTCGAGAATGATTGCGTGGGCCTTCACAGGTTTCCTTCTGGATTTTCTATGAACAAATTAACTAACTACTATCTACACTAACATGCTGTTTTACAAAGATTCGCAAGTTCAGAGATGAAGGACTGGCCCTGCTATTGTTAACCCACAAAGGGGGCTGTTAGATCCTTTGAGCTCACAAGGAAGTTGGGCTAATGGTAGCAGAACTTGTATCTAAAGTGTGTCTTGAGGGCTGGATGAGGACCACTCTGTGTTTTACCTTAGGATACACTTGACCTTCAAGAGAATGATGCATAGGGTACCCTAGGTGACCAATCAATTACTTGAGTTTGAGAGTCTAGCAATTGTCACTCCACTTATCCACAAAGTTGCTAAAAATACTTGCAGGACTGAAGGGGAGAGAAACAAAACTACACTCATAGATTTAACTTGGTTCCTTGTCTGTCAACTGTCTATAACTCACAGCAATCACAAAACAAAATCATATTGTCTACCTGGTTTAGGTGACACTCAAGAAAGCCCTTCTTAAAAAAAATATGTTCTTTGGCAGTTACACACACACACACACACACACACACACACACACACACGCACACGTACACTGATTATCGCTACCTTCATCCTCCCTTATTTCTTTCATACCCTACTATTCCTCACCACAAGTACCTTTCCTACATTCAGGTCTCTTTGTTTTGAGATGCGCTGTGCTTAACTAGGGCTGTCTGTGACTGTGGGTTTGATACTATTTGTTAGAGCATGGTGAGTTCATCATAACTTCTGAGAACATCTGTGCCTCCTCCAGAATCCAGCAGTGGATCATATTTTAGTAGGGGGGAGTAGAGGCTGTTGGGTTGCTCCTTGATTTGTGATTGACAACCTGTCAACAGGACCAATCTTGTGCAGGCCCTGCTGGCAGCCATCAATGCTGTGATACCATGATTACATTGGCTACACTATGCCAAAGGATAGAATTTCGCACCTATTTGTTTTCTATCTGTATGGTGATCCACCCCCTCTTCCTCAATGTTCCTGGAACCTTAGAGGGAGTCACATGAAGGTCCTACTGAGCACTGGACTGTCACTTTTTCTCAGTATCTTGAACAGACATGCCTTTCTGCATTTGCTGGCTTTAATTTTAAAGAGACTGAGTCTGACTAAGACTTAGAGTACAGCAGGATGGAGGAAACCAAGAAAAGAAGCCCTTCTAAACACAACACGACCAATGATCATAGTCTGGGGCAGCATGCACAGGGCCCATATCAGGCGGAGTCCTAGAGCTGAAAAGAGAAGAGGACACATGCCTCTATCCATAACCTAGAAGCTATCTCCAACTGATAACCACTTTCAAATGAAAATCTAGGTAGATTTTCATAGTGGCTGTTCAGGTTGCACTCCACATCCTCACTAGCATGACTGTCACTTGTGTTACTGATCTTAGCCATGCTGACAGGTGTAAGGTGGAATCTCAAAGCAGTTTTGCCTTGCATTTCCCTGATGGCTAAGGATGTTGAACATTTCTTTACATGTTTCTCAGCCATTTGAGATTTCTATGTGAGAATTCTCTGTTTAGATCTGTACCCCATTTTTAATTGGATTTCTAAAATATCTAGTTTCTTGAGTTCTTTGTATATTGTAGATTTTAGCCCTCTATCTGATGCATAGTTGGTAAAAAAAAATCTTTTCCCATTCTACAGGTGGCTGCTTTGTCTGAATGATGGTGTCCTTTGCTGTAGAGAAGAGTCTCAGGTTCATGAGGTCCTATTTATTACTTGTTGATCTTAGAGCCTGTGCTAATGGTGATCTGGTCGGAAAGCCTTTCCCTGAGCTAATGCATTCAAGGATATTCCACATTTTATCTTCTATCAGGTCCAGTGCTTACCTAGTTTTATGTTGAGGTCTTTGATCTGTTTGAAGCTGAGTTTTGTTCAGAGTGGTAAGAATGGATCTATTTGGATTTTTCTTCATGTACACATCCAATTTGACCAGCATCAGTGCCCTCTGAGAGTCTGTGGATAACAGCAGCTCCTACTTCCTCAGATTACTGCAAGAATTAAGTAAATAGAGAATATCTGTGGTGTAAAACTGTACTAGTCATGATATATGCCTCCTCTCTCTAAAGACAATGACAACAATCCTATGTCTGTAGTTTGTTATTTTATATCTGTATCTTCCTCTCTCCTCTCTGTTATATATTATATATCCATATCCACATTACGCACATATATGCTTGTATATGCACATACTAAAAGGACTCAGCAGCAATGTATAACTTATAGTTAGTCTTACGTCTGAGCCCGAATGTTTCACAGTTGGCAATGGGCAGAGTAAGGACACCATGCAAAGTGTGCAGAAGTGAAATCACTCGATGTCTCACAGGGGAAGAAAAAGAAAGAGTGAAGAGTCAGCTGACGTGAGGGTTTGATGAACCATATTGCAAGTCAGCCTTGGGACCAGGGTTGTAGTTCAGTTGGTGGAGTGCTTGTCTAGCAGGGGCGAAGCCCTGAATTAGATGCTCAGCACTACATAAGCTGGGAGCCTTGTCTTGTTCCTGAAGTCTCAGAACTCAGGTGGTGGAGCCTGAGTGTCAGTCAGTTCAAAGGTCATCCTTGGCTACACAAGGTGTTAAAAGTTAGAGATACTGTCGAAAATAAATCAATAGAAACTAAAGTACCCCCCAAAATGAAAAAGGAAGTCTATTGCATACAACAACATTTTTAATATAGGTGTTATTAATGTTAATTTTGTGCTATTTCATAATATTTGTGAACATATAATATGTTGCATACTTTAAATACATATTTGCCAAGTTGAAAACTCTCATTTTCTCTCCTTTCTTTGTGAATATCAACCTTTCCGTTAAGATCAACTCCAGAGTCACATGTTAAAGTCCTGTTCCATGCTTGACTGTATTAAGTAGCACACTTAATGCTTTAAAAATTGTTTATAAGTTGTAAAATATTACAGACATGCAAAAAGTATGCAAAGCAATTTTTACCTTAAAGCAAAAATAATTTTTCACCTTAGCTGTTTATTTTTAGATTGAATCAGAATACCTTCTCCTTTTTTTTTTTGCTGTCCTAAAAGGTACCTTTATTAATTTATTTTCTAATTTATTTGTTCTACAATTTTTTAAATTTTAATTTTATTATATTTAACACAATATATATTTTTATACCAATCATAAAAATGATGGACATGTTATTAAATTAACATAAAAAGATAATGTTTTGTTTGTTTGTTTGTTTTGTTTTTAGTGAAGCTTAAAATTTTGGCTTTTACTGTGGCACAAACCCAAAATAAGAACAATTTTTAGACATTGGAGTTCATTGTGATAAGGCTACTTCAGTGTCCCTCCCATCACCAAAGGATTTTACCTCCATAGTAGCTAAACTAAGAGTTGACAGTTCTGCTGTGCCAAGGAATGAATTGTAGGTACAATTATTTGGATATAGATTTCCTGCTATGGTCTAAGCTATTTGACTTGAGTGATCGTCATCATTCTCAGCCCACAGGGAACAGGTTACATTCATTTGAGAAATGGTGTGTGTATTAAGATGGTCTATCAATGAAGTCATTCATCAACTGTTTCAATGAACAATGGTTCTGCTTGGAGGGTGGCACAGACATTAGGTTCATTGGCTGTGATGATTTTGAAAAGCATTCATCTCAGAAAAAAAGTAACTTATAAGGTCATCTTCTTCAAAATTGATACAATAATTATAAATATCAAGCAAAACATTCAGTCTCACTTTTCATTGTTCTCTTACAAGCCACTTCCCAAATTAATTGTCTACCTTTCTTTTGGCTATATAAGTAATTTTGAAATATATAAGCTGTTTTGAAATATGTAAACCATAGTATAGTGTAAAAACATCAAATAAACAATCCTACTAATAGAGAGGCTAAGATAGGCGAAGCATGATTTCAAGACCATTATGTGGTACACAGCAAGACACTGTCACAGACAAACAAGCAGAAAATGTATATGGATTGTACAATATTGGACATATTTCTCTAATTACCAAATTAGAGAGACCCCTGGGTGACAGCTAACAAATTTTTTATTCCTCATATGTTTGAATTTCAATTGATTAGGATATGTTGGCAATATTAATTTTCATATTAAGAGATATTAAGGAAAAGTGATTGTTACTTCCTGTTATTTTCGTTGTTAGAAGTAGAGTTATGTTTGTGTGGGTTTGTTGAAAGATTACTTTCTTGCTTTTTCTAGGGTATAGTTTCCCTCCTTGTGTTGGTGTTTTCCATCTATTATCATTTGTAGGGTTGGGTTTGTGTAAAGATAATGTGTAAATTTGTTTTTGTCATGGAATATTTTTTCTGTCTATGGTAATTGAGAATTTTGTTGGGTATTGTAGTCTGGGCTGGCATTTGTGTTCTCTTAGGGTCTGTATGACATCTGCCCAGGATCTTCTAGCTTTCATAGTCTCTGTGAGAAGTCTAGTGTAATTCTGATAGTCCTGACTTTATAAGTTACTTGACCTTTTCCCCTTACTGCTTTTAATATTCTTTCTTTGTTTAGTGCATTTGGTGTTTTGATGATTATGTGATGGGAGGAATTTCTTTTCTGGTCCATTCTATTTGGAGTTCTGTAGGCTTCCTGTATGTTCATGGGCATCTCTCTCTTTAGGTTAGTGAAGTTTTCTTCTATAATTTTTTTGAAGATATTTACTGTCCCTTTAAGTTGGGAGTCTTCACTCTCTTCTATACCTATTATCCTTAGGTTTTGTCTTCTCATTGTGTCTTGGATTTCCTGGATGTTTTGGGTTAAGAGCTTTTTGCTTTTTGCATTTTCTTTGGCTGTTGTGTCAACATTTTCTATGGTATCTTCTGTACCTGAGATTCTCTTTTCTATCTCTTGTATTCTGTTAGTGATGCTTGCATCTATGACTCCTGATCTCTTTCCAAGGTTTTCCATTTCCAGAGTTGTCTCACTTTGTGATTTCTTTATTGTTTCTAGTTCCAGTTTTAGATTCTGGATGATTTTGTTCACTTCCTTCACCTGTTTGATTGTTTGTTTTTCCTGTAATTCTTTAGGAGATTTTTGTGTTTCCCCTTTAAGGGCTTCTAGCTGTTTACCTGTGTTCTCCTGTATTTCTTTAAGGGAGTTATTTATGTCTTTCTTAAAGTCCTCTATCATTATCATGAGAAGTGATTTTAGATACAAATCTTGCTTTTCCCATGTGACGGTGTATCCAGGACTTGCTATGGTAGAAGGATTGGGTTCTGATGATGTCAAGTAACCTTGGTTTCTGTTGCTTATGTTCTTACACTTAACCTCCTGTCATATGATTATCTCTAGTGCTACCTGCCCTCGTTTTATCTGACTGGAGCCTGTTCTTTCTGTGATCCTGGTTGTGTCAGAACTCCTCAGAGTCAAGCTGTCTCTATTATCCTGTGATTCTGGGATCCTGTGATCCTTGGATCCTGGGTGTGTCTGAGCTCCTGGGAGTCAAGCTGCCTCTGAGACCCTGAGATCCTGGTGTGACCAAGCTCCTAGGATCCTGTGATCCTGTGATCCTGGGCATGTAAAAGCGCCTGGGAGTGGAGCTTCCTCTGGGTGTTGTGAGACTGGCTGCAGAGTTTCATACCGTCTCCTTTTTATTTTCTTTTTTTTTTAAATTCCTTTTAAAAACATTTTATCCAATATATTCTGATCCTATTCTTCCCCTCCCCCAACTCCTCCCAGATTCCCCCCTCCAAGTTTATCTTCTTTCTCTCTCTCAAATAACAAGTAAACATAAAAAAGAAACAACCAAGCAAACAAAAAGCACACAACATTAACAAGGTGCCAAGTAATCTGTCTTGTTGGTCAATTACTTCTGAGCATGATATTTTGTCCCAAAGTGTGATTGACATACCCCGTGCCTTCCCATTGAGGAAAACTGGTTTTCTCTCTCCCAGCAGCTATCAATTCGGAAGAGTTTCCTGGTTAAAGATGGGGGCTTGTGCTCACGTTGGGATTTTGACTGGTTTTAACTTCTGAATGGTGTCAAAGTTTCTCTAAGTTCACAAAGGCATTGATCTTGTGTTCATAAGATGGGGTTTCTTTGGTCCAATACCTCTGGTTCCTGTAATCTTTCTGCCTTTTCTTCGGCATAGATGCCTGAGCCTTGGGGAGAAGGGTGTGATATAGTCTCACTCTCTGCACACTTCCCTGTTGGGGGTCTCTACCATTTACTGCAAAAAGAAGCTTCTTTGATAATGGTTGAGCGATGCTCTGATCTATGTCACCGGAGTTGCAGCATCTGCCTCTCCTGCTGGGATTTGCTATGGCTCTGGAAGTCATGCCTTTGAAAGCAATCTGTCAGCATCCATAAAGAGTCCTGAGGATGTTTTTACCTTTGCCCCAGTAATCCTGCATCTGAATAACTAACTTAACAACACAAGAGACTGTTACACACATCTAAGTGCTCCAATGTGCATCCATCTATTTCTCTAAACACACACACACACACACACACACACACACACACACACTCAGATACATGTAGAGGAATACATGTATTTTAAAACATTTCTTCATTGTGTTTGTATTATATATGTATGCACATGTGTATGTGTGTGTGTGTGTGGGGGGTCAGTATATACAATGGCACATGTATTAGTTTGGGTTTTACTGCTGTGAACAGACACCAATGACCAATGCAAGTTTTTTAAAAGACATTTACTTGGGGCTGGCTTACAGGTTCAGAGGTTTAGTCCATTGTCATCAAGGCAGAAGCATGGCAACATCCAGGCAGGCATGGTGCAGGAGGAGCTGAGAGTTCTACACCTTTATCCAAAGGAAACCAGGAACAGACTGGGCATCTTCAGGCATCTAAGAGGAAGATCTCTAAGCCCAACCCTACAGTGACATACTTCCTCCAACAAGGCCACAGCTTCTAATAGTACCACTCCCTGGGACAAGCATATACAAACCATCATAGCACATGTGTGCAGGTCAGAGGACAACTTGCAGGAGTTGGTTCTCTCCACTATGTGGCTCCAAGGGATCAAGTCCAAGTCCCCATACTTAGCAGCAAGTACCTTTGCTGACTGAGTCATCTCAAATGTCCCAATTCTTTATTATTATTATTATTTTCTAAGTTTTTTTTATTTACATTCCAAATGATTTCCCCTTTCCTGTTTCCTCCCTCCCCGAAAGTCCCATAAGCCCCCTTCCCTCCCTCTGTCCCAATTCTTTATGTTCGAATAATATTTTCTGCAGTAGAGGGAAGCAAACATAGTGTTACAGATGGCCACCGGTCTGGTTGTACAAGGCCCCCTGATCGGAGATGAGTTCCATTTGGGGGTCTACTGTGTTGCGGTTGCTGCCCTGGAGTTTGTGCTGGCTGCTGCCCTGGAGTTTGTGCTGTGCGGTGAATCTGGTAGATGCAGAGACTGCACACAAGGGTGTGAACCCTTGATCCCCTATGTTCTCAATCCTGCTGCCTGTTTGGTGGGTAACTCTGCCTCTCTCCCAGGATCCTGTTAACTTACTGCTTTTATAATCTGCCTCAGCTAGAGGCATGGGAGTAGATGCAGGGAAGTGTAGGGCCAACTGCTGTGTCTCCACATTGCTGGGTAAGGTCGCAGACACCTATGGGGGATTTCGTTTGGAGTTCTCTGGTGCATCCAAGATCATGTGGTGGTAATTAAAATGAGAACACACAAGAAACAACACCTTCAGATACCAAAGAGCTGACCACAGGGGGAGAAAGGCCTCCCTGTTGTTTTGGATAGGAGTTCACAGTTTCATTTTGTGCTGGCTTCATAATAGGCTGTTGCTGGAAGAAAAATTCTAGCAGATAAAATTTACAGGCCCCAGGGGAAGACCCAATACAGCTTCATCAAGAAATTACTCTAGATAAAGTAGGAAAAAGGAAAACTCCCCCTTTTAGCTTTTAGCTCAGGCTGCAGGAACTCAGACAGGAAGGAAGAGAATACACACAGGGTCCAGGGGACAGTTTACGGCTTTTCCCACACTGGGAAGAAAGCGACGTCAATTCTTAGCTCTGAGAATTATTGCTTTTCTGTAGTACATACTTATGTGTGTGTGTGTGTGTGTGTGTGTGTGTGTACATAGAGGAAGGAGGTATAAAAGTCAGTATGTGTGAATGTATGTGTGCAGGGGAGTATAGGATGCAGGTATGGAGGTCAATGTAAGTGAGTTTAGATACATGTTTGTGTGAAAGTGTACGTGTGCATGTGTGGAGGTATGGGTCTAGAAGGACATATGGAAATCAATGTTTGTGACTGTATTGTGATGGGGGAAGATGTCAGAGGGAGTTGTGGAAGTCAGTATATGCGAGTGTCCACACATGACTGAGTGTTTGTGTGTGTATGTGTGCACATGTGAGTGTAGGAGAAGCCAATGCATATGATTATGTGTACATTATATTTGTGTGTATATACATTATGTATGCATGTATCAGTAAAAGTGTGGAGGTAGGAGGGAGGTATGGAAGTCAGAATTTGTCTGTGTATGTGTGAGTGTATATGTGTGCAAATATGGAGGCCTCGGTGTAGGAGCAGGTATGGAAGCCAGTGTTGTGACTGTATGTGTATGTGCATGTGTGTGTGTGTGTGTGTGTGTGTGTGTGTGTGTAAGGATGTCAGAGGAAGGTATGGAAGTCAGTGAGTATATGTATATGAAAGAGGGTATATGTGTGTGTGTGTGTGAGTGTATGTATTTGCGCAAGTTTATGAGAGTATATGTGTATATATGTATGACTGTGTATGTGTGTGTGTGTGTGCGCGCGCGTGCGCGCGCGTGTGTGTAGGAGGAGGTAAGAAAGCCAGTGCTTCTGTTTTTCTACAAAATATCTTGTGGCTTTCTGGTTTCCCTTTTAAATTTCATTTGAAGGAACTGCCCCATTATTTTTTATCGGAGTTGTGTCTGATGAGGTTGTTTGTTTTTAATAAAAGAAAAATAAAATTAAACCCCAATGCCCATGAAGGAAGATTCAGCACCCAGGCAGACCCATCATTCTTGTGTGTAATTGGGTCTGCCATTGCTGAGTAGCCACTTGAGAGGAAAGTGTTCACCCTGGCACAGTGAATGAGCTCTTTCAAGGCCTCCAGTCTCAGGGAGAACTGTGTCATGGCCTCCTGCCAGGAGGCCTCCTAGAAGCCTGGCCTTAGCGGCAGGCTCAGTTTTAGATTTGGGGGCACTTTGTCCCTCTGGTCAGGCAGATAAGCATCTGTTTGCTCCCTGTCTTCCTGGTCATCAGGGCTGGGGTCCCTTTAGAGAGGCCTTGACATCTAAACATCTAGGAGTTTTGGTGACAGGAATGGGGAAATGAACTCACCAAAGCTCTGGCGTACTTCGGTTTGACGCGGGAAGAGCTAGCAACAGTAGTTTCTGACGTCAAGGTGAAGGCTGATGAGGCTCTTCTTCCACCTCATCAGTCTCTGGGGGCATTTGAAACCAATTGTTTATAACAAAACGCCAACTCTACTGGAAGTTTCTCCAGAATTGTTCTAGGAGACTGGTGGTACTTTTGTCTGTCTTGACCTATGCCAGATAATGCCTTGTTGCCCATCCACTTTAACAATGTCAGGGCGCAGCTTCTTTCAGCAGTGGTGTTGGAGATTACTGAATCGATAAGAGAGATTCCTGTGTTTATGCCTTCAGACAGTTAACTGAAAGAACACTCAGCTGTCTCTCCTTCCTGTTTTCCAAGAACTGCCTGTTTAGGAGGCTGACGGCTGAGTTTACATCTTCAGCAGTGTGTGTAAGATTCTCTGTGAAGATCTCTTCCTCTGACCAGAATCCCACGGGCTCTCATGTGAGATGTCTTGGTGCTTGGAAAAAAAAAATCTTGCCAGGGACTTTTCTGAGGTGCAGACTACAATGCAATTATAAGAGAATAATAAATTAATACAATCTAGCAAGACACAGGCTTTCTGGGCTTGTTCACTGGAAAGGATAGAGAAAAATAGTCTCCCTGGGAAGGGCTGAGCTAAGTGTATACGTGCAAACCACTGAGATGAGTCCTTAATTCAGCTGAGGACAAGATTGCTGAAAAACACTCTAAAAGTACCGTTTTCCAAATCTCTTAGCAATAATCACCTTGGATTGTGGTTTCGTATCAACTTGCTGATTCCATTTGCCTAAGTCCTCTAAGCTTAGGATCTGGAACAAATATATCTCTCTAAGGCTTTGTGGGTGAAGGAACGGACAAGGAGACTCATTTCCATATATTGCGAGATATAGATAGACGAGGGGTGCTCAGGGTGGGGTGTGACATCCTGAGCCAAGCACTAGATGTATTTTTTTTAAAGGCCCCTGTCTCAAAGAAGCCAAGAAAGCATTCAAGGGGAAGAATGCTTCTTGAGGGGAAAGGCCCCTAGGCAACACCCAGACTTGCTGTTCTTGATAGATGGCCAGGAATCTGGAGTGTATATGCCCCTGGGAAATCAGCCAAATGTACATAGGGCTAGTATCTTCAATCCACAGCAACAGCTTGGATAAATCGATTTTTTTTCTCGATTTTGACCCTCACAGGGCCTCTCCTTGGCCAAAGTTGCTATCCTTTCCCTTGATGTTTACTCATTTTACTCCCAGGAAGAGAGCGAACTGTTCCCGTGAAGTTTTATCTTCAACTTTCTGTGGCCAGTGCGGACAGCCCAAGGGCGTATGTCAAGGAAATGGAAGGAGGCAGGTGTGCAGTTCCTGCCGGTTTTGCAGCACCAAGTACAGGACACTTTTCACAGTCTAAAATGAGCAAAATAAACCTGAGGGCTTTGTCCAACTTGGAGAAAACATCAGGTTCCGAAGAACGATGTTTCACCTCTCCTCGAGGCTCTTCATAGAATCAAAGTTCTCAGCCAAATGCCTGAAAGCTTTTCAGCTATCATCTGAGCAGACTCTCCAGAGGACACAGCATCCTAGAAAACTGGTCTTCCACAGCCAACCTGATGGGACAGGAGTGTTTATCAAAGAATGAGATTCACATCAGGCATCGGCATGTTTAGCTGTCTCCTCTGTGTCATTAATTTGGTGTCAACTCATGACTGATCTCTTCTCACCCATTTTGACAGCTGCTGCTGTGGGACCCTGACAACCTTTGGATTCCCCAGAGGCAGTTTAACCTGTCTCATTCCAGTTTATGCATCACTGAGACAAGAGTGGAATTTATTGGGTGTGGCTCATGCAGCCGAGAAGGAAAATAATGAGACCGTGACACCCGTGATCTGGTATGAAGGGATTGGGGACACAACTAGTTTCTTTTCTGCCAGTGCCTCCTTGCTGCAGACCAATGGGATGAGGTTTATAAGGCCCTCGAGAAGGAAAGTGAATAAGAGACAGGAGGGAGGAAAATGGACCTGGAGTGGAAACAGACTTTCACCTCAGAGATGATGTGCGATGGAAGAGATTCAACCATTTGCTCTTCCTGGAGAAGAGAGCTGCACCTAATTCTCATTTCCATCTTGCTAGATACTTCAAACAGGCATTGCAAACGAAAACCCGAGATGTGTGGGTGGCATATGTGAACATTTTATTAGAAATGTTCTCTTATTGTTTCTGATTGTGGGTCTCCATACAATTAACGCCTGTCCAAATTGCCTAAGATGAATGGGTAGTCCTCATTCAGTAACAGGAAATTTCCCCTATGCCTGCTGGCTCTGTTGCCTTTGGATTCATGAGGACCACGGGTTGGAAAGGTCAACTTGCAGGGTCTTGACCTTCTGCCTTCAATGTTCAGTTCTTCTTCAGCTCATACACGCATAGAACATACTTTCCTCTGGGAAGGAGTTTAGCATAATGAGCCTCAATTCAACATTACTTGGAATAACCATTTCACTGGATTTGTTTAGAAAAGGTCTATGTAATAGTGTCTCTGACTTGTATCACAGCTTAAAAATTTTATCTTTCCATCTAGTGAGAAGTGGCAAGATTTTAAACCTATTAGCACAAAATAATGTGCCCGTGGGGAAATGAATACTAGAAAGTTAAAATTATTTCAAAAAAAAGTCTAACCAATGTTATATTTTATTATTGTCCCACCGTTTGATGTAAATATTTGTGTAAGTATTTAACACTTAAAAAACCCTGGAGAGTTTGAATTTCCTGTGTGTATCCCCCTTTTCTTCTGTCTCTTCTTCCTCTTCTTTTATTTAGTTCCTATGTACATTGATTTTATCATATTTACTGAACACTTATTGTGTACCAAGAAGCAGAGATACAGGAGTGAAGAGGCTGAGAAAGGCATTGCTTATGTTCTGGTGGGAAAAGATGGACAGTCTTCGACACATCAATTAGATGTGCATCATGGGAGATGCCGATGGCCGAACGTAAACAAAGAAGAGGATGCACAGAGAACGGGGCTTCATCTTTTTCTGAGTGACCAGAAGTGCCTATATTTCCCTATGTAGATGGTTGTAAGCCAATGTAAAATGAGTTGTGTGTTGCGAACAGAAACAGTTTGAGTTCCTAACCTTTTAACCACACAAAGACTGCATGCTGAGGTATCCATGTGCTTGCCTGAGAGAGGGGCTTAGAGAATACCTTTCATAGGAATAATGAATGTTTTCTTGTGTGAATTCATGTGCGTAATATACAGCTGTACACACGTAGACAAAGAGAATCACACAACTCTCACGCACATTCACACATATACACACTCTCTTGTTCTCTCTCTTTCTCTTACACACACACACACACAAACACACAGAGGCTTTTCTCCTCATTTTTTTTCCCACTCTTCTTCACATTTCTTGGTTATGGGCCACTGTTATGGGATAAACATTTATTTCTTTCCCAGATTCATAAGTTGAAGCAGTAAGTCCTATTGTAGATGTTTTCTCATAGGGGGCTTTTAGGGGACTATTTAAGGTTAAATAAGGTCATAAGAAGTAACACTGTAGAATAAGATCAGTGTCTCTGTTAGAAGAGACACCAGGAAGATCTCTTTCTTCCTCTCCCCTTTCCTCCTTTCTTTCTTCTTCCATTCCCCTTCCTCTTCCTCCCACTCCTCCTTTTCCCTCCTTTTCTCTATCTCTTTCTGCATTTTATTCTCCTTATGAGGGTACCAAGGAAAGACCATATGAGCACAAGAAGACAACCTTCTGCTAAGTAGAAAGAAGGACTTCACCAGGAACCAAAATGGTTGGCCATTGATTTGGGACTTACAGCCTCCAGAACTGTGAGAAAGTACTTTTCTACTGTTGCAGCCATCCAGCCTATGGTATTTTGTCACAGCAACCAGACTAGACCAATACACCCACTGTGCTGTAGTCTAACCTAAAACCTCCCCCTTCCTCCAAGTCATTGTCAACTGTCATCCCAAAGACTAGAATGTTCTCACTCTTTGCATAGCCTACGGTGACAGTCAACTTGCTATCTTCTTGCTTTGACCTCCTGACTGCTGGGATTACAAGCATGTGTTATGACACAACTCTTCCTTTTATGACTGTAGCATTTTGGCCTGTGCAGCACTTACAGAGATGGCTTTAGCTTATGTTGTCTTCTGTGTGTGCACCTAGTTACTCTATGTAAAATATAAGTGATCATAGGGGAAAGAGACTGAAGCAAACACGAGCCCACAGTGCTGGGTTATGTGATGAAAACAACAACGATCTTTTTCACGGGGAATATTATAGGATCATTTTGTAGCCTGAAGCTGTAAGAGGCCAGGGCTCGGTTTTTCTGAGTCTTAGTTTAGGACTTCATTTTGGAGCAATAACCAGACTTTGAACATGGAAAACAATCAAAAGTGATGCTGCATTCTTTTGTAAAGGAGGCCTTTGTAAAAATGTGTGTGTGTGACCAAAGCAATTTCCAAAGGATAACAAATCACATCTTTATGGCACCAATAATGAGTGAAAGTCAGCGTGTTGCCAACAAGATCCTGGCTCATGTCTCATCTTTAAGTTGTCTTTGATCCTCTACCTCCTTCAAGTAGGTGAGGCAGCATCCATGGGACTCTTCGGAGGAGGACCTATGGGTCGAGGAGGGAAGAACTGTGCAAAACAAACACAAGAATTATATAAATGAATGAAAAAAGTCTTAAAGAAAACTTATATTTGATGCTAAGGATTAAGAAAAAAAATCATTCAAGGGCTGGGGAGTTGATGCACAGCTCTGCCGAGTTCCCAGAATGAACTCTGGGGAGGATTCCAAGCTTTGAAGAGGACGTCTGCAGGGTGCTCACTTTCCCTTGGAGAAGCACATTTTTTTTCCTTTGATAGACACATGCCTGTCATCACACTTTTACACAGAGCACTACCGAACGGAACAATCCAGGCAGGAATCGAAGAAGTTTTAATCAGATAGTAGAGCAAGAAGAAGTAAAGAGTAGACTCAAGAGAACATTCCTATGTTTGAAGAAGAGAGTCAGCTTGATATTGATGCACGTAAGAAGGGAAAATGGCCAGCTAAGAGCATAGCCCTGTGACTGTAGGTGAGGCTGCAACGGAGACTGCGTGCAGACTTTGATGTGCCTTCTGACTCTTGGACATTGAACACTCGACTCCCATAGCTTCTCAGCCTTAATTTCACCTGTGGAATGAATGCAGCCTTACTCTCATCAGAGTAGTGTGAGGATGAGAGGAGAAACATAGTTGAGGCCAAGCATGGGAAAAATCTCCCATTGCTGTCGCAGGCTTGGGAGCGGGAGACAGAGGGACAGGGTCAGAGACTGGCTGGCTGGCTGTGGTCTGGAATGCATGAGAGGTGGAAGGTGGGATGTCATGGGGAGGTCACAAGAGAAAGACTGAGGAGGGACGCATGTACAGGCCTGGACCACTCCTGCTAGAGTTACACAGTGG
The DNA here is from genome assembly GCA_036184795.1 of Tokudaia tokunoshimensis. Classification (NCBI taxonomy): domain Eukaryota; kingdom Metazoa; phylum Chordata; class Mammalia; order Rodentia; family Muridae; genus Tokudaia; species Tokudaia tokunoshimensis. Next base: position 56,320,103 of record BTHU01000009.1, on the reverse strand, counting down.
AAAAAACTCATCAATGTACAATGAAATCTGTTTTTTGCAAATTTAGCAGAGCTACAATCTGCGCACCACCCCCTCCCTTTTCCTCCCACTGAGGAATTAGCAGAACATCTCTGGGCTATTTAACTGTAAGAAATATTAAGTCGAGAACATTGAGAAGAAATTAGGGTTACAACCCCAGGGCACCATCCCGGAACAATGCTTAGTAAAGTACTGTATCCTTGTATCATCTCCCCTGAGGCAGGCAGAGCCCCGGGAATGCAGCAAACAGCAAGAATCTCTTCACAACTTTCCCCAAAAGAGCTCACTCAGTTTTGGGTCCAGTCTGGCCCACCCACAGTCTGCTGTCTCAGCATGGGCCTTTCTTGTTTCTCTTCTGCTTCGGAGTTATCAATTGGGCATTCAAGTGGAAGAGCTATCAGAAACAGAGGATTTTCAAATACACATATCATATACATATATACATGTATATACAATATGTATTATATATGTATATATAATATATTTAATAATTTAAAAACATATATATTATATACACATACACAAACACACAAAAATGCACACATTCCCCCCTCCCCATATATGCAATCACTAGCTGTCCAGATGGACTTCAGTATCTGGTCCCTCATTGAGATAAACAATTGACCACATTAAGGCATTGCCTCTGAATCATGGAATCCTATCTTATTCCTTGATTTGTAGACATTTTCTCTTTGAGTGACTGTCATCCATGAGTGTTTGGTTTAAGTTCCCTGATCAATTCCCACAGAGCCTGCCACATTCAAGTAGGACAGCTTTCTGTTTGGGCGTGTTCTGAGAGAGATAATTTTAAGCACTCTGCCAATATCTTAAAGCCTCACTGGAAAAGAACTGCAGGTTTTCTCTATGTCATAATTTAGTCTTCCAGCTTTCTATAGAAACTAAAATGTATGCAAAAAGGAGAGACAGGACTAACTTGAGACTTAATGTGACCAGCACTATTTACGGCAAGAGGAAGTGGAAATGGTGGAGGGACCCGAAGACACTTGCCAGGCCTGGGGACTCTTGACCTAGGGCTCTAGAATCAGGGTAATCCCCCCACTCACTCTCTTGGAGTCTAGCTGGCTTTTCATAGTGGAGGCCCCAGACTTGCTCTCACAGAGCCAGTTCAGCCTAAAGCCTGACCCAGCCTTATTGTTTCCAAGGAGAGTTAAACCCACTGGGGTGTAGAATAGAATATTCTAAGAATCTTCTAAGTCAACAGCTCTGCTCTCTTGACTGTGAGGAATGTGCCCTCCCTGGGGATGCTGGAGGAGGTGGAATGTGCCTCAGCACTGGGTCCCTGTCTGTCCTCCTCCACTCTGCAGTGCGAGGGAGGGACCTTCCTGCTCCTTGCATCTGTAGGGGGCACAAAGCTGAGAAGGGGACAGAAACCAAGTCCTTCCCCCATTCTCCTCCAATGAGATCAACCCCACTTTGCCTGCCCTGAGTGCTCAAAGTCTGTTTTAGGAAGGAGGTTCCATATCAGTCTGTAGACTGATGGCCCATCTATAGATGATTTGTCTCGACAGTGTTGTTATTTAAGCAGAAGGGGTTGCAGTCATGTAGTTTCAGATTCCCGGATTCTCTTAAAAAGAATCCAAAGCTCTAGCTTGTAGCTCCTGTTTCTCCTATCAGGAAGGCATATTGCCTTTAGATGGGCCCAGGCCTGCTGAGTTTGCTGAGTAACTGAGTTACCCCCAGTTATACCTTACTTTGTAAGGCAGGGATGGGGGTTAAGCATATGGACATTTGTTGTATTTGAACATATATATATATATATATATATATATATATATATACACATACATATATGTATATTTTACTCTGTGATGGGGGCACATAACACAGATTTGGATATCTTTTTTTCCTATCTTTTGAAATGAAGAATTCCTATCCACATATTGTGGGATTCTCAGAGTAAATTTCTGCACAGCACACGGAATAGATCCTGGCTGATAGAAATCTCTCAAGGAAGGTCATCTATTTTTAGTACACCAAACAGAGTACTCCTTTCAAAAAATATGCTAGTACCCATGTGTCTTAACTAGGGTTTCTATTGCTTAGACAAAACATCCTGATCAAAAAAGCAAGTTGGGGAGAAAAGGAGCTTATTTAGCTTATATTTCCAGATCATAGTCCATCATTGGAGGAAGTCAGGACAGGAACTCGAGAAGAACTAGAAGGAGGCAGGAGCTGATGCAGAAGCCATGGAGTGGTGCTGCTTACTGACTTGTTTTCCATGGTTTGCTCAACCTGCCTTCTTATAGAAGCCGGGACTGCCAATTAGCCAAGGGATGGCATCATTCATCATGGGCTTGGCCTTCCTCCATTGATCACTAATAGAAAAAAATGCCTTATAACTGGAGCTCACGGAGACCTTTCCCCAACTGAGGCACCTTCTTCTTTGATGACTCTAGCTTGTGTCAACCAACCAACATACAAGATTGGTTATCCCTTTCCAACTAAGGCAACCACTGTCTCAATCCCATAAAAACAAGTATGATTTATAGTCATGTATTTCAACATTTTGGAACTGAATATCAGCAGAGTCAATGTGTTATGCTCTGGGGTAAATTCTATGTAATTACACAGTCTTATGTCTGAAGGAGTTTGTGATTGTTGTGGCTTATATATATGAATGCTTGGTCCCCAGTTAGTGGGACTTTGTGGGAAGGATTAGAAGGTGTGGCCTTGTTGGAGGAGGTGTGTCACAAGGACTGGGCTTGGAGGTTTCAAAAGTCCATGTCAGACCAATGCCAGGCTCTGGTTTCTTTCTCTCTCTTTCATAGGCACATGGACCAGATGTAAGCTGTCACCATACCTGCCACTACACTTCCTGCCTTGACAACCATGGACTAACTCTCCAAAACTGTAAGCAGGCACTCAATTAAACTATAAGATACTTTACTCATGATGTCGATGTCCTTGCACAGCAATAGGAAAGTAACTAACATAACCAACTTATTCAAGAATAATGTTACATTTGAACTACACATCAGCCTTATGTACAAAGGAGGACACAGTACTGTATTACAGTATCACAGTAATACAGTAACTATAGTATAGTATTACAGTTACAACTGTAATACAATTACTGTATTACAGTAAGCTGTAAATAATTGCTCTAATCTGTAACTGGTGTGCTATGTATAAACTAGCTCTTTTTACAGAGATGATAAAGTCCTGATTGACTTGTCAGTGTCTATGGTGTAGATACTTCCACTAAGATCAACTTCATGCCTCCAGTGATTTCATAACCATCTCTTATGAAGAAAAACTTGTTTATAGCACATACTCTTTGTACATATTTGAGCATAAAAAGTTCCTTCCTATGTCCCCTCCTATTCATAGTCCTGAGCAGGCACTATCATACTTCTGTCCATCTCACAGAGAGAAACAAAGTCCTGGGAAGTACTGTGGCTTTCCCAAGATCATAGAGAAGGCAAACATGGTACTAGAGAATGGGCTTCTGACTTGAGTCGCCACTCTTTCTAAATATGGCCGTGTAAATTACCCCTTCAATCTTTCCAGTCACTAAAGAATGTAAAATGCACTACCTACATACCTTTTGAAGACAGGTACAGCATGATTCGCTTCATTAGTGCACAAGAATTACCAAGAAAGCAGATAGATGTGTGCAACGAATGGGAATCCAACCTAAGAGAAAAGTGAAGACAATCCCATGGACTGCTTACTGGACCACCAATGGGTCACCTATAGGGGCTTAACTTTGCAACAGAAACTAGAGATTAGAGTATGTCAGAGGTGCTTGGGGGAAATTTCTTAAGAAGAAAAAAATTAAATAAAAGGAAATATATTTATTCACAGAACATTTCTAAATTGTGCAAAAGCTTAATGTATAAGAGCTCAAATATATAAGTAATATTAAATAATATATGCATATAATGTATAAAGACCTAAAATGATAAATAGATGAGGAAGCAAGAAGATGATAAGGAAAGAGAAATACTCAGACCAGGAAAGAGAAGCAGTTAGGAAAAGGCTTTGTGTTAGCTTTCTATAGAGACAGAATACCATGACCAGAAGGTGGCAAGGGAAGGGCTTATTTCAGTTTATATTTCCACATCACAGTCCGTCATTGAACAAAGTCAGGGAAGGAACTTGAGGAAGCAGGAATCTGACGGCAGGAGCTGAAGCAGAAGCCATAGAGGGACAAGGCTTACTGGTTTGCTCCACCCAGTGAGCTAGACCCTTCCACATCAATCATAAACCAAGAGAAATGTCCCACATCCTTTCCCACAGGCCAATTCGATGGAGGCATGTTCTCAATTGAGGCTCCACAGGCCAATCTGATGGAGGCATGTTCTCAATTGAGGCTCCTCCATTCCAAATGTCTCTACTGACAAAAACTAGCCAGCACAGTCTGTATACCATGATTTATATTTTGGAAAGAACTTGCATGATCAGAATAATAGAAACACTATTTTTTTCCTTATTAGTCAACGTTATGAAAAGCAACTAAATGTGTTTCCAAGAAGTGGAGATGAGGTTTCTGTGTGTGAATGAATATATGATCATCCTAAATTATTTATCTAATATAATTTCAAGATACTTATCAAGAGGAAAAAAAAGACTAGTTAATAATTCCATAAGCATATTTTTTACCTTTATAGAATCCCCCAGAAACTCACGGATCAACTGAACAAGACTGAATTTTAAGGGCCTTTATCTGATAGTTCAGGATTTTAAACCAACGGTCTTAATACACAAAAATTATTTACAATTTAAACTCATGTAGGGAAGATTCCAAGTCCAATAATTTGATAACATCTTTGCATTGTGGTGAAGTACGAGAGGGTTCTCAACTCTCCTCAATGGCTTTCCATTTGAAGAAGGATGGCACTATAGCCTCTGATTTATGGAATATGGCCAAAGTGAGTGACTGTGACTCCCATAAACATATTACAACCTATGTGTCCTGTCCTACTAGTGGATCCTCTCGAGACTTGATGCTCATGAAATGAGCGCCATGCTATCATTTGTCAATAAATTTTTATCAGTTTCTAAGGACTGCAGGCTGTCTCTAGAAGCAGACAGTAGTCTCTAACAGCCAGTAAGAAACCTGGCCTGAGTCTTATAACTGAAAGTAAGCAAATTCTGTTCATAATCTAAGTGATATTAGAACCCATCCCTGTCAGGACAGTTCAGCCATCAAATGAGAACACATCCAGAGTTATTCCTGCATTCCAATCTTACCAGACCTTTAATGTGATCACTTGTCTAGTAAGTCTGAGCTAATCCATGAATACATGGTTAGGCTCACTAATCTGATGTAGAGAGTTAGAGAGCAACTTATAATAATTATTCTGTACCATCAACAATCAGTTAGACCAGTGGTTCTCAGTCTGTGGATCACACCTATTTGGGGGGGAGGGTCAAACAATACTTTCATAGGGGTCACATATCCTGCATATCAGATATTTACATTATGATTAGTAACAAGCAGATTATGGAGTAGCTGCAAAATAATTTTATGGTTGGGGGTCACCACAATACATGGTCACAGCTTTGGAAAGGTTGAGAGCCGGGAGTAAGAGCATTACCTTCGGTGCTCTGTATTAGTTATGTTGTATTGTAGTGACCAAAACAAAGGACAAAACTGACTTAAAGGAAGAGAGATCCACTTTGGCCATGGCTTCAGCGGTTTTAGACCATTGAAGAGATGTGGTGGAGACTATGGTGGCTGGAGTATGTGGCAGGGGCTCACCACATCTTGGCAGTTTGAAGTCTATAGTTTGGTAGTGTTTATTTACCTTGTGAAAAAGATCTTTGTAACTTCATCTTGCAAATCTGAAAGCCCATCCCCATCAAATAATTACGCTCTTTCCCATTCCTCCAGTTCCTGGCGACTACCACCCTACTTACTGTTTCTGTGAACCCCGTAGCTTCAGGAGTCTCAGAGCAGTAGAATTACACAGAACTCACCTTTCTGTATCTGCTTTATTTGATTTTGCATAAAGTCTCCTAGCTTACTGATGCAAGATATTGCAGGACGTTTTTTCTCGTAAAGACTGAGTATTTTATACAACATTTCAACAGACACATGTTTGCTACTTTTTCCCTTGGGTACTTTAAACAATGCTAGCATGAACATGGGAATTATACAAATATCTCCTGGCGACTATGCTGCCAGTTGCAAATATTTTCTTATTCAATAGGTTGCTTTTTCACTCTATTGAATGTGTCTTATGATGTAGAAACATTTTTACGTATTAGGCATCACGAGCTTTTATTTGGAACGTTGGTAACCTGAGGTGTGCAAAGTTTAGGACTTTTCTAAATGATACTACTGGTATAGCGGAGAGTGGAATGTATGAGAAGCACATCAGGAATATGAACTCTTCCCCAAAGGGTAATTTTATTTCTTATTGGGTTTCAAATCATCCAAGGTGTTTTGATGATATTGAAAGCAAAACCAAAAAGCAATTTTGAAAATATGCCCATAGTTCAGAAATAAGAAATGTTTGACCTTCTACTGTGTGCAATTTACTTCTATACCCACAGAACATGATAGAAATATCCTACTGCTGAAGATATCACATGCTTGGATCTCAGGACATGGGAAAATCAAGCCAATACTGACCTGGAAACTTCTTGCCCAGCCAGCGATCTTCCATAGTACCAGAATGTGTTATGCAGGCTTCTGGTAAATAAAGTCATTAACTCAGCTGTGAACCCTATGAGCTATAATAATTATCCCAGCAAAGATCTGTACACTGGCACAGTATTGGCATGGCTGTTATGGGAGTTACCAACTACTTTCTGGTTGTATTTAAGGCCTCACGGACAGATCCCATGCCTGATAAAATTACCTTAGTCAAGAACCCATAGATCCCAGGGGAGAATAGTCTATTACCATTTTGATAATGAATGTAATATTAAACTGCCTTCTAAGCATTTATCTTCATACCCACAAATCAGGGCAATTCTCAACTCTTGTCAAAGAAGTTTGTTTTTCCAGTAGACAAAGGTCAATATGGAGGCTCACAACTGTTCAGAGAGCAGTTAAATGGACTGCTCAGCCCTAAAGCATACATCTATATCTGACTCTCTTTCACCTCAGAAGGAGGAGTGGGAAGAGGATAAGTGTGGGAAGATGCTGTAAAACAGTGTCTCTAGACATGATAAAATCTTTGTACTCATGAACTCACAGCTGCCATGGTTGTCTGCACAAGACATGCACAAGGTCAAGGCAATAAACGTTCCAGCATGGATACAGGAACACCCATGAAACCCCACCCCTAGCTGAAAAGCTATTGCCAATAACAGCTGTCAGTGGAGGGAAAATCCATTTTCTTCCGAGACTTGGTCCCTGGTAGGTTGTATAAGTTCCAGTAGATGATCCTACATACACACATATGTGGATAACATTTGTAAGTGAAGATGTGTGGACAGAGGGGTACACTGTGGGACACACTATGACATACTACAGCTTCCATGATGAGATGTTTTCTATGTTTGTTTATTTGGGGGGGTGTTGTAAGATCAAAGATTGGATATTGAGGAGATGAGCTAGACTAGGGTGCATGATGTGAAACAAGAATCAATAAGAAGTTAAAAAAAGACCTCAATGTGATTTTTATCACCCACTAAGTCTGCCCCTTAATGGGAACATGAACATAAACATGTCACCTAATATAAAGCTATCACATATCTTCACAAATCTGTGCAATCTTCCTGGGAACAGAAAACAATTTCTGTTTTGCCCATGAGAAAATTTTTTTTTTTGGTTTTTTCGAGACAGGGTTTCTCTGTGTAGCCTTGGCTGTCCTGGAACTCACTTTGTAGACCAGGCTGGCCTCGAACTCAGAAATCCTCCTGCCTCTGCCTCCCAAGTGCTGGGATTAAAGGCGTGCGCCACCACCGCCTGGCCATGAGAAAATTTAAGATCAACTGTGAGCTACAACAAAGCAGCTCATAAACTGCCCCAAAGTGCAGATTCCTGGATCTCCTGAATCCCTCAATAGTACTCAAATAATATAATCCAATTGATAAATTTGATCCATGAAATGATAATTACAGAAAACTAACATTGTTTTTGAGACTTTCTGAGCATCAACAGAAATTTGGGGGTTAGAATTGACTGGCTTTTCTCTCATCCTCATTAAAAAAAAATCTAGATTTTGAATTTTAAAGACAGATCATGATAGATCATTCACCATTGAGACACCCATCTATCCATTCCTTCCTTTCTCCAGTCTGTCAGTCAAGAAACAAATCTAGTGTTTATCATGCAGTAGGCCCTCCTCCACATCTTAAGGAAACAGTGGTGAAGTCAGAAAGCCCTTCTATCCCTCAGAGCTTAGACTAAGGGACAAAAAATAGTCAGGGGAACAGAGTGGAGCTGATGCTTTGGAAGAGTAGATCTGTGACACAAATAATATGTCCTAAGCTTTCAGGAAAGCTTGTGAAGAGGATTTGTTTTGAAATCACACAGGAAGAGGGTTGAGAACGTTATTGGAGGGCTGTTTCTCTAGAAGGTACATGAAGTTGGCAGCATCATTATCCTTATTTTAGAAGAAAGGTAAACATACCCATCATTTCAGGTTGGTCTGTAATTTAAAGGAAGAGCGTTGGGGTGGCTGTTCACTGTTGCCATGCTGACCCAAACCGGTGACACTTAACCAACATCAAAGAATTTAACATGCTAAAATTAAAATATCCTGCCCAGAACCAAGATGAAAGTATTCCTGTGTAATCCATGAATGGTTATATGTGTTTCATACCAGACAATCAATATTTAAAAATTCATTATAAAGGAATCTGGAAAGTCCTGTTAACATTTAACTATCAGTTATATGTATTTTTTTTAAAAAGTTATGACTTTATGATTATATTTAACTTGGAACAAACATAGTCTTGACCCTCTCATCTTTAAAAGAAGACGAATGTCTTAATTCTGCTTTCTTGGCCAACTGAAGTGACAAAATACCACTCTTGGCTGTCAAAACCCCAAGTGATACCAATTGCAAAATACCAAGAAATAGAATTGAGTAACAATGAAGGATTATATTGATTTTATTCCCTAAACCAATTCTGCATAAAATTTAAGAAGTTTTCAAATAAAAAATTAGGTAACAAAATGGAGAAATGAGAACTATACAGAGATAAGAGCTGTTACACAATTTCCTTTAAACACGATCACCATAGTTTTTGACACATGTGTTGGAAATTTATCCATGCTGCATGAGCAAGTCAGAAACATCAGCATTTATGTCCCTCATGGCCATAAGCTCCTTAAGTGGTGATATTAATCTAAATCTACAAGATGCCAATAGCTGGGGTTTGGAGACATCATCATACTGCAAAGGTAGACTCTGTTGTAACCACTTATTAAAAACAAACTAAGCCAAACTTGTGGTATAAAATTGAGAGCAGATGGCCCTTAATAAGCGTGAAATGCTTTTGGTGTTACAAATGGGAACCAAGTGTGGTGATAGGCGGCTTTGAGTTGAGCAGGGGCCACCTACAGGCAGGACTCATCTTCCTCCCAGGGCGTGACAATTGCTCACCAGCGACACAACCCATCTACATCTTTGTGTTCTTGTGGCAGATCGTCTATCTGAGAAATTAGGAGTGGACACTAGAAAGTGGAGGAAGGTCTGGGAATACAACTCAGTGGAAAGAGGGCTTTTCTAGCAAGCATGAAATACGGTCCTGATCTAGAACAACATAAGCAGAATTCATTGGTCAATGATTTTAATCCCTCTGGGTAAGATAGAGGGAGGAAGATCAGAAATTCAACATCATCCTCAGCTACATATCAAGTTTGAGGCCAATTTGATGTTAACTTTGGATACAAGAGACCCAATCTAAATAGATAAGTAGATAGATGGATGGATGGATAGATAGCAGAAACAAATTGAATGAGGAAAAACCATGGGGGACCATCTCTTTAAAAATTAGATGTGTTCTGAAATTAAACCAATAAAAATGACAGGGAAAAAAAGGAATGAATTACCCAACAACATTCTTTTATTAATGTGGGGCAAAGGGGCTGGATGACTCAGGATAGGTCACTTTACCACCCTGGACTTTGGTTTGTAAAACATGTAAATAGAGCCTTCTTATTCAAGGTTACTTTCAGAATTATGATCTCTAAGATGTGTGTGATCAAGGGAGCATGAGAAGGTTTGTTTACTTCACTTAGATGTCAAGATTTTTTTTTAAATCTTATTGGCTCTGACTTCAAAGGAATAAAATACATCCATTGTCCAAGGAGAAAAATTAATTGTGTTTGTTTTCCTCTCTATTCATACAAACCCATTTAAAGAAAAGCTCTTCAAACCCAGACACCTCCCATTTCTCTTCAGTGGCTCTATATTAAATAGTATACAGCTGGCTTGAGAACAGTACAAGGTGGAAAGTAACATGTGACATGTGCTCTGCTCTCAAGAGGCTGATGATGTCGTCATGCAAGTATTACCAATGTTTAGTCACACAATGGCAATATCTAGGAGGTTTGTTACCACACAGGCGACTGGGTTCCGCTTGCATACTTTCTGATTTAGTAAGTCATGTGTGGACTAAGGGTTTGCATGTGTGACAAGTTCCACTCTTGATCCTTACTGGAAAGCCAAGTGTGGTGAGACATGGTCGGGACCCTGGCAGTTAGGAGGCTGAGGCAGGTAGATTTTGAGCTTACAGCCTTTCTGGGCAACATATAGGATTCCGGGCAAGCCTGAGCTACATAGTGAGACAAACGCAACAACAACAACAAAAAACATTGTCTGTTTGCTCCCACTCCACATATATATTCCCCAATGTTTTTAAATGTTGACAATTAACTGAGAAGTTAAACATCACTGTAAGGTTAGTATGAATACTAATATTAACAATAATAATAATAATGACAATGATTGATGATGATGATGATGATGATGATATAAGTTGTGTTGCCTGGCCCATCAGTTTTCCACCTTCAGTTTACCAGGAGACATGAACTTGTACTGCCTAGGCTGATGTGGAACTGGTGAGGGATATCAGGGTACCAGAGGAAGGCCAGCATTGTGGGGAACTTGACTGGTGGGCCCTGTACACTGTGGAACCCACTGTCTTTATTTGAACAAAGTCTCTTTTGAATCATACTTTTCACATAGTCATCCATTCATCTGAAAAGTACTTCAGAGCTTCTGTGCTGTGTCAGATACTGTGATAAACAGTGGGTTGTGCCATAGAAATTCACATCTCAGTATTTCAGCTTGGTCATGTTCTGGTAAGGAACCTTCTTTTCTGGCTTGCAAATAGTTGTCTCTTCCATTTGCTCCCATGACCACTTCTTCCTGCATAATTGATGGGGGGGAAGGGGGGAGAGAGAGAGAGAGAGAGAGAGAGAGAGAGAGAGAGAGAGAGAGAGAGAGAAACTAGTTCACCAATACCACTTCTTATTCAAATACCAATCTCTTCTGTGAGTTCTACTCTAATGACCTCATACAACCCAACTACCTCCCAAAAGGCCCTAATTCCAGGTAACAGCATATAGGGGGCTAATATTTGAATATATGTACCCCAGGAGGTTATACACATTTAGTCTACAATAGTCAGACACTGTTTTGGCCTGTGTCCTCTTATTATTAACAATACCAGAGACTGGCTACGTTGTAAAGAAAAGAGTTTACATTGGCTCAGAATTCTAGGCCAAGGCCAAGAGGCCACATCTGGTGTTGTCCTTGATGGCAGAATCTCAAGGTGTGCAGTATGTCAGATGACGAGTCAGTAGTAGTTGTGGAGAAAGGAGAAAGAGAGTGAACCAAGGAAGGTCAGCTTGCCTTGTCAAAACTCATTTTTTAAATAAATAATCCAGACCCACTAGAGAACATCAATCCTTTATGGAGGAGAATTCTCATGACTCAACCACTGTCCACTGGGTCCCACTTCTTCTTAAAGGTCCCATTACCTTTCACTGTGAACACAGTTTCCATCAAAAGAACCCCATAAATAGGGAGAGAGGAGGGAGAATACACTCAGGCACTACCTACACCATAGCAGTGGTATTCTGCCATGACTTTAAAAGTCTACAGATTTGATCACAACATGTTAGGTAGGAGACTCTATAGACAGTAAGATAGCATGAAGAAATGCATAAGTGCTAATGGGAAATACCTACAGATGTTGTTGGGAAGTTCCACTTGGCTTAACAATGGACTGCCAGTAGTCAGGTGGTGAAGTGATTTCAACTTTAGACTGCTTTGGACCTTGCTTCATGTGGCCATTGAGTTTTGTTCTGTAGGATCATGGCATATAAACTGTGTGAGAAGATTCACCAGAGTGTAATACATGAGATGGAGCAGAAGATAGAGAGAAGGGACCTGTGACATCCTTGGTCTGAGTAATATGCTTGGTGAGACTAACAGAACTTTCACCATTGCAAATGTAACAGGGAGGGGAGAAGAGAAAAGTATCACAGGACATTCAGGATACCAGATGGTATAGACATGAAGGCAGCAGTGGGGCCAGAAAAAAGACTCCGCTGAGGTTTTTCACATACACAGTGGCAGGAGAGAATGGAGAAAGAGGAGCAGAGAGCTGAAGATTCAGCCATACTTACCGGGGAACGTTTGTTCAGGATGCCAAGGGACTTTGGTGTGGGGGCAGGGTAGGGAGTGTATGCTGAAGTGGGGGTTCAGGGTCTTCTCTGCTTTTCAGAGAATCTGGAAGAAGAGTAGGCAAGGCATCAAGGAGGGTGAGAGCTAAGAAGTGGCCACACACATTAGGCAAGCAGAGACTGACTGGTGATCTCTGAGGGCCTCTGTTAGCACAAGCTGAGTAGCAAGATATTTCTTCACTTGTAGGGATGGCCCGACTTAGCCACTTCCCACCCTCAGTGGATACGTACGTGGGAATTCACATGACAAGGTCATTGCAGGCACAAGGCAGAGCTGGTGTCAATGCCCAAGGCAAACAGACACTCGTACATTCTTTGTATTTCTTTTCTTCTTACTTCAATCAAAAGAGAGCTACAACGTTGTTATATACCGAGTCAAAAACTGGCTGTAGTGGCTCTGTCTCATGCTGCTTGTATCCTAATGCTACATCTGGTCCCTCAAGATGTGGTTGTCCCCGACTAGCAGGTGCTCAGGTACTCAAGTGATGCCATATGAACCTTCTCCCTACTTTAACTGGTCAGTAAAAGGCTAGGGCCTGTGATTGGGTAGTGGAGGGAGAAGGTGAGACTGGAGGTTGGAGAGGAGGTTGCAGGTGGAGAGAGAGGAGGTTGGATGGAGAGGAGGAATCCGTAATGGATTAGAACCTCGAGACCAGGAGAAACAGCAAATAACAAGGGACTTTATAGCTGGGGAACAAGTTAGAATGGCCCTAGATCTGTCCAATCTAGGCATTTGGCTTATAAATAAAATATCTGGATTGTGTGTCTTTTATTAAAGCACTAGATCCAACAACAGCTGACATTTACATCTAACCAATAAGCATTTAGAACTGTGCTATCCCCCACTGTAACTCAGAAGATCTGAACATCTGAAGGAGAGACCTGAAATATCTAGCTAAGGGTCCCGTAAGTAGAGCTTGAAGGCTGGACAGTCACTCCATGAGCAGCCTGTTCTCTGTGAGATGTCTGGCAGCCAAACTTGTTTATGAGCTTTTGAAAAAGTCCTGTAAGGGCATAAAGGCTGAGAGCACACAGACAGGTCGTGTGTTTGCCTAGGAGTGCCACTGTGGAGACCCCACTCGTGTCTAGGCCTGGTGTTTGCTGCCACACTGGCAAATCCACAAGCCTTGACAGCTGCAATTAAAAACAATTGCTGCACTCTGCAGCCAAGGTTTTGTTTTCAAACGCCTTTGAAAGCAGTAATACACCCCAGGGCTGCCAATGGCAGCCTCAAATTAGACGGGTTCTGTGCTGGCCGAGATGGATTGGAGGACTCTGATTCAGATGGTAATTAGACAGCAATGGGTATTTTATGAATTTTTAGAAATGCAGGGTGGAGTGAGGCGAGAAGGGCAGGCACTTAGTGCAGGGTGAGCTCTGGTTGCATGGGTTGGCCTCATGGGCACCACCGCAGTCTCTTTGGGGGCAGTCTGTCGGCAGAGGCCCTGGCTGGCACCATGTCTCTGAAGAAATGCGAGGGCAACCTGACATTTTCCTATTTGTTTATTTTAATCTCTCAGGCCTGCTGAAAACAACTGGAATCTTCTGAGTTGCTGAAAGCACATAGGCTTCTTTGATGGAGCTCTTGGCCTCTGCCACCCTAAAGCCAAAGGGGTTCATTGATTAAGTTGTTGAGTAACTATGCCCTATGTGAATTCAGGTCAGAGCAGAGGCAATGGCTAGCTGTCAGATAACGATCCCTAATGCAGTTTTTACTATAGCCTCCAGAGCTTGGCATGGGAGAGTGTCCCACTGAGATCCAGGCTGCAAAGCGGGAAATATTTCAAGCCTGGGCATCTTCCTGTGGAAATGGTGGAAAAGCAAAAGCTAAAAGGTACACAATTATTCTTCAGGGCTGGAGGAGACTCACGTAGATGGACAGGGATATGGGTCAAAGAGCAACCCAGCCCCCATCTCTTTTTTTAGGTCAGAAGTAGATCAAAGCAGACTTGGTAGACCATGAGGATTAGCTCACACAGATCTAGGCTACTGCTAGGTTCTTACCCCTAAGGATGAGCTGCTGGGCCAGGCAGCCTTCTCAAACCAGATCTTGCTGGTTCCTCAATGCCTTACAAAGTCGAACCAAAGATTGTCCCATCCTGTGAGCAAATGTCATGTTCTCAATGTCAGTCATGTCAAGGCAGCTTATGTCACATTATGTCAGACAATGTTGTTACCCGTGATGTGGAAGTAAGTTTGATTGGACTTGAAATCTCTTAAAATAATCATCAGTAATCAAGCAAAACAAAACAAAAAACAACCCGAGAGCCAGAGGGTAATGGAAGGGGAATATCATTAAAACACTTTATGTACATGTACAAAAATGTCATAATGAAACCCATAATTATATTTGATACTAATAACAAAGACAAAAGGTCAGAAGGAGTGACCCCAGTGAGCATTGGCATTGCTCTGTAGCGTTTGTGCCAGACCCTCCCGTTCTGCCTCTACCAGCAACAAGCGGCTCCCACAGTCACGTCGTCCTTGTCACGATGAACTGTACCTGCGAACCCTGAGCCAAAAGAACTCTCCTCTCCTAAAAATATGTTTATAAACCATGTGTGTGTGCACGTGCATGCAGGCATGCATGCATGCACACCTCTGTGAACTGGTTCTTATATCCATTAGTCTCTCTTTCCCTTCCCTGGGAAAGCCCCATTGTCTGTGCCAAGCTCGGGGGACAGGCTGTACCTAGATGCGATTAGCTTTTCTCAGAAACCTGCTGAGCAGCTCACTTAGTTCAGTTGCAAACACTACTGAAATGACACAAGTTAAGTACTTTGGAAGTTGATGAAATAGGAAGGTGAAAAGGGAATTGCAAGATGAAAAAGTAGATGAAGATAAAAGTCATAAGACAAATTCTGCTAGGTGATTCTACAAAGCTATAAATTCTACACGTCACTGCAGGCAGGTGTCTTACTTAGGGTCTTATTGCTGTGAAGAGACACCATGACCAAGAAGGCAGCTCTTACAAAGGAAAACAGTTAACTGGGACTGGCTTATAGTTTTTGAGGTTTAGTTCATTATCATCACGACAGGAAGCATGACAGTGTGCAGCAGATGTGATGCTGGAGGAGGAGCTGAGAATTTTACATCTTTATCTGATGGCAGCCAGGAGGACAATCCATTTCCACACTGGGTTGAGCTTGAGAGTAGAGACCTTAAAGCCCGCCACTACAGTGACATACTTCCTCTGACAAGACACGCCTACTCCAATAAGGCCACAGCTCCTAATAGTGCCACTCCCCATGGGCTAGGCACTCAGCCACATGAGTCTATGGGGGCCAAACCTACCCAAACCACCATAGTAAGACAAACTTGCTAAAGAGTAGAACACAAAAGACAGATGAAATCAGCGTGAGCATTTTCACTTCAGGAAACTGAAACTAGAAATTGCAGGTGAATGGAACTCTTATCAGAGAATCCATACTTTCTATATTTTGGAAACTGGTCCCTTATCAAATAATTTGTATTCATAATTTTGCTTATTTTGTGGCTTATCTTTTATTTTTTGTAGTATCATTTGATACTCTTATCTAAGTTTTTGATTAAGCCCAACCTTGTCTATTATTACTATCTCTCTCTACATGTAGTTTTATTGTTGTACTTGAGAAACCATTTACAAATGCAAGGCCATGAAGAGTTATCCTTTTTGTTTTCAGAATGGTATAGATTATTTGGCCATAGTGATGTTTGCCTATAATCCTAGACTCCAGGAATCAGAAGGTCAAGGTCCTCCTTAGATACATATTAGGTTTATGAGTCAGCTTGGGTTACATGAGACCTTGTCTCAAAAATACTATCAACTACAATAAAAAGCAAAAAAAAAAAAATACGATTTTAGTTCTTATGCTTGGTCTTTGATCCATTTTGAGTTAATGGCTGTTAATCTGCAAAGGTTTTTGTAACAAAATACTGTAGGCTGGTAAAACAAGTTTCTTTCTTTCTTCAGTTTTAGAAGGCAGTCTAGTATCATGGTGATAGTATGGCTAATTTCTGATCAGGGCTCTCTCTCTGGATCCTGTATGTCTTCCTTCTTGCTATGTCTTCAGGGCAGTGGAAAATGAGACAGCTCTGGTTTCTTCTTTTATAAGGGTACCAACACCATCATGATGGCCTATACTCATGATTGAACTTATTTCCCCTCCCCACACCCCCAGGAAGACCTATCTATAAACACCATCACTTTGGGATTATAGCTTTATTCCGTGGATTAGGGGTGGAGGAAGAAACAGATATTCATTCTAGCATCATGCTTGCTTTTGGTTTGGGTCATAGGTTTAATTTCCTTTATTTTGCCCTGTGGTTGTCCCAGTGACATCCCATGAAGAGACTGTTCTTCCCCTGCTGAATAGTTTTTGATATAACTGCTGAAAAATCAATTTACTAGAAATGTTTGTGTTTTGATTCTAAATTCTCTTCTGTTCATCTATATTTAAGTTTGTGTCAATCATCTCACATTCTTTTTGTTTACTGTAGCCTTACAATAAGTTTCAAAGTTGGCAAGTTTGAATACTTCAACTTTGTTCATCTTATTTAATATCACTTTTGTGTTTAGTGTCATCTTAAATTCTGAGTGACTTCCCCCACCCCGATTTTGCAAAAACAAAACAAAACAAAAAACAAAGCAAAACAAAACAAAAACCAGCCATGTATATTGCCTTTTCGACAGCTCAAACTCTTCTGATCCGTAAATACCAGATGTTTTTTTCAGTATTTCTTTATAGTTTCAGTATACGGATCTCATATATCAACTTGTTAAATTTTTCCTAAGTATTTTACTCTTTTATTTTACTTTTTTATATTTAAGCATTCCTCTTTGTTTCCCTTTATCTATCTATCTGTCTATCTATCTATCTGTCTATCTATCTATCTATCTATCTATCTATCTATCTATCTATCTATCTATCTATCTGTTTATTTATTTATTTTTAATGTGTAATAGGTGTTTTGTCTGCATGGGTGTCACATGTACAGTGCCTGCAGAGTCCAGAAGATGGTATCAGATGCCCTGGGACTAGAGGTGTAGATGGTTGTGAACCAGTATGTGAATGCTTGGAATCAAACCTGGATCCTCTGTAAGAGCAATATTTGTACTGAGCTGCTGTGCAATTGCTTTGGTGACTAGACTTTTACTATTTCTGATGCTACTGGAAGTGGGTAGTTTTGTAGCTATGGTATGTGAGGGCACCCATATACTTATTGTTTATATACCACACAGATGTAACACAAATACACACACACACACACATGTACATACCAAATATTACACATAAAATATGCTTGTAGCTGTTGATGAGAGTTGGTAATAAAAAGTTTTCTGGCTTCCTGACAGAATTTATATAGATGAATGATCTGAGAACTCTCTACATTTCTTTCCTTTAGTATTATAAGAGTATTTTCTCTGAGGTCACTTGTGGCCATCTCTGTTCTCCCAGGCTTTGGGAAGTGGTAAACAGAAAGAGAAAAATCTTAGAATCTGGATTCAGGCTCTGATGGTGAACTTCCTGGCTGGAAGTTCCTGCCTGGATGATCTTAGCTAAAGAGGCCATTTTGTTATTTTGTTAGCTTGAGATTTGCTAAATGGGAAAACCAAAATCTGCTTCACGGAGTTCTGAGAATTAAATAAGTCATCATTATATGAGTTCTTTATACTAAGATATGAAGGAAGGTACACTGTCTGGATGATTCCTGAAAGCATCCGCCGTATTTCCTTCATTCCTTAAGAAGGAATACATGAACACAGTGGAGCATCTATCCTTATTTCATGTTGGAGCATCTTCTGGGTATATACTCAGGAGTGGTATAACTGGGTCTTCTGGTAGTGCTATGTCTAATTTTCTGAGGAACCGCCAAACTGATTTCCAGAGTAGTTGTACAAGCTTGCAATCCCACCAGCAATAGAGGAGTGTTCCTCTTTCTCCACATACTCTCCAGCATCTGCTGTCCCCTGAGTTTTTCATCTTAACCATTATGACTGGTGTGAGGTGGAATCTCAGGGTTGATTTGATTTGCATTTCCCTGATAACTAAGGGTGGTGAACATTTCTTTAGTTGCTTCACAGCCATTCGAGTTTCCTCAGTTGAGAATTTTCTGCTTAGCTCTGTACCCCATTTTTAATAGGATTATTTGGTTCTCTGGAGTCTAACTTCTTGAGTTCTTTGTATGCATTGAATATTAGCCCTCTATTGGATTTAAAGATCTTTTCCCAATCTGTTGGTTGCCGTTTTGTCCAATTGACAGTGTCCTTTGCCTTACAGAAGTTTTGCAGTTTTATGAGGTCCCATTTGTTGATTCTTTTTCTTAGAACATAAGCCTTTTCTGTTCAGGAAATTTTCCCCTGTGCCCATGTGTTCAAGGTTCTTCCCCACTTTCTCCTCTATAAGCTTCAGTGTATCTGGTTTTATGTGGAGGTTCTTGATCCACTTGGACTTGAGCTTTGTACAAGGAGATAATAATGGGTCGGTTTGCATTTTTCTACATGCTGACCTGCCTTATTTATAATATCCAGAAGCTGGAAAGAACCCAGATGTCCTTTGTCAGAGGGATGGATACAGAAAATGTGGCACATTTACATAATGAAGTACTGCTCAGCTATTAAAAACAATGAATTCATGAAATTTTTAGGCAAATGGATTGAACTAGAAAGTATCATCCTGAGTGAGGTAACCCAATCACAAGGGAACACACGTGATATGCACTCACTGATAAGTGGATATTAGCCCAAAAGCTCAGAATAAACAAGATATAATTTACAGACCACATGAAGCTCAAGAAGAAGAAAGACCAATGTATGTGTGCTTCAGTTTTTTTCTGAGAAAAGGAACAAAATACATGCAAGGAGCAATTATGGAGACAAAGTGTGGGGCAGAGACTGAAGGAAAGGCCACCCAGAGACTGTACTACCTGGGGATTCATCCTATCAACAGTCACCAAACCCTGACACTATTGTGGATGCCAAGAAGTGCTTGCTGAAAGGAGTTTGATATGGCCATTTCCTGAGGGGTCCTGCCAGAGCCTTACAGATACAGAGGCAGATGCTAGTAGCCAACCACTGGACTGAGCATGGCGTCCCCAATAGAGGCGTTGGAGGGAGGACTGGAGGAGCTGAAGAGGTTTGCAGGCAAGAATGTATTCAATAAAAAAAAGAAAAAAGAATACATGAGTTTGAAAGATTTAGCTATTGTGTTTATTCTATGAACTCATACTCTTAGTAAAATTCAATATTAGGAACAATAGTAAATGTGCAAAATACTTGTGTTGTATGTGGACATATATTGTTTTTTTTCTGTAATAAATGAGGGGTCAGTGTTCTTACATTTTGGCCATGGAATACCGAAGAGCTAACTGGACAAATTGGTAGCCAATCATGGCTCCTTTCTTAGGACAATCATAGACAAAGACCACTATGATATTTTTTTCCAATGAAAGTGAATGATGTGGATACATTTTGCTACAAACACACAGTCAATGGGAGCACCAGAAGCTGCTCACATACTTGGTATTTGTGAGTGGTTCTTAACTAGCTCTACCTGAACATTTTTTTTTTAAATATTTTTTTTTCCTGAACATTTTAATGATGGACATTTTTCTTGGTTACTTAACATCCCTTCAGCATCCATCAGGCTTAGGATGCTAAACTCAAAATAAGACTCTCGTTTTGTGTTTGTTTTATAGATACATAACTTTTTAAACAGTTCTGTTACAATGTGAGACTTTGATTTCTCTGAAAAAGAAAATATGTTTGAAAATATCCTGTGTGATTGAGGTAAGCGAAACCAATAAGATGTCTCGGACATGGTTCAGAGGGTGCAAATGCATTCCATATGACATGCGAGTCTCACTAAGTAGGAGCGTCCTAGGAGTTTTGACAGATGGTTTAGTAAAGCAGCTCTTTTGGAGGAGCCCAAGCCCCAGGTATTAGTGAGCCTGTTTGATCAGAGGAATTGGAAGTGGCTTAAAGAATGCTGTGCCTGGAAGAAATAGCATGATCCAAGAAGAACATTTGAAAGAAGTTAAGTTTTTTTCTAAGCTTACTTGTCTTGTGTAGAGGTCCCATTGACAATCTACTCCTGGCAAACGCATCCCTATAGAACATAGATGAAGGAGATTTTCTTTATTGATGGGGGTTGGTAAACAAATAGGATGAATGTAATGAACTTAAAGGGAGTTATCGAAAATTACATGTGTATCCTTGTATGTGGATTTGAGAAGGGAAATAGACAAGTGAGTTCTGTTCTTCCCTTGGGTGTTATGTATTGTTTTGTGTAAAGAAGTAGTGTTGGCATCTCCATGCCTTACTCCCCTTTGTGAAATCCTTCTCCCAATCTGTATGACAGCTGTTTGTGAGCAAGACATCTCTCCACCTTTAAAATGAAAACAAGGAGTTGTACTCCTCTTTCTGAACAAGAACACATGAACTTTTTTGATTTATTAGCAAGTGCTGGCAATGATTCATATCTGCTAGTGACTGAGGCTGGGAAGAGAAATGAGAATTAAAAAAATGTTTAGAGAAACCAAAGATCTGAAAGAGTATCGATTGAATTCATATCATAGGAGAAATCATCAGGGGCTATAAAATTGATTTGCATGGGTTGGCAGTGACTCAGTTTAGAACTTATTTTTCACCAAAGAACATTTTGGAGGTAAATTAATCAGAGTCAGGAGGGTGTGTTCAGTTAACAAGCCCAACATCTCAGTGACTGAGACACATCAGTTTGTTTCTTGAACCTGCTTTGTACTTAAGAGCCAAGTCTGAAGAAGGGTTCAGCGTTTTTCCAGCTGAGGAACATTTGGGTGTGCAACTTTGGCTGCCATAAAGGAAGAAGAGAGAGTTTAAGGTCTTGTATTGACAAAGACTCCTGTCCAGGTCAATCTGTTCAAATCTATTGAATACTGAGTCAAATGACCTAGTCTATCTTCCAGAGGATAGGGAATATATCCTGTGTTGTAAGGGAAGGGCAAAAAGAGCCCAATACAAACTCTACTGTGAGAAAGCAGAGAATAATAAAACATGAGAAGGGATAAACTTTTGTCATAAGGTAAAGGACCTTGGAATATTTCCCAGACCATCTTAGGATAAGATACAAACTGGTTGCCCTGGTTGGTAGGTACACATGACCTTTGGCTTCTGTCTGCTTATATGACTTTATCTTCTCTTGCTCTTGACAACTTTCTTTAACTTTTGGATCTTTTCTCTTCTTAATGTGAACCAAGCTGGTACTTCCTCCAATGATCTTATATTCACTGTTCATTCTGTCTAGGATGCTCGCCTTCTCCTCAAACATATGCCTTCTACTCATACAGTATTTGGCCATCATCTTCTCAGAGAAAACCTACTCATCAGTCCAAATAAACCACAGTTCCTAGCTATTTCCTACCTATGTAATTGTTGCATTTAAGTTTTCCCTCTCTGCTCCTCTCCCTCCTCCTCTCCCTTCTCCTCTCCCTCCTCCTCTTCCTCCATTCCTTTTCTTAAGTTGTGGTGCTGGAGCCTGAGCTTATGACCTTGCTTATCTAGCAATGTGCTCTATCTAACACATCCTCAGTTTTTATGCTAGAATGTGCAATCATATGACATTTCCATATTTACTTGTCTCTTTTTAAGGTTGCTTTCCTTCACTGCAGTATGGTCATTAGACTAAGGATCTTGGTTATCTACTTCACCAGTGTATCTCCAAGATGCAGGAACCATCTAAGAATTTTTCATTCAATAAATAAATTCAGAAAGGGCTGTCCAGAGTGCTATGGAGGCTGTAACCACCCAAAATGCCCTCATGGATGTAGAAATAGGTACTTTCTACATCAACAGCCACACCAAGGAAAGATCTCCAAGACCAATCAGAAGACCTTGGGTGCTCATACAAAACTACAAAAGATCAATTAACTTAGGCACTATGACAACTTTGGGTTCGATGAATAACTTATGTATCCATAAATGAAATATTGGCATCTCCACCCTTGGGAATTATGGCTAGCTACTGATGAGGACCCTATCAGCCTTAGCTTCTTGCTATTCATGTGGTTCTCTTATTTCCTCTCATTGAATCCATGTTGGCCTTGTGCGACCAATGGAATATGGCAGAGATGACTCTAAAATCTTAGATAACTTGCTCTGGAGGAATCTGGCTCTGATATTTTGAGCATATTGAAGTAGGCTTGTGTAGACATCCATATAAAGCAGAATTGGGACACCAGGCAAAGGCCAGCACTGTTTGGCCACTAAAGTGAGCAAGTTACCTTTGGAAGTAGACCTTCCAGTGCTCAGAAGCCTTCTGAAAGAACTTGAGCTTATATGGCTCAATTAAGCAGAGTTATAGAGCCTGCAAGAAACAAGAAATGATTATAGTCTTAAGTCACTAAAATTTGGAATGATTTGTAATACATGCAGACTAACTAGAACATTGAGATGTCTTCCAATTCTCAAAGGTTTTCTATTCTCAGGGATACCCATTCTCTTTTAGAGTAGAAGAGAGAGATTTCAAGAGAGGCGAGAAAGAAGAATGTTCTGGCCCTAGCCAGTCAGGTGAAGCAAACCACCATACCTGCCATGGGGTAGCAGATATTTGAGACACAGGACCATCATATACACCTGCTTTGCAAAGCAACTGGAGAGCAATGTAAACATGATTGGATAGCTCAGTAAAACAATGCCCAATGGCATGTTAGCTGCTGTGTCCACACAAACAACTAATGGCTGATTTCTTTTTTTTTTTTTGTTTCTTTTAGAATAATGTGTTGGATGTGGGAAGGCTTAAAATGTAAAACTACAAGGCATAAGTTAGACTTTTGTTTTTCTGGAACAAGGACACGATGCAGGCTTAATAGGTTTTCTTCTTTTTTTTTATTTTTTTATTTTTTTTAATTTACATTCCAAATCACTTCCCCTTTCCCGTTTCCTCCCTCCCCGAAAGTCCCATAAGCCCCCTTCCCTCCCTCTTTTCTCCATTCAACGCCCTCTCGTTACTCTGTCCTGGCGTTCCCCTACATCCAGTCTTTCCAGGACCAGGGGTCTCTCCTTCCAGCTTTTTAGAAATCTATTGATATGCGGATTGTGTCTAGGGTATTCCGAGATTCTGGGTCAATATCCCCTTATCAGTGACTGCATACCATGTGTGTTCTTTTGTGATTGGGTTACCTCACTAAGGATGATATTTTCAAGTTTTGACCATTTGCCTAGGAATTTCGTGAATTCATTGTTTTTAATTGCAGAGTAGTATTCCATTGTGTAGATATACCACATCTTCTGAATCCATTCCTCCGTTGAGGGACATCTGGGTTCTTTCCAGCTTCTGGCTATTATAAATAAGGCTGCTATGAACATAGTGGAGCATGTGTCCTTATTGCATGCAGGTAAAGTCTCTGGGTATATGCCCAGGAGTGGTATAGCCGGATCCTCCGGGAGTGTCATGCCCAGTTTTCTGAGGAACCGCCAGACTGCTTTCCAGAGTGGTTGTACCAGCCTGCAATTCCACCAGCAGTGGAGGAGTGTTCCTCTTTCTCCACATCCTCGCCAACAACTGCTGTCTCCTGTGTTTTTGATCTTAGCCATCCTGACTGGTGTGAGATGGAATCTCAGGGTTGTTTTGATTTGCATTTCCCTAATGACTAAGGATGATGAACATCTCTTTAGGTGCTTCTCAGCCATTAGATATTCTTCAGGTGAGAACTCTTTGTGTAGCTCTGTACCCCATTTTTTAATAGGGTTACGTGCCTCTCTGGAGTTTAACTTCTTAAGGGACTAGACAAGGCTGCCCTCTCTCTCCATATCTTTTCAATATAGTACTTGAAGTTCTAGCTAGAGCAATTAGACAACAAAAAGAGGTCAAAGGGATACAAATTGGAAAGGAAGAAGTCAAACTATCACTATTTGCAGACGATATGATAGTATACATAAGCGACCCAAAGAACTCCACCAGAGAACTCCTACAGCTGAAAAACGACTTCAGCAAAGTGGCCGGATATAAAATCAACTCAAGCAAGTCAGAAGCCTTCCTATACTCAAAGGATAAGCAGGCTGAGAAAGAAGTAAGAGAAATAATACCCTTCACGATAGCCACAAACCATATTAAGTATCTTGGCGTGACTCTAACCAAACAAGTGAAAGATCTGTATGACAAGAACTTCAAGTCTCTGAAGAAAGAAATTGAAGAAAACCTCAGAAGATGGAAAAATCTGCCATGCTCATGGATTGGCAGGATTAATATAGTAAAAATGAGCATCTTACCAAAAGTAATACACAGATTCAATGCAATCCCCATCAAAATCCCAACTCAATTCTTCATAGAGTTAGAAAGAGCAATTCAAAAATTCATCTGGAATAACAGAAAACCCAGAATAGCTAAAACTATTCTCAAGAGTAAAAGAACCTCTGGGGGAATCAGTATCCCGGCCTCAAGCTGTACTACAGAGCAATAGTGTTAAAAACTGCATGGTATTGGTACAGTAACAGACATGTAGATCAATGGAACAGAATTGAAGACCCAGAAATGAATCCACACTCCTATGGTCACTTGATCTTTGACAAAGGAGCTAAAACCATCCAGTGGAAAAAAGATAGCCTTTTCAACAAATGGTGCTGGCTCAGCTGGAGGTCAACATGCAGAAGAATGCAAATTGACCCATCCTTATCTCCTTGCACTAAGCTCAATTCTAAGTGGATCAAAGATCTCCACATAAAACCAGACACACTGAAACTAATAGAAGGGAAACTAGGGAAGAACCTTGAACATATGGGCACAGGGGAGAATTTCCTGAACAGAACTCCAATAGCTTATGCTCTAAGATCAAGAATAGACAAATGGGACCTCATTAAATTACAAAGTTTTTGCAAGGCAAAAGGCACTGTCAAAAAGATAAAGCGGCAACCAACTAACTGGGAAATGATCTTTACCAACCTTACATCCAACAGAGGGCTAATATCCAAGATATACAAAGAATTCTTCTTTTTTTTTAATTGAATATATTCTTCATTTACATTTCAAATGTTATACCCCTTCCCGGTTTCCCCACTCCTCGAAAACCCCCAACCCATCCTCCCACCTCCTGCCTCCAAGAATATGCTCCTCCACCCAACCCACTCCCATGACCCCCACTCGATTTCCCCACACTGGGGCCTTTATTGAGCCTTCACAGGACCAAAGACCTCTCCTCCCACTGATGCCCAACATGGCATTCCTCTGCCAATCTTTTGGC
The DNA here is from genome assembly GCA_036184795.1 of Tokudaia tokunoshimensis. NCBI lineage: Eukaryota > Metazoa > Chordata > Mammalia > Rodentia > Muridae > Tokudaia > Tokudaia tokunoshimensis. The sequence continues at coordinate 56,294,266 of BTHU01000009.1, read as the reverse complement.
TGGAACCATATGTACCACTTGGTTGATGGCTTAGTCCCTGGGAGCCCTGGGGCATCTGGTTGGCCGACATTGTCGTTCTTCCCATGGGGCTGCAACTCCCTCCCCCCAGCTCCTCCAGCTTGCCCTCCAGCTCCTCTATAGTGAACTCCACGCTCAGACCAATGGTTGGCTGCTAGTATTCACCTCTGTATCTGTAAGTCTCTGGCAGGGCCCCTCCAAAAGATAACCATAAATGACTCCTTTCGGTACACACTTTTTGTCATCCATAGTAGTTTCGGGGTTTGGTGACTGTTTATAGGATGAATCCCCAGGTAGGACAGTCTCTGGATGGCCTTTCCTTCAGTCTTGGCTCCACTATTTGTCTCCCTAGTTGTTCCTGCAATTATTTTGTTCCCTTTCTCAGAGGAACCAAATCACCCCCACTTTGGTCTACCTTCTTTGTGATCTTCCTGTGGTCTGTGAATTGTAACATGTTTATTTTGAGCTTTTGGGATAATATCCACTTATCAGTGAGTGCATACCATGTGTGATCTTTTGTGATTGGGTTACTTCACTCAGGATGATTCTTTCTAGTTCCATCCATTTGCCTAAGAATTTCATGAATTCATTATTTTTAATAGCTGAATAGTACTTCATTGTGTATATATACCACAATTTCTGTATCCATTCCTCTGTTGAAGGACATCTGGGTTCTTTCCAGCCTCTGGCTATTATAAATAAGGCTGCTATGAACATAGTGGAGCATGTGTCCTTATTGCATGTTGGAGCATCTTTTGGGTACATGCCCAGGATCTGCTAACCTTAAGGGACCTGTGACAGAAACAGTGTCACTTTATATATATAAACTGGCATTTCAATGGTTTTCCTTGGAGATTTTCCTTTCAATTTTCCTTGAAAAGTCAACCTAATGTACACATGTGCAGATGCCTGACCTTTGACTTCCCCAGGAAGTAATCTTCCAGTTTGTAAACTACTATTGGGCTATAAGGCTTCAAGGAACTAAAAATGTGTGTTCATGTGCTTGAAGTGTTAAATCTCTTGTGGCCACCTTTGATCCCTCCACTTCTGATGTAATATGCTTATCTTGGTGTATTTCTGAAAGTCTCTGGGATATCAGTATGAAGGAGAGTCCTTGTTCTAGTTTGCTTTCTGTTTCTGTGATAAACACTTTGACAAAGCAACTTGGGCAGGAAAGTGTTTTCTTCACCTTTTAGGTTAGGGTCTATAGCTGAGGAAAGCCAAGGCAGGAACTCAAGGCAGGATTACGGAAGTTGGAAATAAAGGGGAGAACATAGAGGAACACTGCACACTGACTTGTTCTTAGACTCACATTCAGCTACCCGTGTTATGTAGCCAAGGCTCACCTGCATAGGGTTGTTACTCCCACAGTGGGCTGGGCCCTCCTACATCAATCAGCATTCAATAAAATGCCTCCACAAACATGCTCAATTTGATGAAGATGATTCTTCCCTGAAGTTCATTCTTTCCAGGTGACTCTAGGTTTGTTTCAAATTAACAATTGAGGATAACTAGGGCAGTCTTCCAGCATTTACTCTTTTTTATCTGAAGATTCAGATATGGCTTGTATTAAATGATCTGGTTTCTGATCCAGTCTCCATAGAATCTGAAACAGATGTTGTCTCTACTTGCACTTTCAAGCTATTGCTTTTACTTCTGTGACATTTTAATAAAACTACACCCATACCTCCCTTTTCACATAGCAGCTCCTTTGACCTCTTCTGGGCACCTACATGAATATTCTGAGTCTTGTTCATTGAGTACATTCTTTTTCCTAATATCTAGGCTAAACTTTTCCTCCCTTAGCTGAAGGCTTTTTGTCCCCCATTTTTGAAACTACAGTTATTCCCTTTCCTCACTGAAGACTAAACTTTATACCTAATAGCTAGAATGTCAAACAAACATTAATCTTGTCTCCTACTTCTTTACAGATGGAGGAATGCCCAAAAGCAATTTCACTTTAGACAGCAGAAGTGTTTATTTAGTGTTCTTTAACCTCTGATTCATCTTCTCAAATCATCTTGGATTAAGCTTTATTTCTCAAAGATGCCAACAGCATAAGACTCCATGTTGAAACTTCATAACCATTCAATATGCCTACATTTTATTTTAAATTATGTCTCCCCTAACCCAAGCACTTACTGTAAAAAGGACACTTATATACTTGCAAAGGACCATTACGTGCCTCAGCAATACATGTAGCAGGTTTGAAATGTTCTCTGCATAGATAGAGTCTACTCTAAGACCGCTTAATATGCAAAAGATTCATACTTTCCAAAGAGCTATGTGAGGAGCAATTGTTCACATCCAGGCAAACATTCCCACTTTCTCCTACTCCAAACACACATATACTCAGGCCAGTCACACTGGAATTCCACCTTTAGGACTGTATCCCTTTGGGATAACTAGCTCAAGAGTTTAATGGAGGTCTTCTAGGAGGACATTGATGTTCTTGATAAGTTCTTTCATGCTTTTTGTTACTCAATTAGTGAATGGAATGGAAACAAGAGGAACTAGAAGTAGAACAAGTTAGTACTTTGAATCAGCAGTCATTTCTTATTCTTCAAAGAAGTTCATTGAGATCTTAGTTTCAAACTAGTGGGAGTTTTAATGGGGAAGATGAAATTGTAAAGGGTTTTGGCATGGGGTCATTATGATGAGCAAAGGACAGTTTTCAAGTGAGTGGAAGGACTAGGTAGTGGAAGGGACTTCACTAAGGAGTCAGAAAGAGTTAAGCATCTGCCCTCCATACCAACTGTCATGTTTGTGACATCTTTGTTTATTTTTCTACCACCTTTGAGACATTTTGAAAATTGTGTTGAGGTGACTGGCTTGTTCATCTCCAGTGAAGGTTTTGAGAAGGTTTTGACACACAGGGTTGGGTATCATAATATGGGATGGAACTGCTGGATACAATTCCATTCTGCCAGCCATACACATTTCAAAAGTGAAATAAAAAGTCAAATTAAATACTTTATAGGTTAAGTATTTTTAACAATGCAAAACGGCAGTAGATTGTAAGGGGTTAAATCCTGAGATGCTTTTTGCTTATAGGAATGAAGCTAAAAGGATTAAGAAACACTGTTCTAGATGCAGGGTTGCAAACTTTATGAAGAAATAAAAAGGAGCTTGATGGCCCAGAGATAGGAAGTAATTTCAAACTGTCTGCAGAGAGAAATGGTGTTGATTATGGTGGATTTTCTAAGTATTTGTTTACAGTGTTGCAAGCACCATGCTTAATTCTTTGCATAATTTATTATTTAATCTCTACAACAACTATGCTAGGAATTATTATTCTTATTTTTCAAATTAAAACATTTAAATTTTTAATTAAATAATTAAGAGGGGTGAAGTAAATTGCCCGAGGTGGCAGAGCTAGGAAATAGAAGAGGCAGAACTTGAATCCTGGCCTGATAACCTGAGAAAAGGACATATATTTCTTTTGATTCCTATTGAAGTAGGCTTCAGCAAGCTGGAAAATTCCCCATTAGATGGAGTCATCTTTTTTGACTATCCTTTAAATAGTTGAAAATCGATACCTTCTTGCAAAATATCTTTGCAGATAACATTGTACTTTTTGAAATGTCTACCATGTTTATTTAAAGATGCATACACTGAGACTGGGCTTGGGAGATAGCTCAGCCACTAAAGCCTGAAAACCCGAATTGGATGCCTACCATCCATGTCAACAGCTGGAAGACAGCTGGGCATTCAGTGGCATCTGCTTTAATCACACTGCTGGAAAGGTAAGAGACTGGCCGGCAAGTCCAGGAGAATGGATGATCCTAGACTCACCGAGAGACCTTATCTCAGAAAGTAATGTTAGAGAGTGATTGTTAACCTCTGGCCTGTATACACACACACACACGCACACATACACACACACACACACACACACACACACACACACACACACACACAAACCACAGAGTCATCCAAGCCAGACAGTACTGTGACATCTGATTTGTAGCCTTCAGCATTATAGACCCTCAACAGATAAATTTGAGAAGACTTCTTACAATATGGATGGAGCAGATCTGACTATTAATTCCCAAATGTAGGTTACAAATGAACATTTATTAAATAATAGAGAGAAGAAAGAAAAAGAATAGGAAATCATACTCCTGAATCAATATTCAAGCACCTTTACATAAATTGGATAGTTCTTAAAGATATCCATTAGAAGATTCTTCCCCAATTCCCTTCTGTTTACCACATAATGTATTTTATATCTGGACCTTCTCATGTGTTATATTGAATAAAACTATATGCTTTATTCACTTATTTAGCCAATTTTTATTTTTTTCATTTGATATTTTCTTTATTTACATTTCAACGTTATCCCCTTTCCCGGTCGACCCCCCCCAACCCCCCTATCCATCCCCCCTCCCTGTGCTTCTATGAGGGTGTTCCCTACACACACACACACTGCCCCCTCCCTGCCCTGGCATTCCCCTACACTGGGGCATCGAGCCTTCACAGGACCAAGGGCCTCTCCTCCCATTAATGCCTAACAAGGCCATCCTCTGCTACATATGCAGCTGGAATTTGGCCAGTTTTTAAATGTTGATTTCAAGTACATTCTGCTTTTTTTTTAAAAAACCAGGTGATATATATGTATTTTCTATTGATAGATATCTTTCATAAATAGCCAATTATAGACCTTTTACTTGCACTCAGCAGCAAGTTGTCTTGCTTTTGAAGATGGTGGTGCAGAGAAGGTTCCTCTGAGGGAGCCTTAGACCTTAAGGCATATATGGTAATTTACTTGGAGAGTGGTCTCAGGGGAGGATGGGTGAAGTACAGCAGAAAAGCTGGAAGACACTGCTTTCTGGGCAAAGGAACCTCCTTGGGAACTTCTTGAGCTTTTGTGATGATGTATCATCACAGGTGATCCACAAGAAGCAAGATGAGGTATTTTTAACAAAGACAGTTTGAGGGCTAAGCCTTGTTAAAGCGTATATTAGAGGTAGGGAAGATGGACCAGTGAGTAATGTGCATGCTGTGTAAATGTGAGAACCAAAGGTCAGATCCCCAGAATTTATGTAATCTCTGGGAAGGTCTGTAAGCCTACCTTTAACCCTGGCCTTTTGGAGGTAGAGAAGGAGGTCCCTGAGAAATCTGGACAGTTAGACTAGTCAAACTGGGAAACTCTGGATTCAAGTGAGAAACCCCGCCTTAATTTAAACCAACAGAGACCAATCTAGAATGCATCGGGTGTCAACCTCTAGCCTCTACATGTGCATGCACACTGGCCAAGATGTATGCCTACATACATGTAGGCATTCACATCACACATATATAGTCTTTGCAAAAATGAGAACCAGATGTGTATTAACGGTTTGGTTATAGTCTTGGCATACATTTCATAAAGTATCTAATGCAGAAAGTGGTGAGAAGATTCTTATTTGTTCTAAGTTCCAGTTTGTGTGTGTAAGTTTAGACCATACAAACTGACAGGTGCTTGGACATACTTATAGAGTGTTACTGGCACCTGGTCTCTATTTGTGCACTAGACATGATTAAAAAATCAGTGCCAATACTTTAAAATAGTGAAAAATCAACCTGGAGCTAATTTCTGAATTTAGAAGATACTTTGAATCTGCTTTGCGATTCATAGGAATATAAGCAAAAGTAATTGTGGTTCTGCAGACACGGAATCTTTTTGCTTTGACATAGAATCTTGTAAAGCCCCATAAGTTCTGGAGATTGGAAAAGACTCCATGATGACCAAAACTTGAGAGGATTATCACTGTCCATGGGCACAATTTGATTGTTTTGGGTATGAAACAATTGGGCATGAAAAGACATAGGGTGGCCCATCTATCTACAGAAAGTGGGACCCGCTGATTTCTGTTTTCATGCTTTGACAGGCTGTGCATCAGTCTTTTCATTTATAAACCTGACCCCTTGCAGCATCTGTCCATTTGCAGTTCTGTTCCTCATCCCCTGCAGCTACTAAGGGATAATGATCTGAAGTGATAGGCAAGAGTCTGACAGAGCCCATAATTAAAAGGACCCGATATATATATTTTTTCAAATACGTTTTCCGCTTTTTCTCTAAGAATGATGGATTGGACTTCAGACCAAATGCTTCAAGTAGCTCCATGAAGTGAGAACTCACAGTGACCACCCTGCCTCTTTGTCACCATCGCCTAGTTAGGAAGGGTCATCGGGTGGAAGGGAGACTAGAATCACAGCAGAGCCAAGAGCTTGTGGGAAAAGTCTTGGTGTAATACTGAAGTTGTTGCTCGCAACAGTAAACCACAGGGAAAATGCTGAAGGGTCAGAACAGAAGAACAACTCGAGGTTATTAGCCAATGGGATGTAGTCATCGCAATGCTGAAATAGCACCAAGATAGATGCAGTCACTGAGAGAAAGCTGTGGAAGGTAGAAAGTTTCCGATGCTAGAGAACATGATTATGGAAGACAAAATACACACTGTAGCTGGATGAGGTGGAAGACATGTGTAGTCTCAGTGTTTTGGAAGCTGATGCAGGAGGATTGTGACTTTAAGGACAGCCTGGGCTATGTAGTTATATCTTATCTCAGAAAATTGCATGCTGAAATGCAGAAGGGTAAAGAGACACATGCAACTTACTTTCAATTTGTTAAAGATAATCAGATAGTTACATACAAATAGAGCAGTAGGCAGTTATAGAGAAGGAGAAAGGGAAGAGAGGGAGGAAAGAATGAAAAAATATGCAGATATGCAGAGTAAATGATGGTGAGTAAGTATATGTTATAATAATAAGTATGTTAGTAACAGGAGGCATCATCCTTCAGCTTTTCTCAATGTTTGAAATTCAAAGTTGACAGATGCACGTACACATACAGACACTGATGAATACACACACACACACACACACACACACACACACACACACACACAGAGAGAGAGAGAGAGAGAGAGAGAGAGAGAGAGAGAGAGAGAGAGGGAGAGAGAGAGAGAGATAGAGATATTCATCCTGAGTATTGCTGCCTCAGCCATATTACTTCACCATCATCTCCTAGCCACCCCTGAGCCCCATATCTAACCAACTACAGAAAATCTTTGATGTTCAATCCCTTGCACTTCCTCTAAGACATGGGGTCTCAACATGTGGGTCCCAACTCCTTTGGGGGTGAGAATGACCTTCTCACAAGGGTCACCTAAGACCATTCAAAACCCCACAGACATTTGCATCACAATTCATAGTACTAGAAAAATGACGGTCATAACATAGCAACGAAAATAATTTTATGGCTAGGGGTAACCACAAAATAAGGAATTGTATCACAGGATTGCAGCATTAGGAAGGTTGAGAACCCCTTGCCCTAAGACATTCGGGAACTGAGTCTGCTCTGATGCTTCCCGTTTCTTCCTATGGAGGCTGTGACTCCTATGATGTCAGAGAACGTGGATCTGGAGGGCGGAGGCTGTCCCTTTGAGACTCAGGATGTTGCTAGTGAGTGTGTTACTTGTTAAGGATTTGCTGAGGCTGGGTCCCTAGGTTCTGATATCCCCCCACACTTTCCTATTGCTGGTCTTTGCTTAGCACAGATGTTTCTGCTGGTGGCTCAGAGGATGGAGAGCCCTCCCTTGTATCTTTTCCAGCATGTGAAAAAATTCTGATTTTAAGTTTTTAAGTACGGATGTCCTACTTATCTTTCTTTCTTTCTTTCTTTCTTTCTTTCTTTCTTTCTTTCTTTCTTTCTTTCTTTCTTTCTTTCTTTCTTTCTTTCTTTTAAGGAAATATACCCAATCACAAAAGAACACACATGGTATGCAGTCACTGATAAGTAGATATTAGCCCAGAAGCTCGTAATACCCAAAACACAATTCGCATATCAATTAACTCCCAAGAAGAAGGAAGGAGAGGCCCCTGGTCCTGGAAAGACTTGATGCAGCAGTGTAGGGGAATACCAGGACAGAGAAGCCGGAGGGGATTGACTGGGGAACAGGGGGAAGGGAAGAGGGCTTATGGGACTTTTGGGGAGGGGGGAACCTGGAAAGGGGAAATCATTTGGAATGTAAATAAAGAATATAGAAAATAAAATAAACAAAACAAAAAAATCTAATGATGTCCTCCCAAGGTGTTAATTGACTCACACATTTGCTTTCAAAGAGGCGAGGGAGCTGTGGACACATCAATGTGAAATGTAATGTTGCATTACCAAAAATGGAACAATCCCATGCCATAAAGCAAGAGAAGCTACAGGGCAGTGTAGAAAGTGTATAGGCTTGTATCATAATAATGACAGGGCCTTTCAAACATTAACATATATACCTGGGGGCTTGCTAGAATGTAGTTTCAAACTGACAGTCTGTAGTAGAGCTCAAAAATTCTATGTGTGTGTGTGTGTGTGTGTGTGTGTGTGTGTGTGTGTGTGTGTGAAAGTCAGACTTTAAGTGTCTTCTTCTATCACTGTCTACTTTCTAAATTCAGACAGGCTCTCTCACTTGAGCCCAGATCTGGCTGGCTCACACATCTAGCTTTCCAGTTTGCCAGGGGGATCCTTTGTCTCTGCCTCTCAGATGCTGGCACGACAGGTAGGGTGCAGGGCTGCCCAGCACTTAATGAATGCTGGAGATCTGAGCTGTAGCCTTCACAGCCGCATGGCAAGCATCTTTCCCACTGAATCCTTCCCTCGACCCAGAGATTCCACACTTCTCACCAGCTGCAGGTGATGCTTCGGTTTATGGGTAGCCCAAAGGGTAGCTGCTTTGGTCCTCCAGAGGGAGAAGGGCTTACTGCTGCCTAAAATGCCTCATGGGAGAAGAGTCTGGTTGAACTATGAAATGCTAGGAAGGAGAGTACAAGTGAATCATGAAGAGAGCATTTCATGTTGGGGGATGTGTCAATCAAATCAGCACGGAGAAGTTGAAGTTAATTTGCAGGAGACATCGTTGTGAAAGCCTTTGCACTGTGCAGGTCAGGAGGCACGTTTAGAACTGATATTTTGAGTACTTGGCTGAAGAGCAGAACCTAGACAGCAGAGATAAGGGAAGTGTGAGAGAAGACGGGTCTGACAAAGTTTGCTTAGACAAGGTTATCTTAGATGTCCACACATCCGTGACACACCATCATTATAACGACTTATTTTTGGGAGTGGGGTATTTGGATAAATCCTCCAAAGTACAGGGGAGTTATTCAAGGAGTATATTCTGCTTTCAAATTCTTTCTCTCAGCGCCTGCCAACTTGCTCAATTTGGGGAGCAGGCAAATTTCCTGTTCTCAAGCTACATTAGACAAGTGATCAACATTTAGTTATGTACCACCGAACTTAAATCAGAGGAAGATTAATTATCTAAAGACACGGGAAAAGCAGGTGGGATCTCACAAGGATGAGTTATGTGGATGTAAGGTTGTTAATTTAAAAGCAATAAATTCACGTTATCTAGAGGCGGGCCTTCCGTTGTCCTCTACAATTTTAACTGTGAACTTCCACAGGCAAGTATAGCTCTCATCTCTTATCAAAGAAACATCAGGTGGAGATCAGTACAGAAGGCCACAACTGGGAATGGGGTACCATGTAGAGAACAATTGGCTATGGAGTGCCTAACCCCCACAGATATAGCAACAACACGACCCCCTACACCTAAGGCTCAGAAGAAGACCATGATTTCTTCTAGAGAGTGTCTTCTTTAAAAAACCATAAATTGGAGGGAGGTAGGGAGGAGTTGGGAGTGAATATAATCAGAATATGTCTTCTGGAAATTTCAAAGGATTAATAAGATGTTATATTAAAAATAGACAAAAAGCGTAGTCTGCCTCTCTAGTGTATCAGTAGGACAGTATAAGGATTTGTGATGCTCTCATAGCTCTTTAGTAGCTGTTGGGATCTTTCCTCTTCCAAGTAAGCGAACGCAGGCAAGCAACAAATTACTAAGTCTCTATGAACAAGGTGATATGAATGAGCTTAGTAATAGTCTATTTCTAACTTTCCCCAATTCTCTCCTGTCTCTTCATGGGTCACAAAGGTAGGTGAAGTCCCCTTTAGGTATATCTGAGTGCAGACGGTGCTTGATATACATTCTACTCTGTCCCTTAATAACTCATGTCTCCAACTAGCCTTAAGGCACCAGGGTATATTTAGAGATAGGGTCTTTGAAAAGATGATTATACCCCTCCACCTCCCCTTTGCTTCTAAGAGGGTGTTCCCTCACCCCCACCTATCTACCCCCTCACACACACACCCCCTCCACATCATCTCCCCCAGCATCTTCCTTCCCTGGGGGAATCAAGTCTCTACAGGATTAGGCACATCCTTTTCCACTGAGGTCATACAAGGCAGTCCTCTGCTCTATATGTGCCAGGAGCTACAGACCAGCCTGTGTATGCTCTTTTGTTAGTGGTTTAATCTCTGGGAGGGGGTACTGGGAAGGGTGGCAACATTTGGAATGTAAATAAATAAAATGATAAAAAAGAGAAGTAAACTGTGAAAGAAAGACAATGTGATTATATTCAAATAAGTCCAGTAGGGCGAGGCTTCTCAAGGGAGAGTCACTGTTGTAGACCTATCGATTTTAGATGCATCTAGGGAGGAACGGAAAGCTTCATCTCTACAGCAAGAGCACAGAGGGTCAAGGTACCCAAGCTGCCTGCTTGCTCTCATCTCCTTTCTCCAGTCTTACCTAGTTCAGGACCTCCTGCTTTGGAAATAATGCCACCCACCATGAACAAAGTCTCCCTATATATTGATACAATTGATTGATTCAATCCACCGAATGCCTCAGTCCAGATATGATCACAGCCCAAACCAGGCTAGACAATTCCTCAATTGAAAGTCTCTTTCCTGGTGACTCTAGGTTGTTTCAAGTTGACAGTTAAAAACTTAACAACATAATCACCACAAATATCTTAAAACAACCAAAAAGCAGAAAAAAAAAACCCTTAAAAACCAACCAACGAAAAAAAAAATCAAAAACCAACGAAACAAAAAACCCAAAAAACCCAACCAACCAAAACCCCTCCAACCACCACCACCAACAACAACAAACTGCTAATAGCACATGGCTGCCACAATTACTCCACTTATGTATATATCAATCCAACAACCACTTAGTATCAATTGCCTATTACTGTTCTGAGAGCTAGGATATGCTCGTGTATATAGAATGAGCCTATATGCTAGAGGAGATATACATTTAACTTATTAGCTGTTGGAAGTATTTTGAGAAAAGTTAAAAAGCAGATTGAAGATACAGAAGGAGGTGGGATGAAGAAGGTAGAAAGGTCAGTAAGGTGGAATTCAAACACAGATAAGGGAGATCTAAGCACATATTTTGTTCTAAGGGTTTTGTAAGAACAGGAGATGGAAGAAAGTCTAAATCTGCAGAAAGCTGGGCATTTAAACTGAACCTTCAATATAACTAGGTAGGTGTTATAACCAGTATTATAATAAGTTATAATATTACAACAAATATAATACACTATATACTATAGCACATGTTATATAATGATAATTATAATAAATTATAATGTAATAAATATAATAAGTCATATATTATACTATGTTAAAATAAGTATAATAAGTTATAATATAATAATGTCTGGTTGGTATTCATAGCGTAATGGTTTGTATATGCTCAGCCCAGGGAGTGGCACTATTAGAAGGTGTGGCCCTGTTGGAGTAGGTGTGTCATTGTGGGTGTGGACTATAAGACCCTCATCCTAGCTGCCTGGAAGCAAGTATTCTCCCATTGTTGTTCTTGGTGATCATCCCACGGTACTGGCATCTCCAATACACTGGGGAACTTCCGTTGCAACTAGGCTTCACCAATAGCCTCTCATAGGCTCTCTTTATGGTGCCAAGCCTCAGATCCTTTGCATGACCCCTTCAGTCCTGGGCCATCAACTACAACTGAGGCTGCACCTTCACCAATGGCCTTCCATGGCCTCTCACAGTGCCAAGCCTCAACTGCTCTTCATGACTCCGTCATACCTTCAAAACCAGTACCACCTGGGTGACTCTTGCACAGTACCAAGTCCAGCTGTAGCACGAGGTACAGCGTTGGCTGTCTCTGGAACACAGCTTCTTTGTGCTCTCAGAAAACACTTTCCAGAAGATTTCATCTCAGTGATGTTGGTTTCTTCTTAATCACCGCTAATTTCTTAGCTCCAGCTAACCAGCACCAATTGTCCCAGTAGTTCCTTCTATTTTTCACTCTAAATCCAGAGCCACATGGTCAAAGCTGCTGAGTTCTACTGCTTGCTGGAGCTGGAACATGCCCCCCCCTTCTATTACCAGCTTTCTGTTTCCAACTCCCTCACTGCCTAAACTTGGCATTCTTGGAACTTGCTCTATAGATTGACCTTGAACTCAGAGATCTGCATGGCTCTGCCTCCTATAACGACTGGATTTAAGATTTTCTTCACCTAGAACCTACTTTGTCTTAGACTGGCCTTGAACTCAGAGATCTGTTTGACTTTGTTTTCTGGGTTTAAAGGTATGTACCACCATGTCTGGATCTAAACTTAGCTGGATGGTATCTTTCCCCTAAATCCCTTAATTTGTTATCTCCTAGAATATAGGGTTCAGCTCCATTTCACCTCCTGGTGCCTCTTTAATACTTGAGCCATATATTTTATATTTTTCCTTTCTCAGCTTGCTCCTTTTCATTAAGATGCTCTTCATAAGACTAAACCAGGGATCAAAGTCTCTGTTGGGTGTTTCTGAGACTTCCTTTGTCCATGCAATTAATCTGAGTTTCTTTACCTTAGCCTCAGTCAGATTCTTCAGCCATGGAGATACAGAGTTCGGAGTTTGCCCAGCTGGTTTCCTGTCTTGCTTTGGGGATTACAGTTAAGTGATTGGGTGAATGTCAGAAGAGACTTTGAAATTTGGACTTCGAACTTAGTTGGGATTGCTATAGACAATGGGGACTTTTGAAGTTGAACTAAATGTATTTTGCATTATGCTATGTTTAGGTATGGGCCCCATAGACTTATATGTTTGAACAAGTCTATGGGGACTAGGGAGTGGAATGTGATGGTTTGTATATGCTCAGCCCAGGGAGTGTGTCCATGTTGGAGTTGGTGTGTCACTGTGGGTGTGGGCTATAAGACCTTCATTCTAGCTGTTTGGAAGCAAGTCTTCTGCTAGCTCCCTTCAGATGAAGAAGTAGAACTCTCAGCTCTGCCTGCACCATGCCTGCCTGGATGTTGCCATATTCCCGCCTTGATGATAATGGACTGAACCTCTGAACCTGTAAACCAACCCCAATTAAATGTTGTCCTTATAAGAGTTGCCTCGGTCGTGGTGTCTGTTCACAGCAGTAAAACCCTAACTAAGACACATAGCTTACAGAAATATTTGCTGAATACATAAATAAACAATTTCCAGAAATGGTGAATAAAATAGAAAGCCAGAGAGAATATTTTTTGATAAGCAAGTGGTTTAAAAAAATTTTTTTTGAGTCAAGGTCCAAATTGACTTCATACTCATAGTAATTCTTCTGCCTCAGCTTCCTGAGTTCTAGGATTACAAGTGTGAGCCACCACATCTGACTAGCATGGTGATTTTCAAACTGAGTTGTCATCTGAAGGTTCCATGAGTCCCCACCATGGGGCAGTGGAGGAAGGGGGGGGAGAAGTGGAAGGGATAGTTCACTCTTAGCAACATTTCAAGAGTCATTTTAACAATCTGCTTCATCCAGTGGAGCAGGGAGTCAGGACATTGCTCCCTGAGGGTTTGAATTGGAGTGGAAATCGGTACAAGGAGAAAGAACCAGTGTTCTGGTGCGGAAGCACAGAATACGGCTGTCTACATCACTTATTTTTCTCATCCAAACCAGAGCTGATCCTGGAAAGAGTGAGGCTTCAGGGACAGTAAGATCAGAAATGAGTCACAGGCATGTACTTACATTTTTTATAATTGCACAAAGCCAGCCACTCTTGGCCACAACCAGGAGTCCGTGTGAGCTGAGAATGGCTATGCTGTTTCACTGTTGTAACCACCAACCCTTGTGTTAGTGTCACAGAGAACTGCAAAGGGCCAGAGGCCTGCAAACATCTCTCACACAGTTTTTATCTAAGAAGAGTGGTTTGCTTTATAAATCAGGGAAAGGGAACCGAAAGGGAAGTTGGATGGTGTGTGCATTCCCAGGAGCTTGGAGCAAACCCATTATCCAAGTGATAAGAGCATCACATAACTCTTCAGATTGGCTTTATCAGTGTGCGTTTAAGAATCTAAAAACATCATTTTGGTTACAATTTGCAAGAAAGAAGATATGATGAAACTCATAGCAGACAGCCATGGATGGGCTTGAGTGGTTTGTGTTTGGTTGTTTGGTCTGATTTTTAGATATAGCCAATCTTCTTTGGATCACATTCTATTTTTCCTTAGTGTTTTTTATTGCTGTGATAAAACAGATACCAGAAGGAACTCAGGAAGTTCTGGGTTGCACCCTATCACTAAGGGAAGTCAGGGCAAGGTCTGAAGCAGAACAGGAATGATGCAGAGGCCATGGAAGAGTGTTGTCTACTTGCTTGCTCATGGCTTGATCAGCCCATTTTCTCATAGTACCCAGGACTGCTTTCCCAGGGGTGATGTCATCCACAGTGATCTGGGCCCTCCCACATCAATCATGAGTCAAGAGAAGGCATCACAGGCTTGCCCACAGGCCAATCTGATAGGGGTGTTTGCTCAACTAAGAGTCTCTCTTCTGATGATTCTAGCTTGTGTCAAGTTGACCTAAAAACTAGCCAGCACACCACGCACTATTTTCAAGAACTAAAACATACAGTATTCTCAAATTTACAAAAGTTTCTATTTCTTCAAACCTCATTCTGCAGAAGTGGTTTTGGTTTGCAGAATGTCTACTCAGACTCCCCTATGCGTGGAAGCATCCACGTATGTGTCCCCTGTACTGTGGGCAGTTTGTGTGAACAGTTGTTTGGCATTTCATGTAATACAAGACAGTCTGCATTGTCATAAGATGGCACTGTTGCTGTCGTCTACCATGAGTCTGGCTTGTCTGACAGAAAGATGTACTTAACCAGTCCTCTTCTGTGATCAATGGATGACTTCTAGTATTTGATGTCTCCTAGAGCCCCAGTGGACACCCTCGTCCATGCTCCTGAGCTCTGCTTGGGAGTTAAGTGGAGCTGGTGCTGAGGACTCTTATGGCTGTCCAATACTGGTGTGTTTCATACTTGGACAAAGTTAGCTGGCTCACCCTTTGATTTCCCTGATGATCTGTTTCAGAGGTGGGTTCTATGGCCAGTACTTTTTTGTACAGTTGCCCATGAAGACCTGACTGGGGAGGTAGTACTGGTCTTCAGCAGGAAGTATAGATGATTTCTTCAAAGCCTGTTGGTAGTGTCTTTACAACAATGCATCTGGCTTCTCCAGAGGGGCATACCACGCTTACCATATGGAGTGTCTAGTATATCTTTTTACCTGTTTCATTTTTTTCATTAAATCAGAAGATGTAGGCAGGATTAACGTTAATGTGAGTGAGTGAACTCATGGTTTAGGGAGAAGAAAACCATGTAGTAAGAGGACATTGATGTTTGGTCATGGACGTGATGCTAGTCAAGTATCCAGGATGTATGTCTTTGATGAAAGTAGGTTTCCAGAGTCATAGTAACATTTGTTTAGTAACCAGACCACATCCTTTGCAGATACAGTGTCTTCCATAACAAGGACACACTTCTGCTGTGCACCTTGCGTTAACTTAGCACCTTTGTCACCAATTATACATGTCTATGCATGTCTCTCCTTTTTCCTTGTGAATTCTAGTCATACTTAATTGAGTGGTAGGCCCTTTTATGACAGTTACTTTCAGAATGGTCTACAATAGTTCATATTTTCACTTGTCTAAGGAGTTGATATAAGAGATTTAGAGAATCATCAAGATTGTTGGTATTTAAATAAGATATATGCTTAAATACAGAAAACTCATAGGTTCTATTGGTGAGCCTTTATGTCTGTACATTACAGCAGTGTGTTATAGTGGCCTGGAAATACTTTGGAAAAAGGCACAGAGGAGGTCAAATGTGACAGACATCTCTAGTCGACATGAGTGATTTTTTAAAAAAAAACTTTGTTGTGAGTATGTATATCTGTGTGTTTAGGTGGTTTTTGTATGTGTACATGTTTCTGGGTGTGTCTGTGGGGTGGTGGTGATGGTACATATGTGTTCCAGTGTATAAGTGTGTGTGAATTTGTGTGTGTGTGTGTGTGTGTCTATTGTGTAATGAATGTGTATGTAGAGGCCAGAGAGAAATGCTTGTGTCTTCCAAAATCATTCTTCACCTTATTTTTTTGAGATAGAGGCTCTTTACTAAACCCATTGGAGTTTTAGGACTTGACTGGTTATTAGCTCCAGGAACCCTTCTGTCTCCATCTTCTAGTGACAGCAGGGCAGGAAGACACATGAGGTTTGTATGTGAGTGCTAGTGCTCTGATCTCAGGTTTTCACGTTTGTGTAACAAGCACTCACCTATGAGCCATCTCTCCAGCCCTGGTGTATTCTCATGGACGTTTTAGTCTCAGGATGAAGAGTTCAGGAGTTCAACTGTAGCAAGAAGTAATTTCAGGCAGAGGAACATTTGCTCACTCTCGATGCTGCAGTGTAGGGGAATACCAGGGCAGGGAAGCAGGAGTGGGCTGATTGGGGAACAGGGGGAGAGGAGATGGGTTATGGGATTTTCAGGGGGGAAACCAGGAAAAGGACAACTTTTGAAATGTAAATAAAGAATATATCTAATAAAAAATTTAAAAAAGATATTTTCATCAGAATCTTGAATCTAAATAGGATGGATGAGATTTAAAGATTAATACAATTGAATTAATTTGTTTTTACAGAAGAAGAAGCTAGGGGTGTAAGAAGACAGGTGGCTTTGATTCTCAGTCACTTTGTGATAAAGGCTAATAGTGGACAAGAAGGCAATCCATCACTAATGTTTTGTATGTACCACCACAGGGTCCATGCTAATATTTAGCTTTATTGAGGAATATTAAAAGAGAAGGAAGGATTCAAACGCACTTATTTATGAGGTATGATGCAGGTACATTTGAGTGATAAACTATATGAATAACTGTTTTCTGGGACCTCTGGAACACATAAGATGCTTTATTTGTAGCTTATATTCATTACTAGGTTCGAGTCTTGAGGGTTGTCAACACACAGGTTATTGTTTACTTGCAAATCATGTACTCCAAATTACTTGTAATATGGTTAGAGAATTCCTCAGCTTAACCCGATGGAAAAATGATTGTGGGAATCGAGCGCAACCATGCAGTTGTGTTTTTGTCATTGGATGTCCTTGCTCACTCAACGGAAGAGAAGATACTTTATCACCAGCTTGGCTGCATGAGCTCGTGCCAGTCAGCAGGCCTCTCTCTTTGCATGTTTAAAATTGGGCACCCGTTAGAGTCACACAATGGGTAAATTCTCAAAGACTCCCAGGCTGTACAAGTCCTTGAGAACTGTAGGACTGACATATGTGATAGTGGCTATAATCTATACAGACTTGGATATAAATTGTCTGGCTCAGCCATCTTTAAGACCACGGTAAAAACACTGTAGAAGCTCTCTGCCCAATATCTGAGCGTCTCATCCACAGACTTCCCATTTTTGCACAAAGCCTTCTTCTTTCTTCCCTTGCTAGGTCCTCATTAAAATGATATGCCCACAAAGGAATGGCATTTTTAGAAGGGTTGTTTCAATAGAACCAGTTCCAGGCAGTCAAGTGTCCTTCATCTTTTCCTTAAGAGTCCCTGCTGTTTTAGGGAGACAGAATACTGCCCACAGGGTAAGGCAGAAAGAACACCAGTGCCACCACCTGGATGCAGGGAGAAAGAGGCACTGCACATCCATCCGAGATGCTCAGAGTGCCGGGGGATCAAGCCATCTTGCCTGGTTTGTCCCCTTGCCTCTCTGTCTCATTTTCTAGTCATGATGTCTTTGTCTATTTTTCTCCATATGTTCTTTTATTTCCTGCACACATGTTAATGTTCCCCCCCACACACTTTTAGTTACTGTTTTTTTTTCTGTTTAGGAATAAGTCCAGAACATGGTGGGGGACATGCTAAACTGGGACAGGAGGGAGTTGAGAATTGGGGCACACTTTGAAAGACTCATCCCGTGGGTTTTATGTCTTCAGGTGGGTTTCTGTTTTCTCCTGAACACACAGGAAAAGCTTCTTGGTGAAACTGGGCTTCATACTGTTTGAACTGTAAGACTCAAGCAGTATTAAATCATTTGTCCTGAAGTCAAGGGGCTAGTGACATTTTTCTTTCTCTATGAGAAACAAAACTGTACATCATCCCATCTGACTTAAGACAAGTGAGCTACGTCGTGATGCACAGTTTTTGTCTGCATGGTGTGACCCTACAGACTAAGTCAAGACTCAGGGCAGCTGTTAACAAATGGCCCCTAGAGAAGTGGTTCTTAACCTGTGGGTCAAGACCTCTTGGGTGAGTGGTCAAATGACCATTTCACAGATATTGAATATCAGATATTCTGCCTATCAGGTATTCACACTATGATTCATAACAGTAGCAAAATTATAGTTATGAAATAGCAACCAAAATAGTTTTATTTTGGGGGGGTCACTATAACATGAGGAACTAACTCTACTAAAGGGTCATAGCATTAGGAGGTTGAGAACCACTGGCCTAGAGTAATTAAGCTGAGATAACACCTTAAGCAGACCTTCTTGGTCTCTGTAGAGATTTTCCCCTAGACAGTTCCAAAGACCTCCAGCCTCTACAGTTATTCAAGTCATTAACCATGATTGACCAGGTCTCAGGCCTAGAATTACAAAATGAAGGTGGAATCAGTTCTAAATTAAGGCTAGCTTTTTGATGTCACTGATGTCAATGATGATGTCAAACATTCGTTTTTAGTAATTTACTTCAGGCTTCTATGGATACCAATGGTACTCTGAGGATAACCCATGAGTCATAGGTACAGAGGTGAGATGCTGGAGCAGTGTGCTTCTGTGCGGTATGTGTGTGTGTGTGTGTGTGTGTATGTGTGAGTGTGTGTCTGTGTATATATGTGAGTGAGTATGAGTAAATGTCTGTCTGAGTACATCTCTGTGTGTGTGTCTGTGTGTAAGTGTGAGCATGTGTGTGTGCTGATACAGCACCTCTCTCTGTGTTTTACTTTTTATTTACCATCTGCATTCATGTTCTGTGATACACTGATTTCGTCACAAACATTTATGTGTGTTGTTTTTGTGTAGACAGTTATGACTGATGGACTTCTAAGGATGACTGAGACCCCCCAAAGAAAGCTGTGAGTTTGGTCCCCTGACCTAGGCCTTCATAAACAATACTGATTCATCTCTAGTGTCAATATGCCTGACTCTTGAACTCCCCATTTATTTTGAGTAGTTTGATTTTTTTCTGATCTTTAAAAACTCCCAGGTTGAGTTAAGGATTCATTTCTATTTGGCTGGAAGTTTTGAATAGAAACTTAGCTAGCTTCCCTGTGGAGGAATTGTAATATAATTAGAAGTTGAGTGTTCAGTTTAATAGCCACATCTTAAAGCTTAGAAGAGTTGAGTACACCAGTTCTAATTCCTCTTTGAACTGAACTCCTTTTCTTTCTTTTTTTTTTTTTTTTTTTTTGGTTTTTCAGGACAGGGTTTCTCTGTATAGCCCTGGCTGTCCTGGAACTCACTCTGTAGATTGGACTGGCCTTGAACTCAGAAATCTGCCTGCCTCTGCCTCCCAAGTGCTGGGACTAAAGGTGTGCACCACAATGGTAAAATGTTAAATATAGTCCACAATATAAGCAAACAGAAAAGCAAAACAAAACAGGATATAGAAAAGGCTTTAGGCTGGGCATTGGTGGCACATGTCTTTAATCCCAGCACTTGAGAGGCAGAGGCGAGGCAAATTTCTGAGTTCGAGGCCAGCCTGGTCTACAGAGTGAGTTCCAGGACAGCCAGGGCTATACAGAGAAACCCTGTCTCAGGAGGTGTGGGGTGTGGAGTGTGGGGTGTGGAAGAGAACAGAGCATTTGATGGGGGACAGGAAGGGCCAGGAGAAAATAAAGCCTCCATCAGGGGCTCACTTCTCACAGAATAGTCTATTCTTCCCACTGAATAGTCTACTGAGAAGGTTGAAGAGCGGTGGTTGGAGAACTTCATGGGCCAAACAGGGCTGTGCTTCATTTATCTCCTAAACATAACAGGTTTTTCCTTTTATTGAAAATAGATTTTTTTCAATAAATGAAAGATATGTTTCAATTATAGTTTCCCTTCCCTCTCTTCCTCCTAGTTTCTCCCTACCTCCCCTCCCATCCAACCCACTCCCTTATTCATTAGAAACAAAAGATAACAATAAAATAAAATATAATAATATATAACAAAAATTAACACACCGGAATAGGACAAAAGAAACAAACAGAAGGAAATTAGGCCAAGAAATGGCATAAGAAACAGATACGGAGACAGAGACCCCCTTGTTGTGCTCAGGAACCCCATAAAAGCACAAAACTGCAAGCCATATATATGCAAAGGACCTGTAGGGTTTAGAAATAGAAAAATAAGGATAAAACTTTTAAAAAGATAAAATTGAAAAAAATTAACCCTGATGCTACATTGTGAGACAAGACGCCTCCAAATAGTCTCATGAGTTCATTTTCTGTAGACCATCTACGGCTGGGCATGGAACCTACTCTTAACAGTAGTTTGTTTCCCCAGGAAAACACCTTTGGTAAAAATTAAATTTTCAATAGAAAGTGATTATCAATTGGAGACATCTTCTGGCCTAAGGATGTGGGCTTGTGTTTACTTCTCCTTTCAGCTCTAGGACCCCATCTGGTGTAGACTTGTGCAGGCCCTGTGCATGCAGCCTGGGTCTCTGTGAGCTCAGCTGTGCACTGATCCTGGTTTTTCCAAAGGCCTTGTGTCCTCTATCCCCTCTGGCTCTTACGCTTTTTCCCCCACTTCCTCTGCAGGGTTCCCTGAGGCCTGATGGGAAGGATTTGATGGAGACACCCTGTTTACAGCTAAGTGTGGTCTCTCAGCCTTTGCATATTGTATCTCTTCAGCAATTCTTAATGTGATCACACTGATAATTGAAATTAGTCATCTCCCTCTCCATGTTTATAAAAGCACATCTTATAAATGACAGGATTCTTTAGAAGAATTAAGTTTCCAATTTGAGACAAATGTTGGCAATATATAGTTATATAGTCTAAAACCATGGTCAAGATATAGACTAGTTCTATCACTACAAAAAGTTCTCTTGGTATCTTGAAGTCAGTATACTAAGGCAACTGCTTTTTTATTTTAGACCACCATAGTCTTTCCTATTCTAGAACTTTAGATGAATGAAATCATACAATTTGGTTTAGTTTATGTAAATGTTGAGACCTAATCATGATGCCATATATATTAATATTTAGTTTCTTCGTATTGCTGGTAAGCAAGTTCATCAAAATCAGGTTTGATATTTGTGATATTTGGGTACTTTTCAGTTTGGGTTTTTATGAATAAGGTTTCAATGAATGTTCACTTAAAAGTCTCTTGGAGAATATGTTTTGGGAAAATATTATAATCTGAGGTTGATGTGGTGGTTTGAATAGGTATGGCCCTCATAGACTCATGTATTTGAGTGCTTGACCCATAGGGAGTGCCACTATTAGGAGGTGTGGCTTTGCTGGAGTAGCTGTGGCCTTATTGGAGGAAGTGTGTCACTGTGGATGTAGGCTTTGAGGTCTCCTATGTTCAAGCTCCACACAGCCCAGTGTGGCTCACAATCTCTGTCTGATGCTTGCAGATCAAAATGTAGAACTCTCAGTTTCTTCTCCAGCATCATGCGTGCCCATAGGCCACTCTGTTTCCGCCATGATGCTAATGGACTAAAGGTCTGAAACTGCGAGCCAGCCTCAAGTAAATGTTTTCCTTCTAAGAGTTGCCATGGTCATGGTGTCTCTTCACAGCAATAAAACTCTAATTAAGGCAGTTGATAAATGGTTTCCCAAAACAGACGTTTCATTTTTCCTTCCAGCCAGAAACCTGAGATGGGAGATGCTCTGCATCCTTGTCAGCATTTATTGCTGACGTCAGTGTTTCTGACTTTGACTGCTCTAGTAGGTATTTGTGGCGTTTTATTAATGTTTTATTTTGCATCTCTCTGGCGACCAACAATGGAGAGAACCTTTAGCTAGGTTTTGTAGCTCAGTTGTAAATCTTCTGTTGTGTTCGATTATCCTCCCACATTTGTACCAAGTTGTTAGTGAGTCAGGAATTCTTCACAGAGGTGATGAGATGGTTCAGTGGGTAAAGTCATTAGATCTGGATGATCTGAGGATGTCTAGTTTTAATTCCTAGAAGCCATATGTTATGTTTTCATATATACATTTAGGTAGGGGCTTTATGTATCTTGCTGAAATTATGCTTAAGTGACTTGACTCATTGCCTGATTGAATACTTTTAAGAAGTTTTATACAAGGAAAATATTTCTGATAAAATTCAAGAAATATACAGAAAAACACATTAAAATTGACTATTTCATGGAAAATTATACACAGACAAAATGATAGGCATAAAAATATTCCTAAGTTGATTGAAAGTAGAATTATAAACTATTTCT
The DNA here is from genome assembly GCA_036184795.1 of Tokudaia tokunoshimensis. Lineage (NCBI taxonomy): Eukaryota > Metazoa > Chordata > Mammalia > Rodentia > Muridae > Tokudaia > Tokudaia tokunoshimensis. Next base: position 56,271,699 of record BTHU01000009.1, on the reverse strand, counting down.
GATAAAATTGAAGATTTACATGGAAAATATTTCTGATAAAAATTGAAAAAATATATAGAAAAATGTTAAAATTGAAGATTATCATGGAAAATTATACAGATAAAATGGTAGGCATAAAAGTATTTCTAAGTTGATTGAAAGTGGAATTATAAATGTTTTCTGATACAATTGAAGATTGAATTTTATCAGAAATATTTTCCTTGTAGATCTTCAATTTTATCAGAAAATATTTATAATTCCACTTTCAATCAACTTAGAAATATTTTTATGCCTACCATTTTATCTGTAATTTTCCATGATAATCTTCAATTTTAACATATTATTTTATATTTTTCTACAATTTTATCAGAAATATTTTCCATGTAAATCTTCAATTCTATCATAAAATGTTTCTACTTCCTTTTTCAATGAATTTAGCAATGTTTTTTTTATGTCTACTATTTTACTCTTTAATTTTCCATGAAAATTTACAATCTTAATGTGTTCTTCTATATATTTCTTCAATTTTGTCAGAAACATTTTCTACGTAAATCTTCAATTTTATCATAAAAAATTAATTAATGGGAAAAAAAGAAGTTTTATAGCTTTAGACTTTATCATATATCTCTGCTCCACTTGAGTTATGTTGTAGAAGATGTAGATAGAAGTTCTTAGGATATCTCTCTCTCTCTCTGTGTGTGTGTGTGTGTGTGTGTGTGTGTGTGTGTGTGTGTGTGTGCCATTTTATCTACGTGGTGGTCACAAGACAGTTTTGAGTATTGATACTAATGTTCTGCTTTGTCTGAGATGATGTGTCCTTTTTGTTGCTGTTGTTGTTGATCTCTGCAAACACCAGGCAACCAGACCCTGGGGATTCTCTTGTGTCAGTTTCCTACCCAAAACACAAGAAAAGTATGAAGGTTATCTCTGGAATGGCAATAATTTACTACAATTGTCCATTTCCCTTATGTGGACATACACATATATTTTTAAATTTAAATTTTATTTATTTGTTATTTGAGAATTTAACGCATGTACACAATGTATTTTGATCATATCCACCTCTTCTTCCCCTCCCAACTTCATAGCATATACATAAGTATGTATACATGCATATATATACATACATACGTATATATACATATGCATATACACACACATGCACACACACATGTGCACGCACTCACACACAGACACGTATACATGGACCTCCCCAAGTTCAGTTGGTGCTTCACACATGAACACGAGTGTGGGATCATCTACACAAGTGTGTTCTACATTTACTGATTCATTTAAAAATAAGTCTGTAAAGTTGTTATTATGAAAGTTTTAAGAATATGTGAAAGAAACAACTCCATACTTAATTTGCTCAGGATTGGCCACGTTGATGCAGAATGCTGAGAACTGGAACACACAGTCCCTAAAGACACGGAGCCACATAGAGTAAAAACAACCTTGCAGCAGATAGCTTGGGGCCTCAGAGGATGCAGGGAAAGGCAATGGGACTTTGTGACCAGGGACAGATTTTGCTGAAACAATGGCCAACATTTCTAGTAACAATATTGTCATTTGCCTGATAATATCCCCATGTCTGGCAAGTGCATTCTTTCTCACTGATAGTGAGACAGAAGGAACACAGATCCAGGATACTGGGTGTTTGGGGACACTTTCTCATTCCTCGGGACAGTCTTACCTCCTTGAATCAACTTGACAATCTACGCATGTCTCCACAAAGTCACTGTTTATATTTAAGATTTATTCATGCAAATATTTTGATGACTCTTATTTGCTTTATTTTTGTTCAGTATTATTTAATATACAGTGCCATGTGGTTCTCAGGTGTTGGTTTGATGAACAGTGTTAATGACGAAAGACATTGAACCAGCAAGGTTCTTCTGTGACTCCTTCTCATCAAATCCCCAGCCCTTCCTCGATAATTTTCTGACTTCTGTCACCACGCGTTGATTTGTCCATATTTACATTTCCTGTGAGTGGATCGGGTGGTGACAGAGAACGGTAAAGCTCTGACTTCCAAACCTCCTCGGCTATTTCTTGCTCATCCCTTCTCTGCCTTTTGGCTGAGATCAAGTGTGATATTTCTTGCTCAGACCATAACTCTGGGCAGCCATCAGCCACTCATGCAAGTGGGTCCTTAATTCAACAAACATAAACTAAAGTTGCCTTTTCCTTGCTTTTGCTGAGTTTTCCTTAATGGAAACTTCTGGCTCTTCCGGAGCACTCTGAGGATGAAGATTGCAACATCAGGGAGCCTTAAGATGCCTCCCTGCGAGCTCCTCTAGCTGGCTGTACGCTCTTACACAATATGTCAGCTTGGTCGTTGTTACCTTCAGTTCTTGTAATCTCAGTATGGCTCTAACTCCAGTTGACCCTGTATACATTACTTTGCTAAGACTCTCCTTCCAAGCATATGCGGTCTGGATATCCTTCCGTAGTGATCCACATCTCCCTTCCCAAACGTGTGGTCATCCCAGCTTTCTGTTCCACTGTTTGCACTGTTACACTGGTGTGCTATTGCACCCCCAAATCAGCTGCTCCAGGAAATTTTCAGGACTTTGCACACTTGTCATTTCAAGTGTGGACCCAGTCCCTTTCAATCTGTAAGGTAGTAACAAAGACAAGGCTGCACTATTAGGCAGAGCTATATCAACGGCTTGGAGGGAACAAAACCTCACCATGATTGTTCTTGGAACCAGGACAGATTCAGTTTCTGCAGAGAATGAAGTTTATATAATATGAAGGCCATGAAGAAGGAGAAAAATATGGAAGCATCATACTTTTGCAAATTAAATATCCTATGACTGTGTAAGCCTCCTCCTAAGATTTCTGCAGAGCCTGTATAAAGTGATAAACCTTAGACATCCATCTTTATCAGCCTCATGGTTTGTTTATTCATCACTGCTTCCAGAAGTTTTCATATCCAAACTCTGATGTCTTACACAGCATAACCATGTTACCATTTCTGATGAGGGCTTTATGACCCTTTGTGATACCTTGGGAACTCACATTCGCCAGTGTATCCCACAGCTGTGATGATGGCATCTCAGTCTGTTTAGGGCAGTGTGAAAGACAGTCTCTTTTGTTCTTCTTGTCCATTAGCCATGTGTTTGTGAGAGGATGCAGATAGTGTTTCAGGAATAATAACATGTTTTTTCAACATCAGGGGATGTACATATAAGAAACTGTTAACATTTTTGAACTAATGATCTGCTTAATAGACTCTCTTTACATGCCAAGGCCTCTTCCAATCAAACCGGCTTTCCAAAGGGATGTTTATACTGTTCTGCCTTCCATCTGCCTGACAGCGATTTCTCCCAGGACTAAAGGAGGCCCTTCCTAGAGATAAAAGACACTTTCTTCTGAAATAGCACAGCCGTTTTCAAATGCCCTGAAAGATAATTCTGTAACCTTAGAAATCTAAGTTGTACTTCTCCCAGGGTGTTCTCACACATTGAATAACAACCCTATCTATTCACAAGGTAGTCTGAAAAGAAAATGAAGCTGGCATCAGCAAATGTGTCTCACAATCTTGAAAGACTCCAGATGTTACAATTGGACAAACAGAGCCTGACACCTTCCAGTTAAAAGTATTAAACTATTGACAATTCTCTATTTCTTTTATAAGTGACCTTAGGAATGGTAAATTAGCACTCACAAATAAATGTTCTTGGGCCAAAATATGAGCCAATCCCCTTTGCTATTTTATCCACCTGAAGTAAGTGAAAACAACCTAGGAGTTTATAAAGAAAGAAAAGGCACAGGCTCAGCTATAAACAAGTGTAAACTCAACAGTTCCCAGAGCCAATATTAAATATCTAAGGCAAGATTTAAAATGCTTGTAAGTATATAATGGTAATTATTAAGGAAGCTAGATAACATATATAAAATAGTTTCTGCAAAAAGTATAGCATATATATGTAACTCAATACCTTAAAAATCATTATTAGTCCATCCACAATGTTGGCATTAGTCCCAGGTCCTATGATTTTATTAAAGGAAGAATGACTGTATTTACTGTCTGCCCACAGGGTGTAGTGCAGTGTCCAGCAATTTAAAGACATGCTTCTTGTGAAATATGTTTTCCTTTTGTTTGTTACCTAGTTTAAGGTCTTTTGTTGACTGTCATCAAAATATTTACCAGTCTAGTTTAATCTGTGCCCTTTCCCACTAAGAACATCTTTTTCTGCTGATCTCTTTAAAAGAAAAAGAAAATTAGTGGCTAATTTCAGTTTCAATTTAAGCTATAAATCCATGAAATGTTGGCCTTCATGTGCCTTTTAAAAAGACCTGTTATATATGCCTTAAGTTAAATATCTTATGAGACTGAAAAATAATCTCAACAAATGACAATGACGTCAATAAAAATCACACACGGAGTGTTTCAGAAAGTTCAGTCACGTGTTGGGTCGAAGTAATGCTTGACTAACTCCAGAGCAGAGAAGACACAGTGTGCTCCTTGACACAAAGCCACAAAGCAAGAAATCAATGACAAAAATGTAGATGCATGCTTCTTAAAGCACTGCTAATGGTAATGCACTCTAAATGGACAACAAAGAGTCCGTTGATATTCTGTTGGCACCCCCATCTCTGATATCTTTATTTCTGTCCAGCAACTTAATTTAAAAGCTTGAAGATAGGGATAGGCTAAGGAGGCCAATATGATACGATGTCTTCTGTATCACTAAAAGCCCCTCCCCTCTGCTGCTTTTGCCTGGCAGGTACTTTTATTATCCAACATATTCTTTTTGACTCCTCAGGAAAGAGGTCAGCTGGTTGTTAATATTCTGAACATCAACCTATCTTTGGAAACGAATACGGAAAGGATGTTTGGCCATGGCAGAAGGTACAAGTCGTGTTGGCATTTCGTCTAGGCTCCGCCCCACAGTTACTTGGCAACAGCCAGGTGTGCCTGACTCACTGTAAAAGGGGATGCTTGCCCTCTCCTCACTCTCTTGCTCTTCCTCTCTTACCCTCTTCCCTTCCTGTCCCTTCTCTCCCCATTTCCCTCCCCGCCTCTCTCTCCATGTGTTCATTGCAGGCCTCTACTCCTCTCCCTCTCCTCCCTCTCTCTCCCTCTCCCTCCCCTTCTCCCTCCCTCTCCCTCTTCCCCCTCCCTTTCTCTCTCTTCACCCCTCTCTCTCTCCCTTTCTCTCTCTCCCCCTCTCTTTCCCTTTCTCTCTCTCCCCCTCTCTCTCTCCCTTTCTCTACCCCTCTCTCTCCCATTCTCTCTCTCTCTCTCTCTCTTTCTTTTTCTGTCTCTACTACCCCCCAACTCCCCTCCCCACGGGAAGGGATGCCTCAGCATGACCCTGCAGGGACACCCCCTTCCTCCACATCATAGGGCGCCTCCACCAAATATCCTTGGCTTCTCTTTCTTTTTTTATAAAACACACCATGTAGGCTCTGGGTAAAAGTCATGCTTAGAATGACTTTGGAAAATTTAGGGATACACATATATTCCTAGAAACAATGGCTACTACAAAACAGGCATCTTATTTAATCTTCAGTTTGTCTGCCCGAGGTAGGTATGACAGATGAAGAAATGAAGATCATAGGGATCTTAAAGGACCCAGTCATGTGGCACAGCTGTAAATGATGTGGCTTCTGTCTTTTCACAACTTGGTCCTTACATTTGTGATTTCTTATAAGAAACCAGGCAGTGTCAGTGAGTGTCTGGGGGACCTAGGTGGACATAAACTAAACTTTGAGGGAGGAACACAGTATTTTTTCCTACTTTTCAATGTGAACATCTTGATTATTTAACTTTTGTTTTACACGCAGCATATTATATGTTTATTTTTTTGTTCTAGAGGAAAAATTAATGGATAAAAAGAAGGAGCTGTAATTCATCCTGGCTCCAAAAGCCTGTCCAAATTCTTGTGACAGACTTCATTGGCAGGATTGCCAGGAAGAAGTCGCAGAACCCGGTGAGCCGAGGGTTCAGAAGAGTGGGTGCCGTTTTGAGAAAATAAAGGCCCCAACTGTATCAGTAATGCTTTGTATTTCTTTAACACCTAATCTGAAGTTGTCCCCAAAGCTGAATAAACAGTCGTTTATCCTCAGGGCACCCTGGGAGCTCCCTAGTGTGGTCTGGGAGGGTGTAGGGCTGAGTGATGATAGCACATGATTAGTTAGCTTCTACCCACACTTAGGGATCCCAGCCCCTGGAGGGAAATCACTCCAGCTCTGTGTACCTCCTCCCATTACCCTCAGCTAAAAGCATCATCATCATTGGAATAATTTTCGGCCTCAAAGGGATGCTATTAATTAGCCCCAACACTAAAGGGCAGGACAATGAATGTCAGATGCTCAGGCTGAATGAATGGGGGATTTTACCAAAATCCTACAGCTGACAGCTCTCTGGGAGAGGAGTGAGGTGACTTGCAGCTAGTCATAGTAGAAGGCTAAGCAGAAGGAACAGCGTGGCCACTGTCCTGGTGTAACGCCCCCTCCTTTAACCACAGCAGACCACGGTCCCTGCCTCCACTAATTAGAAATTACTTCAGCACATAAACAGGCACTTTACAATGTTTTCTTTTTACGACGGGCCCCACGGTTGCTTCTCCTCTCCAGTGGCAGAAGGAACCAGCGCTGGCTTCCCACTGTCCCCAGATCCTTTGTCGTTCGTTCATTCCATGCCTACTCAGCCACAGAGAAAGCTGCAGTTACACAGGCCCAGGCTGGGAAGAGGTTGCTAACTGGCCTTCTTCAACACAAATCTCCAAATGGCCAAGACCGCTCAGTCACCACCACAGTCTTCTTTCTCCCTTCTCCCTCCTCTTCCTCCATCAGTAAGGTTCAGAAGGTTCCTTTCATAGAAAGCCTCACTCTTGACAGAGCACTCTCCCTCAGAACACCCTTCCCATACACCACTCCATCCAGCGGTGAGTGATAACAACAACAGTGGTGTTTGTCTTTAATTAGCCCTTGGGTTACGGGCAGTTTGTGTTGAGGGTGTGGCTGTTTTAGTTGGTTATGGAGTTGACAGAAATATTTGTGTATTGATGTGGGTCCCCTGTGTGTGCCCTCTCAGAGCGCTGGTCTGAAAGTTCAACAGGCCCTCATTCCACCCGCCTATGGAGGCAAATTACTGAAACCTCCAGGAACTGATTCCGTTCCTTAAGACGGGGAATAATAGGGAATGGTAATGCATCTTCTTAGCCTCTAAGTATCCACCAGGGCAAAGGTCAACAATGTTTATCATCCTTAGCTACTCTGTTTCACAGAACTAATCAGGGCCCGGCTTTGGAGACTACTCCCCAGGCAGCTGGCCCCACGCCCTGACCCAAGTGTCATCTGTTTATTTCTCTTATTTTTAAAATCATGTCTCTCATAGGATGCATGTCATGGCTTATATTCATAAAAATAACTAAAATAGAAGCATGATTATAAAGTAGTGGATTCCTGATGACAAACATTACAGAATGTACACCCATCTAAATCTGTCATCCCTTTCAGAAGCATCCCTTTTGAAAGTTATACACACAATCCAAAAATGGCAATATTTAGTAACACCTTTAAGGAATTCTTACTTGAGGCTTGATAATGTGCAACTAAAAGAAAATGCTAATTTTCTTAATTTAGAATTAACATATATTCACATTGAAAGCTTTGGTTTTCTTATTCCTCTAATTTATCCTTATAGTCAAACTTAGAATAAGCATTGCTAATACCATCTCTCTATATAAATACACACACGCACACACACACATAATATAGAATTTATTTAAAAGATTTTTCTTTCTATTTTTTTTTCCCTTAAGTTTTGCCCAGATGAATTCTTAGTGGTGAGAAATCTTCAGCCTGAGTATAATTTAGAGTTTTGGAATTAAATTCCATTGTATTGAATTCAGAAAGTATTTATTGAGTGTGTCTGTATGCAAAGGACCAATTAAGTGGGATAAAGATTAACAAGAAACGTTCAGATTGATTTTTTACAAAATCAATTAGAATCAGCAATTAGCTGATTCTAAGGGCAATACTCGAAAGACTTACAGAAGTATCTGTACAATTGCGAGATCATTGGGATAGGTATCCTCTGCATGGGGGATGCAGGAAGGGCATAGAAGAAACAGCTGTGTAAATTCTTAGAGTATTAAGGAAATGAATGCAATGCACATAGTTTGCTGAAATAAATGCAATGCACACAGTTTGCTGGATAAAAAGTATTTTGTGGCAACCTGAAGTAGTTATCATAGCTCTGAAACGAAAACTGGGCTGATGTGAAAGTTAGAAAGCAGGAAGCTGGTTTCACATCTCAGGTTTTCTTTGATAGTCTTGGTTTATTTCTGTTGTCTTGCTGGAAGTAGCAACAGGACCCCCTCCCCCCTCCTCCCCCCAAAGATAAGTGGCGTCATCTAACTCTGTGGCAGTGACAGAGTCAGTAGTGTTGCTTCTGACTCTCTACAGGGAACATTTTGGTTAGTATAGCTAGCCAGGCCTGTTGGTATGCAATGGACTCTTGGTCTATTTGTTGGTCCTCTCCCTACTTTTCCCCCATTGGTTAAGAAACACATTTTAATTTCCTCAAGGGGGGAAAATCAAAGAAGCAATAGTCAACCACAGCTTCTTAGGGAAGGAAGGCAGATCAGGGACCAGGGAGATGGCTCGGAGGGGGAGCTTGAGGTGCGGACATGAGGACAGGCATTTGGATCCCTAGCACTCAAGGAAAATGCCAGGCCAGGTGGTACATGCCTGGACTTTAGTGTGGGGACAGGGGTGGGGGCAGAGACAGGTGGATCACTGGAGCTCACTGACCACCGTGTTCTCCGGTTGGTGAGCTTCAGGGCCAGTGAGATATGCTGCCTCAAAAATTGAGGTGTGGAGGGTGGTGGAGGAAGACATCTGGTATTGACTTATGACTTCCACATGCACATGGAACACACACATGCACGTACAAGTGCGCACACACACACACGAGGGGAGAGAGAGAGAGAGAGAGAGAGAGAGAGAGAGAGAGAGAGAGAGAGAAGAAGAAGAAGAAGAAGAAGAAGAAGAAGAAGATTAAAATGAGTACCAAAAGTAAAGTATGTACTGAGATGGGCATTCTGTGAGGGGTGGAATTACTAAGACCCCCTAATTTGATTTTAGGACCTAGATCCTTTAGAATAAGCAGGCTGACCGAGAGTTAACTGTGGCCTTACTACGTATCAACAGTGGACTCTGGGAATTTATCTGTCATCACAATGTCTGTCTTCCCATGAGCCACATGGAGTTAATAACCACATTGTCATAGGCTTTTAAAATAAAGTTTTGCCAGGCAGTGGTGGCGCACGCCTTTAATCCCAGCACTTGGGAGGCAGAAGCAGGCGGATTTCTGAGTTCGAGGCCAGCCTCATCTACAGAGACAGTTTCAGGACAGTTGGGGCTATACAGAGAAACCCTGTTTCATAAAAAAAAAAAAGTTTTAGCAAACATACAAAGGAACAAGCTTCTCTATGATGTTTTCGTGTTTCGTACTTTGCTCATACTTGTCTCAGGGTGGCTTTAAAGATTAAGGGATGTCATATCTACTACATTTAGCACACACACTGCATGAGGTTACTCCTGATCAATAAAATGGTCATTATGAAATAGTCACAAAGAAACATTGATACATAGTATTACATAAACATCTAGTAGTAGGCTTGGGAATGGATTTTTAAGTTAGGTACTATTCTAAACAGCAGGATAAAAATAATATATTTCTTGCACTCTTGTCTCGAGGGAAGAAAAGAGATACCACCTAGTTAAAATGAAAGGACACTGAATATTGAACTAAGGAGGCATTCCTAAATCTAGAGCAGAGGTCCTCAATCTGTGAGTTGCTACCCATTTGGGGTTTCAAGGACCCTTTCACAGCGGTAGCCTAAGACCATCAGGAAACACAGATATTTACATGATGATTCACAACTAGTAAAATTACAGTTATGAAGTAGCAACAAAATAATTTTATAGTTGGGGGTCCCCATAAGGAACTGTTTTAGAGGGTCGCAGCATTAGGAAAGTTGAGAACCACTGGTATAGAGGGTCAGGAAAACCACTGTTCAAGTGCCACATGGGTCTTCGATGGAAAGGTGTGCAGAAAACCCAGGTTTTAAAATAAAGCCCAATAGCCTCTTATGCTTTAGTATCTTGTTTTGCTAAAAACAAAAGTCAGATTGATGTGATCATTCTTTTTTTTAAATTTACTTATTTTCTTTTTTTATTGGATATTTGCTTTATTTACATTTCAGATGTTATCCCCTTTCCTCGTTACCCCTCCGAAAGTCCCCTATCCCATCTCCTCTCCCCCTGCTTACCAACCCCCTCCCATTTCCTAACCTGGCATTCCCCTACACTGGGGCATCGAGCCTTCACAGGACCAAGGGCCTCTTCTCTCATTGATGTCTGAAAAGGCCATCCTCTGCTACATATGTAGCTGGAGCCATGGGTCCCTCCATATGTACTCTTTGGTTGGTGGTTTAGTCCCTGGGAGCTCTGGGATACTGGTTTGTACATATTATTGTTCCTCCTATGGGGCTGCAAACCTCTTCAGCTCCTTGGGTCCTCTCTCTAGCTCTTCCACTGGGGACCCTATGCTCAGTCCATTGGTTGGCTGTGAGCCATGGGTATTTTGATCCCCCTTCTAAGAAGGACCAAAGTATCCACACTTTGGTCTTCCTTCTTCTTGAGCTTCATGTGGTCTGTGAATTGTGTTTTAAGATGATGCTACCATAGATCTATAGTCAAATCCCCTGTGGAGATGGTATAGAACTCAGGACAGAGCAGGAGGTGGGTTCCTGATGCATGGGTGCACATTTGTCTGATCCCCAAAGCTTCCTGGTTCATTCATAAGGTAGAAACACAGCCTGATGGGCCTTTGTATAAAAGGATGATTGGTCTGACAGTATCTAGGCTTTAGTTTTTGCTAGTCAAGTTCCCCACCGCTGAGCTATACCCACAGTCTCGGAAACTATAATCGTTCATACGATCTTCAAGCAGCTGGCTGTGAGCATTAAGAAGTGATGCTCCCTTCTCCAAGCACTCTACACTCTTCCTGCGGATCAGCTGCACTCCAGAACTGGCCCCTCCGCATTTTAATCAAAATTCAAATTCAATTCAAAGTTGTTTTTTTTTTTGAGGCAGGGTTTCTCTGTGTAGCCCTGGCTGTCCTGGAACTCACTTTGTAGACCAGGCTGGCCTCGAACTCAGAAATCCTCCTGTCTCTGCCTCCCAAGTGCTGGGATTAAAGGTGTGCGCCACCACCGCCCGGCTCAAAGTTGTTTTTTAATCTTACACCCGGAGCATTTGTGAGCTGCTACTAAACTTCAAATCTGAAAACTGCTGTAAAATGACTGAAGATTTTGTTCATAAATCACTGTTTATCTCCTGTAGAATTTAGTGCTAAAAATAGCTTTATTTGTTTTCCAGAGATGGTTCTAGAATACTTCTGGTATATATCTTCTTTTGATGAGAACTATGGCATCAGCTGCCAGAGGTTTCAGGATGAAACAAAAGGCCGAGTTACCACAAGCACATGGATGCTGGTGGCAGGCATCCTTTTTCTTGCCTCTGGTTTCTGTCTTTTAAATTTATCATGTATTTTGATAAGAGATATGCTAATCTTTATGATCAAAGGGAGATTATAAATAATCAAACTAAATATATCACACTATCATCATAAATCAAGATATATACATAACTAGACTGAGCACATTTTTGCACAGTTTTAGTTACTATTAAAAACTAGTAAAACATAAATCTGCGCTGGAGATAACGTCCATGGAGATAGTGGTGATAATGTCAATAATCTGAGTTATAGTGGCTGTGTCGGAGGAGGCTGGAAACACAATAAATTTGCAAAATTGTTCTTGAAACCCAGGAGCTCAGCAGTACATTTCGTAGGTGTAGTTGCGTCCCACAGAGTATGCTGACCACTTTCCATGGCTTTGGAACTTCACTGTCCTAGAGGGAGAGGGGGAAGATCCAAAGCCAGGAAAAATACACACAAACATCACTCCATGCACACTGTATCTTCCGAGCTCAAAACTTAAAACTAGACCCTTGTTAGGCAGAAAGACCAATGCATACTGCATCTCGACTCTGCATGGCTATGCCGCCCATCCATCTGTGTGAAGCACAGGCTAGATCTAGAAAAGGAGCAGAAGCATAGTGAATTATGGAGCGAGAAGTCCTTTTTAATCAAACCCATTATTACCCTACAAGGCAATCCCTTTTAATCAACACTGAGATGACTCCTTTTGTCCTAAAATATTAATTAGAAGTAAATTAAGAATCACGTAGATTGGAGAGGATTTTGAAGTATCAGGATGAACTTGAGATCTGTCTAGGAATGTATCTGGGGACTGGGGAAGAGAAGGAGGGAGACTTACATCTACCAGATGCTCATACAATTCCGGGTACTTCTGCATCTTTCCCGTTATGGCAGTCTTTAAGATAGCAATGGTATTTGGTTGCTTTTCTTTTAAAAATAGGAAAACCAATCCAAAACATTACTTTCACCACCCTTCATCATCCCATTTGCCTTTTTGAAAAATGTTAGCAACTCGAATTATAGATTCCAAGCACTTTTTATCCTTAATCTCATTTTGATTAATATTTTGCAGTAAAGTCCCATTAAAAAGTCTCTTTAATCAACATTAGGGATATTGGCTCTAGTAGACTGAGCTCTAGGGGTTAGGGCAATTAGAATACTGTGAAAATAAAACAAAGGAGAGAAGAATTCATCAGGGTAACTTCCCATCAGAGGTGACATGAATACCTGTCCCTAGCAGTCACAGAAATCGACATATGCATATTAGCTAATCTCTTTTATTGTAAATTATCTACTGAGTTATAAATAACAAAGTAAACTTTCTTTTCCTGAAATATGCTAGGTGGAAAACTCTCAATAGTGGAAAAAAGATTTCATACCTTGCTTGCTAAAATTCCACATACCACTTGCGGCTGTATGGCTTCAAAGATGTGAAAATTTGACCAAAGCATATCGCAGGTATGCAGAGTTTCTATAGGCACAGAAAAGGGAAGGGGAAAACCCCAGAAGAGAAGGAGAGTCAGAGGTGATCTTGCTCAAACTCTCAAATTTATGGGTAAGGAAATGGAACTACAAACCTGGAGGCTTTTTGAGACAACAGACCCAGGATTTTGGTTCTCATCATGTCTTAGTAAAAAGCAAACAAGCAAACAAACAAAAAAAGAACCAACCTTCATTGTCATTTTGGCAAAGCCTCCCCCTGTCCAGCACCCCCCAAAATACACAAGCACTTCTATTTATTTTCTAGGTTGTATATGATTGCAAAGTTTGAGATAATTTCAGATGGAATCAAAAGCCCCAAACTTCACTTAGAAATGATATCGTTAAAACTTGGAGAGCTGAAATGGTCAAAGCCGCTCAGCCAGCAAGAAGGGTCAGAATTGGAACTGAAATCCTGCCTTCTTAACCCTGTCTTTTCCATTCTACCAAGGGGACACATTAGCCCAGTAAGGGAGCAAACCCACTGAAGTTGTTCCCCAGCATAAAATCCTGTGTACCAGTATTGAAAAAGACCTGGCTTCAATAACACAAACACATCACCTAAGCCTGCAGCAAATAGGGATTAGCAGGGCTAATTTTACTTATTATTTATCAGTCCAGGATTAAAGGCTCCTTCTGGAATGTGTGATTCAGCATTAGCACTGAGCCTTCTGTTATGCCATGAATACACTGGGGCAAGCTAGATCACAAGGTCAAATAACTTCCGTTAATGGTCATCAGCTCAAATGAATCTAGACTTAAGGTGCTCTTGGTAAAATTCAACTCATAGCAAAATGATAGATATGTTTTCTTAAAAGTTAAAAGAAACTGTGTATGTGTGTGTGTGTGTGTGTGTGTGTGTGCATGGCATGTGTGTGAAGGTCAGGGGACAACTGGGGGAGTCAGTTCTTTCTCCTCTCCTGTCAGGCTGTTGATCTTGCAGACCTGGTAGCATGTATCTTTTCCTACTGAGCTGTTATCTCTCCTTCCCTTTCCATCTTCCTTTGTTTTGTCTTGTAAGATAGGGCATGGGTGTACGTGAGAAAGGAAAACCAGAAACTGGGTCCTAAGATGCCTGTTGGCAACAGTTTGATCAACAGTGTGAACCCAAATTATCTTCTTGGCCCCATGACTTAACACTTCAAGTCAGAGGCGAGTTAGGCATTAAGCTAATGCCCAGGCATGGCAGAGGTAACAAGATCCAGAGAGATATTTAAGAAATATAAACAATCGTGGGGTCCCCAATGGAGGAGCTAGAGAAAGGACTGAAGGAGCTGAAGGGGTTTGCAACCCCATAGGAAGAACAACAATATCAACCAATCAGAGCTCCCAGGATCTAAACCACCAACCAAGGAGTTCACATAGAGGGACCCATGTCTCTAGCTGTATATGTAGCAGAGGATGACCTTGTCAGGCATCAATGGGAGAAGAGGCCCTTTGTCCTGTGAAGGTTCAATTCCCCAGTGTAGGAGAATGCAAGGGAGGTGGGAGTGGGTGGGTGAGTGAGGGCACACCCTCATAGAAGCAGGAGGAGGGGGAATGGTATAGGGGGTTTCTTGTCGGGGGGGGAAATTGGGATAGGGGATAAAATTTGAAATGTAAATAAATAAAATATCCAATTTAAAAAAAAAAGAAAAAAAAAAAGAACCACAAACAAACATGATGAAAATAGGCAAAACACAACCCAGGAAGAGCTTAAATAAAAAATGAAGATGAAGAAGTGTAAGCAACCAGCAGAACATGCAATGTATATATCTATCCAATCGACATTTATAAATGGAGCTAAGGACAGTGGCAAGAACATATGTGTCTATATAAGACTTTGTGCACAAATGTTCATGCAGCGTTATTCATGGTAGCTGTCAAATGGAAACAGTCTAACTGTCCAGCAACTGATGAACAGAGATGCACAGGACATCACTTACAGAAAATGTGGAGAGTAGTCAATCCCTGGGCACAGAAAAAGAATGAGTGGTATCTAGGGCTGTGAGGACTTGGAAGGAGGGACTACAGAGATAATGGTGAAGGCTATATACACTTTAAGAGCAGACTTAAGAATCCACTGACCGGTGTGCTTTAAAAGAGTGGCTGGTTCTGGCATGTGAATTCTCTCTTAATAAATTTATTTAAAGGCAACAAAGAAGATGAAGGAAAGCATTTCTTACAAGTGGAAAAAAAAAAAGAGACCTGATTATAGATTTTCCATCATTGTGTGGGAACAGTAGCTTGGTGGCTAACTTGGAATTTGTAAGAAGTCTGTAACAACCATCTTTGACCAAGGTAGGGAGTGCATAGTTGAAAAATTTGTGCCTTCAGATTAACTCATTTAAGAGGCCTGTATTTTTGGAGTGCCTACTATGTGCTGGGTACAGGGCTAGGTTACTGACTATGGGTGATGGGTGGCATGGAGCCCTCGACCTCCTGACTCTTGTGTGACAGCCAGTGACAGAGGATGAAAGGATGAACATAGGGTATGGAATCAGCATTCAGGGAGCCGCAGAAGAAAGCAGTAATGTGGTGACGGCACCTTTCTGGACTGGTTGATTAGGGACAGCTCTCTGAAGATGTCATGGTGCAACAACCTAGGGAAGGGCATGGAAGGTCATTTATGTGGTGGTTTCTCACTGGTAACTTCATACTGATAACTGTGTTCCCCTCCTCTGGATGTCAGCACATTTCTAGCCTACTGTCTATCAGCTATTTTATCCTTTGGGAAGTCTTTCTTTGCCGTCTCTAGGCTGTCTGAGATCTCAGTTGATCAGCTCCTTGGTTTACTGGCAACCTTTCTTTATTTTATTTTATTTTTATTTATATTCAAAATCATTTCCCCTTTCCTGTTTCCTCCCTCCCCGAAAGTCCCATAAGCCCCCTTCCCTCCCTCTTTTCCCCATTCAACCCCCTCTCGCTTCTCTGTCCTGGCATTCCCCTACATCCAGTCTTTCCAGGACCAGGGGGTCTCTCCTTCCATCTTCTTGGAAATCTATTGATATGTGAATTGTGTCTAGGGTATTCCGAGATTCTGGGTTAATATCCCCTTATCAGTGACTGCATACCATGTGTGTTCTTTTGTGATTGGGTTACCTCACTAAGGATGATATTTTCAAGTTCTGACCATTTGCCTAGGAATTTTGTGAATTCATTGTTTTTAATTGCAGAGTAGTATTCCATTTTGTAAATATACCACATCTTCTGAATCCATTCCTCCGTTGAGGGACATCTGGGTTCTTTCCAGCTTCTGGCTATTATAAATAAGGCTGCTATGAACATAGTGGAGCATGTGTCCTTATTGCATGCAGGTAAAGCCTCTGGGTATATGCCCAGGAGTGGTATAACAGGATCCTCTGGGAGTGTCATGCCCAGTTTTCTGAGGAACCGCCAGACTGCTTTCCAGAGTGGTTGTACCAGCTTGCAATCCCACCAGCAGTGGAGGAGTGTTCCTCTTTCTCCACATCCTTGCCAACAACTGCTGTCTCCTGTGTTTTTGATCTTAGCCATTCTGACAGGTGTGAGATCGAATCTCAGGGTTGTTTTGATTTGCATTTCCCTAATGACTAAGGATGATGAAGATCTCTTTAGGTGCTTCTCAGCCATTAGATATTCTTCAGGTGAGAACTCTTTGTTTAGCTCTGTACCCCATTTTTTAATAGGGTTACTTTACTGACCACCAACTTTGGTAGCGGTAGATCATAGATCATAATTACCACGTAGAAGAGGAGTGTAGTAGGTTGATCCAAATAAGGGTTAGCTGCTACAAGAGCTAAAGATTAGAGTCTTGTTAGGGTTAAATAATCTAGAGCAGAGGTTCTCAATCTGTGGGTTGCAACTCCCTTGGAAGTCGAGTGACCCTTTTACAGGCGCCACCTAAGACCATCAGAATACTGAATGGCTGAGAAACACCTAAAGAAATGTTCTACATCCTTAGTCATCAGGGAAATGCAAATCAAAACAACCCTGAGATTTCACCTCACACCAGTCAGAAGGACTAAGATAAAAGACTCAGGAGACAGCATGTGCTGGAGAGGTTGTGGAGAAAGAGGAACACTCCTCCACTGCTGGTGGGATTGCAAGCTGGTACAACCACTCTGGAAATCAGTTTGGCGGTTCCTCAGAAAACTGGGCATAATACTACTGGAGGACCCTGCTATACCACTCCTGGGCATATACCCAGAGTATTCTCCAGCATGTAATAAGGACACATGCTCCACTATGTCTATAGCAGCCCTATTTATAATAGCCAGAAGCTGGAAAGAACCCAGATGTCCCTCAACAGAGGAATGTATACAGAACATGTGGTATATACACAATGGAGTACTATTCAGCCGTTAAAAACAATGAACTCATGAAATTCTTAGACAAATGGATGGAACTGGAGAATATCATCCTGAGTGAGGTAACCCAATCACAAAAGAACACGCATGGTATGCACTCACTGATAAGTGGATATTAGCCTAGACGCTTGGAATACCCAAGACACAAGTCACATATCAAATGATGCCCAAGAAGGAGGAAGAACAAAGTATGGATCCTTGGATCCTTTGTAGAATGGGGAAAAATTACCCACAGAAGGAGATACAAAGACAAAAGGTTGATCAGAGTCTGAGGGAAAGACCACCTAGAGACTACCCCACCTAGGGATCCATCCTATATACAGTTACAAAACCCAGACACTATTGTGGATGCCCACAAGGGCTGGCTAACCGAAGCAGGATATAACTATCATCTGGGAGGCTCTCCTACTGCATGACAAATACAGAGGGGGACACTCTCAGCCAGCCATTGAACTGAGCACAGGGTCCCCAATGGGGGAGCTAGAGAAAGGACCCAAGGAGATGAGGGGGTTTGCAGCACCACAGGAGAAACAACAATATGAGTCACCCAGTACTTCCAGAGCTCCCAGGGACAAAACCATCAACCAAAGAGTACACATGGAGTTACCCATGGCTCCAGACACATAGGCAGTAGAGGATGGTCTTGTTAGACACCAAAGGGAGGAGAGGCCCTTGGTCCTGGAAAGACTTGATGTTGTAGTGTAGAGGAATATCAGGACAGGGAAGCAGGGGGAGGGTTGATTGGGGAAGGGGAGATGACTTATGGGATTTTCGTGGGAGGAAGGAACCAGGAAAGGGGACAACATTTGAAATGTAAAGAGAGAATATACCTAATTAAAAAAAAAGAAAACACAGATATGCACATTACAACTCATAGCAGTAGCAAAATCACAGTTCTGAATAATTTTATGGTTGGGAGTCACCTCAGCACGCAAGTGTTACAGCAGTAGGAAAGCTGAGAACCAGTGATCTAAAAGCAGAGTGTTTCTCAGACTCTGTTTTCTTTACTGTCCATGCTAAGAAGAAAAGAAATATATCAGTGAGGATCCAAGCAGAAAGAGCAGAAACCTTCTTGAGGATTTACAAGGACTTCAATGCGCGGAACCAGCCACACAGTTATGGAGAAGCATCAGGCAGAATCAAGTAACACTGGCACCAGTGAGCTAACCCAAAGGTGACCCATAAGGAGCACATGGGAGGGAGTCACTGGTGTTAACACGTATGGTGTTAACGTACCTAGAGAGCCAAGATCACCGGACCAAAGCTGGGGTCAGTGTGGCTTGCCTGCTAGGCAGTGGAATCTTAAGATGCTGCCTGAGTAACCACCAAAGGTGAACCCCCTGCTTGGGAGCTAGCACAGTGCTTCCTAAGAGGGCGAAAACCAGCTTGAACCTTGGGGACATGGGAGCCTGGAGGAAGGTAGCCCGCAGAGACACGCCCTCTGCAATACAGAGAGGAAGGGCTAAGGAACGGATCTGAAGGCAGAGATGTTCAGAATGTTTGGAAGGGCTGAAAAATGTCTTGAAATATTCTTAAATATTCACCACGAGTCTGGCCCTCTGTTAGGTCCTGTCACACAACTATTCTCTATTTGTCATAAATATCTTTCTGGGAAGGGAGGACCGAGTGTCAACTTCTCAAAGGTGAAAGACTCGGCATCTGAAAGATTTTGGAATTTGTTCATAAGATTCCATTGACCAGGGCAGTGGTGGCGCACGCCTTTAATCCCAGCACTTGGGATGCAGAGGCAGGCGGATTTCTGAGTTCGAGGCCAGCTTGGTCTACAGAGTGAGTTACAGGACAGCCAGGGCTACACAGAGAAACCTTGTCTTGAAAAACAAAAAAAGATTCCATTGACCAGACAGGATCGTACTAACCTTCTCTTTTTTACAACATTCTTAGCATATCTGGAGGTTAGGGTCAGGGCACATCTCATCTCTTACTACCGACTTTCCCTTTGCACCTCTGCAGTACCCAGGTAACGTGTGTTCAGAGCACAGGTAGAGTCTTTGTTCCATCACATGCCTTGAGCCCACGAAAAAGTAATCTTGGATCCCGACCTAATTTCATGTCAGAAGTTAGAAAAATAATGATGTCCAACATCTGTCTTGAATAGATGCAAGTACCAATACATCTATATTGCGATGAGGAACTCAGATGCCTACCACTACATTGCCAGACACCAAGACCCATTTTCAGGGGTGGAGGTGTTTGTTCTAGGCAATGAGGTAAGACACTAAAAGTTCCAGGGTGGGGCTTTTTCGCCCAGGATCTCAGGTGGAGCTTCCAGGGCGACAGCAAAGTTCTCTCATTTATAAATGGACTATGTTTGCTCTGGAAGCATCTGAGAGGATAAATATGGGATCCCACAGAAGCCACAATGTTATTTTTGCACTGTCTTTTCTCATTATAACTTCAGCTCCAGGCTCTTCTTTCTTCTTTCTCAACCTCTGTTTTCTTTGGGAGGAGGGTTGCTTCTACTGTGAAATGAACACATATATGTGACGACTGTGCATGTGCGGATATGCACACCCTGGATGTTCTTTTTGATTGTGAGGTCTGAAAGAATGCAAAGGTGGACCCTCTGAATAATTGTTTTTAAATTAAAATAGCTTTCATACACTATATTTTGATCAAGCTTTCCCCCTCCTCCACCTTCTCTCATGTCCATCCTTCCTACCTCCTTTTCACCTACCCAACTCTCCCTCTCTCTTTCTCCCTCTCCCTCTCTCCCTCCCCCTCTCTCTCCCCCCTCCCTGCCCCCTCTCTGTCTGTCTCTCAAAAAAAATCTCAAAAATTAAAAGCAACAACAGCAGCAGCAACAACAACCTCATGGAGTCTATTTTGTGTTGGTCAAATAGGACCTGCCCTAGAGTGTGACTGATAGACCCAGTGACCTCCATTGGTGAAAACTGATTTTCCCTTTTGCCAGTGGGTATTAGTTGCAAATATCTTCTGGAGGTCAGAGATGGCCATGTCCACTTCCTCATCTCAGTTCTAGGTCCTTGTCTGGCTTGAATTTATGCAGGTCTAATGTGCTGGGGCCATATCATCCTGAACATGCCTGATATCATCTAAATAACCTTATTCCTGTGTGATGTTAGGTACTTATGTCCTTAGTTGTTCGAAATGTCATTCAACAGTAAGTACTATTTTAACACTTAGAAGGCACACACTAATTTTTTGATATCAAATATATTTGAGAGATATCAAAATACAATTGAGATTTGGGCAAGTAGATTCATCCTTGGTTAAAGTTTTCCTTAACAAGCTTTAGCAGGCAATGCTTTAGGTAACTTTCCACAGTAGGCAGAATAATGGTAGCTCAAATGTCTATGCCTGATCTGTTTCTGATTGTTCAGTCTTGCTTGTGATTATCTGTTATTTGGGTTATTGTCTTCCTAGTATTTGGGAATTTGTTATTTTCATACTTTTTGCTTGTTTAATGACTTTGTGTAGAAGACTGCAAGCTTTGTGAAGGGAGATTATTTGCTTCACTCATAATGGCAAATCTGCCTCCCAGTAGAGTCCAGATTTACAGGTAAAAAACCTGGCTTTTGAATGCGAAAAAAACCGTTTCTTCTAGATATATTCTAAAATGAAAATAACAGTATCACATACCCTTTATAGAAATAATCAGAAATAAACATCTGCATGGATAATACATAATCTTCCTAGTTCTTTTTATTATAATTGTTTTATTGTATTGTAGTTAGAATCCCACTAATTTTTCACTGTCAATTGAAAGAATCGTGCCACAGGAATACCACGCAAGAACACTGCCTACTTGTCTAAAATGTTTTGCATGGAATTATTTTAGAGAGCTGATGGTGGATGGAGATCTTGAAGCCATATGGAACAGTATTAGCATGGTTTGTGTATTTGAGGCACATCACGGAAGCCCTTTATCTAAATTCCTCTTGACCATCACCGGCTTGTTCAATTCTAACATCTTCCCAGAAGATGAGGTACTCAATGTTTTGGAATCATATTCACCATATAACAGACAACAGTATTCACTGTAGGGATGGTTTTCTTTCCTATTTAAATTATTTTTAGTTGGACTTGTTTCATCCTGTGATGTGCAAGCCATGAGATGTGCTCATCTTTAGGGTAAAAATGATTCAGTGCTCAGAAACTGTCTTTCTAGCCATCTCCTATCATCCTTCTTCCAGTGCTATAAAAATCCCAACTCAATTCTTCATAGAGTTAGAAAGAGCAATTCAAAAATTCATCTGGAATAACAGAAAACCCAGAATAGCTAAAACTATTCTCAAGAGTAAAAGAACCTCTGGGGGAATCAGTATCCCGGACCTCAAGCTGTACTACAGAGCAATAGTGTTAAAAACTGCATGGTATTGGTACAGTAACAGACATGTAGATCAATGGAACAGAATTGAAGACCCAGAAATGAATCCACACTCCTATGGTCACTTGATCTTTGACAAAGGAGCTAAAACCATCCAGTGGAAAAAAGATAGCCTTTTCAACAAATGGTGCTGGCTCAGCTGGGGGTCAACATGCAGAAGAATGCAAATTGACCCATCCTTATCTCCTTGCACTAAGCTCAATTCTAAGTGGATCAAAGATCTCCACATAAAACCAGACACACTGAAACTAATAGAAGGGAAACTAGGGAAGAACCTTGAACATATGGGCACAGGGGAGAATTTCCTGAACAGAACTCCAATAGCTTATACTCTAAGATCAAGAATAGACAAATGGGACCTCATTAAATTACAAAGTTTTTGCAAGGCAAAAGACACCGTCAAAAAGACAAAGCGGCAACCAACTAACTGGGAAATGATCTTTACCAACCTTACATCCGACAGAGGGCTAATATCCAAGATATACAAAGAACTCAAGAAGTTAAACTCCAGAGAGGCAAGTAACCCTATTAAAAAATGGGGTACAGAGCTACACAAAGAGTTCTCACCTGAAGAATATCTAATGGCTGAGAAGCACCTAAAGAGATGTTCATCATCCTTAGTCATTAGGGAAATGCAAATCAAAACAACCCTGAGATTCCATCTCACACCAGTCAGGATGGCTAAGATCAAAAACACAGGAGATAGCAGTTGTTGGCGAGGATGTGGAGAAAGAGGAACACTCCTCCACTGCTGGTGGAATTGCAGGCTGGTACAACCACTCTGGAAAGCAGTCTGGCGGCTCCTCAGAAAACTGGGCATGACACTTCCGGAGGATCCGGCTATACCACTCCTGGGCATATACCCAGAGACTTTACCTGCATGCAATAAGGACACATGCTCCACTATATTCATAGCAGCCTTATTTATAATAGCCAGAAGCTGGAAAGAACCCAGATGTCCCTCAACGGAGGAATGGATTCAGAAGATGTGGTATATTTACACAATGGAATACTACTCTGCAATTAAAAACAATGAATTCACGAAATTCCTAGGCAAATGGTCAGAACTTGAAAATATCATCCTTAGTGAGGTAACCCAATCACAAAAGATCACACATGGTATGAAGTCACTGATAAGGGGATATTGACCCAGAATCTCAGAATACCCTAGACACAATCAGCATATCAATAGATTTCTAAAAAGATGGAAGGAGAGACCCCTGGTCCTGGAAAGACTGGATGTAGGGGAACGCCAGGACAGAGTAATGAGAGGGGGTTGAACGGAGAAAAGAGGGAGGGAAGGGGGCTTATGGGACTTTCGGGGAGGGAGGAAACGGGAAAGGGGAAGTGATTTGGAATGTAAATTAAAAAAATAAAATAAAATAAAATTAAAAAAAAAAAGATTTTTGAAATGTTTTATGCTCATCTCCAAAGATACCCAATCTCTAGGCAAGACCAGGAGTAAAACAGCAACCTTGATGTTGGGGTGCATGTTAAAACATGACTCTGACTCAGCGAACTGGAATGCATTTATGGCAGGGGAGAAATGACAGAAATAAAAGATGAAAAGGAGAACCCTTGGGCCCCGGGGGAAGGGATTAGATTGTACAGCTTGCAAATGTCAACATTTCTGAGAGCAACAACTTGACAAGAACAGAGCAACACACAGAGAAACCAGCTTGAACGCATCTCTGCCCACAGTGCTTAGATCAAGAAAGAAAAATAATCAAGTTACTGTATACAGTTTTCGTTAGTATTGATCGCCCTTCCTTTTGGAATGTTATGCTGTGCTTCGACTTAACTTCTGTGTTCTCTGGCAGGAACTGCCTCAGTGGATGCTCCTTCTGGCATTCAGATGACAAGAAGCAATCGAAGAGAGAGGGGTTCCCAAAGCCCCACTAAGCACCATTAAAAAAGAGACTCTTATTTTGGAGGAGTTGTTGGGAGGTAGTGGGGGTGGATATGAGCAAATGCATTGTACGTATGTGTGAAATGTGCAAAGAATAAACAGATAATGCAACCTTTTGAAAAGGAGACTCTTAAATAGCTAATTTTTTTTTGGTATAAGTAAAAAAATAACTTATTCCAGAATAAATCAATCCAACAGGATGTGGAAAAAGACCCGTTGTGAATCCTTTGCTCTCCTGGACACTCTATCTCTGATGCTACAAGGTAGCATCCTTTTTCACTCAACTCATTAGCTACAAAACAGGAGCCAAGGAAATTTATAGCAAATTATTCCTTCAGAGACTAAAGAGAAGAAAATGATATAGATATATGATTTGATGTCTTAAAGTCATAAAAGACAAGAGATTAAAGATAGATTTTTCCCCCCTCAGGGGAAGTTCTTTTTAAAGGACAAACAATTCTCAAATCAAAATTATAACAAAAACACTGTTATTTGACTAAAATTGATTTTAAATGAATCTTCAATTTGTTTTCAAGGATAAAAATATTTAAGTATCTTTTTTAATTTGCAAAAGAATACAAAAATATTCAATTAAAGAAGGTTAGAAATGGATTTTCTTTATTATTATTATTATTTTCTATATTCTTTATTTACATTCCAAAGATTTTTCCCTTTCCTGGTTCCCCCCTCCCCAAAATCCCATAAGCCCTCTTCCCTCCCCCTGTTCCCAATTTGCCTAAGAATTTCATGAATTCATTGTTTTTAATTGCTGAGTAGTATTCCATTGTATAAATATACATGGAAAATATCTCTGATAAAATTGAAGAAATATATAGAAAAACACGTTAAGGTTGACTATTTCATGGAAAAATTATACAGATAAAATGGTAGGCATAAAAATATTCCTAAGTTGATTGAAAGTGGAATTATAAACATTTTCTGATAAAGTTGAAAATCTACAAGGAAAGTATTTCTGATGAAACTCAAGAAATATATAGAAAAACATGTTAAAACTGACTATTTCATGAAAAATTATACAGATAAGATGGTAGGCATAAAAATATTCCTAAATTGATTGAAAGTAGAAGTAAAAACATTTTCTGATAAAATTGAAGATTTACATGGAAAATATTTCTGATAAAATTGAAGAAATTTATACAGATAAATTGGTAGGAATTAAAATATTCCTAAGTTGATTGAAAGTAGAATTATAAACATTTTCTGATAAAATTGAAGATTTACATGGAAAATACTTCTGATAAAATTGAAAAAAATATATGGAAAAACATTAACATTGAAGGATATCATGGAAAATTATACAGATAAAATGGTAGGCATAAAAATATTTCTAAGTTGATTGAAAGTGAAATTATAAACATTTTCTGATAAAATTGAAGATTTACATGGAAAATATATGTGATAAAATTGAAGAAATATATAAAAAACATGTTAAGATTGAGTATTTCATGGAAAAATTATACAGATAAAATGGTAGGCATAAAAATATTCCTAAGTTTTTTGAAAGTGGAATTATAAACACTTTCTGATAAAATTGAAGAGCAAAACTCCCAATTACCATAGATGGAGAAACCAAGATATTCCATGATAAAACCAAATTTACACAATATCTTTCCACAAATCCAGCCCTACAAAGGATAATAGATGGAAAACGTCAACATGAGGAGGGAAACTACACCCTAGAAAAAGCAAGAAAGTAATCTTTTTCCAACAAACCCAAAAGAAAGTAACCACACAAACATAAAAAGAACATCAAAAATAACAGGAAGCAATAATCACTATTCCTTAATATCTTATAACATCAGTAGACTCAATTCCCCAACAAAAAGCATAATCTAACAGAGATGTTTTTCGTGTGGACCTTCGATTTTATCAGAAAATGTTTGTGACTCCTCTTTCAATTCAGTAATGCTTTTTGTGTCTACCATTTTGACTGTATTATTTTCCATGATCATCTTAAGTTTAACATTTTTTCTGTGTATTTCTTCGATTTTGTCGGAGGTGTTTTTCATGTAGATCTCAGTTTCGTTGGGGGTGGGGGGGTGTTTGTACTTCCACTTTCAATCAATTTAGGAATGTTTTTTGTGTCTACCATTTTGTCGGTATAATTGTCCATGATAATCTTCAATTTTAAAGTTTTTCTGTATTTTTCTTCAATTTTGTCAGAAGTATTTTCCATGTGGATCTTCAGTTTTATCAAACAATGTCTATAATTTTACTTTCAATCAACTTAGGAACATTTTTATACCTTCTATTTTATCTGTATAATTTTCCATGTAATAGTCAGTTTTAACATGTTTTTCTATATATTTCTTGAATTTTTTCAGGAATATTTTCCTTGTAGAAATGGATTTTCCAGAAGTCTTTTAAAAATTAGTAGAACTAAAATGTAAAATACTGAAA
Source organism: Tokudaia tokunoshimensis (assembly GCA_036184795.1). Taxonomy (NCBI): domain Eukaryota; kingdom Metazoa; phylum Chordata; class Mammalia; order Rodentia; family Muridae; genus Tokudaia; species Tokudaia tokunoshimensis. The sequence continues at coordinate 56,245,681 of BTHU01000009.1, read as the reverse complement.
TATTTTGACTAAAGATGAATCTCATCACTAAATATATGTCTCATGACATCTTTATTGTTCTATAAAACTACCATTAATAATGGAAGTGAAAGACTTTGCTGAGTTGAGCTTATAAGGCATTAACTTACATATTCAATTATTTTTATACTGGAGCTTAAAAAGTCCTTGATAATATAATATAATGTATGTAAACTTAGTATAATATAAAATTATAATGTGTTATGAACAATTACATTTTATACCAGAAATTCAAAACTTGTTTAATAATAAAAACCACTTCATCTAAATTAGACATTGGTAAATAAATAATTTATATAGAAACATGATACACAATTCAACACCTGCTTGTGATAATGCTTTGTACTAGTAGAAACATTAACAATAGTATGTCACTAGCATTATATAGAAGATTATTATTAATTTTGAATACAGTAGATCTTGATATATTACACAATTCAACACCTGCTTGTGATAATTCTTTGTACTAGTAGAAACATTAACAATAGTATGTCACTAGCATTATATAGAAGATTATTATTAATTTTTTAATACAATAGATCTTGATATATTCAGGCAATAACAATTCATGAAAAAATAGGCCATGAATGTGAAGCAGAATTATGAAGGGTAGAGGGGAGGGTTTGGGGGGAGGAAAGGGAAGGGAGAAATGTTCTAATTAAAATTTCAAAAATAAACAAAACATTTTTATACAAGATATTTTGATTATATCTCCTAACTTCCCCCAGATCTTCCCTAGATCCCTACTCACCCAGCATCATGTTCTTTCTCTCTCTCAAAAACCAAACCAAACCGAAACAAATAGTAAAGAAAAATCAAAATAAACAAAGAAATACGATAAGACAAAAATCTCCAAACTGAATCAAAACAAGAAGCACACAAAAATCATGGAGCTCATTCTGCATTGACCAACTACTCCTGGGTATGGGACCTGCCCTTGAGTGTGGTCGATACATCCAATGTCACTGGAGAGAACTGATTTTTCTCCATGCAAAACATTTCAGCCAAGTAGGCACTGCTCTTATTTGGTATTCCTGTGGCATGATTCTTTTAATTGACAGCAAAAAATTAGTGGGATTCTGTATTTTACAACAATTACAGCAAAAACAACTAAGAACATTATGTGTTATCCATGCAGAAGTTTATTTCTGATTATTTCTATAAAGTCACTCCCATTTTAGACTATATCTAGAAGAATTTTTCTCACGTTCAAAAGCCTGTAATTCTGGACTCTACTGGGCAGCAGATTTGCCATTGAGTGAAGCAAACAACCTGACTTCACAAAGCTTGCAGTCTTCTACACAAGGTCCTTAAACAAGCAAAACACATACTATCAGCTACTGGAAGCAAAGGCACCCAGAGGATGGAGATGATCAACAGTACGCTGGCAGTCTCTACCACATCCACACACAGCTTCTTATTTTATCTGGCGCAGCATTAATGATGTATATCTAGTTCCATCTTCATGGAAACTCTCGTACAAAATCTGAAACAAAGCGATGCTTCTGGAGTGGCTTAGCTGTCACTGTGGCTTCATAGTGACAGAATTTTTCATAGAAAATCTTCGCTAGCTCTCTTCTCTCAAGATCCTCAGCTACGAAGCCTACACATCTCCCTTTGGTGACTAGGCATCTGCTGAAGTTTCACTTTTGTATTTCTCATAAAGTATTGTGACAAAAAGCAGTTTAGGGGAGGAAGGGCTTATTAGGTTTGCAATCCTAGATAAAAGTCCATGAGCGTGGGGAGGTCACTGTGCCAGGAACTTGGAGCAGAACATCTATTCCCTGTATCTATTCACATCCACAGTCATGAGCAGAGAGAAATGAATAGATACATGCTCACTTTCTTGCTATTAAATCTATTAAAGTATATTTCTCCACTTTAATAAGGTTCAGGACCTCCTGCTTGGGATCTGGTGCTGTCCATAGTAGGCTTAGTCTTCCTATCTAAATATTAAAATAACCACCCAATGACATTCCCACAGGCCAACACAATGTAGATGACAACCTACTGAGATGCTCTTTCCAGGTGATTCTAGGTTGTGCCAAGTTAAGGATAACCATCACTACATTAGAATGGCACAGTGAAGGAGTTCTGGGATAAAGGACCTTGCACTAGAAGGCTTTTGGCAAGGTGAAACATGGAAAATATTACTTAAAAATATACCACACAGGTTATATCATGTTAAGATATAATCCTCTAGGTACCTGACAGAAACAAAAGGTCAACTCATAGTTCCCTTTAAGGTCCATTTCTTTGTGTTTGTGAAATTTAATATTGTTCTCAAATTTCTGTGGTAGCCCAAAGCATTTCAGAATTCCAGAGGTGAGTGGTGGCTTGGAGAGGTCATTTATTACCTCCTTGTGATCTCAAAACCAGTCTCTCTTGCCTCCTCAAGTGGAGGAGGTATGAGTTATGTGAAAATGTGTGTTCTGGAATGGAGAGCGCTCTCTTATATGACCATGCCTCTCAATCCCTGAAAGCTGAGAAATAAGCTAAGATACTCACATCACTGTGGGAACACCTTCCCTTTGTTAGTAGTGGAATCAATAATCTGTTAGTAATTGTTTTCTGGATCATTCTAATGGAAGGGACCATTATTTCTTAGTGCCAGGATAAGTGAACCTTTTACTTCAGCAGTGTCTTCAGGTGTAGCAATTTTAACCTTTTAATAATCTTTTATTTCCCCCCTCCCAAAACTTCACTAATATTAGAGCATTCATGAGTTTAGTTAATATGCTTTAAGTTGGAGATCCATGGCCAGAGAGATGATGGCTCAATGCTAAGTGCACTTGCTGCTCTTGCAAAAGACTGGAAATCAATTCTCAGCACCCACACTGGGGGCTCACAATCTTCTGTAACTTCTGCTTTATGGATTTTCTGGCACCTTTTGGCCTCTGAAAGCACTCACATGAATGTGTGACACACACACACACACACACAAACACACACACACACACACAAACATAAAATAAAACAAATGAAATAAATCTTAAAAACATCAAAATAAGCCAGAAAACCAAAGGGAGACCCAACAGCACTCACCTTTTCCCATCTTCACTTCCTGGTAGGCTGTATTTCAGAAGAATTTTGTGTCTGTTAGTGAATGAGAAGGCACGTGGCAAAACCAGGAACCACATTCACAACTGTGGTTTTATTTGTACAGTATCTAATAGAGTAACTGATGTGCAAGGTGGGAAGGATTGAAGAAGAATGGGGTCCCAGAGAAATGATGTGGAAGAATCTGTAGGAATAAATGTTGTGTGTTTTTTGTTTTGTTTGTTCATTTTTTTTCCAGATATGGTTTTGAGGTTCTGGAAAGTTAGAGTCGTATCATAGATTGCTGCTTGTTAGAGAGCAGAGAACAGCAGAAACAAAGTCTGAGAAGGTGAGAGGTAGGTATCCAGGTGGCTGGATTGAACTCGGTGTACATGAAGAATATGGGGACTGAATGCAGGGAAATGATCCGTTTGCTGGTAGAAAGCTAATGGTGCTTATTCCTATTTGTTCTCAGTCTTCGCTGTGCATGATGGGAAAACTGGAGAAGTAGAGGACTTGGGGGCTGGGAAGAGGAACAGATGTAATCTAGAAATGTAGGTGACCAGGCAAATGAAAAAAATAGAGCAGGCTCATGTAATAGGATTACCTTTCCCCATAGTAGTTTTGTCTGGGGTGTGAGATCAGTCAATATAGCTCTCCAATGGCTAGGGAAGTACTGGTTTTAGTCACTAATGTTTTTTACTTGATGGGGTTGTCTTTTCCCACTGGCTGTTTGGATAACCTCTGGACTTGGTGCTGAGGGAATATTCAAGCCCAGTGCTGTCTAATATCATAACCTGAGACTATATCACAGCTGATAAGAGACAATGGAAACAGAAGAAGATGCTGGGAGAAGGGAGAAGCAGTTTCTATCTTAGCCTGAGAATGCTCGGTACAAACTAAAGATAAGCGGGTTACAAGGAGTCCAGTTTACAGGTCAAATAGCAGGAAGGAAGGACCTTTAGATGAACAGCCAACCCTGTCTTACCCTAGACTGCAAGGCTCTATCGTATTGACTCAGTGAGCAAAATGGTTTCCCTGGTTGCTGGAGTCTGTTTATTCAGTCAGGTCAAATAAGCAAGTGTGTTCGTGCATGGCGAGTATGCAGCAAGCTAGCAAGGTTCTTCCAGCATCTTCTTCGTCATTACACTCTCTTGGATATACATTGTACTGATGGGAAAGGGAGGGAGGACGCCAGGAGAAGCAGTGTGGGAGCCAGGGCCATGCCTTTTCCCCATTGTGTCCAGTTCACCAGGAAAACTCTCTTTCTACAAGAGATAATGGTGTGTGTTAGTCAGCATAAGGGGCAAGGCCTGTTGTGGGGTGTGAATGATGTAGACATTTCCAAAAAAAAAAAAAAAGTCACAATGTATTCTCACTCAGGGTCACAATCCATATTTTCCTTTTAAAATGAACATGTGACTCACTCCTGGCTATCTCTAAAAGAATTCTGACTTGGGATGTGAACCCCATCCATCCTCCTGTTGTCATCCTAATATTATTCAAGTAACCACTTTCAGGGATTGCCAAATGAGGTAGCTGCCTGGGTCACTCACGTGGTGGTTTTAGTCCACCCTCTTAGACACTAAACTTTAATTACCCCAAGCTATGTTTTTTTTTATTTTTTTATTTTTATTTTTATTTTTTATTATTTATTTTATTTTATTTTTTTAATTTACATTCCAAATCATTTGCCCTTTCCCGTTTCCTCCCTCCCCAAAAGTCCCATAAGCCCCCTTCCCTCCCTCTTTTCTCCATTCAACCTCCTCTCGTTTCTCTGTCCTGGCGTTCCCCTACATCCAGTCTTTCCAGGACCAGGGGTCTCTCCTTCCATCTTCTTAGAAATCTATTGATATGCGGATTGTGTCTAGGGTATTCCGAGATTCTGGGTTAATATCCCCTTATCAGTGACTGCATACCATGTGTGTTCTTTTGTGATTGGGTTACCTCACTAAGGATGATATTTTCAAGATCTGACCATTTGCCTAGGAATTTTGTGAATTCATTGTTTTTAATTGCAGAGTAGTATTCCATTGTGTAGATATACCACATCTTCTGAATCCATTCCTCCGTTGAGGGACATCTGGGTTCTTTCCAGCTTCTGGCTATTATAAATAAGGCTGCTATGAACATAGTGGAGCATGTGTCCTTATTGCATGCAGGTAAAGCCTCTGGGTATATGCCCAGGAGTGGTATAGCCGGATCCTCCAGGAGTGTCATGCCCAGTTTTCTGAGGAACCGCCAGACTGCTTTCCAGAGTGGTTGTACCAGCTTGCAATCCCACCAGCAGTGGAGGAGTGTTCCTCTTTCTCCACATCCTCGCCAACAACTGCTGTCTCCTGTGTTTTTGATCCAAGCTATGTTTTTTAATGAGGGGTTCAATAATGGTGTCTGTGGCAGGACTTCTAGTTGTCAGACTTTACACTAAGAAATGAAATAACTGAAACTATGTTTGCCTTTAGATAGGCATTAGGCAAGTAAAATGACTTTCTGCTTTTTAATTGCTCCTAACACCTGGCTCCACGTCCCTTCTGCTTGGGGAGGAGGTAGAAGGAGCCTCAAAAGTTCTGGGATTTGGTAAGCCTCAGAATTTTTGTAGTGAGTGAATTTCTTGGAAACAGGCAGCCTGCATGGTCCATCTCACAATGACAGAAGAAGAAACTCAGTTACTACTGATTTTTTATAGAGCCTTGAGTCCTGAAGGCAAATACGCACTGACGTTACCATAACACCAGAGGAACTGGCCAAGGCAGGTTAGTTACCTCTGGCCCCGCTGCAAAGAGTTACGGATGAGACATTTGTCTTGCCATTCCTCATTATGAAAATAGCATATGGGATTAAGTTAAGTGGAGCTGGAGCTGCCCAGAATTTGGGGAGGAGGTCAGATGCTAGTTTGGACAGGATAATTGGAGCACAATTATTCATCTTCAAGTGAAACTCCTGATTTGAAGAAAGTTCTGAGAAATTGTTAGCTTAAAAAAAATCTTTAAATTTCTTCCAATTATCCGCCAGAATTCTGCTCAGGTAACTCTTCTGTGGAGTGTTCTTGGAGTCCCCACCTTCCACGTGCTTAGGCAATCCTTCCTCTCTTCTATTCATGGTACGCTCTGCACAGCCCAATTAGAGGCACCATTGCAATGGAAAACAAACAAGCAAATGTGTGTTTTCTTGTCTATCTGTTCCACTGGTCCTTGGATGGTGGTGGCAAGAGCTTCTCCCACCTGTCCTTAGATCTCCTGGGGCCACAGTGTGTCACAGTGAAGCTTGAGGCTGATGACAAGCTCTTGGAGATCTTCCCTGAAAACATCAAATGCCAAGAATTCCTAACACTTTCATACTCTCATGGGTTTAGACTATTAATTACCACCCCCAAAACCAAATAAACAACAACAACAACAACAAAACACCTGACAAGAAAGACAAATTTTTAATCCTGGTAGAACAGGATGAGATGCATACTTTATAGCTGTGGACAGTGACAGTCTAAGCTAATGTTCTTAATATTGAGGCTGGAGTGTTTTTTTGAGCATTTCATTTATCTGTTAGAGACTTGGCACACAACTGTGTGAGGATCTACAACCAGCTGGTCTCTTTAGGACATCTGTCCACTCTCAGCTTAGGAGGGTGTTGGACAATCCTGCCTTTATTGAAGGATCTGTTTCCTGAGACACTAAAAAGGGTCTACAGTTATGGTTGTCGGGATAGTAGCAGTAAAAGTGGGTTTGTTCTACCAAATTAAGAGATCTGTTGCTTGCTGACATAATGGGCCTATTTGGAATTAAGTGCCTCACAGAAATGGCCCAGGCTGAGTGAGCAAAATGTAAGAAGACAGGCTGGAGACTAAAGTGGGCAGAGAACAAAGCAGAAACTGCACACACGCATGCACACACATACACACACACATGCACACACATACACACACACACACAGAGAGAGAGAGAGACAGAGACAGAGACAGAGACAGAGACAGAGACAGAGAGACAGAGAGAAACAGAGAGAGACAGACAGACAGAGACAGAGAGAGAGACAGACAGACAGAGAGACAGACAGACAGACAGAGAGAGACAGAGAGAGAGTAGTTGCAGCAAAAGAACAATTACAGGAGAACAGCACTTAATTCAGAAGACACGCTTTTCTGATAGAACTCTCATTTCATTTGAACAAAATATCATTTAAATAGAGATATGGGACCAAGCTTATCTTATTTACTAGTGTTCATTTAAACACTGCATTAGTATGTTTGGAATTTTAGTGTATTTTGCTATGTTTGAACTGTTGGCACTTTGGCATATTAAAATAAAATCTCTTTAACATTTTTCATTGCAGTGTAAACATTGCAAGACAGGAATGCTAGCTTCTCTTGTTCACTATTTTCTTAGGTTTGAAGAGTGCCTGTCACACAATAGGCACTTCCTAGGTATTTAATGACAGGGACACACATTTTATTTTCATTGTCTCTGTCCATTACGGAACACGTCAACAACACTAATCAGATCGTATCATCGTCCTGGTGATAAAAGCATGTTAAATAGTTTATATTCTAAAGAAAACTTTTCCTTACTGAATCATCAGGCTCATAGGAGGAAGTTTCATAAAGCATATAGAATATGGCATTTCCATTCAAAGGTTAGGAGACAATTGTGGGGTAAGACAAAGTCCATTTGCAGTTTTTATTCACATCTACATTTTGGTATAGTTTGGTGCTCCTAGTTTACACTTTCACTCACTTTCCAGATTGGTTAAGAAATTGTTCAATAAGTTTGATGCTTATCAAACACTGATCACATGAAAGACTGCTGAATGTTCAGAGGCTGGGCAAACCAGTCCACATAATACTTGAGCCTAATTTTCCTCCTCATCCCACCATATATGCCACGTGGGGGGCAAGTTCTCTCTATGACTCTGGGCAAGGGCCAAAGTTCTGAGGCTGAACTCTGGGACTACCAGTTTTGATTTTAGTTATACACCCCTGGTGGGGGGAATCATCTTTCTGTCTCTCAACTATCAAGGTTGCATGAGAATTACTGAAGTTACAAAGCATAGAGTGTGCAATGCAGTGTGCCAAGCTACCAGGAGAAACGACTACTTTCTTCTTTGCTTTCTCCAGCTATCCTAATACCCTTTCTTCTCACCTCCTAACAACCTGTTAGCACCCAGCCATTGGCCCGACATTCTGAAAACTACATTTTACGTCCATTTTTAAAAAGCAAGCAAACTAATGGCAAGAACTAGTAGTAAGAGAAGCAAAAGGAACAATTTTGAGGTTTCGCTAAGCATCTCTGGTACCTCCTTTTAAGCACTGCATCCATCCTTGAGTCTAAACAACAACTATTACTGGAGAGAGATTAATGTAGCTTTCTAAGAGAGATGTGAACTCAAATAGCACATACTGCCAGCATACCTTGATGTTGTTTTGCCTCCTGTAAGTACCAAGGTAACTAACCTTTCATCAACTCTAAGTATCAGAAAAGCTCTATAGTCTTCATCTGCTATCTATTCAGAAATGTTGAAATCATCACAGATTGAAGAATGTTTCCATGACAGACACCTGGTGACAGCTCATTACCTGAATTTGAAGACAATCTAGATATGACTTAGTGGCCTTTGCTGAGCCTTACTTTCCCCTTCAGAGGACCCAGTTTCTTAAAATGCAGCACTTCCATTCTGTCTTGAGACTTTTTAGAGGATCAATGTGATCCAATCATTCATATCCAAATGGTAGTTATTTTCTACAGGAATTTTCAGTTTAAGAAAGGATTACTAAAATGCCTCTGAATTATTTAGAAATCTCTTTCAAAATTAAATTGCTTTAAAATTTAGTTCGCACACTATATATCCGAAGGCAGATTTAAATTTATAGAGGAACTGGAAGGCTCTTCACATCCCCTCTCTTCACATTTCCTTCTCCACCCAGCCCTTCCTGTGTGACACACCTGTCACCACTGATGAGCATGTATTGATGTGTTATTAGTAACTAAAGTCCATGGTGTGTATTAGGGTTCCTTCTCTGAACTGTGAGCTGTGTGTGTTTTGATGTGTGTGTGATGTCGTAGACCCACCATCAACAATTCCATAATGAGTGCTTTAGCACTCTAGGTCTTCCCTGTGCTCCTCCTCTCATCTCCCTTTTATTAGACATGTAGCTCAGCGCTGAGTGGCTGCTTATTACATAAGAGGCCCCATGTCCAACTTTCATCACTGCAAAAACTAATGAACTGCAATGTCCAGCCCTGTAGACTTGGGTCAGTCCTCTGAAAGTGCTTTTTAAATCTCTGTCTTCAGTACTTATTAAAGCAACCTAAGAGGCCATGGTAATTTTAGTTCTATAACATCTGAATAGCTGCTGAAAATTTGCTTAGTGGAGTCTCTGCAATCTAGTCTCTAGGAAAACTTTAAAGAAATATTATGTATGATCTTTTATTTGAATGAGGACTTCCCTAGAGTGTATTGCTGCAACCAAGAGATAAAAGAAGTAAAACGGGACTATTGAGGCAAGGATAAAGAGATTTCAACACTTTAAATAGAAATCAACCATGAAACAAAACAAAAGAACTTTGCTTGAGCTAAGGAGACTTTCATATGCTTACAATCATTTGTTTAAGAATCCATCTGAAAAAGGAATTAGTTGAGTCCTAGAGGTCAGTTGCTGATTTGCAAAAATGACTGCTTGCAAAAAGTGACTTTATTTATGTTTTGAACAAAGAACTAAAATTTCCTTACATCTTGGAAACTGTCCGGATGGAAGAATGTCCCAGAGCAAGGGAAAAATGCAAAAAGAAAATATTGAACCAGAGTCTTTCCATAAATTGAATAAGGTTGCACTTATTGAAGTTCTTGAGATTTTGCAGGGTGACAGATAATTTAGAACTGTTTGTTTTGAGAGAAGACGAGGCTGTAAGATGTCCTCAAAATAATTCCATATGTCAACTGCTTGGAGTCCTTTCTATCACCTCAAAAGCAGGCAGCTGGGCAGTGGTTTCCCAAGGCTCAAAGTAAACAGATACTGATGGCAAAGGGGAACTGTTTATTTTTAAATGATGGAGATCTAAAGATGAATTAAAAAAATAAACTAGGCATTTGAATACCTTCTCCTCACCAAGACTGAGAAGTATGCATGTTGAGAGTGGGAGCTTGTGTGAAAGTTAATCTATATTCTCCAGAAGTAAACTTTCCAAAAATCCTGAAATAAAGGAAAAGATCTTGAAGAAGATGTTAAAGTCAAGAGAACTAGATCTAGTCTCAACCAGATCACATGTGATCTACATTGTGTATGCTTTATAACCTTAACTTAACTTCATTAAAGAGTTGTGACGAGATGGGCCAACTTCACTTAAACCTATAATAATCAGAGAGAACAGATCTTGCTTCATTTGTTTTTCTTCTCTTAAGACCATAGCTCAATACGTGACATTATCTTTGACATTTTGCACCTTTTCAGCTGTCTCACAGAGAGGGTAAGAGTAGTCCGTGTTAATCCAGCTTTGTAAGAAGCTAAGTGGTTTTCATTGAACTTTTAAGTCATTGTGCAAAGGTCACTGATAAATCCTGGCTTGTGGTTCAGGTAATTAAAGGATGACCTTGCATTCTAGAATGGATCTATGGAGAGATGTTTTTATAGCTAAGTAATTATCATGAAATTATTACTTTTAATAAGAAATACTACCTGGTTATTTTTATTATTCTCGTTCATAAGGTATGCCTGGCACCTCAGTTCTTGGCTGGCAACTCAGTTCTCTAGCTACTTCACACCTCCACCAGAGCCTTCCTTTCACGTCGGATGCATCTTCTCTGGTTTTTACTGGTTAAGGGCTCTCTAGATGATTTTATTTTATTTCATATTGTGTCAGAAGACTCGAACTAACACCAAATCGTTTCCCACGCACTGTTTTCTTCCCTTGTGTCTTATCAGACTCCTGAAAACAAGGAGGGTTAGCATATCTCATCCATACCAAAGCTAAAACCAGAGTTGGCAAGGTTGACTCCTCAGAAACTTTGTATTGTATCAGGAAATGTTTCCAGAAGAAATGTAAAACATCCTGTGCAAAGGACTGCCTTGGTCGTGAATATTCCTATGAATCTCCCAATGGCATTTTCAAGGATCATTACATCATATCTCTGAAGTAATTGGTTTCCAAATGCCTTTAAGCCATTGGCTCTTTTCTTCAAGTTAAATCGTTACTGATGACTAACACCCAAGGGCAGAGGTGGGATCTGGGGCACAGTTGGGATGCAGGTGAAGTGGTTGTGGAGACCCCTGTCATAGATGCTGTCTCAGGAAAATCTCCAGGAGCAGAAAGTGGTTAAAGCTGTGTTGTTTCTACCTCCAGGCTATAGCAGGGAGCCACACCCCTTCCGTCTGTGTCTATAACTCTGCAATTGTGATTTCCCACAAGATTTATTTTATAGCCCCAAATTATTATTTTCTGAATACTGGATACAATTTTATTTTCATCATTAGGATAAATTAATTATCACACTAGTGAATACACTCAGTAAACTTTGAGCTTACTGATGAAGACATTTTAATTAAGGGCTTCAGGAATGGAGGCGGTTAAGAAGAACAGCAATGGTCATTAGAGCATTCTAACATAATTTGGGCTTAGTCATAGTCAGTCCCTCTGTTGTTTCATTATTGTTTGGAATAATACAACTGCGAATGGTTACACTAAGGTCCAGAATAGCAATAAACTAATATCTTGGGGAGGCTTGAGGTAGAATTCTGCAGGTTTTAGGCCATCCTGGGCTACTTACCTAGATAGACCTTGTCTGAAAACAGTCTAAAAATAAACAAATGAAGGAATTGGAATAAATAGAAAATACAGTTTAGTATCATCTTAACTCAGGACACTTAAATGTTTAATAATACCATACTTTAACTTTGTGGGGTGTTTTTATTCTTATCTTGTATCTTTTTTTTTAACAGTCCAGTTGTTATCCCCTTCCTGTTCTTCCCTCTGACAGTTCCTAATCCCATTCCTCCTTCCCCATCTTCAAGAGGATGTCCCCACCCACTCACACCACCTCCCCCTCCCCACGCCTGCCAGGCCTCCCCATTCCCTGGGGCCTCAAGTCTCTCAAGAGTTAGGTGCATCTTCTCTTATTGAGACAGTCCTCTGCTGTATATGTGTTGGGGGCCTCGGACCAGCTAGTGTATGCTGTCTGGGTGGTGGCTCCGTGTCTGAGAGATCTTGGGGGTCCAGGTGAGTTGAGACTGCTGGTCTTCCTATGGCATCTCCCTCCTCCTCAACTTCTTCCAGCCTTTCCCTAACCACAGGGGTCCCTGGCCTCAGACTATTGGTTGGGTGTAAGTATCAGCTTCTGTCTCAGTCAGCTGCTTGTTGGGCCTCTCGGAGGGCAGCCATGCTAGGCTCCTGTCTGTAAGTACATCATAGCATCAGGAACATGATCAGGTATTGGGGAGGGGGTTGTCTAGGAGTGAAGCCCCAAGGACCAGAAGAATGAATGGAAACATACAACCCCCAGAGATGGGAATGGGGGTGGATCCTCTAGAATGTACCAGAGACCTGGGAGGTGAGAGACACTCAGGACTCAAAGGGAGGGACCTTAGATGAGATGCCCAACAGTGGGGAAAGGGAACTTGTAGAGCCCACCTCCAGCAGAAAGACAGGGCATCAAGTGAGGGATGGGGTTGCCATCCCACAGTCAAAACTCTGACACAGAATTATTCCTGTCTAAAAGAACTGTAGGGGCAAAAATGGAGAAGAAACTGAGGAAAAGGAGGTCCAGTGACCAGCCCAAATTGGGACCCATCTCAAATTATTTTTAAAGCCATTGCTCCAGGACAAGGATTTTAAAAAAGGACCTTGTATAGAATATAGCTCTTTTTTAAATATTGTGAGCATTTCTATGATATCTGTAGTACATGGACTAGGGAACTTTCTTGGTCATTTGAGTTATTTTGGCATCTTCCTGAGGAGAATAGAAAGAGAGAGAAAATTAAGGGGGTATGGAGAGGTTAGAAACCCCTCACTCCTGGTCAACAACTCAACCATGACAGAATAAAAACTGTTGTGACAATTGCCTATGGAGATAATATGCTCTTTCCTAGGAGAAATCGTGAACAAGAGTGTTAAAACATCTAATAAAACATGCACAAGGCTCAAATGGATATGTCTCCTATAATGCTGAACAATGACCATGTGAACCATCATACAATCTCATTTATTAAAGAGAATTATTTAAGAGAAATACATAAATCAGTATGCGGTTCTACTTAATTTCTAAATTTTGCTTAATTGTTAAACCTGGTCAGAAGTGACCTACTTTGTGTACTGTAACTTCAAAAGCTACAAAATATAAGTTGCGTGTGTGCACATGTAGGTGCATGTGTATGACACATGCATGTGTGTTTGTGGTGTGTGTGTCCATTTGTGCATACTTTGCGTGAGTGTGGTGAGTGTGCGCATACAAGTGCATATGTGTGATTGCAGTGTGTTTGTGTGCATGTGTGTGTGCTCCTCTCAATGCCCGTGTTAAATCTAAGTTATAAACTATACCCTCTTATCTTTTATTCACAGAGTTCCAGCTGCTTCATTCAGACTCTTTGTGAAGTTCTTTATTATAACAAACTACTCAAACTACTCAAATTACTCAAACTACTGGCTTCCCCTGAGTCACGGTCTCTAAGAACAGAACTCAGGTCACACCCAGGAGCATGTGGCTCCACAGCCACCCGCAGTTCTGTGAAAACTGTCAGTGGGTTATGCAATCCAACTATTCTATGCCACACACCAATCTATTCACACACTCAAAAATACGTATTGAGCGTTGCGGTTTGAACCATGTCCCTCAAGAAACTCATGTGTCTAAACACTTGGTCCCCAGCTGGTGGCACTGACTTACAGGGTTGAGGAACTTTAGGAAATGAAGCCTTGGTGGGGGAAGTGGGTCACTGGGGTTGGGGTAAGCCTTGAAGTTTTATGGCGGGACTGACTTCCTGTTATCTACTTCCTGTTTCACCGTGGATATAAGAAAACTACACACCCCTGCCACCATGGAGCTGCGTATCACCAAGCATTCTCCACCACGGTTGACTGTGTCTTGTCAAACTGGGAGCCAAAATAAACCCTTCCTGCTTTTTGTTGCTTCTCATCAAGTACTCAATAACAACAACAGGAAAGGGAACTGAAATAGTTTATATCTGTTATGTGACATGAAGTGACGAGTTACTAAAAATGGCATGTTACTTTTTTAAAAAAATGCACAAAACAACTAGGAAGTATAATTTAAGGGCAAGAAAAGCTCAAAGTAAAGAGTATCCATCTACCCAGGCAAGCATTGGGGTAGCAGGAAGAGCTAAGGGAGAATAGAAAGCTTGAAACATTTAGTGGTTTGACACTGGGTGTTTGTTCTTTCTACCATGTGGCAGGCCACATGCCTTATGCCTGATAAGCCCTTCTGCTGCACACAGTTCTATGGGGCAGAGACTATTATTGCCCATTTTGGATATTAAAGAACTGAAGCAGAGAGTGGGTAGGAAACAGGCCTGAGGCAGCTAATACATTAATAAATGACATAATAGGGGACAGCATCCTGGGCCCATCTCTTGCTGTCTGTGATTCCTGTTGGGTTGACGACACCAGAATTACTTCATTCTACACTGATGAGACAGGATTGGATCAAGGTGCTCTGGCACTCAGCATACCATTCAATTCTACTCCTAGGACTCTAACACATGTGTCTGTTTTTCTCAGTAGTCTGCAAGGGGCTGATGGGTCTCAGAGTCGTATCTTACAAAAAGGAAAGGATGCTCTTTAGAATAGAATCTCCGAGGTCCTTGTTTAGAGGGGGTAAAAGAAACATGGCAAATGTGGGACTGGACTTCCATGAGACAAACTATACTGGAGGGGTAGGGTGAATAGTGAATCCCTGCTTGTTGGCATCGTATCCCTTAGTTGTGAATAAAAGGCATATTTCTACCATCTCCTTCACAATGCAGGAATTTGTATTTTAATTTTGGAACACTGAAATGAAATATTTTACTTACATACCTCGAGGAATGAAGCCTATTGCTTCCTGAGTTTGGAGATGACGTATCATAAATCCGGAGGCAGAACTGGTTACTAGAGATACCGTGAATACATTTGTGTTTAAGAGGAAAGAGAGTAGTTGCCAGGACCTCCAGTTTGGAATAGGTTTGTAATTAAAATATAATTAGGAACTTTATACATATACAAACCAGGAATAAGCTTTAATAAAAGTACACTCATAGCCCTGATGTGGTAAGGAAAGCTGACTGTACACACTTCACCATCCTGGTTGTTGATCTTCTAGGCAAGATTTCATACAATTTATCATTCAGATTGGACAACTAGACACCAAACGCAGCTGCCACTATTAATCACATTGGGTCAACAAACAGAGACTGGGAGTGAGCTAGGCAACTAGGATACACAATTAGCTTAATTGTGGCAAATTCTCTTTTTCAGAAAGGAGACTGAATCTCTATGGAGACTAAACCCAAAGCATAGCATCAGGTCAAGGGTCAAACAGGTGAGGGGATATTTAGCAGAAGAGTGGGTATTGAGATGTCTAGTGTAACGGAGTAAGACATGAAGGTCTAAGGTATCCCACTAATTCCATACATTAAATGCATGGTTATCAGTCCAGGTGCTTTGGGCAGTAGTGGGAAGTATTGGGCCTTTGCAGGAAGTATTAGGATCTCAACCGCCCTTTTCTCTCTCTCTCTCTCTCTCTCTCTCTCTCTCTCTCTCTGTTTTCTGGATGTTGAATTGTCTGTTCATGCTCTGTCACATGCTTCTTCCTGTCCTGATGCTCTGTTTCACCCCTGTTCCCCACCCCACCCCCCAAACAACAAAGCCAACAGAATACTGACCAAGACCTCAGAAATCAAGGGACCAAATAAGTCTGTCCTTATTTACAGTTATTTTTTGTCAAGAATTGGGCACAGTGACAGAAAACTAACAGGTTGGTTGTTCTAGTTTCCTATCTATTGCTGTTACAAATACCATGTGCAAAAGCAAATATGGGAGGAAAGGGCGTATTTCATCCTATAAGCCACCGTCCATAATTAAGATGAGCTAGGGCAGGAACTTGAAGCAGCAACTTGAAGAAGAAACCATGTACAAACACTCTTTGCTGGCTTGCCTCAAGGCTTATGCCTAGATATTTTTTTCTTATATAGCCTAAGTCCACTTGTCTAGGGACAGTTCTGCCCATAGTGGGCTGAGCCCTCCCACATCAATTAACAATCAAGGCAATCCCCACAAACATGCCACAGGCCAATTTGATTTGGACAATCCCTCAGTTGGGACTCCCTTCTTAGGTTACACTATGCTGTGTGGACAGTTAAAGCAGACTAGGATACACATAAACTGAACTTAACTGAAATGTCTATTCTTTATTTTTAGATTATCTTCTTTCTTGCTTCTTTTTGGCATTATGAGATCCTCTTATTTTTAATCAAATGAGAGTCATGCTAGAGAACAATGATTTTAAAAATGTTTTTAACTTGGAGAAAAAGTAGGCATCTCTATGGGGTTGTCAAATTAAGTTTGCTTAGATCAAAGAGTTAAGGACTTATGGCCTTAAGATAATTGCAAACTATAAAATAGAGCTCATTAAAAAAGACTTATTTTCTTTACTTTATGTATTTTTTTTAGAAAGAAGCAGAAGTAAGCTGGTCAAGCACTCATTTGCCATTGGCCAGAGCCCCAAAGCTCCCAGAGGCTTGAAGTATTTGAAGACACCGCCTTCAGGCTGTTGCACGACCTTTGACTATACCTCTTTCCCTGTCTTAGGTCTATGTTCTTTGTAAATTTTTATGGTGACTTCACAGAGTACAGATAACTCTAACCTCACAAAACACTGGCAACTATAGTGCTTTTCTATTACTTTTGGGAGAAGAGGGGAAAAAGTTGATTTTTGAGAGGGTAGAGGCTTAAACGAACCGAACTGATTTCATTTCTACAGTTCACTTTGCATGCTTGTGTGTCAACTCTGACACCTCTAGAGAGACAGCAGGCATGGGAAGCAATGTGAAGAATGTTTCTGGCCCTGGCACGAAGCTTGCCAAGAAGAACTAATGAGCACTGAATGTTGCTGATGTGGTGGTGTTCTTTTACCAAGTCCCCAGTCTGGATCACAGAAAAGTAAGGAAAAAAAATTCACCCAAAAATACTGTTTTCAAATTTCAAGCTGAAGGCAGCAAAACCAGTGAGTTTTAAGTATGTTGATGATCAGCAAGCCCAGACATACTTCTGCTAGAGGGAGAGGGAAAGATCAAGCAGTTTCTCCTTTTATAAACCCACATATCCATATTTTAACACGGCAGCTTTCATGGGCATTAGTAATTAGCCTGGAGTATCTGGTCAGAATCAAATAGACGAGTGTGAGCCACCTTCCAAGAATTCAATTAGCCTATTTCAGATTTTATGATATTAAATTGCCTATGCAAAATTGCTCACAATAAAATAAAAGAAGGGATGGCCTGAGGACATCTCATTAGGCTTTAATGGCTATAGATTAAATGTTTCCACATTTGGCAACGCCCTGCTGGGGTGTCAAGAGGAAGATCGGTTTAGACAGGTAAATGTTTTTAGATTACTTGTGGTCGAAGGGTTGCCAGGCTCCGTTCTCGGTAAATAGAAATCTGATTTGTGGGGCCAGCATTGCCCTTCTGGGAGGGAGGCAATGACAGATACCATCAACAGGAAAGTGTGTGTAAAGACTCAAAGTTGTTATGGGGATACCCCTGAGTGTTTACCTACAGAATTTTATTTGGCACTGCCAAATGTCTAGTGAGCGAGTATTTTAGGGCCAGGATACTATGTATTTTTTTTTTTAGATGGTATATCTCTGATTTTCTATTAGTACTTGGTAAGTGGAGATGAGAGCAGTAGAAAGAAATTTAGAAGCCACATTAGGGGCATGTTGAAGTATTCGTGATTGATAAGGTGGAAACCAACCACAGATTATTAGTATTTATACAAGTAAATTCTTTAGAAACATGATTTGACTGTGTGGTGGGTTTCAGTTGCGGGTCCAGTGTGTGGAGAAATTATGGAGAAGTTATGGAGGGAACGCTACAATCCAAAGGTCCTGTATAAACGTTGAACTTGTTACTCGGTACAGGAAGCCAATACAAGCTGAACTGCAGAGAGGCTGCGATGTATGTTGCATCTAACAAAGAGACAGTGGACACAGATTCACCACCAGCTCCTCAGCCAGGGAGCCAAGACCATCAGATGATGGAGAAACAGAAATCAGGCAAGAGTGAAGCTGTGTAAGCTGTAAAGAAGCAGACCACATGGCATTTGCCACAAGGCACTTACAGTCCTTGCTGCATATAGTATTTGTTCAAAAGTTTCTCCACGCTCAGAGGCTCAAATTAAAGACCACTGGTTTTGTAGATTCCAAGTAAGGAGTATTTCAGTTCAGGGTTCTTTTGTTTGTTTGTTGAGACAGGGTTTCTCTGTGTAACCCTGGCTGTCCTGAAATCCACTCTGTAGACCAGGCTGGCCTCAAACACACAGAGATTCTGCCTGCCTCTGCCTCCTGAGTCCAAGGTTCTTAGCTGTAGGGCTGGAGACAGACTGCTAGTGCAGACACAATTGTGCATGATGTTTATGAACCCAACTGGGGAAATAGCAATCACTTTGGTTTTTACAGCTTCTAACTGAACCTTTTCCTTGCATCATCACAAGCCACAAGTATATTAACACTATCTGTGTGCTTTTGTTCATGGAGATAAAAATATTTCTTATCTGCTTTCAGTAGTACAGGGACCTGAAACCACTCCTTAAACTTATTATGATTCCAAGTTAGGGAAGTTAATTGGCTAGCTAGCTAATCTTGTATCTGGTGCCGTAATAACAACACACAAGTTGCTATTTTTCTACTATTTTGACAAGTGCATTTCAATAGTCTTTTTCCATATGATCTTATAGCTATTAGCTATATATAGACAGTATGTATTTATTTTCTTATCATATATCTTTTAGGCAGCAGCTATGCTTTGCCAGTAAATGTTCAAATTAAAAACTCCTGTCTGTGGGGAACCGAATTTACATCTGTATTAAGTTGTTAATTATTTCAACAAAATCTTGAATTAAAAATAAGATAGCATCAGATGTACAGAAATATTATCATGACGGAATAGTGTGCTCACTGAACTCCACCTGTAAGTAATGCCTGATGTTAGTATGGCATTTTTGTTACAGTTAAGGAATGCCTATTGACACATTGATGTTATGTGACATTTGTGTTTAAGGATCCCTCAGTTTTTCCCTAATGGTCATCTTTCCATTTTAGGATATGATCCAGGATCCCACATTGTACTTGGTCATCATATTTTCTCTGACTCTTCTTGGCTGAGAACTCTTCCTTTAACTTAAATGATTTAAAGTTTGTGTATTAGTTGCTTTTCTGTTACTGTGATAAACACCATGTTAGACTCCTTCCTGGTGGAGGAGGGAGGGCGGCAGGTGGTGGAGATGGTGGACTGAGAAGGAAGGAGAGAGTTTACATATTAAAAGCAAGCAGGAAGTAGAGAGAGCAAATTGGGAATGGTGTGAAGCTTGTCCCCTCAATGGCTGCCCCTAAGGGCATACTTCCTCCAGCAAGTCTGCAAGACCCAAACCCTCTCAAGGAGCACCACCCCTTGGGGACCAAGTGCTCAAATGCCCGAGACCATAGGGACGTTTCTCATTCTAGTCTCTGCAGGTCAATTCTTATTTTCTTCTTCCTTCTTGATTTTTTTCTAAGCATAAGCAAGACAGTACTTCAGAACTGTCACTGCCTACCTCCTCCCCTCATCTTGTCTCCAAAGGTTAGAGTGTGAGAGTGCCAGAAGAAATAATAAGATAGCGCATGCGCACACACAGCACACACACACACACACACACACACACACGCAGACACACAAACACATACAAAGATATACACAAAGACACCCATAAAGGCACATACAGACAGACCCACAGACATCGACTGTCTTAGGGTCTCTATTTCTGCACAGACATCATGACCAAGAAGCAAGTTGGGGAGGAAAGGGTTTATTTAGCTTACAGTTCCAAATTGCTGTTTATCACCAAAGGAAGTCAGGACAGGAACTCAAGCAGGTCAGGAAGCAGGAGCTGATGCAGAGGCCATGGAGGGATGTTTCTTACTGGATTGCTTCCCCTGGCTTTTTCAGCATGCTCTCTTATAGAACCCAAGACTAACCAGCCCAGGGATGGCACCACCCACAAGGGACCCTCCCCCCATTGATCACTAATTGAGAAAATGCCCCACAGCTGGATCTCATGGAGGCATTTCCCCAACTAAAGCTCCTTTCTCTGTGATAACTCCAGCCTGTGTCAAGTTGACACACAAAACTAGCCAGTACACTGACACAGACATACAAAGACACACACAGACAGACACAGAGACAAAAACATGCACAAAGTCACAGAAAGACACACACAGCCACACACAGACACACATACACCAAAAGACACACCTAAAGACACACACATACACACACAGACATAGACACACACAGACATACACACACAAAGACACAGAAAAAGACACACACAAACACACATACAGACAGACACACACACAAACACACACAGACGCACATAAAAACACACACATACACACAGAGACATATACACAGAGACACACGTACACATACACATATACATACAGACATACACAATACACACACACAAACACAGACTCACAGACATAGACACACAGACATAGACACACAGACACAGACACACACAGAGAGACACTCAAACACATAGATACACAGCATTATAATTTCTTTATCAACTGCTTTAAGAAAAAAGGTTGTCTTCATTAGTGGGTTAAATTAGATATGAGAAGAATATGAATAGGAATTAATTCCACTCTTACCTAGGGCAGTTGTCTGTTAAAGGTAACTCTTAATCATGCTTTCTCAGGCTTTCAGAGGGGTGGAAAGAGGGGATTAACTCTTTAAGTCCTAGAAGCCCGCCTCAGGAGGACCAATGGTGGGAAGGCAGGTGACCAGTGCAGACTAACTAACTCCATAGAGAAACCGGGTGGCCGAGTGTGTGCTCATTGCCCCAACAGTGTCCCTTAATTTTATAGCAGTTTGCTTCTCCTCTCCCTTCACAGCCTACTTCCAGTCCCCCATGACGCTCAGAGGCGTGGGGTCAATGTGGAGGCACAGAGAAATCAGGTGGCAGGAGAGGGAAATGTTGTTAAAGGAAAGCTGTAACAGGGGCCAGGGAATCAGCTCAGTGGCAGACACTTGGCCAAGATGCACAAGAAAAGGTATACAGGTGATACTTCCCCCTAATCCGCGTCCTGTTTTTACCTCCATTTATAGCACACTCTATGCCTTTGCTTTCCTCTGCTCTGTTTGCACTCAGGAGTACTGAAGAATCTTGCTATGCCTCCTTGCTCTAAGGAAGCAGCTAAGCCACAGAGATTGGTCCTGGATCTTGAGGATATTGCTAAGATGGGATATGTTGTAGTCAGAACACTTTCAATGTGCACTTGGAATTGGGGATAATTCCTCCTTCCTCTCTCTCTCTACTCTGAAAATGCTCATAACTTAGCAAGAGAAAGATGAGGAACATTCCAATGTATCCTCTAGTGTGGGGACCTTCACGATGCCCTAATAGATACTTGGTGAATGTTTGGAAAACACAAACAAACAACACCTATAGAAGGCCCCCAGTTGGGCTTCCAGATACTTCTTACTTCCCTTTTCTAGTCTCAGGCTCACTTATCTTTCACTAATTATCTTTTTCTTTTCCTTTTGTTGTTTGAGTGTTTTATTATCCCAAGCAAGTATTTGACAACTATGTATTACTTAATTGATTGGTGGCCCAATGTTTAAAGAATTCAGTTTAGGACTGGCTTTGCTCAGCAGGTACGAGGTTTTCATTTTTTTTTTTTTAGTTTGATTTGGCTTTTAATGTGAATTTGGATTATTTGGGGCAGAGCCTCCATGCATGCTTGTCCGACCACAGCTCTCCCTCACCCCCTTAACCCCGTGTTTCCCTAAGTACTATGTACAGTTCTCTGTTTTATTTGCTTCTGTTATCTTTGAGGTCCCAACAGCTGTTAGAGATTTCAACTCACTAGGTAGGATATCGGTTGCATCCTCTTTGTAACTTTTATCAAATAAAATTCCAAATCATATGCCACAAGTAAATCTCCCCTATCTTGGAATGGAAGTGCAGTGAGGTTGGATATTTGTGGGTTTTTTTTTTTTTTTTGCCTTGGTTTTCACCTATAATCTAAGTGCTGAGGATGTAAACCATCCACTGTCCATCTTTCCCCTTCATTTCCCTCACTTCTTCTCTTCCCATCATATGTATATGCAACAGTTCCAGCCCCATAGTAGGGCCTCAATATAGTCTGTTTTATACATTGTCCTTGGTGATTTTTATTCCACAGACTATTGTTTAGAAACGCCTTAGAGTTACAGAAAAATTGAGGCATAGATACAGAAAGTTTCCATAATTTCCTGTGGCCATATAAGCACAGCCTTTCTTACTATCAAAGTCCTGCATTAGGGTGGCATCTTTGTCCCAGTCAGTGATCCATGGCTATCACTGCAAGACTCTGGGTCACAGGAAGGTGGAGGGCATTCTGTGGGTTTTCACAAATATTCAGTGTCGTGTGTCCACCACATTCGCATCATATGGAGTAATTTCAGTGCTTACAGTCCTCTGTGCTCTGCCGACTCATCTCTACTAACCTTAGTCGAGTCATGGATCCTTGTACTGTCTCCAGCAGTTCATCATTTTTTCCCAACATCACGATAGGCTGCTCCAATATCCAGCCTTTTCACCTCCGCTCCTTTCATTCGGTAATCAATGTGCACTGAAGTTTTCTTCCTGTTTGCCTATCTCATTTCTTTTAGCTTAATGATATATTCCTTTCCATCTGCAGGTGCCACAGTTTGTCCACAGTCATTTATGGAAGGGTAGTTTGCATCTGAGGTTTGGCAGTTAGGAATAAAACACTAACCATTGGTGAGCAGGTCGTTGCATAGATGTGAGTTTTTCAACTCACTTGGGTAACCAGTAAGGAGCTAGGCCATTAGGCAAGCATGCGTTTAGTTTTGTGGCTGTTTGGCTCTGGGCTCCCATCATCAGTGAAGGGGAATTTCTGCTGCTTCATATCTTCTGTAGCAATTGTGTCCTGGGCTCTGGATGTGAGGCGTGTATTGATAACTCATCCTTATTTCAGTTTGCAGCATTGAGTGGCAGATGTTGACCGTCTCCTGCATTCTGTACACATCTGTACACATCTGTACGTCTTTGGCAGGCTCGTCAGTTCTCTTAGGATTTTAAGATTTACTTCTTTGGTTGAACTTTGCATTTCTTCCTTTTTAAATCAGTTCTTTCTCAGATGTCATCTTTCAACATTTTCTTTTAGTATCTAACCTTCCTTACTTTTTGAAAGTGGTACTTGTTACTTTTAATGAAGATTAGCTTTCTGCTTATTCCTTTTACACACTTAGTGGCTATGAACAAAAAGTCGCCACCAAATGCAAGGTTTGTCTGGGTTTTTTCTCCTGTGTTATTTTTCTGGGAATTTTCTAGTTCTCTGTTTTGTATTTATCGGTAGTATCACCTTGGCATTAGTGAATTTTGTGAAATGTGTAATGTTTAACTATTTCCCCATGTTAAAGAGACTTTGTTCCATTATATTGATTTTGCTTATTTGTCAAAGCCTGTGGTTACATGCATCTGTTTCGGGCACATATATCCTGTTCCGTTGATTCTTAGTCTGCTCTTTTTTCCGCACTCTACTGTCTTTAATACTGCAGCTCTCCGGGCTAGTGAGTCTTGAAGTCAGGGAACGTAGATCCTTCAAATTTGTTCCTCTTCAACACTGTATTGGCTACTCTGAGTCTTTTGCATCATCATGTGCATTTTCAAATGAGCTGATTGAGATGATATGGAATCTATGTATTAAATTTGTAGAATATATATCATAAGAATATAGATTATTCTTAGTGAATATGCAGTATTTCTCAATACTTTTAGTTATTTCATTCAATGATTATAATTTTCCTTATACAGGTTGTTTATACTTTGTTAATTTACACTTAAGTATTTCACCTTTGACCTGTCATTTGGAATGATCATAATGGTTAACCTTAATTATTAATTTGATTAGATTTGTAATCAATTAAGAGTCATGACTCTAGTATGCCTATCTGGACATTTCTAGGGAGGATGACAGGAGACTATAGTTTTCTTTCATGCTAAATGAAATAGTGTTGCTATAATATTTTGAATAATACCTGGCATACCTTAAAAGATCACCATTATTATATTCAAAGTATTATACTTATTGTTCATTTTGAGGCAAGAAATTATTATGTTGACCTTAATGTATTTACTATGCAGCCCAGACTATCTTTGAATGCATGGGACTCCTGCCTCATCTCCCTAAGTACTGAAATTATAGAACATGCTACTACATCGAACTTAGAGTTATTTTTTGGGGGGTCTGATTCTTAAGACTTCTCTTTTGCTAACCTACAACCAATAAGTCTGATATAGAATAATATAATTCCTAGCTTCTTCCTGGAACCCTGGAAACTGTGTGCAAGAGGATTAATCTCTTATAGTTAAAACACCAGAGACTTCTAAGGAGGCCCCAGGATACAAAGTGATTTGGTCCAAAAGACCACAAATTCACCCAATATGATGTGTGCTTTTTCTTGGTTAAAATAGCATTTTCCTTAGGATTAAATAATTCTAGTGTTAAAAGAAATGAATCTCAGTGCTTAATCCAATGCAGAGTTAGTTCTTGTGTATGCTCCCCCTACACTGTGGTCATGTAACCTTCAAAGAGTGACTTCAATAGGTTCATTTGGTAAAATCTAGCCAGCTGATGAAGAGAAGAAAAAATAAATATATAAAAATCACGTTCTCAACGTGTTTTTTTTCAAACCTCTGTTCATTCTGAGTAGGGACTGGGTAGGTAATCTAGAATCTGAAAGTTTGGGAAATGCCATTTATCTGTATGTTCAAGGAAAGTAAATAGGTGTGGTAAGTCGCTGATCGGTCTCTAAGTATGTTTCTATTTATTTAGACATGTAGGACAATGTATCTCTCACAGAATGTGAAGCTCTGCTTTGCTCTGCAGTCTGCCATGAAGGTAGTTGGTTCTCTTGAGGAACTTTGCATTTTAAAGTACTTTTGGCTTGTCGTTACACTAGGATGAATTGAGCAGACCTATAACGTCTTGGGAGCATGCTGAGGATGGAAGAAGATTCTTTTCTAAGATCTACAGGGAGTATATGAGATATTCCTCCTTTAAGTTTTGAAAGGTACTGTAAGGCAGGCATGCACATAGCCAGAACTATCCCTAGCCAAAGTACAAGAGAGTAACGTTGATTACTGCACTCCCCTTATGGATTCATAAGGGATTTATGTGTCTCTGTAGCTAGTGTTGGTAGCTGTTTCTCTTTTGCCCTGTTAGTGATTCTGTGATTCACCTGTCAGTCTTTTCATGTCTAGCTGTTGCATTCTGTAAGCATTTTGAATGGCTTAGCATGTCCCGTAAGACAAGAGGCATGGTTAGAGCTCAGACGTTAATGTGGATAAATGTCTAACCTTTGAGTAAGAGGTGACATGCTTATCAGTTTTCCCCAATAGATATTTTCAACATCAGGCAATAAAATGTCTAGATATGTTACTAGTTTCTCCTTCTTCATCTAGATGTTTGGCAGCAGTAAACTATGGCAAGAGTTTTAAATACCAGGTACTGTGTTTGGTAAATGTGTATTGAATTAAAAATAAATTTTGTTTATAAATGTAGAAAACATCGTGTTTTTGTCCAAGCAATAAAATTAGTACTATTAACTTTAGAGAAAAAGTTGCATTGAAAGTGATTTCCATAAATGTAATAATCATCTTACTATATCCATAAGCACATTATTAAAGATTTAAAAATGTAATAGCTTTGAAATTAGGGGAGGGTGCAAGGGAGTGTCTCTGCCCTTTTCAAGGTGTTATTCTCCAAGGAGTGTGTGACTAACAGAGAAGGTATGTGACTCTTGGGGCATCCCAGCAGGTCCAGTGAATGAGCAAATTCTTAGTGGCCTTATGACATCACCAGGGAGCATGACTTGGGTCAAGAGCTTGGCAGGAGGCTTTGGGAACAGTAGAATCAACAGTGATCATGACTGGCAACCCAACATACTGGCTACCATAAAACCAAAGAGAGAGCTGATTGTACTTCATGCACAGCAGCGGGTTTAACAGAAAAGTAGACATGTTTATAGACTCAGATTTACAGCACGCCTTGTAAACACCTTATTACTTAGAATCCAGTCTGCTGTCCTAGAAACTAAGAATGTGACTTTGTTGAGCAGTAGGATTTGTTGACATAAATGTCTTGACTAAGTTTGCCATTGTGGTTAACCAAAACGCATTTACTCCTGGGAAAGTAAACAGAGCAAACAAAGTACCTCTTATACTACAATACAGTACGTTTCAAATTGACCAAACTTAATGCTATGGCATAAATATGCTTAATGTTTATGGAATTTTTTAGAAACCTTTTGCCATGTTGGGCTTACCAGCCTGTGTAAGTCTTACTGAATGGGAATGTGTTTTCAGAATTGCATGTGCTTAACAACTTCATCAGAAATATTCAGAAAAACCTGCCATGAATACCGGAGCTGACCACGCAGCAAATAAAAGTGGGTCATGGTCTCAGACGTTAATGTGGATAAATCAGCTCTGCACCATGTAATAGCAGCACACTGAAATGGTTACCAACAATTAAAATTAGAGAACTAATGGAAAATAATGTTGAATAAATATTATGAAACCACATGAAAATATGCTCAAGGAAAGCAGAGGATCTGGCTGAAACCCACAAAGCTGAGAAAATTTCTAGGGAAGAATGAAAAATCAGACGCACAGCCTAATGCTTAAAAATTTATTTGCTCAACTGTAGGTAAAGCTCCTTGTTGGGAGTAGGTTTTGTTTTAAGGCATGGGTGGGTGAATGGGTGGGTGGGTGGTGGTGCTAGTAGTGGTGGTGGTGAATGTAAATCAAACCAGCTCACGACCACTCCTATTCTCTCTGACTTCCAGTGAATCCTCCACTGACTTCAAAAATGCAGTTAGAGGGACATTTGTCATGTTAGATGTAAATGAGCACCCGTTATTACCTAGTTTGAATATAACGTAAACCCTCCCCCATGCAGCTTATATTAATATAAGCCACAGGAGTTATAAAGAAGAAGGTTTCTTCATGATGGGCGGAATAAAGAGCAAACAAATATTGAGACATTGATTCACCAGATGCCACAAACCAGGCCCTATAAATGACAAGAACCTGGAAGTCTCTCTAACAGAGGTGTGTGGCTGACACCATGTGCCAAAGCAAAGGAAAATGACCACACAAAGCAATACAAACAATTTTACAAGTTCATAATACGGGAGATGTGGTTCCGCAGTGGCGAGAACTGTATGATGATTTGGGGGATTAGTTGATTAAGATCCACACATCTTCCCAAGATCAAGGCAGTGAGGGACGTCATGAATGGAGCAGAAGTTTCTAAATGAAATATTTGATGCTTGCAGTTAATATAGGAATTGCTGTTTACAGTACTTGGGCACTGATGCATTCAAGGAGGGACAAACTAAAGTAAGTCCCAAACGGAACAATTAGAACCAAGTGATTAGACCCACACATTCTTATGAGAAAATGACAAATAAATAAATAAATAAATAAATAAGTGTTTGTAAGTAGGTTTTCAGAGGAACATGATTGATTTAAATGCTTATGTGGAACAGGGAATATTCTGGTTAGGTTTTAATATCTACAAAAAGAGCTTATAAGGAAATCACCAAAAGATTAAAAAAAAATGAACTTTCTAAGTCAACAGTTGAGCTTCTCCTCATAAAGATGGCCTTTGGGAGATTGGGCATCATGGGAAATGCTGAAAGGCTGATGCACTACCACAATGGCGGTCACATGGATGAGACTGAAGCCCCAAAGGGCAGGCTAGAGTATTGTGAGTGATTTCAGATGCCCCACAGGGATCTTTGACTCTACTGAAGTAATGGGCAGTGTAACGAATGAGGACTATAGCTCCTATCCGCACCATAGCAGCCTAGACTGATTCTATTTTACAAATGGTCTTTGACTAGATATTTTACTATATAAGAGGTGTATACTCTTAAAATATTGTTATATAAGAGGTGTATACTCTTAAAATATTGTAAATCAATAAAGAATATGATTTCTGAAGTCAATGTTGATGTGATTGTATGATTCCAACCATATGGCAGAATCTGATTTTCAAAGCATCACCCATTATGTTATTACAAGACTGGAGTAGCTCTGTTTAATGACTTGCTGGGACTCAGAAGGCCTAGCCTGAAGGGAGAGAAGTGAATAGGAGAGTGACTACCAGCCTGTGATTTGGACAAGGCAGATTCATCAGTAGAGAGGTTGGGAAAGGTAGCGTCTAAATCAATTGGTTAAACAGCAACAAACTCAGAAAATGAAAAGACTGCAGAATTGGTGTCCAAGACACTGGACTGATTTCTAGGAGTAGATGTTTATATTATAGTTATTTTGAAGGAGGAAACACCCCTGGTCACCAACGACCTACTAAATTCTGGTATTTCTTAAAATTAGATTTCATTTTCGGTGCAAGTGCCCTTTTTTTTTCTTTTTCTTTTTCTTTTTTTTTTGAGTTACTTGCAGAAAACTCAATTTTCCGAGGACCGAAAAGAAGGCTCACTTTGGTTTTCAGGTTCTCCGAGGACCAAGAAGAAGGTTGATTTCAGTTTTTAGGTTCTTTAGCATTTCAAGAGCTCTGGGATGATTCCAGAGGGAGTACATCCTTCCTCAGCCAGAAAAGCAGTTGATAATTTCAGTGTTTTCCCAGACATGATCTCACTGTTGCCTCTCGACAATGACTAACAAGGAGACGAGGATGTCCATTTTCATTTTATTTCCCAGGTGGGAGAGCTGAAGATTAGAAATATTTAGTGATGAGCCCAAATCACACAGTGTCTCCCGGGGGTACTAGGATGAGCTCTGTGCTTTGATTTCAAGTTTCAAACTCCTTTGTAATATCTTCAGTACATGCTTCCTTCCTGTGTGTGTGTGTGTGTGTGTGTGTGTGTGTGTGTGTGTCTATGATGGGTGTCAGAGTTCCTTTAAGTTGCATGCTCTTCGTCAGGCTTTCTGTGTCTCTGACAGTGAACTACATTTCGACAGAGCCAAAGCTTTGAATGTATCAGCGAGCAAAAATTTCCAACCTAGACTCAAATAGGAATGGCCCTATTAAAAACCAACAGTCCTCTGGAAATAAACACATCATTAAAAATTATCTCAACCCAGTGATTCAGCAAATTGTGCTGTGATAGCTCGTGGCGATTGCTTTTTATTTTTGTTTTTGTTTCCCAAAGTATCTATGGTGAGAGAAGCATGCAGATGAACAACAGGCTTGGGATGCCCTCCTTTGAGTTCTTTTTCCTCTTGAGAATGTCTGTCCTCCTGCGGTGTGCTGAGTAGCTGTTATGTGAACTTGTCCTGACAAAACACATTGGATTCTATTTCTAACAGCAAAGGTAAAAGGCCCAATAAAAAGCAAAGCTTATCCCAAATGGTTCCCTTAAAGTGGGTTCATTTTCCTTTTATTTTTTGTGTGTGTGTCTGTGTGTTCATGTGTGTGCATGTGTGTGTGCATATGTGCATGTGTGTGTATGGGGGGGGCACGTGTGTATTTGCATACAGGCAGAGTCAGGAGGACAACCTCTGATGTCATTCTTTAGGATTGCCCATTTTTCCTTTTGTTTTTTCTTCTCAGTGACCTGGAGTTTGCCAAGTAAGTTAGACAGATTGTAGACAAAGAATCTTATATCAGGACCAAATATCAACAACAAAGTTAACTGAGCCACAAAGACCTAATCTTGCTTTTTTTCTTCTCTTTTTCTTCTGTCTCTGTCCCTTTCTCTCTCTTACACACACACTCACACAGAGATAGAGTTATAGTGTTTAATTTCTTGAAATCACTGTGACCTCAGTGAGTGCCATAGAACCACTGCTCTATTTCGATTCTAGAAATAGTCACTGGCTTAGTTTTGTTTGTATATTAAGTGAATTATCCCTGTCTCAAGTCTAGATCTAGGAGACTGTTCTCTGCAGAGGCTCAGTTTTAAGCACGACTCTCTGGCAGTGGTGAACAGCAAATGCGTGCGACAGTTACTATGTACCAAGCAGTGCTGCAAACGAATCAGGCTCCCCATAAGTACTCAGCAGGGCCCAAGGCACTTAAACAAGGGCAGAGAAAGTTACCCCGCCACTGGCTGGCAGCTCTTGATAACTTGTGTGGTTATGTATGCACTGTAGCATAATAAAGCATCATCATGGACTAAATAATCTTTCCTCTTTTAAGCAGTTCCCTCAGGAATGTTGGCTAGAACCAGAAAAATTTAACTAATGCATGCAGGGATTGCGTCTACAATCATTTTGGATGGATACCAATGACATCTACGAGCATTTTGTCTTATCTCTTAGCAATGGGGACATGAACAAATATAATCAATAAAATAAAAAAAAATTCCTAATTCATACTAGCGAGGTATTGTGATTTTAAAGTTAAAGGAGATAGTGTGAAAAAACAAAGCAAAATAACCTTTTATCAAAAACACAGAGTACTGAGTGAAATCTCTCACAGGTATTTAAACAAGTGTAGGTTAAGTTGCTGGCGAGATGGTTCAGCAGTTAAGAACACTGGCGGCTCTTCCAGAGGACCTAGAGTCAATGCCTAGTATCTGTATGACAGCTCACAGGCATCTGTAATTCCAGTTTCAGAGGATTGAAGATCCTATAGCTTCCGTGAGCACCATACATGACAGGGGTGCACAGACATACATGCAGTCAAAACATTCAAACACATAAAATAATAATTAAAAAAATAAAAATGTGTAGGTGTGTACACAAACACGTGGACATGTGGAATTTCAAGGTTAGACTTGAACTTTAACCACTGAGCCATCTCCCCAGCTCCCCAGACTGGGACTTTGCCTAGTGTCCAGCTATCCTGTGGCTATTGGCATTTTCAATGCCAGAGACTTGGGGTTGAATCTGAGACCTTGGAGTCAAGGTGGAACCTACAAAGGCTTTTGTAGGAAACATTTCTTACATTATTATTTATATATTTTTTTTATTTTAGAAGACGAGAGACTACATTCCCTCCCAACTTGAGGAATCATATGAATTAGCTTTAATTTCCTTAGCTAAAGCTAAGAAAATTTTTGATTTTCAATTCCAAAATTATATTCTGTTGTTAATTTAGTAATTTTGACCTGTGCTAATATAGTGTTAGACAGTCATTTTTTAAGGGTTGAAAGGGTGACATAAATATCTCAAATTCTGGTGGTCTAGAATTAATTTTTTTTTTGAAGCAGGCATGGTGTTTGGGGTCTGTAATCCTTAGTATTGAGGAGGCTGAGACAAGACCATTACCACTAGTTTGGAACGAGCCTGGGCTATCTAGCAAGTCTCTGTCTCTAATGAAACAAGACAAAACAAACCAAGTAATTCTTTTTCTTGTTTCTGACAGTACCTCAGTGTGCTCATTCAACAACTTAAGTGTGAAGACCAGTAGCAGAGTGACTGGTACATCCTATAAGGCTGCTGCCTATGAGTGCAGGTGTCTTCAGAGTTTACAGCTCTTCCTAGGCTGACAGTCAAGAGGAATTCTTTGGCTATTTCCCATAAGTGAGATAAACCCACCAGTGCAGATGGTCCAGCCAAGTAGCACACAGGCTTGAAGATGATCAGCTTTAGGTGTATAGCCTCTTCCCTGAATCTGCTGGACAGACAGCCTGGCCTTGTTGGTGAGGCCACCTGGCAAATCTGAATACATCTTGTGAGACCCTGTGTTGAGCAGGAAAGCCAAACTGTTAGCCTTCCTGAGGGAGCTGATGTTTTGTTTATTGTTTTTATTTATTTTGTTGTTCTTAATAAGAACAATAACTGAGTATGTGCTAGGAAAGATTCTAACCTCTTTCACTTTCTCTTGTTTCAGCCTCAGAAGAATCTAGAAAGAAATCTTTTTTTTTTTTTATTTTACAGATGGGGAAATGGAAGCATAGAGATGCTAATCATATTGTTAACATGCTAGGATGTTAACAGCCACTTATGGACATAGAATTTGAACCACTAAAACAACTAAAAGTGGTTTAGTTCCCAAAACACAGGCCTCTCCATCCCCTTTCCTTCTTTCTCTGTCATCAAGATCGATGGTTTCGCTGGCCCTTATGGGGAGGTTGGCTTCCCTCATCTTAGTTAACCTCAGGGTAGTGCAAGGGAAATACCCAGCTTGTATGAAAAGAATCTTTTTGTCTTGATTTTGATCTAGTTCCCCGACAGGCTGGCAAAGATTTGTCTTAACACGTACATTCCCTTTGCCAAAGCACACGTGGTATGTTTGGACATATGGTCTCATTTTTGTGATTTTTTTTAACCTTCACATATTTCAAATACTTCATGGTGGGGTTCATTATTTGTGGTGACTGAGACTAGCAGCTGTTCTGATGGGGCCGTGCTTGGAATCCCTAAGGAATAAAAAGATCGATACCCGTGGAATGGCTTTCGAAGATAAATAGAACAATGGAAAGAGAAGCTTCTGGCACAGTCACTAGTGAACTAGTGAGCCATACTGTGTGGTAAATTTGTAATTTTACTTGGAAATGTTTGATTGTGAATGGTCTTAAATTTGGGTTTACTGTACTTCTGACCACCTTTTAGGTAGGTAAGTGTGGTTATTCTGATTGGTTTAGCTTTTTATGTTTGATATATTTGGGATATACTGAGGTTGGAAGGGTTAAAATGCTCAAAACAAAAAAGAATGACTGAAGTCTTTGGACCTGTCAAGCATCAGGCATTGGCCTAGTTAACATGATACTGAGATGCTAACATCACAGAATAATAAAGAACTTCAACCAGTTTTGACAGCAAAGTGGGATGGTGAACTAAGTTCCTATCCTCTAAAAACTCCTTGATAAGAAATCTGAAATAAAGAAGTTTGTGGACAAGTGGACCCCAAATCAGAAGAGCCATGCCCTCCAAGAACTTATGCAAAAACGAGCTTATCTATAGTTGCTTTGGAAAAAAAAAAAAAAAAACCTAGCCAGGTAACATTGTTTCCTTATAGTCAATACCTGTGGCTTAGTATTTTCCAGACACAACAGACAAGTTGACACGAAATCCCAGCAGTTGTAATAGCATGTACAACTCTTGTATAAGCTCACGTCAGACAAAATGTCGGCGTGCAGAGAGGAGGTGGGCATGAGATCCCACCCTTAGTTAGGAAGCTACTGGTAATTTTATGGCTTCAGGGAGAGAGGGAGTGAGATTTCTCCAAGGGTGTGGCTCTGGAGAGTTTGACCACACTCTAGTGGATGGCCATACATCCAAGAGTACATGGACAGCAAGATCCAAGAGGATAAAGGCAGCAAAACTTGCACTTGATGGATTTAACAAAAAGAAGAGGACACAAAGTTGAGTGGGTATCTGGAAGGAGTGTGACTATGATCAAAATACATTGAAGTTCTCAAATAACTAATAAAAATAAAAGAAGATATACAAATGGCCAAATGGTAGTACAAATATCCCATACCACTAATTACCAGGCAAATATAAATCAGAATGAAATTGGGGTATCACCTCATAACTGTTAGAATGGCTATTAACAAGAAGACATCAGGTAACAAGTACTGGCAAATGTCAGGAAAAAGAAAGCCTATATACTTTTTTTTTTAAAATGAGACTGTAAATTAGGATTGCTGTTATAAGATTGTATAGAATTTCCTTAAAATATTACAAGTGGAACTACCATATGTTCAAGCAATCTTACTAGAGGGTATATGTCTAAAGGAAATAAAATCTTTATGTTGAAAAGATAAAAGAAAGCAACAAAATAAAACCAAAAATACAAATCATCAGTCTCCTGAGGAGGTTGCTATTAGAAGCAAGAAGGACAGATTCTGAGCTATAGCTTCTTTAGGCTTGAACTATATGATCACACCTACAGATATAATTCTTGGCTATTTGGCTTCATCTCAAGACAAAAAGGCAATGTTTTCTCTCATGGATTGTTTGGAGAAGTATGGAAAAATTTATGCCCACCAAAAACTGTAACTGGGGCTATGGCACAGGAGTTGTGTCCTGTTTACCTCTAGCAGCACCACCTCCCTCCACCATCCATCACTAGTACCTCCACTACCATCCATCACTAGTACCTCCCTCCACCATCCATCACTAGTACCTCCACTACCATCCATCACTAGTACCTCCCTGCACCATCCATCACTACCACCTCCCTCCACCATCCATCACTAGTACCCCCACTACCATCACCACCATCACCACCATTCCACCATATCACCATCACCTCCACCACCTCCACCTTTACCACCAACACCATTACCTCCACCTCCACCTCCACCACAACAACATCAGCCCCACAACACTAATAAAATAAAACAACATAAGTACCATAACATTCAAGCAAAGGTATGTGATTACAGAGAGTAAAAGTCAATGCTTCTAAGCAGTTAACAAGGTCAGGAAGTGCTCTGCATAAAAGAAATGCACCAACCCCTAATTTGAGAATGTAGAGGCAAAGAAATCCCACTGCAAACCAAGGTCATCTCAGTGTTTGGAGACCTTGGGGATTTTTTGGTTGGCTCTTGGAAAGGTCTGTTATACTGTACTGTTAAGTCAAAAAGTCAGTCTATGCCTGGGAGGATTTAGTCTCCAGCTAGATGAATGATTGTTCTGAAATTTGAGCATTAACTCTGTCTACATGTGTTATTAACTGTGTCAGCAAAGTCTTATTTGGTAATAACTAATGTGTGCTTATTCTCTATTTAAAATGGATAGTTTTTAAAATTGCTTAATATAACTTTTACCATCTAACAGTTTTAATCTGTTTTATAGAATTTATTCCTAATGTTTAACGAAAAAACCCAATGTTCTGGGTTTTTCATGCTAACCATTGCAATCCATTTTGTGCTGCTACAAAAGAATGACAGGAAATAGGTAATTTACAATAAAAGTAGGTTTATTGTCCAGAGTCCTCAAGACTGGTAAGTCCATGGAGAGCAGCTGGTATTTACTGAGGACTCTTGTAGCATCTTCTATGGTTGATGTTATGATAGCAAGGTAGAGTAAGAGGTTAATAGAGTTGCACGTTGACAATGGCATCAACTTCCCTGTGAGAGGGGAGCCTTTGTGGTCTAATTACTCTCAGTACTGTTGCAGTGGCAATTAAGTCTGAACATGAGTCTTGGAGAGGAGAGACCTTCAACTGTACACAAAGATTTTATATGCAGAACAGGTGGATTTCATTTGATTGTTTTCTTATTTTTAAATTAGGTCTTTGAGAACTTGGTACCATGTATTTTGACCATATTGACTATTTCTCCGAACCTCTTCCAGATCCATGCCCCTTCCCCTGTTCTCTACCTATCCAACTTTGTGTATCCATTTTTCTGTCTGTCTATCTGTCTATCTGTCTATCTATCTATCTATCTATCTATCTATCTATCTATCTATCTATCTATCTATCTATCCATCTATCCATCCATCCATCTATCCATCTTTCAAGTACAACTGATACTGCCCATATACTCTTGAATGTGTGGCCTTCCTCTGGAGGCAGCTCACATGGAGTCTTACCCTTAAAGAAAAACAATTCACCCTTTACCCGCAGTTAGCAGTTGCCAATAGCTCCTTAGCAGGGGTGGGACTTGTTGCTCTTCTTCCTTCTCCATGACTGGACTTTGTCTAGCTTGAACTTGCTCATGTCTTATACATTGTCTCAACTGCTGTGAATTCATGTGTAGCTTCCCTGCTGTTACTGCGAAACACTGTTTCTTTGTAGGCATCTACTACCTCTGACTCTTACAACATTTATGCCCCATCATCTGCAATGACACCTTAGCCTTGGGAGGAGGGGGTATAATATAGAGTCCTATTTGGGGCTGAGCATCCTGCAGTCTCTTGCTCTCTGTTCCTTGACTTGCGGTCTCTCTGTTGATCACTATCTACTTAAAAAATGTTTCACTGATGATTCTTGAGAGATGATCTTATCTATGGGTTCTTTATCTCACTAATAAAGGTGAATTTCCTATAATCCAAGATAAGTTTTAGGTAAAGCCCAATTTTTTTTATTATAATAGCAATTATTTGGAAATGATCCAGGAAGTAGTCCTTTCTCCATTAGATTACAAATTTCTGCATCAGGAACTTGTGTAGCAGAGAAAGAACTGGAATTGCACATGTCTACACTGTCTTTTATCATGTTGTATAGAATGATAAGGAAGAAAGACTAAACACAGAGTCAAGATTACAAAAAGCTTTGATCTTAGTTCTGTTTCCAACTAACTGGATGACTCTGAAGAACTTATGGTAATGGTTCTTGTATGTGGATAATGTGCTGGCTGCTCTCATGTCAGCTTGACACAAGCTAGAGTTCTCTGAAAGGAGGGAACCTCAACTTAGAAAATGCCTTCATAAGATCCAGCTGTAAGGCATTTTGTTCATTAGTGATTGATGGGGGAGGGCAAAGCCCATTGTGGGTGGTGCCATCCCGGGTCTCTATAAGAAAGCAGACTGAACAAGCCATAGGTAGCAAGCCAGTAAGCAGCACGTTTCCATGGCCTCTGCATCAGCTCCTGACTCCTGGTTTCTGCCTTATTTGAGTTCCTGTCCTGACTTCCTTTGATGAGAAACAGCAATAAGGAAGTATAAGCCAAATAAAACCTTTCCTCCTTCCCAGACTGTTTTTCAGCCATGGCATTTTGTTGCAGCAATATTAACCCTAACTAAGAAAGATAATAAGAGGGAGGGGAGGTCAGTCTTGGAAGTATCCTGTAGTATTAGTTCAGAATACATTTTCTATAAATACTTGTCCGTTGCAAGTTAACTATGGATAAAAGAAAGAGAAAGGAGAAAGTAGGGAGGGACCTACAGAGGTAGAGATAGAGAGAGAGAGATGGGTGAAAGAGATAGAGACAGACAGAGAGACAGAAACACACAGAAAGAGGGACACAGAAACAGAATGAGTAAATTTCAAAGGGGAAACAACAAAGAATGGGCAGTTAAAAAGTATTTTAGTCATTGTTCCATTGCTATATAGAAACACGATGATCAAAGCAACTCTGATAAGAGAACCATTTAATTGGGAGCTTGCTTGTAGTTTCTGAGGTTTAGGCCATTATATTATCATCATGGTGGGAGCATGGTGGTATCCAGGCAGACACTGGAACAGTAACTAAGAGCTGCTATATCCTGATCAGAGAGAGGCATCCAGGGAGAGAGAGGGAGAGAGAGAGAGAGAGAGAGAGAGAGAGAGAGAGAGAGAGAGAGAGAGAACCAGACATGTCACCTCCCAGTGACACACTTTCTCTAACAAGGCCACACCTCTTAATCCTTTCAAACAGGTCCACTCCCCGGTGTGTCTAAGCATTTAAATATATGCACCTATGGGGCCATTCCTATTCAAACCAGCACAGGGAGAGTATGAGACACAAAATAAAGGAAGACAGGCTCAACCATATTATGCCAGGTCTAGGGGTGTGATAACGGCTAAGCTCTGGCAGAATTTAGATCATTGTATAGTATATAGACAGCATAGTATATAGACAGCCACAAAGACAGTACACTAAGAAGTCCACATCATTTACTGGATAAGAGAAGACTTTCCAGAAAAGGAATGGTGGTAGAACATTCTGGGTAGAGAAGACAACCTTTACAAGGACCGCAACACAGAGTAGTTTTTAAAGAATGATGTGGGGTTTGTGGATGGCTGCAATTTGAAGGCAATAAAGCAAGAGGACATACGTAAATTTTTCTAGAAGCAGGAAAGGGTTATGAAGCACATTTCAGGCCCTGTTATGACTGCTAATGCATGGGCTAGCCTGAAGTGGAGCACCCACACACCATGATCCTCCACTATAGTTATCTGCCATCCTATAATGAGCAGTAGAACATCCTAACCTCATTATCCCTGGAGATCCTTTCTAGAATATCACAGAACAAATAAAAACACTGTTTTTATGGGGGCACATTCCTTAGCAAAGAAAATAGGAACTGAGGAGAGAATGCTGACCTTGCTTGGACTCCCATGATTCCTTTCTCCCCCCTGTCCCTATATCCCTTGCGGCTGTAATGCATTCTTCTTCAGAGTCCATCTTCCCGTCAGCCTCTTTCAGACCCTTGATGAACATTGGTAGAGAAGCACCAGTCCCCGTGTGTTCCAGCTCCGGCCCAACTCATACGCCTGAAAATGTAAAACCTGCAGTTTTGAGTATGCTACCGAAGGAAACAGTTTTGCTTCAAGTCTTGTTTTTGCCAAAATATTTTCAAAGAAGCTGGAGAGCAGTCAAGCCACAGTGGCTCTCAGCTGTGTTTCCTTCCAACATTTCCCCCCAGCACAGCACTCAGTAATTGGAGATTACTTGATGAGGAGGAGGAGGAGAAAAAATGCTGCATGAGACAGCTTGTAGATGTAAGAATTATCCTCCAGGTGCTGAAGGTTACCGATCCAGAGGGTCTTGGCTGCCAAACTCTGGGGTTGCGTGACTGTGTATCATTCCTAGATGTAGCCTTCAGGGAGTCAGCCTAGGGAAACACGCTGGTAACTGTCAATATTTGGACTGTCATTCCAAAGTCTTGAGATACTTTTCTGCCTTCGGTCATGTGACTTCAACCAAAAGAATCTATTCTAATAGAAAAGGTTTGCTGAAAACAGCCTGGAATGATCTATTTGGCATTGTGGGCACTGCCAACTTTTGCCTATTTGTTCTTAACCTTTCTCCTGTAACCCCAGTTAGCATTTGTAAGCTTTAGGCACCAGTTTGAAGCTTTCAAGCATCTGGAAATTAGAGAATCAGCTTTTCTCGGTTCATCTAACAATTTTTACCAAAGGTTTGAAAGAGACACAAAAGTGTTGTTTAATGACATTAATTCTTAGGGTTTGCCAATTGGCTTAATTGTGAGTATTTATCTGATATATTTGATTTATTTGATATGTCCATTTAATGACAGAAAACTACAGCAAACAGAAGCAAATGCATTTATAAATTTTGGAAATAATTTTTTGGTTAACACTTTCAAGCAAACATAAACTGGTATCAATATTTACGATTTATCTTGTCAGTATAGCTATGTAGTCTTTATAATACTTCACATTAATTATTTACAATGACTTTTTTATGAAACATGGGAAGGCTCAAACATTAATAGATACAATATAGGTCTATGTTTTTTTTCTCTTAGATTTGTATAATATGGACTGCCAACCTTAGAAAAAGATCATTCTAATTGAATGAAAATTGTCTCCAGTACTTCTTTATATTTGTTCATATGCCATGAGGTTATATATTGCATCTATTTTCAATAGATGCACGGTTGAGTCTTTTGCAATTTTTCCATTACTTGAGATCTTATATCACACGCTGACAAACATAAGGAGGTAATCCATACCTCTTTCAGGGTTGGTGGTTAGGTCCCAATAGACTCGAAAACTTGATAAGCTATTGCCAGGGTTCTTGGTTATCCTCTAGAGTTAGACGCTATGATGCTATTGCTGATGACACTGCGTAGTTGAGCATAGAATGTGGAGTAATCAAGCTGATAGAAGGTGCGATGCATGTGATTAGAGGGGAAAAGTAACTCAGTCTTACCCAGCTGTGAACTCTGGAAGCTATAATGACAGGCTTGGCACGGCACACCCACTGGTGCAATGGCGGTATAAATGTCATAGGAATAACCAAGCACTCTCTGCTTGGATTGAATTCCTCTTTCCTAACGACTTCTTGACACAAATAGTGCATCTTTAAGCTTGTATCAGAGGAGCTTTATTGCAATAGATGATGATTAACACAGGCATTCATAATGAGCCAAGGTGCAGAGAATAAAAGACTGTCATAAATCAGACAATTACATCCCATCCCACCCTCCCAAGGCTAAAGGATTATTGTGGAAGAGGAGAGATTGTAGGAGTCAGAGGTGGTGTACAACTACAAAGAAACAGTGTTTTTAAAACACAGCAGGACTGTTGCACGTTTTAACTCATAGTGGTTGTGAAAGCATTCATAAGACCTGTGCAAGCTGAAGCCAGGCAGAGTCTCATCATGGACACCTCTAGCTGGGGAACTATCAGAAATTAAATAGTGCTGGGACAAGGAAGAGTCGGGGTTTTAAAGGGATATGGCCCCTGGTAGTTCAACCTTGCTCTAGAGTAAGGCCCCATGTCTAAAGTATATGGGCAGTAGAAACTGGACTTGATGGTCTTGAAAAACATAAAAGGTTGGGTGGATAGGGAAGGGGCGTGGATCTGTGAAGAGCTAGGAGATTGTACTGACTGGTCTTGTCTGTCAGCTTCACAGAAGGTGGAATTATCAGAGAGAAAGAAACCTCAGTCGAGTAAATGCCTCCATGAGATCCAGCTGTTAGGCATTTTTCAATTAGTGATCAAGGGGGGAGGGCCCAGCCATTGTGGGCGGTGCCATCTCTGGGCTGGTAGTCCTGGGTTCTATAAGAAAGCAGGCTGAGCAAGCCAGGGGAAGTAAGCCAGTAAACAGCATCCCTCCGAGGACTCTGCATCAGCTCCTGCCTCCCAGTTCCTGCTCTATGTGAGTTCCTGTCCTGACTTCCTTTGGTGATGAACAACAGTGTGGCTGAACAAACCCTTTCCTCCCCAACTTGCTTCTTGGTCATGATGTTTTGTGCAAGAATATAAACCCTGACTAAGTCAGAGATGAATACATTTGTTCAAAGTAGATTGTATATTAAGAGTTATTGTTTATTTAAAAGTAATAATTACTATTTCCATCCAGAATCTGAAGTTCAGGAAAGGGACTTCCCTGAACCCTATAAATATAAACTGCATCTCTCTCATAATATATTCCTTTTTTGTTTTGGTGTAAGACAATAAACAAAGCAAATTCATTACAATAGCAATTTTAATCAGCATGTAGGAATTATGTCAATTAATTATCCATTATCCAAAATGATAATTACTAAGAATTGATTTAGCCTTAGGATGTAAGTGTAACTACCCTGCCCCCATTCTCTTCTTAGACAGAGTCTCAGTATGTAGCCCTGCTTGGCTTGGAGCTCGTTATATAGACAAGGCTGGCTTCAGTCTCACAGAGATTCACCTGCCTCTGCCTTCAGATTAAAGTCATGTGCCACCTCGTCTGGCTCCTCCTCGCTTTTTCAAAACTAGATCTTCTATTACGTTCACAGGCTCCTGGAATAAAATGGGAGTGTCTTAAAAGAGGTAGATGGAATAGACAAGGCAGGAGAGCCAACAGAAGGTGGAAATGAAGCCAGCCTGGTCAGAGTGAGAAGCCATTGTTACTCCATCATGCTCAGCAAGTAATGATCAGGATCTAGTAAAAGCTCTCATGTTAGGAGATAGGCTGCCTGACATGATCCACGGAAGAAAGCATCTGATCTTGTTTTTCTTTTTCTCCTCTGTGCAAGGGCGTTCCTCTGGTCTAAGCCTACAAGCCAGAGGTGAGGAGCCTGAGTCATGAAGCTGGTGTGCTTGCAATTCTTCTCTTCCCTGGAAACAGTTAAGTCTATGCTGATGAATACTAGGTTTTCCTCCAGTCTTAAATTCCCATTTTCCATAGTCTTTCTCCTAAGCGAGCTCAGTTCACATGTTTCTCTCTGCACAACCTCCTACTCATTTGTTACCTTTTCCCTACTAGTTGTAGGGCGTACATCTAAGAGACAACCGTAATTCTTACTTTCCCTTCATGACCAGTCTCTCCCACTTCAGATCTCATGGCTCTCCTTCTATGTAAGTACAGAATCCTAATATCTCTCTCTGTTTTCAACAGTGCTACTAGAATCTAAGTCCAACTCATAATTTCCCAGGAGTATTATGCTAAATGTCATGGCACCTTCACCGACTTTCTATAATGGTGAATTTGGATTGTCAACTTGATTGGATTGACAGATTCTTAGATTGGTAAAACACATGTGGTGAAGGTGTTTCCAGACACACATATCATGGGGTCTTAAACCATTATGACTTAATCTGTCTGCTTTTCTGAAAACTGGATAGACCTTTGAAAGGTGCTGTAATTCCAGAAAGTAGGGCCTGGAGGAAGGAGGAAGGTCATTGGAACTGATCCTTGGAGATTGTGTCACACCCTGACCCCTTCCTTTTCCCTGCTTCCTGTACACCAGGAAGTGAGTAGCTTCTCCACCTTCTCCTACCACTATGGTACCCTGCCTTACCCTAGTCCCAGAATAAACCATCAAGGACTAGAGACTAGACCCTCTGAAGCCATGAGCCAATATGAATTTTTCATGCCTGAACCTAGTGTGTACTTTTGCTTCTGGTGCAAAAGTGATTAACACATATTCTTATGGTTTAATTGTAACACAGATCCTTTGAATAATATCAATTTAAATCAGAGTGCACTTTCATTCAGAATTCACAATAATTTCTCATTTTACTCACAATAAAAGTCAAATGCTCAAGAGCCCGAAGGATGTCCATTCATCTTAGCTCTCTGACATCTCTCTTGCCCTGTATGCTAACACCGAATTAGTTTCTGTTTAAAGCAAACCATTTTCCTGTTTCTGAAAACTATGTGTAACTTAACTTGTCTCGTGTATTTCCACTCAAATATCCACATGACTCAATCCTAAATTTCCTTTAAGTTGTTTTTATGCCACCTTCTCAACAAATCCATCCTATCAATTCCAGCAAATTTTCCAACTTCATTCTTGCCTAACGGACTCACAGCCACATGATACATTTTACATTTCATTTGTTTGTTTATTCTCTACACCTCTGTCCTCACCATAATGAAAGACCCACGGCATACTTACAAGACCATGAAGAAATGAGGAATTTCACTCCATGAATGAAGTCAACGTTTTGCCTTTTTCACAATGCTTGACAGTACTTTGCATGATGCCTGCACATTCCTTATTTGAATCAGATAATCTTTAAATGCATGCAAACTGGGTTAGGAACAAGGAATGTTAAATCTGAAAGAAGTTTAATAGGTTCTAGAGATGTTATTGGACACTAGGAGAACCACAGAGATTTCTGTTTTATGAAAACAAAAACAAAAACAAAATCCTCATTAGGGTTTTTAAAATCTTACAGGGGGCAAAGTTTATCTTAAGAATAAACTACCAGACAGAATTGATGCTGTCTGAGCCAGAGGTGCAGGTCAGAGTTCACGAACTATGAGAAAATGTCCAGAAATGTGGAGCTATAGGAGGATTGCATATTTTATGAGGTCCTGGCAAATGCTCACTTAAAGCAGGTCCCTGACTATATTCCCACTTTGTATCTTTTTTTTAAAAGTTTTAATATACAAGATTTTAAAAGCAATAAGACATGTTAAAGCTTTACATAATCTGGGGGCCAGAAGCAGTAAAGTGAGTATGTTGTTGAAAAACGTTTGTGAATTTCTGTTCTCTTCTGTATTAAACAAATATCAATAAGCTGGTATAAATTAATTTTTGCTAAGTGAATACTCAAAGATATATCTAATTTCAGCAGAATGGAAACCCACCAAAGATTTGTCTTAGTAAAGAGTACAACAGTCTTAAGCCAAGTAATTCATTTTCAGGCTCACTGACATTTAAAATTTCACAGTTCGTGATTCTGCTCTGTAATGTAAAATTTTGCCCCAGGTGAGGTCCCTTGGCAGTTCATTATTCCTCAGAATAAAAAGAATTTGAGGAATGGGTTCTCAGAAGTATAAGGATGGCTGTAAAGACCTCGAGAAACCTATGATTCAAGAAATCAACGAATACAGATGAAGGTTGGATGATGAACTACACTTTGATTATTCTTGATGTTTCTATTTTAAAGATTCTTCGCCTTCAATGTTTAATATATTTTGAGACAAGTTGTCACTTCAGAGGATAGATGGCATGGGGACAGGGAAGGGCAGAAGAGTACTGTCTATAGAGATATGAATTATACATTCCTCTCTTTATTCTACTTAAGAGCTCTATAAAATTATTTTAATGTACTCAGTGAAGCCAACACCAAATCAACCCATAGCAGAAAATAATAATAATGATTAAAAGGCATTTAATCCTTTTTCTCTCGATAGATTTTAATTGCTCATCTTCTTATACTTGAAAATAGCTCACGTTAAGATGTGTATTCATCTCCAAAGGAGATGAGGTAGAAAAGTGTAAGAGCCAGAGGGGATGGAGGACACCATGGAAACAAGGCCTTCTATAGCAACATAAGGAAAATTCATGAGACGCCGCCATCTTTGCTCCAGTGTCCAGGTAGTTGGGATAGCCAGGCTCGGAGACAGACAGGCATAATATTGCCTCAGTCTCAGGCAGCTTGTGTGTAAACTGCTCCAAGAGCTGGGCAGATCTGCAGTAACCAGTGCGCCAGCTCTGCGGTGGGACTTCTGCCTTGCAGAGGGACCCCCCTCCCTGCACTGGGCGGGAGCCTACCAGCTTCCCTTTGGCAACCTCTGTTCCGGGATCTACCGCACTGAGGAGACAGGTACCCAGGTTCTCCCCAATATAACATCGCTTGGGACATCGCTTGTGACACGGCCTGTTGGGGCTTCCATTTGCTCCCAAGAATGGGACAGCGCTGTGGTCATCTGGGTGCCAGCTCTGCTGTGGGCCATCCCCCCTGCAGGATGACCTGCCCTGCCGAGAGAGTGCAGAGTGCACTCCGCCATCTTTGCTCCAGTGTCCAGGTAGTTGGGAACACCAGGCCCAGAGACAGACAGGCATAATATCGCTTGGGTCTC
The DNA here is from genome assembly GCA_036184795.1 of Tokudaia tokunoshimensis. Classification (NCBI taxonomy): domain Eukaryota; kingdom Metazoa; phylum Chordata; class Mammalia; order Rodentia; family Muridae; genus Tokudaia; species Tokudaia tokunoshimensis. The sequence goes on along the minus strand of BTHU01000009.1, from coordinate 56,200,812 downwards.
AGGCAGCTTGTGTGTACCCTGCTCCCAAGAGCTGGGAAGGTCTGCAGTAATCGACACCGCCAGCCTTGCTGTGGGACTTCTGCCCTGCAGAGGGACGCCCCCTCGCTCCCCCCCCCCAGAGAGATCACACACCCCTGCACAGGGCGGGAGCCTACCAGCCTCCCTTTGGTGACATCTGCTCCAGGAATCCACTACACTGAGCCTTTGGATGTGCAGGGACTCCCCAATATAACATCTCTTGGGGCAAGGCACATCAGGGCTCCAAAATCACTCAGGAGCAGGGCAGGCCCCAGAAATCGGTGCCAGGGGAATCCTGGCAATCCAGGGGGGCCAGAAATAGCTTTGCAGTCTCACAGGAGGTCCAGCCAACAGCCAGTGACAGCAGGACCAACTAACAACAGAGGTAACCAGATGGCAAAAGGCAAACGTAGGAACGTTATTAACAGAAATCAAAGTAATATGGCACCATCCGAACCCAACTCTCCAACAGCAGCAAGTCCTGGATACCCCACCACATCCGAAAGACAAGATCTGGATTTAAAATCACTTCTTATGATGCTATTAGAGGATCACAAGAAGGACACAAATAAATCTAATAAAGAATTACAGGAGACCATGAATCAACGGTTAGAAGCCCTTACAAAGGAAACACAAAAATCGCTTAGAGAAATGCAGGAGAACATGGATCAACAGATGGAGGCCCACAAGGAGACAAAACAAAAATCACTTAAAGAAATGAATCAACGGTTAGATGCACTTTCAAAGGACTCACAAAAATTGCATAAAGAAATGCAGAAGAATATGGGTCAACAGATGGATGCCCATAGGGAGGCAACACAAAAAGTGCTTAAAGAAATGAATCAACGGATAGATGCCCATAAAAGGAAACACGAGAACTGCTTAAAGAAATGCAGGAGGCGATGGATCAACAGATGGAAGCCCATGAGGAGGAAACACAAAAATCGATTAGAGAAATACAGGAGAACTTGGGTCAACAGGCAGAAATCCTGAAAGAGGAAATGCAAAAATACCTTAAAGAAATACAGGAAAATACAAACAAGTGAAGGATCTCAGCAAATCCATCCAGGATCTAAAAAAGGAAGTAGAAACAACTAAGAAATCACAAAGGGAGACAACATTGGAGATAGAAAACCTTGGGAAGAAATCAGGAGTCATAGATGCAAACATCAACAGTAGAATACAAGAGATGGAAGAAAGAATCTCAGCTGCTTAAGATACCATAGAAAGCATCGATTCAACAGTCAAAGAAAATGCAAAATGCAAAAAAAGTGTAACCCAAAACATCCAGGAAATCCAGGACACAATGAGAAGACCAAACTTAAGGATTATAGGTATATATAAATGAGAGTGAAGATTTGCAACTTAAAGGGCCAGTAAACATCTTCAACAAAATTATGGAGGAAAACTTCCCTAACCTAAAGAGAGAGATGCCGATGAACGTACAAGAAGCCTACAGAACTCCAAACAGACTGGACCAGAACAGAAATACCTCCCGTCACATAATAATCAAAACATCAAATGTATTAAACAAAGAAAGAATATTAAAAGCAGTAAGAGAAAAGGGCCAAGTAACATACAAAGGAAGACCTATCCGAATCACATCAGACTTCTCTCCAGAGACTATGAAAGCCAGAAGATCCTGGGCAGATCTCATGCAGACACTAAGAGAGCACAAATGCCAGCCTAGACTACTCTACCCAGCAAAACTCTCAATCACCATAGATGGAGAGACCAAGATTTTCCATGATAAAACCAAATTTTCACAATATCTTTTCCACAAACCCAGCCCTGCAAAGGATAATAGGTGGAAACCGCCAATACAAGGAGAGAAACAACACCCTGGAAAAAATGAGATAGTAACCTTCTTGCTTCAAACCCGAAAGTAGATAACCACTCAAACATAAAGATAGCGTCAAGAATGGCAGGTGGCAATAATCACTATTCCTTAATCTCTCTCTCTTTTTTTTTCCAGGAGACAAGGATACATTTTAATGAGTTACAATATCTATTTAACACAATGAAATGCAGCAACATGAACAACTTCAGCTCATTTTGCTCAGCAACTGTAAAGTATACAGGCTCTTTTATTTGGTTTTCCACATGTACATTTGATTTGCATCAGTGAGATTTTCAGGCGTGTGGATCACCTTGACACAGTACAGGTTATACATTTTTGCAATTCTATTACTCCTTATGCCCATTGGGATATGATATCATTGCCAATTTATAGCTTTCCTAACTTGGTGCTGACTAAACGTTAGTCTGCTTTGGCCTGTGAGAGAGTCGAACACAAGATATGATATTTCTTCTGATACCCAACAGAGGAAATGTTGTATCAGACTTGGCAAAACACCATTAACTCTTTTTGCAGACTTTAAGTATGTTCGAACCTCCAGAAACAAAGCTGTTTTTATCCCCACCCAGGTACATAAGAAACTGACTCCTCATATTTTGAAAAACGTGGTTACTGCCCTCTGTGACAATCTGATTCCTTTACAATCTTTTATTGGTGTGTTTCAACTAATAAGTCTCAGAAGTTTAAGAACTTGAGACAGGAAGATACATCCATTAAAATATCAAAAGCCTCCTAAATTATAACAGAGTCTCCTGAGGCACATAGCTGATAATTTCCTTCCTTGTGACTGAGCAGTAAAGAACATGTGCTGTGCCCCAAGGTAAAGGCTTGAGTTTTTCATTAATGTATGCAAACCAGTGTCATTTAAAACCAATTCTACTATAGCTGTGGTAGGATGAAGCCCACAGGTGAGCAAGAATCTGCAATTTACCAGGATTTTAATAACCATTCTTGCTATTAAAAATGTATACCATATGGGTAAAGGATGATTTAGTTAAGAATTAAGAAATTGTATTATAATAAAATCCTTAATCTCTCTTAATATCAATGGTCTCAATTCCCCAATAAAAAGACATAGACTAACAAACTGGATACGTAAACAGGACCCAGCATTTTGCTGCATGCCGGAAACGCACCTCAGTGTCAAAGACAAACACTACCTCAGAGTAAAAGGCTGGAAAACACTTTTACAAGCAAATGGTCCCAAGAAACAAGCCGGAGTAGCCATCCTAATATCAGATAAAATTGACTTCCAACCTAAAGTCATCAAAAAAGACACAGAAGGACACTACATACTGATCAAGGGAAAAATCCACCAAGAACTCTCAATTCTGAATATCTATGCTCCAAATGCAAGGGCACCCTCATTCATAAAAGAAACTTTACTAAAGCTCAAATCACACATCGCACCTCACACAATAATAGTGGGTGACTTCAACACCCTGCTCTCTGAAATGGATCGTTCAGGAAAGCAGAAACTAAACAGGGACACAGTGAATCTAATTGAAGCCTTGGACCAAATGGAACTAAGATATATATATCTTAGTATATATATCTTTGGTACCTTCTCCAAAATCGACCATATAATTGGTCACAAATCAGACTTCAACAGATATAAGAAGATAGAACTAATCCCATGCCTCCTATCAGATCACTATGGAATAAGGGTGGTCTTCAATGGCAACAAAAACAAAAGAAAACCGACATACACATGGAGGCTGAACAATGCTCTACTCAATAATAACTTGGTCAAGGTGGAAATAAAGAAAGAAATCAAAGACTTCTTGAAATTTAATGAAAATGAAGGCACAACATACCCTAATTTATGGGACACAATGAAAGCAGTGCTAAGAGGAAAATTCATAGCCCTGAGTGCCGCCAAAAAGAAACGGGAGACAGCATACACTAACAGCTTAATGGCACACCTGAAAGCCCTGGAACAAAAAGAAGCAAATACACCAAAGAGGAGTAGAAGGCAGGAAATCATCAAACTCAGGGCTGAAATCAATCAAGTAGAAACAAATAAAACCATACAAAGAATCAACAAAACGAGGAGTTGGTTCTTTGAGAAAATCAACAAGATAGATAAGCCCTTAGCCAGACTAACCAGAGGGCACAGAGATAGTATCCAAATTAATAAAATCAGAAACGAAAAGGGAGAGATAACAACAGAAACTGAGGAAATTCAAAAAATCATCAGATCCTACTACAAAAACCTGTATTCAACACAACTAGAAAATCTTGAGGAAATGGACAATTTCCTAGACAGATACCAAGTACCAAAATTAAGTCAGGATCAAATAGACCATCTAAACCGTCCTATAACCCCTGAAGAAATAGAAGTTGTCATTGGAAGTCTTCCAACCAAAAAAAGCACAGGTCCAGATGGTTTTAGTGCAGAATTCTATCAGACCTTCAAAGAAGACCTAACACCAATACTCTTCAAACTATTCCACAAAATAGAAACAGAAGGAACACTACCCAACTCGTTCTATGAAGCCACAATTATGCTAATACCAAAAGCACACAAAGATCTGACAAAGAAAGAGTATCTTAGGCCAATCTCTCTTATGAATATCGATGCAAAAATACTCAATAAAATTCTTGCCAACCGAATCCAAGAACACATCAAAACGATCATTCACCACGATCAAGTAGGCTTCATCCCAGGGATGCAGGGATGGTTCAATATAAAGAAATCCATAAATGTAATCCACTATATAAACAATCGCAAAGCAAAAAACCACATGGTCATCTCATTCGATGCTGAGAAAGCATTTGACAAAATTCAGCATCCTTTCATGCTAAAGGTCTTGGAAAGATCAGGATTCGAGGCCCATATCTAAACATAGTAAAAGCAATTTACAGCAAACCGGTAGCCAACATCAATCTAAATGGAAAGAAACTTGAAGCAATCCCACTGAAATCAGGGACTAGACAAGGCTGCCCTCTCTCTCCATATCTTTTCAATATAGTACTTGAAGTTCTAGCTAGAGCAATTAGACAACAAAAGGAGGTCAAAGGGATACAAATTGGAAAAGAAGAAGTCAAACTATCACTATTTGCAGACGATATGATAGTATACTTAAGCGACCCAAAGAACTCCACCAGAGAACTCCTACAGCTGATAAACAACTTCAGCAATGTGGCCGGATATAAAATCAACTCAAGCAAGTCAGAAGCCTTCCTATACTCAAAGGATAAGCAGGCTGAGAAAGAAGTAAGAGAAATGATACCCTTCACGATAGCCACAAACCATATAAAGTATCTTGGTGTGACTCTAACCAAACAAGTGAAAGATCTGTATGACAAGAACTTCAAGTCTCTGAAGAAAGAAATTGAAGAAGACCTCAGAAGATGGAAAAATCTGCCATGCTTATGGATTGGCAGGATTAATATAGTAAAAATGACCATCTTGCCAAAAGAAATATACAGATTCAATGCAATCCCCATCAAAATCCCAACTCAATTCTTCATAGAGTTAGAAAGAGCAATTCAAAAATTCATCTGGAATAACAGAAAACCCAGAATAGCTAAAACTATTCTCAAGAGTAAAAGAACCTCTGGGGGAATCAGTATCCCGGACCTCAAGCTGTACTACAGAGCAATAGTGTTAAAAACCGCATGGTATTGGTACAGTGACAGGCATGTAGATCAATGGAACAGAATTGAAGACCCAGAAATGAATCCACACTCCTATGATCACTTGATCTTTGACAAAGGAGCTAAAACCATCCAGTGGAAAAAAGATAGCCTTTTCAACAAATGGTGCTGGTTCAACTGGAGGTCAACATGCAGAAGAATGCAAATTGACCCATTCTTATCTCCTTGCACTAAGCTCAATTCCAAGTGGATCAAGGACCTCCACATAAAACCAGACACACTGAAACTAATAGAAAGGAAACTAGGGAAGAACCTTGAACATATGGGCACAGGGGAGAATTTCATGAATAGAACTCCAATAGCTTATGCTCTAAGATCAAGAATTGACAAATGGAACCTCATTAAATTACAAAGATTTTGCAAGGCAAAAGACACTGTCAAAAAGACAAAGCAGCAACCAACTAACTGGGAAATGATCTTTACCAACCCTACATCCGACAGAGGGCTAGTATCCAATATATACAAAGAACTCAAGAAGTTAAACTCCAGAGAGGCAAGTAACCCTAGTAAAAAATGGGGTACAGAGCTAAACAAAGAGTTCTCACCTGAAGAATATCTAATGGCTGAGAAGCACCCAAAGAGATGTTCATCACCCTTAGTCATTAGGGAAATGCAAATCAAAACAACCCTGAGATTCCATCTCACACCAGTCAGAATGGCTAAGATCAAAAACACAGGAGACAGCAGTAGTTGGAGAGGATGTAGAGAAAGAGGAAAACTCCTCCACTGCTGGTGGGATTGCAAGCTGGTACAACCACTCTGGAAAGCAGTCTGGCGGTTCCTCAGAAAACTGGGCATGACACTCCCGGAGGATCTGGCTATACCACTCCTGGGCATATACCCAGAGGCTTTACCTGCATGCAATAAGGACACATGCTCCACTATGTTCATAGCAGCCTTATTTATAATAGCCAGAAGCTGGAAAGAACCCAGATGTCCCTCAATGGAGGAATGGATTCAGAAGATGTGGTATATTTACACAATGGAATACTACTCTGCAATTCAAAACAATGAATTCATGAAATTCCTAGGCTAATGGTCAGAACTTGAAAATATCATCCTTAGTGAGGTAACCCAATCACAAAAGAACACACATGGTATGCAGCCACTGATAAGGGGATATTAACCCAGAATCTTGGAATACCCTAGACACAATTTGCATATCAATAGATTTCCAAGAAGATGGAAGGAGAGACCCCTGGTCCTGGAAAGTGTGGATGTAGGGGAATGCCAGGACAGAGAAGCGAGAGGGGGTTGAATGGGGAACAGAGGGAGGGAAGGGGGCTTATGGGACTTTCGGGGAGGGAGGAAACGGGAAAGGGGAAATGAGTTTGAATGTAAATAAAAAAAACTTAGAAAAAAAAAGAATATTCTAGAATAAATTGTTCACTGTAAAATAAAAAGGAAAATTCATGAACTTACAGAGACTGAAGAAACTGTGCCTGTTCCCCTGTTTAGGTTTCCAGTTTAGTGTTTCCATGGGATTTCTGAATGAGTGGGGTTCTGGCATTATCTGTCTGTCAATCAATCTATCTATCTATCTATCTATCTATCTATCTATCTATCTATCTATCTATCTATCTATCTATCTATCTAGTGTGTATGTGTGTGTGTGTGTGTGTGTGTGTGTGTGTGTGTGTGTGTGTGTGTGTGCCTTATCTTGGGCTCTTTTCCTTTTGTTTCTTTTTTCTTGTTCACTTCTGATGCATTAGTTTTTGCTTTCTTTTATTTTGTTATATATGATTATTATCCATCAGAATCCTGTTTGTTTTCTAATGAAAGACAGAAAGGGTTTAGATCTGGTTGGGAAGGGGAATGAGGAGCAACTAGAAGAAATAGAAGAAGAGGAAGCTGTAATCATGATATATTATGTGAGAAAAAATTATTTTCAATAAAAGCAAAAGGAGAAAAAAAAAAGCATGTTCCTTTTGGTTATACTCAGAGAAGTCTCCTCGAAGAAGCACGTGATCATCACTAAATGCTGAATTATATTAAGAGACTTAAGAAGAAATAGAGCACAAAAATCATATGTCTACAGAAGCTCCTTCTGTGAACTAAGTAAGGAAAATGAGAAACAAAATGAACAGCAATATTCTTTAATCATTTTTGTACTCTTTTATTTAAATTTTTTCCTACATTATATTTTGATCATGTTTCCACCCTCCTCCAACAACTCCTCCCACTTGCCTTTACATTTTTTTCTCTTAAAAAAAAGGCAGGTGTAGTGTTTCATGCCTTTAATCCAGCACTTAGAAGGCCAAGGCAAGCAGATCTCTGAGTTCAAGGCCAGCCTTGTCTACAGAGGTAGTTCCAGGACAGCCAGGGCTACAGGCTACACAGAGAAACCCTGTCTTGAAATACCATAAGTAAATATATATATGTGTATATATATATTTACACACACATACACACACACACATATACATACATAAATAATCCCACAAAAATGAAAATCAGAAATAAGCAAAAAACCAGTAAGACAAAAATTGTTAAAAGAAAACAAAGCTAATCATAAAGTTCATGCATAAACATACATAGAAAGAAAGAAGGAAGGAAGGAAAGAAAGAAAGGATGAACAAAAGAAAGAAAGAAAAAAAAGAAAGAAAGAAGGAAACCAATCCAAACCGTGGAGTTCATCTTATGCTGGTCAACCATTCCTGGGCGTGGCACCTGTTCTGGAGTGCTGACATACCCAGTGACACTCCAGTGACATTGGAAAAAATGGATTTTCCCTTTGCCAGCAAATATCAATTGCAAATAGCTTCTTGACTATGGGTGGTAGTACATGTGCACTTCTCCTCTCAGTGACGGGACCCTGTCTGGCTTGAAGCTGTGTAGGTCTTCTTTGTTCTGCCTTGGTCTCTGTGTATCAGTCCTGTTGTGTTTGAAAGACATTGTCTTGATTTGCGTTTCCCTAATGACTAAGGATGATGAACATCTCTTTAGGTGCTTCTCAGCCATTAGATATTCTTCAGGTGAGAACTCTTTGTTTGGCTCTGTACCCCATTTTTTAATAGGGTTACTTGCCTCTCTGGAGTTTAACTTCTTGAGTTCTTTGTATATATTGGATATTAGAGATTCCATCTCACACCAGTCAGAATGGCTAAGATCAAAAACATAGGAGACAGCAGTTGTTGGCGAGGATGTGGAGAAAGAGGAACACTCCTCCACTGCTGGTGGAATTGCAAGCTGGTACAACCACTCTGGAAAGCAGTCTGGCGATTCCTCAGAAAACTGGGCATGACTCTCCCGGAGGATCCGGCTATACCACTCCTGGGCATATACCCAGAGGCTTTACCTGCATGCAATAAGGACACATGCTCCACTATGTTCATAGCAGCCTTATTTATAATAGCCAGAAACTGGAAAGAACCCAGATGTCCCTCAATGGAGGAATGGATTCAGAAGATGTGGTATATCTACACAATGGAATACTACTCTGCAATTAAAATCAATGAATTCACGAAATTCCTAGGCAAATGGTCAGAACTTGAAAATATCATCCTTAGTTAGGTAACCCAATCACAAAAGAACACACATGGTATGCAGTCACTGATAAGGGGATATTAACCCAGAATCTCGGAATACCCTGGACACAATTCGCATATCAATAGATTTCTAAGAAGATGGAAGGAGAGACCCCTGGTCCTGGAAAGACTGGATGTAGGGGAACGCCAGGACAAAGAAAGGAGAGGGGGTTGAATGGAGAAAAGAGAGAGGGAAGGGGGCTTATGGGACTTTCGGGGAGGGAGGAAACGGGAAAGGGGAAATGCTTTGGAATGTAAATAAAAAAAAACTTAGAAAAAAAAAAGAAAGACATTGTCTTCAAACCATCTTTCACTTCTGACTCTTAGAGTTTCCACCCCTTCTTCTGTGTAGAGCCTTGGGAGGAATTTGTTATCGCAAGAGAAAAAAATTGAACCATGCAGCTTAGACTTTAAAAAATTATCTTTATGTATTGATTGGGTTTGTGCAACTGGTACATGAGATGCTCAGGAAAAACTCCTGAATAGGAGATAGACATATTGTAAGAGGAAGGGGTCCAGGACACCTGCTGCTAGAGAGTGTCATCTAGTCATGACAGAGAAGCTATGCCCAGAAAATCTAAACAACATGGCTGCCTGAACAAGGCCTGAATAATGACCACCCCAGCTGATGTGTCAGTGCAGATGGAGGAATTCCATAAGGCCCCCACCACTAATGAAGAGTTACCCGCAATTGATGCCTGCCAAGAGAGGGAGAATCAGTTTTCTTCAGGAATGAGTTCTCACATAGGCTGTCCAGACACATCTACATTTGTAGGTTGAACTATGTCTGTCTGTCTGTCTATGTATAGGTGTGTGTGTGTGTAACAATAATAATAAATAAGAAAGAATAAATTTGGGAGGCAGAGGAGTGATGTAGACATATTGTTCATGTATGAAGAGTTTACAAGGTTTTCTGGCCGCCATTTGCACCAGGGAGCCAGGTTGCTCCACAGCCTTCAGTTCATGGCCCACCAGGAGAGAACTTTTACTTTAGCACTGTCACTTCTGAGCGCAGAGGTGAGATCTCCACCTTCTCTCTGGAGAGGAACAGCTAGGAGCACACCGGGGCGTATGATCGGTGGAGCTGCTCGGACAGGAGTCTTCTGGTCACCATTTGCACGAGGGAGTCATGTGGCTCCACAGCCTTCTGTGCAACAGACCCTGCCAGAAGAGAGTTGGTCTTCCAGGAGTACGGACACAGGCTTACAGGCCCACAGGAGGGACAAGCTCCAGCCAGAGACAGGAAGTCAAACTAACTAGGACCAGAGATAATCAGATGGTGAAAGACAAGCGTAAGAACCCTACCAACAGAAACCAAGGCTACTTAGCAACATCAGAACCCAGTTCTCCCACCACAGCAAGTCCCAGATGCCCCAACACACTGGTAAAGCAAGAGTTGGATTTAAAATCGCATCTCATAATGCTGATAGAGGACTTCAAGAAGGACATAAATAATTCCCTTAAAGAAATACAGGAGAACATGGGTCAACAGGTAGAGGCCCTAAAAGAAGAAACACAAAAATCCCTTAAGAATTACAGGAAAACACAAACAAACAAGTGCCTTCACTGAACAAAGCCATCCAGGATCTAAAAATGGAAGTAGAAACAATGAAGAAATCACAAAGGGAGACAACTCTGGAGATAGAAAATCTTGGAAAGAAATCAGGAGTCACAGATACAAGCATCAACAACAGAATACAAGAGATAGAAGAGAGAATCTCAGGTGCTAAAGATACCATAGAAAGCATTGACTCTACAGTCACAGTCAAAGAAAATGCAAAATGCAAAAGGCTTGTAACCCAGAACATCCAGGAAATCCAGGACACAATGAGAAGACCAAACCTAAGTGTTATAGGTATAGAAGAGAGCAAAGATTTACAACTTAAAGGGCCAGTAAATATCTTTAACAAAATTATAGAAGAAAACTTCCCTAACCTAAAGAAAGAGATGCCCATGAACATACAAGAAACCTACAGAACTCCAAACAGACTGGACCAGAACAGAAAGTCTTCCTGTCACATAATAATCAAAACACCAAATGCACTAAACAGAGAAAGAATATTAAAAGCAGTAAGGGAAAAAGTCAAGTAACTTATAAAGGCAGACCTATCAGAATTACACCAGACTTCTCACTGGAGACAATGAAAGCAAGAAGATCCTAGGTAGATGTCATACAGACCCTAGGGGGCACAAATGCCAGCCCAAACTACTATACCCAACAAAACTCTCAATCACCAGAGATGGAGAAACCAAGATATTCCATGATAAAAACCAAATTTACACAATATCTTTCCGCAAATCCAGCCGTACAAAGGATAATAGATGGAAAACACCAACACAAGGAGGGCAACTACATCCTAGAAAAAGCAAGAAATTAATCTTCTTCCAACAAACCCAAAAGAAAGTAACAACACAAATGTAAAAATAATACCAAAAAAAAGGAAGGAACAATCACTATTCTTTAATATCTCTTAACATCAATGGACTCAATTCCCCAATAAAAAGGCATAGACTAACAGAAGTATTTTTCATGTAAATCTTCAGTTTTATCAAAAAATGTTTGTAATTCCTCTTCCAATTAATTTAGTAATGTTTTTATGTCTACCATTTTATCTGTATTATTTTCCATGATAATCTTCAATTTTAACATGTTTTCTATATATTTCTTCTATTTTATCAGAAATGTTTTCCATGTAAATTTTAAATTTTGTCAGAAAATATTTATAATTCCACTTTCAATCAACTTAGAAATATTTTTATGCCTACCATTTTATCTGTGTAATTTTCCATGATAATCTTCAATTTTAACGTTATTCTATATACGTCTACAATTCTATCAGAAATATTTTCCATGTAAATCTTCAATTCTATCATAAAATGTTTTTACTTCCTTTTTCAATTAATTTAGCAATGTTCTTTATGTCTACCATTTTACTCTTTAATTTTCCATGAAAATTGTCAATTTTAATGTTTTTCTTTATATTTTTTCAATTTTGTCAGAAATATTTTCTGTGTAAATCTTCAATTTTATCATAAAATTTTTTACTTTCTTTTTCAATAAAAAAAGAGTTTACAAAATATGCAAGACTACTCTATCACTCTTTCTTGCAAAGCATGCATGTACACACACACACAACACACACACACACACATGCACACACACAGATTTGAAGGCAGGAGGATCCATGTATGAAGAAAACATGTTTAAAAATATAAAACCTGGGGGTTTAGGAGATGGTTTAGTGGGTAAAACTGAGTACACTGCTCTTGCAGAGGACCCAAGTTTGGTTCCCAGCAACGTTGTTGGGTGGTTCATAGTCCTGAGTAATTCAATTCAGGCTTGAGGGGTTGATATCCTATGCCTATGAACTCTGCAGGCACCTGCACTCATATTTACATACACCCACACAAACCCATCCATACCCACATACATAATTAAAAAGAATAAGAATAAATCCCACAAAGAAAGACTTGTAATTCCAAAAATGCTGAAAAAGAATGTGTTCTGATTTCAAAGACTCTTAGGAAGTGTTTGCCAAATTTTGTATTTTTTCAAGGTACTTGGTAAATACTGAACATTCAAAGGAAAAAACAGATAAAATAGATAAGCAGATGAGTGGTGGAAATAAATTCATGCATACACATACATAGATATATACATACATACTTGATTTAGTCTGTAAGGTAAAAATTCAGTTCTGATTCTCTTTGTATACTACGAAACAATTAACATATGAAGAAATTAATACTTTATTAAGTAAAGTAAAAACAATACAAACAAGTCTAATCTTTAAAAAATATTAAGGGGAATGGAAAATAAAATTCTAGGGACTAGGGACTAGGGAGACTCCATTTGTATACTACTTAGCAGACAAACATGAGGATTTGAATTTTTCTCCATTACTCTTGTGAGTTGGGAATGATGACATTTGTTTGTAATCCCAGTGCTCAAAAAGCAGAGACAGAGAATCTCTGGGATTTGCTGACACACACACACACACACACACACACACACACACACATACACACACACACACGTACATGTATGTATATATGTATATGTATATATATATTTATACATATACACATACACATAATACACACAGATATACATACATCTGTGTATGTATGTATGTCTGCCTGCCTGTCTGTCTGTATATGCATATATTTTCATGCATTGTACAGATTTCCGGCAATATAAAACTGAGATTCCTTGATGCTTTTTCAGAGAAGTTGGTGTCTTTTGTCCCTCTTTCCTCCTCTTTCTGTATTGACCTCCTTTCCTCAGTTGGAACCTTCCTCTCCTGTTTCTGTTCTTACTTCATATTACCTCTATCTTGCTATTTCCCTCCTAAGCTCTGCTTCACGTGGCCACTTATACTTACCTTTTTTCCTGTGGTTAAACGATATTGTATACTCACATCTGAAGATATGGAGCTAGAAACTGAAGATTCAAGAAAATATGTAGTGTTTGTCTTCCTGGGTCTGGATTATGTCATTTAATATGATTTTTTTTCTGGTTACATCCATGTGTCTGAAAACACCACTTTTCTTTACAGTTGAATCATGTTCTATTGTGAATATGTACCACATTCTCACTACCCATTCATTTGTTGGAGGGCGCTTAGGTTGTTTGCCTTTTCTGGCTATTTTGCATAGTGCAATGATGAACATGGCTGAACAAGTATCTGTGGAGGAAGATGTGGAGTCCTTGGGCCAAGGAGTGGTATAGCCGGGTCGTATAGTAGACTCATCCCTAGGTTTTGAAGATTTTTCCAATGAAAAATGTATGCACTAGAACTTCTTTGAGAGGACCACTGGCAATGTGAATAAAAGTTACCATCACAGAAGGGTATGGTATAGGCAATGAGCAAGAATCAAATGAATGGATAACATGAAAATGGTAGAGAGAGCAGAGGGAAGAAGGGAGCTCAGAAAGAAGGAAAGAGGAAAGGAAGATGACAGGGGCTACTGAAGGTTGATGGTTTCTGGGAGAAGGAAGAATCAGGTTTCTTTAAGGATGTCCTTATGGTCCAGTGGATAGCCCCAGACTCATGAGTATATTAGCAGCATAAATTGGCCTTGGCAGGTTATAAAGTAATAAATGGTAGAACATTGGGAGTGGTCAAAGAGTGGAGAATGGATCTGGGAGGAGTTATAGGGAGGAGAGGAAGTTTGACTATGATCAAAATACATTGAAAATATATGAAAGAATACAAATATATTTTTATATATTCTCTAAAAATGGATCTGCAAAATGGCTTCTCACATGAAAGCACTTGACACCAAGCCCGATGACATGAGTTTAATTCCTGGGCCACAAGCTCTCACAAGTTGTCCTCTGAACTCCACGTGCAAAATAAATAAATGAAATGTAACAACATTTCCAAAGTTTTTATATCTATGGGTATTAAGTAAAAAACTAAAATAAAAGTTGCTAATTTTTGTCTACATATAAAAATGATTAAGGGAGAATAATTGTTCTCAATTCAATTTGCATACTTTCATGTTTCTTGGCTCTGTCTACATCTGTTACTTTTTTTTGGAGAGATATGCTTTTCTAGACATTGTTTGTAAAGTCACCTGGACACTTAAGAACTATGTTTTGGTTATAAATGTTAAATGTTGAGTTCACAAAAACAACTCTTGTGTATGCAAGAAATTTATTTAAAGGTAAGGTCCATGATAATGATTTCATTGTAAATTAAAAAAAAAAAAAAACCCACACTGCATGATGTTCCAGGGAGGAAGGGACGATGCTAGTGACTGGAACTTTTCACAGTCTTGATGAACAAATCACATATGAAAGTGCAATTAACAGAAAAATGCCAAATTAATTCCTTGGAGAAACCTGAAGTTCTGTGATAAAATGTCTTTCTGGGAGTAAAGCATGAGGTTTAAATTTAATAAGAACACCCGTGATCCTGTCAATATTTGAGTGAAACTCAGACTTACAGACATTTTGTGATTGTCACAACATATGATACAATACGTTGGAGTCAAACTGATTAGAATAAACTGAGTGCTATGTGTCAGGGTGGCTTAAGACAGCAAATATGTAAAGTGATTTACCCCCACAAATCAGCAACATTCTATAGATGTATGTCAGCTCTGTCATAGTCTGGGTGGCCCACAGGAAGACTAAGATGTGAAGACTCAGAAACAGTGATTTCTGAAGGAAGTGCTTGAAGACAAGAAATTAAATATGATATTCTTTTTAAAGCAAAATTTGGTTGGAAGGAAGCTTTGTTCTAACTTGGAAGGCTGAGGCAAGGGGTCCACATGTGAGGATAGCCTGAGATATGTAGCATGGTATTTCTCAGCCATAAAAAGTAAAATAAGACAAGAAAGAATCACAAAGGCAGAGAGCTAAAGAAAAAGCACAAGAACGAAACACATATAGAAGCAAAGACAAACACATTCACACACACAGAAAACCCCTAACAACACAAGTCGGCAAACCGTAACATATAAGCAAAAGACAGCATTATGAAACAAAAGACCTCCGTACCATTGAGTTTGTTTTGTGTTGGCCATCTACTTTTGGGTATGGGGCCTGCATGGGGAGACTTTGAAGGTAAACATTCTAAATCAGAAAGGGGTGCTGGTATGCTCTATACACATTGAAATGTCTAAATAAATATCCTTCAACATTCTACCAATGCCAGCGAGCCTAGCTCTGCCTCCCTTAAATATAGGGTGGCCTCAGTGTGGCAATTCTAATGAGCTGAAGACAGCAGAAGTGGCAATGAGTGAATTCCAAAGGTAGGTTCGAAAGGCTGTAATAGCTTGATAGCCTGTGATTCTGAATCCTCCTTGGCCAGCCTTGCCCTTACGTCTCAGGGCATGAGAAAGCCCAGGCCACATGGAGATGTCTGTCTGATATCATTAACCAAGGTCTAATTCAATAGCTAGCCTCAAGCACAGACGTGAGTGAAGTAGATTCATATTATTCTCATCTCTCAGGCTTCTAGTTGACACCCTAGAAATCTGTACAGAGATTGATCTAATCCAATCGTGCCTAGCCTACATTCTCTATGACTTGCAGAATCTATAAGCCTAGGAAGCAGTTGTTTTGTGGAATGGTATTATTATATGAGCATCTTGTTACACAGCCATAAGATCTGGAATATTAAGAGAAAATATAAGCATTTTCATATGAAGTTTGTGAATGAATAGGGTTGGTCAAGCAAGGGACAGTTCTCAGTGGTTTTTTTTAAATTAATTTTGTGTTTATTATTATGTAATTTCATATGTGAATACAGTGTATTTAGATCACATTCTTCAGAAGGATCCATATCAACTCAGGACATGCAAGACCAAATTTTCAGCACAAAGGATATATATGTGCCCCAGAAAGACAAAAGGCAGGAAATAAGGGACAAAGACAGGGGATATGGAGGAAAAGGGAGAAGGGGAAGGAACCAAGGAAGAGGGGGAAGGGGTATTTGTCCCTGTCCTGGAGAAGGACAAAGGACTGCCTCTGGATAGAGCAGAGACAGACATGGACCATAGGTAAATGGCAGTTTATAAAGGTAAAGGGGTACCCTGTGTTAGGATGAGGTATTTAATTTTAATTGAGCACATTAGTTAGGTGAGCCAAAGTGGGGGTTGATTTCTGGAACTTTTTTTTTTTTTTTTTTGGTTGTGAGCCTAGCCTTTAACGACTGAGCCATCTCTCCAGCAAGATTGCTGGACTTTTAATGCTTGGATAGCTGGACCCTGGTAGTCACCCTCAGGAGGAGGAAGTGACCAAATAAGGTAATAGACCTTGGTGGCTAGATAGCTTTAGGAATGATAGCTCTATCTATCTATCTATCTATCTATCTATCTATCTATCTATCTATCTATCTATCTATCTATCATCTATCTATCATCTATCTATCTATCTCAAGGTAGAGGGACTGAGGGAGAAGGACAAGACCTGCTGTGTTTGCCATGCTCGAGTTAAGTCTCTTCATTCCTCCTGTTTGTCTCCTCTCACAGACACTTCCCTATCCTCCTTCTAACTTTATGTCCTTCCTGTTCTTCTCTCATAATCCAGACTCCTGTCAGGGATGAATGGGTGTAAGACACCATCCCCTGGAATGATACTTGTCAATCAAGGGGTTTTGAAAAAACATTGCATTTCAGATGGTTTGTCAAACTCATGGGATGATGTAGTTTAGTGGAAAGAACATTGGTAATGGAGCCACAAAGCTTGAGTTCAAATTCCACTTTGGCTGTATGTCTCTGAAATTCATACTGAGTCTTCTGATTGTCAATACAGAACATCTTATTATCTTTTATTTCTAAAAACCAAATCAGAAAGCATTTCAAAAGTACCCGAGATAGCACACGTAATGTTTTGGTGAGGAATCTACTCTCGTCAACAAGAAAGCTCTCATGTCACATAGGCCAGTTATCTCATCTGTTTCCTCAGGTGGTCCGTTCTTCTTGCCAGTAGGAACATCACTTGGAGCCTTTCTTTGACTTCGAATATTTTCTGTTAGGAAATATTGTCATTGAACGAGCTCAGAGGACACTTGCTTGTCATAGTTCTTCAATACTAGAGACATGGCGCATGCAGTTAATGCCTTAGAGAACAGTCTCAGCTTTCAGTCAGGACCCCATTAGTTTTATTACATAATATGGCAGTCTCCATTATAGAAACCATCTTGACTGTCAGAAATATTTTCCAAAATCATATTTGGTAAACCAGGAATGCAATGCATCCTTATGAACTTATTCAACAGTTTCAAAGTTTGCATTTGAAACTATCCCAGACTTTCTTCCTAAGCTCTTCATTTCACATGAAGCAAGGAAGACATGTCTAGACAAATATTTCTTAAACGATTTTGAAATTAATCCCGTTGGGAAACAGCTAAACACTATTGTGCCCTAACATTCTGCTTTGAACTAGTTCAGATATTTTGCTTTATTGAAAGCAAGCTAGTGTTCTGAAAATTAACCAGACTTCAAAGAGTTTTGATTTTTATGAAGAACATTTTTTCCCTGAGGTAGGGAAAAAAACCCTCTTAATTCTATTAATAGAAAGACTTCTGCAGAGTATCTTTGAAGATCTTTGAAAAATTCCATTGAGTTAATGGGCCCATGGACCTGAATGAATAGGGACACCATATTCTGGTCTTAAGAAGGGGCTGGGAGGTGACTCGATGGGCAAGAGTGCTCCTTTCATAAACTCAAGGACCTAAGTTCAGATCCCCACCATCCTTGTGGAGAGTCAGGCATGGCTGAACATACCTGTAACCCTAGCTAGCAGTGTAGGGTGGGGACGGACAGATCACCAGTGCTCACTGGTATACAAGTCTCATCTAAACAGGAAGCTTTCAGTTCAGTGCAAGATCCTGTCTCAAAATAAAAGTCAGAGAAAGTTAGGCAAAGGCATGGGATATCCTTTCCTGAATGCTTTCTCATGAATGCTTGTGTGTACACTTAAATACACACACAGAGAGGGGGGGTAGGAAGGTGCCCCTTATGACTATATTGGAAAAAAAAACCCCAAAATATTTGTGATTTGTGCTGGAAAACTGACCTGCCAAATCCATGGAATTTAAAAACCTTACTTGGCTTCCAGAATCTATGGTTTTCTATGTTTTTTGTAAAAAAAGCTATGTTTGGCCATGACATATTAACAAACAAATTCTGATGACACAGAGTAACTGATTCAGTTGTATTCTAGACTATTGTGAAGCTGATAGATAAATATGTGTGCGTGTGTGCGTGTGTGTGTGTGTGCGTGTGCGTGTGCGTGTGCGTGTGCGTGTGCGTGTGTGTGTGTGTGTGTGTGTGTGTGTTTATATGACTGTTCATGCTGTTCATGTTCTTTTTTTTTTTTTTTCTTTTTCATCTGAGAGGAACTTTCAGGACAAAAGCCCAGTAGTCAGATTCTGGTATATGTTCTGCCTGATTCGTCTTTGTTTTCCAGAACTGTTTTAACTATGAGACATTTCATTTTCTATGAGTAAAAAGGAAGAAGATTCTTCCTGCTAATGTCCCATGGGTGGAATAAGGAATATAGGAATTTTGAAAAAGTCAAGAATTTCTGACTTCCTTAAATCTCTCCTGCCATTGACTTATTCAGCAAATGTTTACTGAGTACCCACTATATACCAAACATAAATATGAGAACTGACAGCATAATTATCCACAAAACAGAAGTGTTCCCTGGGTTTACGGAATGCATCATTTAGGATGGGGAAGGAGATTGTATACAGGTGAAATCAAGCCAGTAATGTGTCTGTCTGATTGTGTTAGGCATAGAGGCGAATGTGGAGCCGGACAGTAGGAGTGGAGGGTAGAACAGTTGCTGGCCTGTTCCCCATGTGATAAGTGGCCAGTAAAATTTGGAGCTTTACAGAGCTCCAAATCAACCCATTGCTCACACCATCTTGTCCAAGGAAAGTACAGCAACCTACAGCTGTTCCTCACATCAAAAGGTTTGTGGGGTAAGACACAATCTTTCCTTTCACCAGCTCTTAATGTAAAATTAGCTTTTCTGAGGTTATGTGGAGATAGTGAAGACAGAGTTGTTTATCCAGATATTATGTGCTATTTGAGAGGAGGTTGCCAGTACTGGGTTGGCACATTTGCTAAGGTAGGTACTACTAAAATAGATGGACACAAATGGGGTTCAATGAAGGAGAGCAACCAAACCTTGTACCTAAGCTTGATCCCACAGAGCCTATAAAGACACACCCTGGGGTCTTTATTAGGCATAATATTAGCTTAAAAATTGTGTTGGCTGATATATGCTAGGCTAACCAGCAGGCTTAATGTGTACTTTGTTGAATTCCCTGGACCATGCTGGCATTGAGTAACTGCTACATATTAATATTAATATTTTCCATGTTGCCTTCCTTAAATTTATGTGCCTTAATTAGATGATTATACTGGAAGTAAATCAGATGATTGGGTGATTGTAAAATATCTCAATCCCCACGTCTAAAATCAACATGTTAAAATCCAGTGCACACTTCATAATTGACCAAAGAAAGCAATTTATGGCACCACAGAGAAGGTGTGATTTGCTTTTCTCTCTTTAAACTCGGGAACAAAACGGACACAGGTGATGATTTTGGCTAGTCATCTCTCTCAGGATCTGTTATTAGAATGCCTTTGGGTCAGCTACGTGTTGCTCTCATAGTGAGAAACTCAGCTTGAATCTTACAAAAAGATTTGACACTGGAAAATAAGACTAGACTTATTGGTGCTACAGCTGTTTTAGCCACTGCCCCCAAATGACCTATGTCACAGAGAAGAAGACGGGAAAGATAATTATCAGCAAACCAGTCATGTTGGGAGACCATGTTGTCAGAGAGTGTAAGAACATCTCATATAGTAAGGGTGGAAGGCCAATGCCTCCTCTGTGCTATTACAAAGCCTTTCCTTCTTAACTACTTAAGTCAGTGTTGAGTGTGAGAGAAGATGGGAGTGAGCAGAGGAAACAGGTTATGAATATACACTAGAAAACCTAGAGAAAGGCCAGAGGACAGCCTTACAATAATCACTGAAATATCTCCATTTCAATATCAAAGATTCAAAGTGTGAAAATGAATTATGCAAGTACTAGGAGAGATTAACTTCCATTCTACTCTAAGAGCAAATGGAGAAGGAATAAAAAAACTTACATGGCAAGAAAGAAAAAAATCTTACTGTAACGAAAAGTGATGGCATGCTGGGAAGGCATGAACAATTATGAGCAAATGGTTCATAGAAAATGATGGCATTGGGGTCTCTCTATGGGCAGTAAATAGTCACTGGGGGAGGGAGAGACATTTTCCTCAGTGCTGTAACCATTGGTAAGTTGCTTGTACACCTCTTACCTACACCCAGGCTTAAGCAAGCAACCCTAATTAACCAAATGAGGCACATGCTCACATAGACACAAAGATCTGAAAGCAGATGGGGACTGGAGGGAGGGGGTCTGTGACTGTGAGAAGGGGACCAGAGAGAGTAATTGGGTGAATATGACAATGATGTTTATGTACATGAAGATGTCATACCATTTTGTAGAACTAATAAATGCTAACTGTAGAGGATTTAAAAAAAAATTCTCCCCAGCTGGTCATGGTGACACATGCCTACATTCTCAGCACTTGGAAGGCGGAAGCAGACAGGTCATGGGTTCAAGGTCATCGTTACTTATAAGTGAGTTGGAGGCTAGACTAGACTACATGTGGTCCTGACTGAAGAAAACCAAAGAAATAGTCAACAGCTTCCCTATCAGAAACTCTTTTAGAGAAAATTATACTACCTTCAATGGCTTAAATTTTGTTTTGTGACTAATCCATTACAATATTGTGTTTAAATGTCAAAACCTGTGGTTTTCAAAAATAAATTTTCTATCAGAATATCAAGCGAGATGTTCTGACTCAAAACTGCTCAGGTAGGATGATCCTGCCTTTCACCAACCCAGAGTGTGAGACAAAGTCGTTTTCTTTTTCAACAATCTGTGTAAGGTGATGTGTTACATTTGATTGTAAATAGATCGATGACTCAAGATTTAGCTGATCACAGAAAAATTACAAGTGCTCAAGTGTGGAGAAGGTGTATGGTTTCAATCTCCAAAGCTGAAGTGAGAGAAATGAACTAAGAGACAGCAAGAAAGCCTGTGAGTTAGGGGTGCCTAGCCAGATCACCACATTGGATGGCCACAGAGAGTCTCTGACAAGGATCTGTTAGGGTTTGTTTATTTTCTTCAGATAGCTTTTATTTTTTTCATTCCTTGTGTAAGATCATCTATAATAAATCATTAGATAAAGGCTGATGCTGGATTTTGAATATAGACAAAGACTAGATAAAGACTGATGCTGGATTTTGAATATACGTAAGCATTAAGGATCTGTGATATGGTCGCTTCAGACTCCTTCCTTCTTTTCTATATACCCTACTCTTTTACATCTCAAAATTAACATCTTCCAACTCAGTATCAACTATGAATTGTCAATTATATGTATTAATTCAATTAGATTTAACATTCAGTATTAAAATGAACAGACTAAAAGTTGGGCACAGCAGCTCAAGCCTATATCACAGTACCTCAGGGAACCGAAGCAGGAGGATCATTGTGAGTTTGAAGCCATCGTGGGCTACATGACACCTTATCTCAAAACAAACAAACAGACAAACAAACAAATGAGCGCGCGCGCGCGCGCGCACACACACACACACACACACACACACACACACACACACACACAAAACTAACCAAGTAACCAACCAAACAATTGAACAACCCAAACCAATAATGATAAACACAAAAATCAAAACAAGCAAAAAACCTGAGGGGCTGAAAGGGTGGTTCTACTGTTAAGAGCTGGTACTAGTCTTGAAAAAGACCTGAGTGCATTTCCCAGTTCACATGCTTGTTGGCTCACAGCTGCCTGTAACTTCAGCTGCAAGGGATCAGATGCCACTAGTCTCTGTGGGCACCAGCACTCACGTGCACATAGCCACATACAGATACAGACCTACCCAGACATAATCAGAACTATGATAAATCTTTTCTTTTAATCCACAAATCAGAAAGAAACAGTTTAAATCAACTCTACTAGAAGATGCTTAAGTAGACTCAGGATTAGCACAGGCTAGACTTTAGATCTGGCTACTGTAGAGCACCATTCTTCTCTAACCAGTCACATCACCACTGAGTGGATTTATTTTTCTTTCTTTTGTTTTTGAGGTTCATGTTGGCTTTGAGCTTTCTATGAAGCCAAGGTTGGCCTTGAATGAGTGATCTTCCTGTTTCTATTTCCTGAGTGTTGAGATGAGAAGCATGTGCTGCTACACCTATAACATTAAGCAGAAATTTCATAAGTCACATATACCAGAAGAAATTCAGTCAGTTCCTCTGTAGGTAACCAAAATGTTGGGCAGGAAGAAGTTGCCCTCTACAAATGACTACTTTTCTGTTCCTGCCTGTTGAACAGATTTACATGGCGTTCGTTTCTGTGGGTATCTTGGCAGTAGTGACGATTAGGATGTTAAATTGGGATGATTGGTTTCCTTTTAATAAAATATTTTAAGGCCATTTATAGTTCCTAATTTCAGCTAGCCATTTTTATGGCATGTTCTACACGAATATAAATTTGCTGGACCAAGGGAAACACCGTGAATGTTGTATTCATCACTTTTAAAAGCTGTGTCTTCACTGCATTAAAACATGATTTTTCTTCCTTGGTTCAGAGATTCAACAAGTAGTTGAGCCCTGCTCAAGGATTTAGTTCTGTGGCAGAGTCAGGCACAAGTGCAGTTTCAGATGGTGAGGTTAAGAGTTCACGCAGATGATAGATAAAAACGACTACTCCTTAATTCATTTTCACTCAAATTTTTTTGTTATGAGCAGTTAGTAAAACACAAAGCAATCAAGGTGGAATGATGTGTTGGGAGACAATGACATTGTCACGACGATAGGAAGACTTTTCTCCTCCAGGCTGCTGTCTGCTGCTAGAATATTGGATAAGGAGTATTCTTCTGATCAGGCAACCCCTCCCACCTATCCCCAAGTACACATGTTTAGGTTCTCAATTCCAGACATTCTTTCTTCAATGTTTTCTGAAGTTGATACTGGTACCAGACCAGAAAAGATTGTGGGTTCAAGTTAGTAGGAAGTAATTAGGCGTTGATGGACTGTACAGTCTACTGGCATTATGGGGCTGAGGGCTGAGGAGCTGAGATCTTAGATTCAAAAGACAGTATGGCAGACCACCCACAAGACCAGTTTTCTGACATCCCCTGGCAAGTTCCTACTACAAGATACCATGAGCCAAAGAAGAAAGTCAACCAAGGATGGTTTTCTTTAGCAGAAAAGCTTCTTTCTTTCTGGGATTCCAAACACACATACACACACACACACGCGCGCGCGCACACACACACACACACACACACAAATACTTAATGTATAATTCTTTCAATATTGTATCTTTGATCTAAAATTCCACCAAAACAACACAACATGATCTGCTTAGAATATTAGTTTCAGAAAACAAACTCCACACTAGTATTGTGGAGAAAATTTCACCACTATAAAGATGTGTGCCAGAACATGTAAGAAAACAAAGTGGACACACTGAGAAAGATACTATGAATATAATATAAAATAGAAGTGAAAGAATCACTCAGAAGGAAGTACACAGTGCTAAAAGAAATATTCATTCCAGGTGGAAGGAAGGGTCTATTTGGCTTTCTCATTCTTATTAATACAGAAACCAATTTAACCTTCAACCATAGCAACTCCCTCAAAACAGACCTTTTTAAAGTTAATAAAATTTGTGTACAATACTGCTCATGAATACTATTATTAGTTGACATCATTGCTGCTATATTGTTTCCCACATGTGGAATGATCTGTCAAGTTAGATACTTTATTTTTATTGATCAACTACTTTTTGAATGAAATGCTGAAGATGGAGTTGACAACTAAGGAACAGATTTCCTCTAAGAGTCTTGCTCCTTTCACCACAACAGTTTAATTTTCCATCTTGGTTGCACATAGTGTTATCTTGGAGGTAGCACTGATGACCTAACATTCTTACTTCTGTAGATGGGCAAACACAGGGACATTAGAATTTTCCAAAGGATCTCAGGCAACGATAACACACAAAGTTGAGAATCATTGCTCTAAATAGACTCTTTGGAGATAAAAGAAAAATAAGGGGCTCTTGTCTTCTAGGCGAGAATCTTGACAACAGACAAAAGCAAGGCACTGTCTTATTAGTAGGGGTGGATCTGCACCATCTATAATGAGGACGAGAAAGCCATGTTTCATTACTGAAGATCTATAAATGCAACATATAGATGGTGTAGCTAGAAGACGTCCTTAATGTTGAAAAGCTAATACCTAAGCCCGAACATAGAGATATATTCAGAGGAATAAAACAAGCATTAAGTACTTGCTTTATATGACTTTCTGAATTAATATTCACAGGATAATTTCCTGTTACTGAACTTTCCAAATGTCTTGTGTTTGTCATACTTGAAAAATCGTATTTACATTCTAAGATCCTTTACCCATACCTGAGTTTGATCTCAAATTTCCCAGCCGACCCATCCTGGTGACTCCATTTTTATCCGCTGCAATGTGGATCAACTATGTAGTAACTTCATATAGTAGATTTATTGTCCAACCAACAAAAACGCCACATGAAAGAAGGGAAAATCGGAGATCTGTAATGTGGTCTCTGCCAAGTCAGCCAAGACTAACTCTTTGATATCTTTATGTTCTTAACATCTGCATTTTTCTCAGTCTCCAGTGTAGCAGGAGAATTAATAGAGGAGACAGATGAGAAAAAATGGAGGAAAAACAGCCCTCCAAAAACAGTATAATAAATTATGATAATGCATCTTCATGAATCAGATGTAGCCATGGCTTCAGCTATTCCATTTTCAGTGGAGGTTTCTGGGTGAGAGAATGAGACTTTCTGTCAAGCTGTTTTATGATTCTTTAAAAACCTCGGGATGGAAAAATTCTTAGACATTAGTACTTAGATCTTAATTGAACCCTCATTCCCCCTGGAGCATAAGAGGAAGAACTTAGAGGACTCCCCCCTTGGAACCTACAGATTCCATTTCTTTGGTAAATACTACAGATCATTGCCTCCCTCCCCGCCTCCCCCCCACTAAGTTCTACTTTCTCTCACATTTCAAAGTGATAATTCTTCAGTGGCATACAGATGATTTAAATAAGATCCTTTATAGAGCTGCATTTTAGAGATTGATATATTGTCTATGGACTCTGTATAATCCAGTCTCCACCCTGTAGAACCAAGCTACATATTGTCGGATCTGTGCAAATCGTTTCTTTGGTTTTCATGATTTTTGCACCAGACTTCAACTTCTAGTCACAACATGACTTAAATAGTTTGAAAATGAGCACTCTCTCCTATGCCAGCTGAGGGTGGCCTTTTCTGTGAGCCCACAAAAGATGGAATGTCTGAGATCTTGAAGGTCTCTCTCTCTCTCTCTCTCTCTCTCTCTCTCTCCTCCCCCCTCTCGTTTTGAGACAACTCCTCAGAGATGTTGCCAAATTCACCAAACTTTTCATAAGTCTGACCCAAATTGTAGAGTCTACACACAGCCAACCACCAAGCCAACCTCATCTGGTTCAAATGTATAATTTCATTTGTTAGAGCGGCTGCCGCTGGCAGAGAGAACACAGTGTGTGCTGAAGTTCAGCAAGTGAGGAAAGAAGCTGCTGGGACAGGCACCGACTGCTACAAGGAGCCTGAAACGGGCCTGGAAGTCTGGGATGACTAATGGTGAGGAAGTAGAGTGATAGTCACTGAACTAAGTTTTTTCCAAAATTTCCTATCTTATTCAATTTTGGGAAAACTGAACAAACAATAACTAGTGGTGTTGGTACCCAAATACTTCACTGCTAATGCGAGCTGGAGTTGTGTTTCCAGTGGCTGAGAGAGAGAGAGAGAGAGAGAGAGAGAGAGAGAGAGAGAGAGAGAGAGAGAGAGAGAGAAAGGAAAAATACAGCCGTAGACATCAAGACATGGAGTGGAAAGGTGGAGACAGGAGAATCTACCGGAAGCTTTTGGCTTACATTGTTTAGAGTACATGTGCAAATATGACAGGAATAAAAAACAAAGAAATCCTTCCTCAGCCTCGATAGATGCCCCAGTGTAGGGGAATCAAGGACAGGGAGGGGGGAGTGGGGGAGTGGGTGGAGGAGCACCCTCATAGAAGCAGTGGGAGGGGGAATGGGATATGGGGTTTCCAGGAGAGGGGAGAAACAGGGAAAGGGAATAACATTTGAAATGTAAATAAAGAAAATTATATATATATTGTTGCATATAATATATATTATATATAATATATATGTAATATATGCATACTGTTGTGTATGTACACCTGCACATCATAGATATATATTATACATATACACTAACAACAATGATAGGAAAATGTTTTAAAAATATAGGTGAGGGTAGCATATAAAAGGGAGCTATGGTTTATAGGACATTGAGAACCTGTAGTTCTGTTGCATCACATCTGGTGACCATGTGTTTCCTTCATATTTTGTGATATGAAAGTAGTCATTCTCTCTCTCTCTCTCTCACTCTTTCTCTCTTCTTTCTTTCTGCCTGTCTTCCTCTTCCTTCCTTCCTTCCTTCTTTCTTTCTTTCTTTCTTTCTTTCTTCCTTTCTTTCTTCCTTTCTTCCTTCCTTCCTTCCTTTCTCTCTCTCTCTTCCTTCCTTCCTTCCTTCCTTTCTTCCTTCCTTCCTTCCTTCTTTCTTTCTTTCTTCCTTCCTTTCTTTCTTCCTTTCTTCCTTCCTTCCTTTCTTCCTTCCTTCCTTTCCTTCCTTCCTTCCTTCCTTCCTTCCTTCCTTCCTTCCTTCCTTCTTCCTTCCTTCCTTCCTTCCTTCCTTCCTTCCTTCCTTTCCTTCCTTCCCTCCCTCCCTCCCTCCCTCCCTCTTTCTTTCTTTCTTTCTTTCTTTCTTTCTTTCTTTCTTTCTTTCTTTCTTTCTTTCTTTCTTTCTTTCTTTCTCTTTCCCTCTCTCCTCTTGTTCCTCCCCCTTTTCCTTCTCTTGGTTCTCCTCCTTTGCAGTTCTAGTCCTTGCATTTGCTTGGCAGGAGCTCTGCCACTGAGTCACAGCTTTGTCCCTCTGTCTCTTTTATGTTCAGGACTTTTTAAAATTAAATCTCTACTGATGATTTTAACAAACCGAACCAAACCAAACCATACCAAACTAAACGAGATAAAACAAGACAGGAACCTCAGTAGCTTCAGATTTGCTACTACCAGGCTAACTCCTCTCTGTTCTTTTTCTTTTTAAAATAATGATCTTGAAAGTCATGGTTTTAACTTAATACACAGGAAGATCATTATAGTAGGAAAGGAAGGTCTAAGTATAGCTTTTAAAAATAAAGGAAGGGAAGAACAGCGAGAGTCTAATGAAACAACTGTGGGGTGTTGCTTGAAGAGGGTGCAGTTTAAGGTGAATTAATCACAACAGGCACTAGAGAAACTTCTAGTATGGTGATACCTAACTGCTCTCAGACACTCAGAAGTATGGCATTTTGGGCTTTATTGTTAATAGGACTATTAGGGTTATTGAACAGGTGGTGCTGGCTTTTTAGTAAATGGAGAACAGATTGGATAGGAATGGAGGAGGTACGCATGATCTGGCTCATTCTTTTAAGAATAGTGCTCATGGGGAGATGACTTAGTCAATAAAATGCATGCTCCCAAAACATGAAGATCTCAGTTTGGATCTCTGGCATTCACATAAGAACCTGTGAGGTGAGGAGTGTTTGTAACCCCAATCTTGGGGAGGCAGAGAGAGGCAGATCTCTCAGGTTAATGGAAGCAGTCTAGCCTATTAGTGAGCTCCAGGTTCAGAGAGAGACTCTGTCATAATACACAAGGAAAAATAATTGAAGACTACGCTATGCAAGTCTGATGGGCATGCATATCAATAGATACACACTCATGCATGTACATACACAAACATGCACATACAGACACACAAAAGCACAAGATTTGGGAAGGAAGGAGAAGCACTCATGGACTGAGAGTAACGGGTAGCAGATGGACTTTTTTTTTCCTACATTCCCAATGATTTCCCTTTTCCCGGTTCCTCCCTCCCCAAAAGTCCCATAAGCCCTCTTCCCTCCCCCTGTTCCCCATTCAACCCCCTGTCACTTCTCTGTCCTGGTATTCCCCTACATCCAGTCTTTCGAGGACCAGGGGTTTCTCCTTCCATCTTCTTGGAAATCAATTGATATGTGAATTGTGTCTTGGGTATTCTGAGATTCTGGGTTAATATCCCCTTATCAGTGACTGCATACCATGTGTGTTCTTTTGTGATTGGGTTACCTCACTAAGGATGATATTTTCCAGTTCTGACCATTTGCCTAAGAATTTTGTGAATTCATTGTTTTTAATTGCAGAGTAGTAATCCATTGTGTAAATATACCACATCTTCTGTGTCCATTCCTCTGTTGAGGGCCATCTGGGTTCTTTCCAGCTTCTGGCTATTATAAATAAGGCTGCTATGAACATAGTGGAGCATGTATCCTTATTGCATGCCGGGGAGGCCTCTGGGTATATGCCCAGGAGTGGTATAACAGGATCCTCTGGGAGTGTCATGCCCACTTTTCTGAGGAACTGCCAGACTGCTTTCCAGAGTGGTTGTACCAGCTTGCAATCCCACCAGCAGTGGAGGAGTGTTCCTCTTTCTCCACATCCTCGCCGACAACTGCTGTCTCCTGTGTTTTTGATCTTAGCCATTCTGACTGGTGTGAGATGGAATCTCAGGGTTGTTTTGATTTGCATTTCCCAATGACTAAGGATGATGAACATCTCTTTAGGTGCTTCTCAGCCATTAGATATTCTTCAGGTGAGAACTCTTTGTTTAGCTCTGTACCCCATTTTTTAATAGGGTTATTTGGCTCTCTGGAGTCTAACTTCTTGAGTTCTTTGTATATATTGGATATTAGCCCTCTGTCGGATGTAGGGTTGGTAAAGATCATTTCCCAGTTTGTTGGTTGCTTTGTCCTTTTGACAGTGTCCTTTGCCTTACAGAAACTTTACAATTTTATGAGGTCCCATTTGGCAGATGGACTTTTAAAGGTTTATTTACTGGGTAACATAAAAGAATCATTCATGAGGAGTGGCCTAAGGGATATGTAGAAGAGATAATTTTGAGGTTGAGAATTTTAGGTAGAAAACTGGAAGGCAAAAAGTAAGAGAATGACTATTTGCCAGATGCCTTTTTCTAAGAACTAGGGAAGCAAGCCATTGACTGAGCTTGCAGAGTGAGAGAAGACAATGTTGAGGACAGGAAGTTCGTGACTGTGGACTAGCCAATGGGGTGTCCATTATTGGCCATGGAGTGGAGTGGCAATGAATTAGTTTTAACCAAAAGGAAATGTGAACAGCACAGAGTCCCTTGATGATCTCAGAAAACACAGAATAACGATAGAGCCAAGGTGCACACATTTCCCTCCTAACCTTCTGCAGTCTAGCTGAGGCAGCTAAGAAGGAAGATGTTTGGTCTGATCTAGATTTAAGGACCGAGGTAGTGCTAGCCTAAAAAGACAGACTGAATGTCTGAGTGCTGAAGGGAACATAGATGTGAGGTGTGCTCCAGTGTCTGAATAGTCTCAGCTAGTGAACCCATCTGAGAGAGCTAAGAAACAGACACCGAAGCTAGATTATAAAACTTCTAGTCATTCCTACACTTCAATTAAAAATTATGACTTTACCCTACATATATTTAGTCCTCCAATTCACCAATATTCCTAGGCAGATGTAAAGAATATTTCTGAAATGTATCAGTTTTAGAAATTTACTGGAAATAGCATGAATTTGCACAAACAAAGATCTGGGACATAAACTATGGCAAGATGAAGTACTTGGATTGCTAAGGAAAAATTTATGAAGTCAAAGAGAATACAGCAACTCCAAGATATGATAAATAAAAACGAAAGGTAAAAAGAACATTTGTGCTTTCCCCTTTGGCTCATGACCTATCCAATCTCAGGTTCTTAGCTTCCTTAAGAGCATCAGGTGTGGATTCCATCTCGTGGAATAAACCTTTTTAATTAGAAAGTGGTTGGTTACTCCCATGATTTTTATGCCATTAATATACCAGCATATCCTGGAGGCAGGTCACTGTTGTAGACCACAGGGTTCAAAGAAGGGCGTTACTGATGATCACTTTTTTCCTCTGGTAGTGTGTATAATGTCTTCTAGCATAATTTAGTCAATAGGGGTAAACATACTAGTTGGGTACTAGTTTAATTGATTTCTCCATGTTCCTGATATAAGTTGCGTGTTTAACAACAGAGCCTTAATATCAGGTTTCAGAGGTCTAGAAGGACAATGACTAAATATAACAAAACCTTTTCCTGGTACTATGTTATTTGGTAACATGTAAGATTTAGTTAGGGCTTTGTTTGTTCCATGATATGATGACCCCTTTTAAATTCATTTAATAAGTAAGTATGAGTATATATTTTTGGACTCTTCTTTATTACTTTTCCATATGGCCTTTCTAAGAGCCTTTAGCATTAGTTATCCCTCTCTAAATTCCCTGCTTTACCATGCCTTTCAATCCTGCTCCTCATTTGATCCTCCTATTGTAGATTTCCCTTTAAAATATATATTCTATTTATTTTTCTCTGGAAGATCCTCTCCTTCACCTTGATCCTTATGAGCTATCTAACTTCTGTGAATATTCTAAATGAAACACACACATACATACATCTAAAGCTTGAAAGTTAACTTACACATATAAAAGAAAACATGAGGTTTTTTTTTTCTATCTAGCTCCATTCATTTACCTGTAGATTTAACATTTCTTAACATTTAAGTAATAGTCCATGTAAATGTTCCAATTTCATCATCTGTTCATAAGTGGATGGACATCTAGGCTGTGTCCAATTTCTGGATATTATGAATAGAGCTACAATGAACATGGATGAGCAAGTATCTCTGTAGTGAGATGGAGAGTCCTTTTGGTGTATTTCTAAGAGTGATTTAGCAGGATCTTGTAGTAGATTGAGTTTCAGCTTTTAAGGATCCTCCATTCTGATTTCCATATTGGCTGTATCAGTTTTCACTCCCACCGGGAATGAATAAGTGTTGATTTTTCCCCACATTCTCATCAGCTTCTGTGGAAGAGGAGTAAGAAGATTGTAAGAGCAAGAGGTGGTCATCAACACCAAGGAAAGTGTGTCTTCCAGACACAACTGGGGCGATACGCATGTAAATTCTCAGAGGTTGTGACAGATGCTTAAGACTTCATCGACTCAAGCAAGGCAAAATCCAAATGTTTCAAAGGGAAGTGGGCATAAGGTTCCACCCACATCCAAGGTATTTGCAATTGTTACCCACTAGGAGAGGGAACATCAGTTTTCTGCAATGGCTTAGCACTGTGCATACCACCACATTCATGATCCGGAGAAGCTGGCCAACCCGAAATGGACTCCATATTTTTATGTGCTCTTAAAAAACACATGGTTTGGTATTTTCTGCCTTTCTATTTTTGTTTTCTTGTCTTTTGGTTATTATTTTGGGAGAGAGAGAGAGAGAAAGAATATGAAGTTGAGTAGGTAGGGTGGTAGGGTGTTTCTGGGAGGACTGGGGATAAGGGAAAATATGATCAAAATACAATGTATAAAAATTTTTTTTGGAGAGATGACTCAGTGGTTAAGAGTACTGTCTGCTCTTCTAGAGGTCCTGAGTTCAAATCCCAGCAACCACACGGTGGTTCACAACGATCTGTAATGAGATTTGATGCCCTCTTCTGGTGTGTCTGAAGACAGCTACAGTGTACTTACATATAATAAATAAATAAAACTTTAAAAGAAATAAACAAAAATAATTAAAAATACTAGTTTTTTATTTGGGTACTTCTGGACTCACCACATTAAGATACTTTAGATAAAAGAAGCTATTTTAGTATTTACATTGTTTTTATTGTTAGGACCAGAAAGATCATTACCCAAGATTCATGAGACTGTTTCTGATAGCAGTGGCACAGGGGAAGTGTAATTGAGTTGAATTGTCTTACTGATGAATGCTCAGCCGAAAGAGTATTCCTTATAAACACATATCTACTTTACTCAAAGTTTGAACATGAGAACAACTTCGTATAAGTTCAGGTATAAAACCAATGAAAGATAAATGTAATGTTTTATGTCACCTTTATTACTTAAAACTTTTAAAATCTATTCTTCTCCCATACATTATATTCCGTCCACAATTTCCCCTCCTTCAGCTGCTCCCAGTTCACCCCTCTACTGTCTCTCTCTATCATATCCACTGCTCCTCCATTTCCCTTCAGAAAGGAGCATGCCTCCCATGGATATCAACCAAACAGGGAATTACAATTTACAGTATGACTAGTCACAAATTGTCGTATTAAAGCTGAAGGAGGCAGCCCAGTAGGCAAAAAGGATCCTAAGAACAAGCAAAAGAGTCAGAGACAACCCCATCTCCCACTGTTCAGAGTCCTACAATGTACCAAGCTACACAACCATAATGTATATGCAGAGGACCCATACAGGGTCTGTGATTGTCATTTCAGTTTTTGTGAGCCCCAATAAGCTGTTGTTCTGTGAGATGTGTGTTTCTCTTGGTGCCCTTGACCTTCTGGCTTCTACAATCCTTCCTCCCTGTCTTCCTCTGGTTTCCTGGAGTTCTGCCTACTGTTTGGATGTGGCTTTCTGCATCTGCTTTCATCAGTTGCTGGATGAAGCCTTTTTTTATTGCTTTTTAATTGTTTGGTAGAAAAGAAGCTTTTGATTTATACATCTCTGTGGGCACATTGGTTTCAAAGGAATGCATCTTGTAAGAGTGAAAGCTGCCAGTTTCCTTTGTTATAGAAAACTAGACAGGTTTTTCAGCGGTCTGTGGACAGGAACACCTACAGTTCATACTTATTCCTGAACAAACCTAAATACGATTCTTTTATCTTCATAAGCGTCTGTATGGAATCCAAAGGCATATTCTTTGGTGGGATAACCCAAAATTTATATGGAAAGCTGGATAATAAGTGTCCTAAGACGGAGATAACATAAATATACTTGGGGATAGCCTGCAAGGAGTAGAATGTCCCACACAAGCAGCCTCTGCAGTGCCCAAGTCTGGTATGTGTTCACCACTCAAAACTAACAGTACTTCCCGCCAAAGCCCACATTGTTTTCTGTGCTGATTTATACAGTGGTTGGGGTGTGGGGACAAGGAGGAGAAAGAATGAGGGAAAAGTTAAGAGTGCAAGAGAGACAAAGCACTGCTGTTCCTCTCATGTGTTCTCTTCCCCCACTGAAGGTAAATAAGACACTCGCGTCATTTTTGCGGTGTCTACTGTGAACTATTTTCCTGTTTGTAATAACTACTTCTACACCTCTGCCACTACACCTAACATTTCCTCTAACGAGGATGTCATCCACTGGAACCCTGTACCTGGAGAACTTCACACAATTCCACATACCACACAATTCCATAAAAATGTTCTTTCCATGGTGGTGCCCACACTTCCCCAGAAAGCGTTCTTTGTGTTACTAGAATTCCATACTCATAGATCCATTATGGAGCAAACAACAGAGATCTGTCATGAAAAGTTCACGTTGTTTTAATCGTCAATGACTAGTAACTCTTTGTTGTCAGACCGTTGAAGTATACAGCAACTGGGAGCCTGCTTTTTTGTCTCTCAGTTTCCAACAGATGAGAGTGATTGGTGGTGGATCAATCTCTCTTAGCTGGTTTCCCTTTTTGTGACAGAGGAATAATACTTTCGGTCTTGAAAGCATGTTATAAGGATCAAATCAGTATCAGGGAGAGAGGAAGATCAAAAAGGATTCAGGATCAAGAAAACGAAGTGACTGAATTCTACTCTGGATGGTTTTGTTTGGGAAGGCATTATTTGGACTAGAGATAATGCTCAGAACAAGCCAAGCACTCAGTGAGAAACAGGAGTGGGCAGGTTGAAGTGATCCTGTGTTGGTTTCCCTATAGCTCCATGACTTCAAGTCTTTTGCCGCCCTGTTGCATCCATTCACATTAAAGCAATGGAATTGAAGTATGAAATGCCAAAGAAAGTAAACTCATTTTATTTTTATATCTTCTATGATGGCTAGCTTCTAAAGAAGAGACACAGAAAACTGCCAGTAGCATCTGTATTACATTTTACCTTTACTTTGCTTTTAGATGATTTGTTATGAGACAATCCTCATTGGAACTCCTCATTGGAATCCTCATGCAGAAGCAAAAAGCATGCTGGTCTGTCCACAGCCCAGAACATGTCAGCACCACTTCCAGTACTTGGGCTATACACATGCTTTGTCATATCAACCAGGTTATATGTTTTCTAGAAAGGGACATGCCGTTTTTTCTCTTCCCATTCCTCCAAAGATCTGACACTCTATGGAACTCAGGATGCCAGAGTGATAGTCATTCCTCAGTGACTGGGCAGGGTTAGTTTGAAAAATCTTCTCATGAATATTCAAAGCCACAGATGCTTAGCTCCCCGACCTGATGTGATACACTATTACATCTAATCTGCCTATATTTTCCCATTTGGTTTAAATAAATTTCAAATTGTTATGTTTATTTCAGTGTCAATCCTATGTGAATAGTTGTTGTATTGAGACTAATTACAGTGCATACAGGCTAATTACAAGAACTCAAACATAAACATGTTCAATATAGCTAATATTTTTATTTATAAATGTGGAGGGCCAACGAACTGGATTTGTTCAATCACTGAGTCCATGCACTGCATTCTAATGTAAGATATAGGAAGAATCTAGAAGCTAATGAACTAAAAATACAAGTGTCACCATATTCTCAATCCATATGTAATAATTGAATAACTTAACACATACCCAAAGATCAATTGCTGCACAGGTGCTGATGATATTCATACCCTCGTCTCCTGCCCAGACTGTAGTATGCGCATCATATTCCCCATGACTTGTAGTCTCCAGCTCTGTGAGCATCTCTGTCTTAGCCAAACACTAATCTTCAAACCTCTCAAGTACATCCTAACTTCCTCTTTTACTAGAATATATTATACAGGAAGATGTTTACTATATAGTACAAGGCTTGGATTCACATTTGCACAGTTGTGCCCTCAAAAACATTAGCACCTTTGAGTTATTCTCTTATTTGTAAAATGAAAGGATGAATGACAGTTTTAAAGCTGTATTTAGCAACTATATGCACTGTATATAGTGTATTCTTATAGTGCTCTGGGTACATGTTTTTATTGCACCACAGAATACACAATGGCTGGTATAGTTCTAAGTTAAGTGGAGAGGGGACTCTATTACTTTTCTTTGATACTCTAACACTTTAATGGAGAACAGCAATGTTTCCCTGTAATACTTTAAAAATAAAGGTAAACATGAAAGAGTAAAAGAAAAAAGAAACAGTGGCTGAGTAAGAATTCATTTTCTTAGTCTTTATCTATATGCCATTCTCTCTACCCCTTTCTCTGTCTTCATATATATACATATATGTATGTATATACATATATATGTGTACACACACACACACACACACACACACACACAAACGCACACACATATAAGTAACTTTTCAAAAGCATTTCCAAAAAGTCTTCATATGATGGAAAGAATGCTTTCCAATTTTCAGAGCAGGAGAAGAGAACAAAATAGCTCAATGAACAATCTAAATCAGACAGAAACTCCTTAGACAATCAAAAACACAGCTAACATGGAATGTTTGGTCTGGCTCAATGGGGGGACAGGCTGGTGGGAGAAGGCATGGCCAAGAATTGCATTTTAGTGACTCACTCGCTCCTACAAAAACGGTGGCTTCTGAGAAATACAATTTAAAAGAAAATACCTATAATAAAATCTGTGATGCTATACCAAAAATAACATTCCCATAGAGGGGGAAGCCCTCCCTCACTTTTACTTACAAAGGAGAACCTACACAGCAATCATGGAGAAGGTACCAAGGGTCTCTGGGGTTTGGGTGTGAGGGTGTTTGTTTGTGGTTGTTTCCTCTGTTCACTCATTCAACAAACTGTTCAGTGCCACCTACAAACTTAGGCTGGGGCAGACTGTGACAGGGCTAAATTCCCATATTTATCGAGGTGACAATTTGATAGGAATGACGAGAGTTAGACACAGGAGAGGCGAATAAGGTAGAGTGTGCGCTTGGTTGAGCACAGTGATGGAGGAAGAGGAAAAACCACTTAACCACCTCAGGCCTTCCAGCAAGGCAACATCAAGGTGAAGGAGTCAAAGTTCTTCAGACAGTAGGGATATTATATGGGAGACATCAGAGGGGGAAAAAAGGAAGAAATGAGAACCATCAACGTTGAATATGAAACAGCTTCATGTGCACGGCAGGACATGAACATTTCAAAGTTAAAAACGTTTAATTACATTTATTTATTTGTGCATGTATATGTGTGGGAATTGCTTGTAATGGGATGTAAGAGTGTCATGGGGAGGCCAGAGTGTTCATTTTTGCAGGGAGAGGATTGGGATCTCCATAAGTTTAAATGAACTTTGACAGACATATGCATTTGTAATCTGCAATTCAACGACCGACGATAGAGAACATTTCTGTCTCCTGGTGAGGTTTACAAGCATCCTTTTCTGGTTCTCTGCCTTCCCTTCTCCTATTCTCTGGTCAGGATGAAACTTAGTGCTTATTTGCTATCACTAAGGATTTGTTTTGCTTGTGCTAGGATGTTATAAGAACAGGGAGTTTCAGATGAGTTCTTTCCCACTGTTAGCATAGTAATTGTGAGATCTTGTCATGCTTTATTGCTAACTGAAGTGAAGTCACTTCGATTGCCAGGTTGAAACAACTTTTTATTTGTCCCATCCTTGCTGGGTGGTATTTGATCTTATGATATAATTTGTTTATCCAGTCGTTTACCAGAACCTATCATTACCTGTGTTGAGCCCAGCTCTTGGCTACTCTGAAGTTTCAATGGACATGCAAGTATATATCCATTCATAGATGTAAGTTTTTGCTGTTCCCGAGTAGATGTCTAGGAGATGAATTGAGTTGTTGGGTCACATGGTGAGTATAAGAAATTAGCCAGTACCATTCCAAGATACTCTTGTCACCTTAAGAATGATCATCAATGTGTAAGAGTTGAGTTTTCCAGATCTTTGTTGCTATTTTATCTTAAACTTGCTACTTGGTTTTATTGCTAACTTGATGCCACCTAGAGTCACCTGTGTAAAGATTGGTTAAATTAAAGACTTGCTTCAATCTGGCAGCTGAACTGACACACCACTTCAATTAGTGAGCCACCAGCTCCTTCAAAAAAAAAATGTGGATTCTGAGAAATGCAACTTAAAAGAAAATACCTACAATAAAAATCTATGATGCTATACCAAAAAAATTCTCATAAAAGGGGATGCCCTCCCTTTTACTTACAAAAGAGAAATTACACAGAAATCACTGAGAAAGTATCTGTCTGTGAGAGACTATTGAACTGATAATTGATGTGGGAGGTCCTAGCCTACTGTGGGTATCACCATTCCTAGGCGTGTGGGCCTGGGCTCCATAAGAAAGCTAGCTGAGCATGAGACAGTGAGAAGCAATCTGTTAAATAGCTTTCCTCCATGGCTCCTGTCCTGAGTTCTTGCCCCTTCCCTTTCCCCAGTGATGGGCTGTAATCTGGAAGTATAAGCTGAAGTATATCTTAACTGCCTTTTATGAGAGTGCTTATTATAGTAGCTGAGATCAAACAAAAACACCAGTCTTATAATTTTAGTCAGGCTAGTTGCTGTGAACTAATAAGTAAAGAAATGCCAAAGTCAAGTTCACTAATATGACCTCATTATGAGCTTTTGGTTCTCATAATTATCAGTGATATTCCAGCATTTAAAAATAATAACTAGTTATTTATATTTTTGCTTTTATGAACTGTTTTTAATTTTACTATGAAATGTTGGGTCTATTATTTTATTGTTAAAGCTATTTATATATTGGTGTGTCAAATACTGTGTCAGCTATATGTTTTGTGATATTCTGTTTAATATGTAACTTGTGTTTATTCTCTTAAGTGTCTTCTTTGAAAAACAAATTAATTTAGTTAATAAACAAGTCTAATTTATAAATATTTTCTTTTCTTCCTACAGTTTTATTCTCCCCTTACATTTTCTTCTAAAAACTATGTTTGCATTTAAATCTAGAATACATTCAGAACTTGTTTTGAGTGCAATATAGAATAAAGACTAAACTTCATTATTTTGCACATTCATATTAGATTCTAACTATTTTAGCACCATTTATTGAAAGAATTACTATTCTCAATTGAATTACCTTACAAAATGATTTATTTATGTTTATTTTTCTTTTCCAACTGTGTGTTACATTTATTTCCTTTTTGGTTTACTGCTAGATATTTTGGATTTTATATTTTATGGGATTCTGCACTCTTCCAGGCTTTTTATCTAAATGTGCAATAACTTCTTGATACCTTAGAATTTGTGCAGCTTTGTTTTTTGTGCTTTGTAAGTAAATAGATGCCAAAGCCCAGGGTATCATATAAAACCCTGTAACTATAGTGGGCCTCAACCTCTGGAAATAGATCTTGATAGAAACTGGTCAGGATTTCTGGAGATCTTCCTCTTAATGGAATCTTAACTAAATGTTAAAGAGATGTTAAGAAAATCTGTCAGGGTTGGAACACCATGTCCATAGACATCAATTCATTTCTAGTAATCTTCATTTATAAGGTATCTGCTAGCTGCTAAATCTTCAGTGATTTGCCGTGTATGCAATAGCCCATCCTCAATGGATGTGAGGTAGTCAGTCTCTGGCATAATATAGATTTATGGAATACCTCCCTGTTTAATCATGCCCCACCTATCCGATTCCATCTGCTTCAGCTATCTAAACTCTTTTATTTCTGCCTCCTTGGCTCAGTGTGACTGTAGGAGTCTGTAAGACTTCAGCTGCAGTCAGAAGATTGTTCCCTGGCAGAGGATTAGGCAAATGTGGGCTCAAGGAAAACAGGCTTAACTGTCTGCTGGCCGTTGCCTGAAAGACATTTGCCTGCCATGCTAATGACAAGAAGTTGGGTGCCATTTAATCAGTGATTTCTGAAGGCAAAAAAAAAAAAAAATTCCTCAATTTTGTTTTCAAATGGAGAAATAAATGTCCTCTTCTCACACGAAGAGCTCACTTGGCTGTAATAAGTGAAAACTGAGGCAGAGAGAGACTAAGTAGCTTGGATTAGAATTTTCACTGGAACTAAACCAACGTTTCTGATTCCTGAGTCTGTTAGCCTTGGACTTGAGCAATGCTGTGGTCATTGCAGCCTGAAGTGACGGCAATGAGCAAATGTTACTCCATGTTTCTGAAGAAGATGCTCTTCCCTCTCAATGATTATGATCAGCAGCCATACTGTGTTCCGGTGTGAGAAGAACAACCTCCCAAGCATGCTGGAAAACAAAGATGTTCAAACAAGAAAACATTCTCAGCCAACAACCTAGATAATGTCTATAAGAAGACTTAAAATCATGAAAAAGGTAATTGCCAAATAGCAAAATAAATTCTAAGCTTGTGCTAAGAGATGTGACAGTTGATGAGTTGTAAAATTAGAGACTGTCTGAGAATGATATTTGGCAGGAAAAATTTGGGCATAGTCATAAGAACAGTAGCTAGGAAGTCTCTAATGATTCCATCTGTGAAAATGCCTTTGCTTCTGAAGCCACTCCTTAGCTGTGCAGTGAAATCCAAATTATGATCTTTAAGAACACGCATTGCTCGACGAGCTAAGAACACACATTCAGGAAGGAACTGAAACAAACTAGAAAGAAAATAGTAAAGCTATGGTATATATTTAAAACAATTAATAGAAAACTGGAGATGAATTTGAAACGGAGAAGGAGGGGTATAAGGGAAGGCTTAGAGGGAGGAGGAAGAAGGGGGGAAATAATGTACTTATAATCTCAAATATGTCAAGAGAAATGAGGAAAAACTGCCATTCTTGGAATACTGAAGCAAAATTAGTTCTTGTTATGCAATAATCACATCTAAGAGGTCAAAAAATGGCCACTGAAGTTAAAAGTCAAAACATTCAGGCTGTGAGCTCAGTACATCTGGGTCTAGGTCAATATGTCATGTGTATCAAGTGAAAGATGTCCTGTGAATGTTCATGATAAAGTGCTACTCAAAATAAAACACCCCATAAAATCATGTTCTGAAAGAATATTG
The DNA here is from genome assembly GCA_036184795.1 of Tokudaia tokunoshimensis. NCBI lineage: Eukaryota > Metazoa > Chordata > Mammalia > Rodentia > Muridae > Tokudaia > Tokudaia tokunoshimensis. Next base: position 56,160,065 of record BTHU01000009.1, on the reverse strand, counting down.
TTTATATTTCTCTGTGGAAACTTTTGTCCTGCTGATAACCCAAACGTGTTACTTACGCCATCTGCCTTGTTGCGCATGCTAAAGAGAACAGAGTAACTGCTGTTTATGGCAGTGTGGAGGTTTGCTGGGAGGTTGGTGCTTCTTTTCAACATTTTAATATGACATGGCTGAGATAACAGTGGTTGGGTCACATTTCAAGAAGGGCTCCATACACATCTTTTTGGCAAGGATAGGCTGATCCAGATAGGCTTTGGGGTGATAGCACAGGCAAGTTGGAGGAAAATGATTTTCACTAACTACAAACTTTCAACTTTACTTATGAGCTATACTTAACCAGAGAATTTTACTTAAGATAGAATGATAGAAAAATAGAAAGGGAGAGCTAGAGCGAGAGTGAGAGTGAGAGAGAGTTTTGGCGATTCAAATTCAGCCTGCCTAGTTTCAGTCTAGCTGTATGAGTTCTCCAAATCTTGGTTTCGTTGTTCACAAAATGATCTTAAAGGACTACCATGACTCTCTGGTATTTATATCCCAGACCCAACTTTCAGCACCTGTGAATATGAGCCTATGTGGAAAGTATACTTACAAATAGAACAAAGGATTTTGAGAAGAAATTATTCTAAATTTGCTTGGGGCCCCTACGGAGTATCTATGTATAAGAAAGGCATGGAAGGAAGGAAAGGACGCTGAAGACACAGCTTTGGGTAGATAGAAGGTAGATGGAGCATTCAACTACAGCAAGGGTCACCCAGATGCATGGGAGGTTACAGGAAGCAAGAGAAGACCCTTGTCAGCAGGCATCTCATTTTGAAGATAACTTGATTTCTGAACATGGAGAAATAGTATTCTGCTGTTTCAAGCCACCAAGTTTTTAAGATTGGTTATGGCAGTCTTAGAAACTAAGATGGAGCCCTCACAGGCCCTAGTAAAGAGGACCAAAGGTGCAGTTCATAAGCCAGTGAGCATTTAGCTAATGTTAGCTACTGTAGCAATAACATATGCCTTTTAAACACTTGTTTGAACTGTGGAAGCCTCAGTTTAAAGTAAGCACCTTCAAAACATATATAGGGCTCTAAAACAATTCAAGCTGCGGCTAGATTTTACAACATGAAAAATATTTCCATCTCAGGGGCTACTTCTCCAAAAATAATTCCACCCCCAAATTCCTGGAATTTATGGATTAAATATTTTTCGGTTGTTTATATACTTGATAAATGATGTTTGTTTTACTGCTTTGATATGATCAAATGTTGGGCCATATTGAGATCTATTTTGGGGGACATATCTAGTATAAGGATGGTGTGAGTCTAATTTTTTTGGCTGTTGATATAGGGTTCACTTGTAAGGCTACACTTGTTGAAGTCTTCAAAAGACTAAGACTAAGTGGTGATGCTCCTTCTTGTTTTGGAAATCATCACTAGCATGGAATCAACAGAGTTCCACTTCGTGAGTACATTCCAGTTAATGCCCAAGATTCTGGAGAGGAAGGTAGGAGAAGTGGCAGTATAATTCTCTTACATTTTTGTGATTAAAGTCTAAATAACTAAATTTTCTTCAAGCAAATCCATTTATCACATGAAGAAATGGTAAGTGGTGACCCCTAGATCCTAGAAGGAGAAAGATGTATTTATGGGACACACAGAAGTTTGTAAATACACACTGTAGTAAACTGAGAAGAAGAAGATAGTGAACATTTTAAAATCAAAGTACATTCTCCTGTTACACTGAATTTTTTTTCCCTAGTGGGTAGACTGTTAAGTCTGGGCCCTTTGGAGACTTTGAAGCATTCCAAAGTGCCTCCAATGAATTTAGAATGCCAAGAATGTGCACATATTTGGTATTTAAAATTCTAGACTTGCATTTGCTAATCCAATTAAGTCTAGCTTTGCCAGACACAGGGGCTGGAAGTACATTTCAAATTATGTAGTGAAACAGAAAGACTCAAAGAATTTACATGAAGTAAAACTCTTTGCAAGTTCACAATACCTATTTCTAAAATGACAGCAAATATTTAAGGTCACTAGTATTCTTTAAAAATGATTACTACTGTCTTCAAAGCCTCTCCTTTGCCCTCAAGTTACATGAAACTGAGAATATAGGTAGGAAATTTAGTGTTGAAATTATTTTCAAGACCACTTTATATTTGCATTCATGATCTCCAGTGTTCTCAGAAGCATTTACCTTAAAATTTCCACTTAATTAAATCATTCAATTATTATTTTTTTTAGTAATTCTGGTGAAGGATTTAACTCTCTCAAATAAATAATGTCTATATTTAATCTCCCCAAGAACATTGGAAACTGCTTAAAAGGACATACAGTGTCAACGTTTCATCTGGACACCAATATCTTTGTGTCAAATCCCTGCTGGAAATGTGCTAGGTTTGATTTATTCATCCCTAGTCTGGCATTTTTATGCTAGTAAATATTATTTGAAAGTACTATGTCATTTAACCAACAGTAAATTGTTCATGGAAATTGGGACTCTTTAAAGTGACACCTCATGTGGAAGTTGTTGATATCTTGAAATTCTAAACACTTAAAAAATTTCTATCAAGCATAACATGGAACACACAATATCTAGAGCTCAATAGAAGGAAATGCTTCTCAAAGCAAAATATCCATAAAAATGGAGTAAATATAGAAATCTAGATATTTAACCATGATTTTGAAAGATAGATTGTAAATGACTAAATGATACATAACAGAGACAGTAAAGTAAAACATTAAGTTATGCTCAAAGCTAATGCCAACAAGACTAAATAAGTTGCACTGCAAAACCCAGAAAGAGTAAGAAATTAGAGATGCTATATCTTCATGAAAGTGGTCATAGGAAATTCCTAAAACTTCCTAACACTGTAACAGTGTTAATTAGGAGGATGAACTGAGATTGTGATGAGTAGTTTCCCCAAACTTCCTCCCTTCAATGAGATAAATATCACCAAGTAATGAAAAAGGAATAATAAGTATCAGGCTTGTCAATCATATGAACAGTTAAAGGAAGTAAAGGAAAATAAAAGGAAAAGGTATCTGTAGCCTAGAATTCAACACCAAACGAAACATGAATAGGAAATAAATGTATTCCCAGCTATGTAAAGAATGAAAAGCTCCTTGGAATACTTATATTCTAGATAGGAAGGTAAGTTAGCCTAGGAGCTATGGAAACCAAGGTGGCGGTTTGTCAAAGCAAGAGCAACAAGAAACTAAAAATATCTGTACAACACGAATTATCCATATAATTCCTGGGTATTGACATGAGGGACACCAAGCCCATATGTCATAGACATACCTGCACATCAATACTATGGCACTTTCACAGTAACTAGGCTGTGGAGCCAAGCTAGGAGTCCAAATGTATACAACTGGAGACAATCATATTAAACAAGTTTAACAAGCCTAAGAAAGACAAATATCATGTTTTTACTCAGTTTTGATTCCCAGAGTATGTAAATATTGTACATATATATGTATATATATATATATATATCTGTATTCTCTCTATTTATATTCATATGTGTACACATGACAAGAAAGTAAGAAGTTGCTAGGGAAACAAAGAAGACTCATAAGAAAGGGAGTTACTTTGAATAGTTGTGTGTCTTTTTCTCTCCCATATGAATTGAATGATTGCTTTTCTAGTTCTATAAAGAATGAGATAGAATTTGGTGATGGTTGCATTGCCTAGACAGGTTGTTTTCAGTAATTTGACCACTGTAACAGTGTTAATTAGGACAATCCACAAGAATGGGAACATTTTCCATCTTCTAGGGTCTTCAACTTCTTTCTTCTCTGGGGTGATGGGAGGAGAGAAAGGGGTTTATTCAGCATACAGTTCTACATTACAGCCCATCATTGCAGATAAATCCAAGAGGCAGGTGAGTGACACAGCTATTCACTCTGTATCCACAGTCAAGTGCAGAGAGAAATGAATGTGTGCAGGCCTGCCTTCTTCAATGCTTGCTTACTTTTTCCGCTCCTATACAAACAGTTCAAGATCCCTTATCTATGAAATATTGTCAGTCAAAGTAGGCTGGCTTCTCCCAAATCATTTAAAAATAAAGACAGCCCTCTACATACAAGCCCACAGGTTAAGCTGATCTAGAAAGTTCTTCAATTAAGGCTGTCTTTCCAGATGATCCCAGATTGTGTAAAATCAACAACTAAAACCTAATGTCTATCACATGAGAAGTCAAAATTAAGGAAACTCTTTTTTTTAAGAAAATTATTCTTTATATGCATTACACCCAACTTCAGTTTCCTTTACTTCCACTCCTCCCAGTTCTCCCTCCATCTCATGCCTACTCTGTTTCCCCCAAACCCCCCAAAAGGTTCCCAGGGGTATGCACCAAACATGGCATAACAAGTTACAGTAAGACACAAACCTTCATATCAAGGCTGGACAAGCCATCCCAATAGAAGGAAAAGGGCGTCATGAGCAGGCAAAAGGTCAGGGACAGCCCCTGCTCCCACTATTAGGAGTCCGCATGAACACCAAGCTATACAACCATAAGGTATATGCTCAGACCTATACAGGGTCTGTTATTGCCACTTCAGTCTCTGTGAGTCCCTGTGAACCCTACTTAGTTGATTTTGTGGGCCATTCCCTTGACCCCTCTTGCTCTTAAAATCCTCGCTTCTCTTCTGTAGGATTCCTCTAGGTTAGCCTTGTGTTTGGCTGTACATCTCTGTCTCTTCTTCCTTCAGTTGCTGGGCAATGGCTCTCTGATAACAATTGGGCTAGGCACTGATCACCTAAGTATAGCAGAATATCATTAGGAATCATTTCATAAACTTTATTTTTTATTTTTTTACTTTTGTCAATCATTCTTGGTTCTATCTTGCATCTCTTCAGCATTTTTTTTTGTTTCTTATTTTAAAGTGTATTTTGTTTTTTTATTTCCTATATTTGGCTTGGTTTAGTCTTAGTTTTACTGATGCTATTATTCTTAGTTTCATAAACGTTATTACTTTTCATGGTTTCATTCTCTGAATGCTCATCATCACTTGCTTAGTTCTATTTTATTTTTAAATTGTAGTGAGATTTATTCTTCTTTATTTTCATGATTATATGTAACTATTTCTTTTGTGAGGAGTATTTATTTATGTTTCTTCTGCACTGCTGATTACTGGTCGTGCTTTAGATTATTATCATAGATGACTCTAGTTTCTTCAAATTTAGCTAGAAGTTCATTGAACACAATATATTGGTTGCAATTATTTTCCTTTAGGACTTATAACACACCAATTGCTGCTTTCCTGGGTTTTAGGATTTCTGTTGTTTTGACTATAATTTGAGTAGGAAAGTTTTACTGTCATATCTACTTGAGATTCTAAATACCACCTGCACTAGACTTTTATTTCCTTATATTTCAGGCACGTGTCTATTATTCCATTGTATAGGTTTTCTGTGTCTTTATTTTCTGTATTATCTTCATCTACACCAGAGATTCTTTTAAATTTTGACTATTAGTTATGTCCCAAAGGTCTTGAATGTTGTGCTCAAAATTACTTATTTTATAATAATTCATAAATTTTGTCTTTGATCAATATTATAATTTCTTTCACTTTTCTAGTCTATTGGTGATGCTTTCCTACTTCTTATGTGTTTACTGAGATCTTCATTTCCAAGATTTATAACTTTTTTCAAAACGTTTTTCTTTTATGACTACTTGTCTTGGACTACAAGTTCTTTTATGAACAAGTCCAAGTCCTGAATTGACTTCTTCATTGACCTATTTGTACCTTCTTTAAGTCCACTGGTTATTTTTAAAATTGAACTTTTGAGATTCTTGTTGGATTATTTCGGTATCTTTGTATTCATTTATTGAAGAGTTATAAACTTTGAATTAGTTATACTGCCTCCTTGAGCTGCTATTTCCTTCTGCTTTTGCAGTGTAATTTACACATCAGTTGAGATAGATGGCTCTTTTGGCTTTATATGCAGATGGGTGTGGTATGCCTGTGTGCTTCCTCCAGCTGTGGCCCCATGTTCCGGGCACTAGTTGTAGTACGCCTGTTGGGGACCAACTATGGTTCCACATCCTGCATTTCCAAGCTCAGAGGAGCTATCCACAAGGTAGACTTCAATCTTAAGTAGCAGGGCTTCCCAACAGAGGGGTGCTTAGTGAACAACAGACTTCTCTTGAGATCTATCTTAATCCCCATTGTCAAACAAAAGGAATAAAGTGTACCATGATGACAAACACTGTGAAACAAATCAGCTATCTAAATACAGAAAAACAAAACAAAAAGGAAATATCAACAATATCCCCAATGTACATAAAAACTAAAAGAGCTAAGACATTATATGCTGAACAAGTAAACTAAAAATTATTAAGAGCAGATATATATATATATATATATATATATATATATATATATATATATATATATACACACACACACACAGTGGGAACTGTGTACAGGGAAAAGCAAAATGAATAATTCAAGGGGAGAGCAGAGATCTACACAGTGAAGGTAAGAAAAAACAAATACAAAACACAGTAACTTGAAACAAAAATCATACTTTGTTCTTGCCAAGGAGATGGGGATTGAGGATGCTTCTTTTATTTCTTCCAGGATTCCCAAACTTTGGGGCTCACTGGGATGAAGTAGAGAGCTGTGAGTGTAAGGTATAAATGGGTGAGACCAGAAATGAATATATAAAAGCCTTTCCTTATTCTGGCTTCCCCGTATGAGGTAAGAAGAGGACCTCCATCAGGATGAATTCATGCCAATAATCTCTATAGACAGCCCCAGCAATGTTGTAAATGCAGGAGGTCCCCCAAACTTCTCACATTGGGCAAGCCTGCCTGTAGGCCAGACAGTTGATTGGACCCTTGCTTATGAGGCTCCCAGACAGTGAGTAATGGGCCTGGGCAATGCCAAGCAGTAGCGACACTTGCTGTTTCTACCCAATGCCTCTGGGGTTCTGAGAGTGGAGACTTCCCAAACAATGATCAATCTGCATTGGACACTGAGCAATACTGCCTTCCCAGGCATGCTGGTCCACTCTTAGCACCTGCTTACATCTACACTTGGGTCTCATCTCTGTTCTCACAAGGAAGTCCCCACTTACAACACAGACTGTCTCTTTCACCATATAGACACAGCTCTGTGGACCTGTGTCTAATTTACTACCAGTTTCCTGGACACAGACTGAGTCTCATTGTGATTGCTCAACTAGTCAGAGAAGTGGAGAAGTCATTGGGACTCATGATACAAAACTTCATGAGCCTCTCATGTCCCCTATCTTAAGACAGTTCCTCATCATGACACAAAGGACAAGCTAGGGAGCCTCTTTTTTTGTCTATTCTTATTGCACAAGTCATCAATCTTTCATCTGAAACCATGCTTTTGTAGAACATCAGATTCTGTGTCTTTAACATTCCTTGTACTATGTTTTCTCCTTTGCTCAGTGTCTCAGAGGGGCTCCTCCTCCTCTACTCTGCTATATCTTAACATATGAGCCTAGAGTCCAATATTCATGGGCTTGACTTGGTCTCCATCTATTTTTTTACTGTTTTTCTTCCTGGATTTTAACACCATCCATCCTTGCCCTGTAGCCATCTGCCTGTTGTTTTGTTTTATGACCATACAAATGGGATAATGTGTCTTGGGTCTTTAATCAACAATTTCCCCCCTCCTTACAATGAACAGTAGTCTTTCTTTTGATGAAGCTGAAGGTGTGACTCTCATACTAACCATATCCTGTGACAGCTAAAGCTTTTAAGAATAAATGATGAGCGAGGACAGCATATATTCTGAAAAAGGCAGAAGCATAAATATGAATTAGGGGAATTTTATCTTTTTATGGATCATTGTTGAAGTGAGAGAAAGTTTTCTGAAGAAGACAGTGTGGAAATTAAACTATTTCAGTTAGTACTCTGGGAGAGGCAAAGTTAAGAAGGCAGAGTTAGTGAGCTGAGAGGAACATAAAACTCCCTCTACGTTATTCTTGCAATGTTAGGAAAGTGAGGGGAAAACCAATTCTTCAATGTAGGGATGCTGGTGGACTTCAAATGCTGCCCCAAAGTCAAGGAAGATCACTAAGAAAGTTTTGATTTGAGAATTCTCTGAATAGCAGCAGGATCATAACATAATCCAATACTTTATGAAGTTCTCATGTCATGGTATAGATATAAAATGTCCCACATAGGTTCATGTTTTGGAACATATGGTTCATGCTGTTTTAGGAATTTGTGCAACCTTTAGGAGGTGGGCTTAGGTAGAGAAACGGGTTCATTGAGGCTTTGAGGTTTACACAGCAGCCCTCATTCCTGTCTGGTATTGGCCTCTTGTTCAATGGGATCTAACCAGCCATCTATGGAGCTACTGTTAACACAGCTTGACCCCCAGGCACAGTGCCTCCTGCACAATGGAACTATATGCAAAAACCAGACCCTGCTTTCTTTAAGCTTCTTTATGGGAGATGTTTGGTAGTTGCTACAAGAAAAGTAATTAATACATTGAGTTTCTATGGTAACATATTAATCCTTAACTCTAAAACTTGAAGACTTCAATTCTTAACCAGCAATGCTGCCAAGGGAATTGAATAAATTGTGATGCTAAATATCAAGTCTGCATTGCCATCTGTCTCCGTACAGAGTTACATTTTAATATAGAATCTTTTAAAATGTGATTTGTCATAAATTCTGAATAATTGGCTAGATGTATTCACTAAATAAATTGTATAACTACTTCTTGCTGTGTAGTGAATCATTCACAGTTCAGAAACCTAAATAACTACAATCAATTTATTAATACTGTTCTTTAGGCTACTGGTTGACTACTCGGTGAGAAAGTTATGATTTCCCTTGTGGTTATATTCAAATATTAGCAAGGGCAGGAATCATCTCTCTCATGTCTGACAGTTAATTCTGGATTCAAAATGAAATCTGAGTAAGTCTGACTATGTAGGAAACCTACACAATGGCTTCTCCATGTAATGCGAACTTACAGCATGGCCTATAAGACCCAAGAAAAAATATAACAAAAGAAGATCAGCTAGAAGCCACAGCATCATGTCATCATGTGACATTATTTCTACTCTACTCCAGAGTTTATGAGTTATGGGCAGCCCTTATTAAGGGGAGAGGAACTAGATTCTGTCTTCTATTGGAAGGGACACTAAAAGTAAAGATTATGTTTAAAACTACTGTAGTGGTAACTTTCTTCTGAACATTGTATGCAAATGTGAAATTAAGCCTCAAGAAAATGATTAATATATAGCAGTTCAGGAATGCCATTTAAAGGAATTCTTATAAAATCTATATCTGTGAATGTTGTATTTGTATTTTCCAAGAGTTTCCTACATCTAAAATGGTAATTTCAACAAATTGTTCTAGTTCTGTTCCTCATTTCTATTCTCTTCCCTTTGCTCCTGTTGGGAAGTTATAGTGACTCTATGAGAGATGAGATGGCAGCCTTCACAAAGGGGGTATTATGGCTGAATGAGAACTCATGGGTGGGCACTAAGAAAATGACATGGTGTAAGTTAATAATGCTAACGAATATCCCGAGAGTCATTTATTCCAGACTATTCACTATTGAAAAAAGTCTTTATTAATATAGAAATGAGGATTGTGTTAAAAACCATCATTAGGTGCAAATTTCATATGTGGATTTAGAGAATCATCATCATGGAGCTCAACACAACACAGGTGCTTGTAATGTTTAATTTGATGTTTCAATTGGAATGGACATAGGGTACACAGGTCTCTAAGTATTGTTTTGAATTTCTGTAAGGATGATACTAACATCCAAGTGAGAACACTTAGAAAAGTAGGTTGTTCTCTTTGATGTTGGTGGTGCTCACCTAATATTCAGAGACTTTGTAGAACAAAACAGAATAAGAAGAATCTACTTTTTGTCTACATTCAAGTTTGGACATTGTGCGTCTCCTGTCTTTAGACTCAGACTTGGATTAAACCTACATTACTGGTTCCTCTGGATGCAGGTCTTTACTCTGACTAGGGCCTTGATTATCCTCTTTCTTGACTTTCTGGACTACCAGACTTGGAATGGAACTAACTGTACTTATGGGTCTCCACTGGCTTTCTGATGATGCAAGACTTATAAACTCTATAAATGTGTGACCTATTTTAAAATCATAAACATCTTTCTATTTATCTGTATCAGCACCTATATATTTATCTAGGCCTATCTATATAGATGTTGTTAAACCTAGAAATATTATTGCATGGGTAAGTACATAGATTGCTTCTATCTCTCAGCAAGAGCTGAAATGATTACAAAAGAAAACTCTTCTTATGAGGAAGATAGAGGGAGGAAACTGGGTGGGAAAGAGGAGGGGGAGAGGAATGGGGGTGTTTCAGGAACAGGTGTGGAGGGGGACAGGAGAGATGGCTAGATGACTATGGGAATGAATGGGGTTGGGGAGGTAGCAGGCATCCAGGACGTGACAGAGACCTGGGATAAGGAAGATGCCAAAGAATCAATGAGGGTGACCTTAAGTATGACTCACAGCATTGGATATATGATGGAGCCTGAAGAGGCCACCTCCTGTAGCCAGGTAGGAACCTCAGTAGAATGATAGGGACACCAACCCACCCACAAAACTTCAACCCAAAATTTATCCTGTCTACAAGAAATGCAGTCAAGGGAGGTGGAGCAGAGACTGAGGGAATGGCCAAGCAATAACTGGCCCAACCTGAGACCCATCCCATGGGCAAACACCAATCTCTGACACTATTAATGATACTCTGCTATGTTTGCAGACAGGAGTCTAGCATGGCTGTCCTCTGAGAGCCTCCATCCACATCTGACTCATACAGATGGAGACACCCACAGCCAAACAGTGGGTAAAGCTTGGGGACTCTAAAGAAAGAATAGGGGGAAGATCTCTGGCCCTAAGGGAGATAGGAACTCCACAGGTAGACCAACAGAGTCAACTAACCTAGACCCTTGGGGTTTTCAGACACGGAACCACCAAAGAGCATATACAGGCTAGACCTCAGCCCAGTGCACATATGTAGCACATGTGCAGCTCAGTCTTCATGTGGGTCCCAAACAACTGGAGCAGGGGCTATCCCAAAAGCTGTTGCCTGCAAGTGGGATATGTTCTCATAGTTGTGCTGCCTTGTCTGGTGTCACTGAGAGAGGATGTGCCTAGCCCCACAGAGATTTGATGTGCCAGGGTGGGGGTATACCAGTGGGGGTCCCCACTCTCCCAGAGGAGAAGGGGTTGGGGAATAGGGGAAGGACTGTGGGAGGGGTGAGTGGGAGGGGCAGTGAGCAGGATATAAAATGAATAAATAAATGAAAGAAGAAAAATCTTCTTAATCTAGAATGCTCATTAATAAACAGATTTAGCAACACTTAAAATAATTGCTTACTCAGAAGTGATTTCATAGAAAATGCTAAAGCTTGTAATTGGAGATTAAATATTGAAAATATATTAACATAGTCTTTCAACATTCCCCTTCCAAATAGTTATTAGTTGCCACAAAAGAAAAATCAAAGTTGGCCTCAGTGGTGGTAGAATGAGTAGACATTATGCACTGTCATGTCATGCATTGAGGGGAAAAAGCCATAATTTTCTGTAGTATTCCTGCCAAGAAAGCATGAACTAAGAGAGGTCCTAAGGAAGGAGCAGATGCTCCCATGTTGTCCTGATGAATACTCATCAGAATTACCAGCCTCACTATTTTAAAATAGCACGGTCTCATGGAAACCACAGACCAATTAAACTCTTGTCTTGGGTTGAGAATAAATGACTTTGAAAGACTTGTCTACAAAATGTAACTCATGATTCCCAGTGGAAGTTGGAATATGATGCAAAAGAGACACCATTGATACACTTGACAATCTGATGTGGTTTAAACAGTGCTTCACTGTTTCTCTGGATGGGTCACTTTGTTACTATTGATAGAGATAACAAAATCCTAAATAACTATAGTTTAATGTTAACAATGGATGAACCTGAGTTGAGAAACACTTTTTTATAAGGTCATTGTATTTTTTTGTATCTCTTTTTTATTTTTTTTATTTTCTATATTTTTTATTTACATTCCCAATGATTTCCCCTTTTCTGATTCTCCCCTCCCCAAAAGTCCCATTAGACTCCTTCCCTCCCCCTGTTCCTCATTCAACCTCCTCCCGCTTCTCTGTCCTGGTATTCCCCTACACTGCTACATTCAGTCTTTCCAGGACCAGGGGTCTCTCCTTCCATCTTTTTAGAAATCTATTGATATGCAGATTGTGTCTAGGGTATTCCGAGATTCTGGGTCAATATCCCCTTATCAGTGACTGCATACCATGTGTGTTCTTTTGTGATTGGGTTACCTCACTAAGGATGATATTTTCAAGATCTGACCATTTGCCTAGGAATTTCGTGAATTCATTGTTTTTAATTGCAGAGTAGTATTCCATTGTGTAGATATACCACATCTTCTGAATCCATTCCTCCGTTGAGGGACATCTGGGTTCTTTCCAGCTTCTGGCTATTATAAATAAGGCTGCTATGAACATAGTGGAGCATGTGTCCTTATTGCATGCAGGTAAAGTCTCTGGGTATATGCCCAGGAGTGGTATAGCCGGATCCTCCGGGAGTGTCATGCCCAGTTTTCTGAGGAACCGCCAGACTGCTTTCCAGAGTGGTTGTACCAGCCTGCAATTCCACCAGCAGTGGAGGAGTGTTCCTCTTTCTCCACATCCTCGCCAACAACTGCTGTCTCCTGTGTTTTTGATCTTAGCCATCCTGACTGGTGTGAGATGCATTGTTCTTGTTCATTATGGTCACAACATGCATGTTTCAGCAGTACAGAGTAACCCGTATTGCCATGCAGATATTATATCTGAATATTATTAATCTGAATGTTGAGCATAATGATATAACGTATCCCAGGGTATGATGTTCCCACTGAGACTAGCTGACTACCATAGAAACTTTACATGAACCTACAAGTTGGGCAGCATCTGCCATTATATTTGTCTTAGCCAGGTTCAAATAGCATCCCTGGATCCAGATCCTGTGTGATTATTTGGTCAATGGGCACTATTAATTTTACCATGCAGAGATAGCATGGAGATCACTCAGGAAGTAAAGGAGATGTTGCAAACCATTGCTTATGTTGTGTTATTCAAAATGTCTTATATTACAGGTCACTGAGAACACCCTTCTAGATTACATGTACAATAGAAAAACAATACTAGACATAAATTCAAGTTATAGAAAACCATGAGTCTTCATTTGTATTCTCTGGTAGTTTCTTCATTGTTCTCTTAGTATGCTATTAGGAGGCTCTGTTTGACTTAAAATAAATCCTCTTATTCTAGTACAGTGGTTCTTAACCTATGAGTCACAATCCCTTTAGGGGAGCAAATGAATCTTTCACAGGGGTCACCTAAGAAAACATATTTACATCTTGGCTCATAACAGTAGCAAAGATACAATTATGAAGTGTCAGTGAAAATAATTTTATAGTTGGGAGTTCACCATAACATGAAGTTTGTAGCATTAGGAAGGTTGAGAACCAGTGTTCTAGTACACCCCACTCTACTGAGAAAGGGAGCTGAGAGAGAAGCAGTTGAAGTTAGTCCAAAAGGATAATGCCCTCTGTGGCTGCTGTTTTGTATAACCAGTGAATAGGTCACAGGCCACTTAAACCCAGTGCTTCCTTCTCTAACAAATAATAATTATGACTTAGTTATGGACTCCTCAAATCTACATGTTAAGAACCTGACCTTCACCACTTCAAAAAAATATTTTAAAATAGGGTCTTCAAAGGTGTAACTGGGTTAAAATTAACACATTTGAGCAGTCCTAATCTAATAAACTGGTATCTTTACATGGGGATGAATCTCCAGGAGTATACATGCACAGAGAGGTCAGCTCAATAATAAGAAACCATCTCCTAACCAAGGACAGTGGTTTGGAATAGACTCCCACATTATGGTCCTCAGAGAAAACCAACTTTACCAGCATGCTATTCTTGAATTTCTATCTTCTATGTCTGTGAGAGAACACTTTTTCTTGTTTAATAATATGTTTTATTTTAGCCTGGATGGCAGTGGCACACACCTTTCAATCCAGGGATCGGAAAGCAGAGGTAGTAGAATCTGTGAGTTTGAGTCCAGCTTGGTCTACAAAGCTTAGTTCCAGGGAACTCGAAGCTACCCTGTCTTGAAAAAACAAAAAGGAAGGAACATTTTATTTTTTTACATTTTTTTAACAGCCCTAGCAAAATATAGAGCCTATTCCATACCATCTCTACAAAATAAGCAAGCATTAATAAGTTTTGAAAGGAATCCCCTACATCATAGTTTCAACCAGATTACTTCTAGACATCAGAGTCTTGTTGCTTTTAAAAGACTCACATTGTCTATCGGTAGCTTTCTAGGTCATGTGTAATTGCTAGAAACTGTATGGCATGGTACAAATGATGTGTATGTGTATGAAGAGGTCAGCTCAGGAATTTTGGAAAATTCCACCAGACCCTTCCCCTCCTGGGAGAGAGGTCATAGAGCACCCCTACCCTCTGGAAGGGAGAGACTAATTACATTTCTCAGACCATAGAGGGAAGAGTGTGTGTGTGTGTGGGGGGGGGGGCAACCACTGACCACCTGCAGATAAGGGAGGCCCAGAGCACAAAGACACATTCCTCAGGGCAGACAGACCATTGCCTCCCACCCCAAGACAAGGAAAGTCCTTGCTACCTCATTCCCTAAGGACCAGTCAGTTTAAAAGTCACACTGTTCTGCCAATCACATTGTGCCTAGGGGCTGTTGCTCTATTGTACCCCTGAAAGCTGTATAAAAACTGGCTGAACTGGCTGCTGGGAGTGGCTGACTCTCCTTTGGGTGCAGGACAACCTCAAGGCGCTGGAACTAAAAATTCCTCTTTCTTTTGCATCAGTCCCTGGCCCTGTGTTGTTCACTGCGGGGTCCCCGGTAAGCTAAGGCTCATCAGTCTTACATGTCCAGCTTCAGACGATTTCCTCCTTTCCCAATGAAGCCATTTCTGTGTCCTTAACTACTATTATTTATTAAGCAACTATACTTTGTGATGTTCTACTTCTTACTAGTCATGTTATGCATTCAGTTTTGCTCTGAATACATTACATAGTTGTTGTTTACTCTTTTAGGACCTGTGTGCTTCATCTGTACAAGGTGTGATAGTCATCTTAATCATTATTTTGCTGCTATATAAAAAAGGAAAAAGGTTTACTTGCTTATGAACATCAGGAATTTGTTACTGCCACTCCAGAAGGTAGGGTATATAAGTTAGGGATGTCAGTGTACTCGATTATGCAGAAAACCCTCTTCTGTATCTTCCTTATTGTGTCCTTCATGATAGAAAGAAAACTAACTAGTTTTGTGACTTCTGAGAGTTCTAATCCCATTAAGGGTTCAAAACACTTGTGGTCTAATAAATTACATCTTGAAGACTCTGTGCCATCACATTGGAATCAGAGTTTCAATAAAGAATTTGGGCATTGGGTTCAAAAGTATTCAGTGTGTACCTGACATATCATAAATATTCAACAAATGTTCAGGGGAGATGGTTTTCATCTTTATTATTGCTATTAAAAGTTTATTATTTAAAAAGTTTTTATTATTAAAAGTTAATTATTTGCCTAAGAATTTTGTGAATTCATTGTTTTTAATTGCAGAGTAGTATTCCATTGTGTAAATATACCACATCTTCTGTATCCATTCCTCCATTGAGTGACATCTGGGTTCTTTCCAGCTTCTGGCTATTATAAATAAGGCTGCTATGAACATAGTGGAGCATGTGTCCTTATTGCATACAGGTAAAGCCTCTGGGTATATGCCCAGGAGTGGTATAACAGGATCCTCTGGGAGTGTCATGCCCGGTTTTCTGAGGAACTGCCAGACTGCTTTGTATTTTGCTATCAGAATTATTTCAGGATAAATTATGTGAAGGGATATCATTAAGAGTGTATATTTCCAACTATAATTTCTTGATATACTACAACATTAACCTATATCATTATGTATTTACATGTGTTTCTCCTTATCACACCAGGAAACCAGTCATGTCTTCATCCATCGTTTTCAAATGCTGCTTTTAAGTAGGAAAACAGATGCAACCTGATTCTTAGTAAATTTTATGGGTGTGTGTGTGTGTGTGCGCGCGCGTGCGTGCATGCTTGAAAATATTTCCATTGCCTCCTTAATTTGTATAGTACATGAATCTGAGAAGAAAGTGTGATATAATTAATTGCATTCAAGGTTTTACTCTCAGTAGATGAGTTGGTTTTCTCACATACATTTAATTGAAAGATTCCAAATATTAGGGGGTAGACTATGACCAAGAATATTCCTAAACGCAATAGAATCATTATTGCTATTATGAAAACATGCCACTAAAAGAACCTAGCTTCAAAAATAAAGAACATAAAATGCAGAAAAATATCACATTTTCTCAGATGCCCCTAAGTCTAACACTGGTGATGTTCGGTGGCATTTGCCATGACCACAAAAATTTCCTTATTTCCATTAATGCACATTCACTCTATCCTTGTGAAACTGAAAGTCTCCAACCCAAATCAGAACCCTGTTTTGGTAACAGCCAAAATGTTTACATTCACATTCAGAATGTTTTACAGACTCAGCTGGGGAAGTTCCAGGAGGAGAAACAGCTTTATTCAACAGGAGATTTCTCATGAGTACAAATGTTGCAACTTAAGTCAATGCCAATCAAGAAGATAGTTGGTACCAAATGGGGTCCTTTACCCAGTTGTCCACAGACCTCTTTATAAAGTTTAACATGGATGAGAAGCTAGACAAACTTGCAATTATATTTTGTCACTGGATCATATTATACCTAAGGCTACACCAAATATTTTTAATTCCTAATCCTTAAAAAAAAAAGCAAGAAAGTAAAAGAAAGGAGACATTGGCATAGAATCTAAAGCATTCTTTCTCTAAATGGCGCACATTTTCTCCATATTTTCTCTAACATTTTTACAATTGGGAAAACACCCCAGCTGGCTAATAACTATGTATGTACAGTCTAACCTCTTCTAAGGTTTTCCTAGGACTGGACTGGCCTGAAGCTTCACAGCACATGGGGGATTGGGGATTGGGGGGGGGGGGTGACTGATAAAACGTCAGAAGTAGAGACAAGAAAAAATAATGTGTCCATTCCTTTTTTTTCCAAAACAAAGGCACAAATGTCACTGGTAGCTGACACTTAAATGCTGTCTTTCTGTTCTCTTTATGACATATTATACAAATCAGAGCAGATATTTCAAAGGGAGTCAGAAAAATAACATTTTTACCTAAAAGTTTGCAGATGAGTTGATAATGGTGGAATCCCATGATGCCTCATGTGGCCTCAGATCCACAGACAGTTCTAATTCTGTTAAGAGTTTATAGCAAAGTGTTGGCTAAATTTAAGGAAAATATTAGGAAGGGGGAAGTAAGTAATAAAAGTGGATGCTTCTTCCTCCTTCTCTTTCTCCTTCTCCTTCTCCTTCTCCTTCTCCTTCTCCTTCTCCTTCTCCTTCTCCTTCTCCTTCTCCTTCTCCTTCTCCTTCTCCTTCTTCTTCTTCTTCTTCTTCTTCTTCTTCTTCTTCTTCTTCTTTTTCTCTTCTTCCTCCTTCTCCTCCTCCTCCTTAAATTTGAGAGATATTTTTAAATTAAAATTTTTATTTTTTTATATAAGCTATTTGATCACATTCTTATTTCCACCCCTCAACTCCTCCCAAAATCTCTCCATTCTTTTAAAGAGTAATCAACAGTGCAACAATTAAAGGAGTTTTGATTGGACAGTCCCAGCATGTGCTGGTCCTGATGTTGGTTGGGCAATGCTGTCCTGCTGAATAGAATCTAGATCATCAGGATGATCAATAATGTGGCCATAGTTGTTTAGATAAATAGCAAATTGTAACAGAAACACAATTTGCCCTGCCCTTGACTTTCCAGAAGGACCAGGCATTTATGGGAATGTGATGTTGGCTCAAAGAGCCTTGTTTTTCTATGGGCAGAGAAAAGATCATCAAAGTTTAGTTTGATAATCCCTCCCAATAGCCACACAAGTCACTACTGATGAGGTACACTAATAGATATAAAGTTTACATTTATAAAAATTCTTCAGAGAAACAGAGGTCAACATGCGCTTTTTCTTATAAATTACGGAACAAATTTTTAAGAAAAAATGATCAAGTGTTTCTGTCACCATAGTCCTCTATATACCAGCATCATGAAAAGCATTAAGTTTTCAGCTCCCCATTACACAAAGCTCTAGGCTGTTTGCAGAGTAGAGGGCTGGCACCTGTCCTTAAGGGGTTTCATATCTAAAAACATTTTTTTAAAAAAAGAAAAAGAAAACAGAATCTAAATTGAGAACACCAGCACCAGTCACAGCCATGGTAATAAACGGAAGGCCATTCATAGACTCCTTAAGGCCATTCCCATGGAGACCTAGAATTTATATTGCCTCTTATATGATATGTAAGATTTAAATAAATGATATGGAATCTTGGCATGAAGGAGGAGAAAGGAGTAAAAACCATAAGTTAAGGATTATGTCTGAGGCAGAGTGAACAGAAACATACTAGTGAGTAAGGGGGAAAATCCATCCTGGCAATACCGATCACAGCTGTTTGATCAGAGCAGAATTTCCTTATAGGTGAGCAGCAGAAGAAAGCCAATCGGAAGGCTTACAGCAAGCAGTGAATCCCAGTTGAAGAGACTGAACTTTATCCTTCAGTATTGAATGTCATCAGAGGAGACATTTCATCAACAAAGAGGGGAAAGCCCAGGCTAGTGTTAGAGTGATGACCTTGGGTCACCTTTTTACGTGACACAAATAGCACTCTCTTTACCGATAGTTGCAGAATACTGCTCTGTTTGTCACAACTGAATATTGATTTGAGTGGCGGTCACTTGTGGCAAGGCCTCTTGGGCATGTCTTTTGAGCCCTAGAGTTGGTAATCTCTGAGCAGACATTCCGGACACTTTGAGGAAAACCAGAGCAGTCATAAATAGCATCGATTCAATTTGCATAGTGCCTTTCCTTCCAAATACTTTAAGTACTAACGAGAGCCTGGCTCTTCCCAAAGAGACCATGCCAAAACTCACTGAGCAAACTGCTTAAGAGGCATAAAATCCTTGGACAAACGCATCTGTAAACTTCTCCCTCCTCACTACAACTTGCCCAGAGAACTGCAGCAGATCCTAGCCTGAAGCAGAATATCTCCAAGTCAGGAGTAGAAGCCAAAAGGTGACCTGTGGCAAATGTTCCTGAGTCTCCACAGGACACCTGGGGTCAGAATATGTGTCATTAACTCTCAGCTGACATCTCTGGCTCAAAGAAATAAAGTATCATTTTAAAAACTGTTACTGTAAATTTGTACTGTATATGCTTCATGGGGTACAAAGTGATAATATTATTTATAAATATAATATGGAATAATTACATTAAGATAACATAGCCATCACATTTGATTTTTGTGAGAAGACCATTTAAAATCTACTCTGATATTTTAGTATCTATAATATACTGTTGCCTGCTATATTTACTGTGTTATGCAACAGAAAGTATTATTCTCATAGCCTGAGAGTTTGTGTTATTTGGGCATCTATTTCCATTACCATCCAGCATCTATAACTGCCCATCCCATTCTGCCTCTGTGATTTCAATTGTTTTAGATTGTGGATATAAGTGAGAGCATTCAGCGTTTGTCTTTCTATCCCTGGTTTACTTATCTTAGGATAACTTCATCCATATTCTCAGAAAAGACAGAATTGTTTTCTTGATAAACAGTATTCCATCGTTATGTAAACACACCACGTTCCTTATCCATTCACCTATTAAAGGCAATATTACTTCACAGATTAGCTATTATGAATAGTGCTACAGTGGACTTGGCAGCATAGATGCCATCTTGCTGACATGCTGATTTCATATATTTCAGTTCACACCCAAGAAAAAGCTTAGCAAGCCCATTAGGACATTCTGCATTTAGTTTTTTAAGGGATATCCATGGGGTTTTCCATAATGGCTATATTCCTTCAAATGACCATCAACTATGTACGAGGATTCTATTTTTTTTCTAAATATTCTTGTGTAAACTGGTATTATTTCTTACAAATGGCCATCCTGAAAGATGCAAGGTGACAGCTCACTGTGGCTTTAATTTGTGTTTCCTGATGTTTGGAGATGTTGGGTATTGTTCATACATCCATTGATCATTTATGTCTTTTATTTTTGGCAAAATGTTTATTATTGGGTTACTTCTTTTTTTTTTTTTAACTGAATGGTTTTCTTGCTATTGTTTGAATTTTTGTATGTTAGATATAAGCAACCTATATAAGAGAGGATTACAAATATTTGTCCCAATTTACAGATTGTGTCTTCTCACTGTATTCTTTTCATTCCTGGGCAGACTTTTGAGTATTATGAAATCTCATTTTTACTCTGGTGCCTGTACTTTCAGGGTCACATCCAAAGTTTCTGACAGCTAAGCCAATTGGCATTGGCAAGCAGCTTTCTCTTTATTAATTTAACTGATGACTCCCGATGGTTCTCTGCTCTTCATACTCAGAAAAATCAGTGTCTTAATGGATCAGTACCTGAAATGCCAATTTATAATTGGTGAGAGAACACTTTCTCAGATAAGGACATTCAAATAAAGTACTTATAACATCATTTCCCTATGGAAAATACGATAATTCCAAGTGTGACTCTTTGTGCTGAGTAAGAATTCAAAATAAAGAAAAGTATGACAATAGGCTATGACGTAACTCCATTGGAGAGGTGATATTGCTAAGGTGAAGTGAAATTTCAGGTTGTCAGTCACGGTGGCCCATATCCTGTGTAGTTTGGAAGACACACAGCTAATGCATTTTTGGTCATTGTGTGTTAGTTTGGACACAAAGCATCTACCCTAAGGCTCAGGTTTTAAAGATTGGTTCTCAACCCTTGAGAGGAAAAGACTGATCATGAGAGTTCTAACTTCATTTCTGCTTCCTGTTTACAATGACGTCTGGCCTCCAGTACTGTATGGCAATAACTTTCTATTGATCTAGACCATCCTCTTGTGGTACTTTATCATAGACCAGTAGGAAATGAATTTATCAGTAAAATAAAGCAGTGGCTTAGTGCCATGTGGGAGAAGCAGTCCACAGAGGGCAGAACTGTAAAGCTCTTTTTAGAGGAGCCAGCTTTATTTGGAGAAAACTATGGGGACGTTCATGTCTAAGGATACTCTCTGATTAGGATACCAAGAGTCAACACTTAAGAAGAAAGTATGAGTTCTATGAAAGCAATAAACTGAGCCTTAGGTCAGATAATTTATCAGAGACTTAAAAAAGAGAGCCAGGTAAAAACCCACTCCAAAAGCTACTCCAATCATGCACTGTAAGCGTCTGTTCATGTGAACTGTCCACAGTAGATAGATCTATGAAGACAGAACAGAATAATAATTCCTTAGGGCTATAATGGTCTCAGAAGAAAAGAAAGTTGTTACCAGATAGTGGGTAGGTGATGTAAAGTTTTAAGAAGTGATGTAACATTTTAAGTCTAGACTGTGGGTTCACGGCTTCACAACTCTGAATCTAAAGTGTTATTGGCTGTGACCTTGCATTGGTAAGTTGTATCATGCATGCAATGCACTCTGACAAAAGTTTGTTTTTAAAAATAAGCAAAAGGGGTGAGCATGCAGTTCAGTAGTGACACTTGTCTAGCATGCCATGGTGACCTGGTTACGTTCAGTCCCCAGCACTATGACAAAACTCAAAAAAGAAACTACTGCTGCTACGAACAAAATCTAGTCTCTTGCTACTTCCTCCCTTGGCAGATTTCCAAATCACAGTTTTTCTATGTTCTGAAGATGTACAAGAGTGAAGGCTACCACAGAGGCAAAATAGAATAGATTACTAGAACCCGTGTCTGGTTTTCAAGCCAGAAAAGTGTTATTACTTGTATACTCTATTGTTATTCTAGATAACTTTGAAAAAAAATTTAACAAAATGTATCATATTGTTTAAAATGTTTGAACTCTACTGGTTTATGGCATAAACTTGAACTATGGCTTGGATACATAAACTCTTTCATGTGTGTGTGTGCAGTTTATTTGTTTCTGCATGTGTTTGCAAGGGCACAGTCATGAATGGGTGCCTGAGAAGGTCAGAGGTCAACATCAGGTTTTACATCCTATCTTACTACTGTTACTGTTATTGTTACTATTATTATACTTTCTATTGGTTCTTTGTGAATTTCACAACATGCACCCATACCTGCATATCTTCCTTTCCCCTCATACCTGCCCTCCATCCTTACGATCTCCCCACAAAAGAGAGGAAAAATCTCACTGTGGAAGCTGTAGTATGTCACACTGTGTCCCACAGTCTCCCTTTTGTCCATACTCCTTTGTTTGTAAATATTCATTGCAATGACTCATTAGTCTGATACAAGGCCTCTAGCTTCTGCCACTCTATCAATACTGGAACCTCACTGGAACTCTTCTAGGATATCCTGTGGTTGCTCTGTGTCATGGAGATTCTGTTGCTTGGGATCTGTAGGACCCCTCACCAACTCTGGCAGCTCATCAATGGGTGGGGTCCTGGGCTGGGCCAACTCAAAGCCCTGGATCTGGCCGTGAGAGGTATTGAGCTGGTCAGCCTGCAGGGTCTCCCACTCTCACACACTCAAGGCTGGCTCACCAGCAATCTCCACAACCAGGGCCAGCTCTACCCAACTGTCCAGGTGAAGCGAAGGGTACAATCTCCTAAGTGCTGCAGCCAGGGAAAGACAGGGCCAACTCTCCTGCCTGCCACACACACCAAGGGACAAGGGAGGAAAGGAGGTCATCTCTCCCTTGTTCATGCCACTGTTCAGGAGACAAGAGGCAAGGGCAGCTTTCCTCTGCTCACATCCTCAGGGCTGGTTCACCTGCAACCCTCACCTTCAAGGCCAGGTATACTGTCCTGCCCAGGTAAGGTACAGGGCCTGCTCTCCTGAGTGCTGCAGCAGGTGAGGGGCAGGGCCAGCTCTCCTGCTCTGATGACCCCAGGTCCAGGTCTCCCACCTGCTATAGGTAGTGAGGGGTGAAGGGTGAGGGGAGAGGAGAGTATCTCTCCTTTGTCCACTGGACCTCCTGGGAGATGAGTAGTAGGGCCAGCACTCTCATTCTTGCATCCTGGAGTGGCTCACTCACCAGTCTATCAACATGTGGCATCCGCTCTCTGAGTACTACAGCTAGCTGGTTATGGGGTCAGCCCTCTTGTTCTCATGTCCCCAGGGCCAGTTCTTGCACAGTGTCCAGGTAAGGGGTGGGACATAGCAGCCCAGACCAGGGACATCTGTCTGGTCTATTTTGGTAGCAGACCCCTGCTACTGCAGAGCCACAGACCCTGACATGTCCCCAGGTGACAGCACAGGCCAGGACTTCACCATGTATCCTGTACTATCACACCTGTTCCTCACTACCCTTGAGTCTCCAGTTCTATCTTTCTTCATTGTGCCTACATCCTTCTGTTTCTCTTTCTCTTCCATTTTCCTACTTGCTCCTTTTAGTGGTGCCTGGGGTCTCTGAGTGTTTAGGGTCATCTCAGGTGTGGTCTCAGAAAGGCTATGCCCCACTCGTACATTTTGGCACTGGGCAAGGGGTCATCCCAGTCATGGTCTGTCCTCTCTTGAGTCCCAGGCCTGCATGGTGCCAGACTTGTGGTCATCTCAGGTTAGATACATAACTGAGCCCATGGCACTGGTCTGGTGGTAGCCATCTTATTTTTGAGACAGGTTCTCTTGTTGACCCTAGTGCTCACCAGTTCAGGGAGACTGATTGTCTAGCAAGGTTCCAGGATCCTCACATTTTTCCTACCCATCACTGACAGTACAGGTACACGACACCCCCTGTTCTTTTATGTGAGTGGTGGGATTTTAGCAAATATTTGATCAACTATGCCTTCTCTGTAGCTCTTGTTACATAAATTCTTGAAATGTGTCTTAATTTAACATTATACTTTTATTTCTTCCAGATCTTATCCATATCTACAATCATATAAAAATAATCATTGTCATGACCTGAGATCAAGACAAATGAAAGTCCTGCTGATATGTAAAGTCAAAATATTAGGGAGAATTGGAGCATATGTTTCCAGCTAGACAACAGGCGGTAGTTGACAGAATACACAGGCAAAAAATTGTGGTTCGTGTGGGGTAAAAGCACTAAAGGGCTGGCTCAGCAGTTAAAAATGCATACTGCTCTTTCTGAGGAACCAATGAAGTTCAGTTCCAGAACTCACCTTAAGGAACTGAAAACAGATAACAGCCCATCACTTCAGTTTCAAGGAATCCTATGTACTCTTCTGACCTCCATGGGTACCCACAGTTGCAAGTACATATCTACCTCCCACATACACATAATTTGAAATGAAAATAAATCTAAGAGTAAAAAAGATTAAGTATGAGTGGGAAAAAAGTTAAAATTATACACATGCCAGCCAGTTCTTTTTATCCTGGTACTTACATGTAAGTAAGTTGGTAGGAACACAGAATTAGATGATGTTGAAATAGCGTTCCTGGGAGAATCATGGAGTAAATATCTAGTAAGTTTCTCATACATTTTCTTCAATCAATGCACAGCTTTGGTTTATATATATTTCTGTTCAAATAGATGCAGTTTTATATATAGCCTAGATTCATTAGTATTGAACTCATAACTATATATAGCTTATTTAAAATATCTATCTATCTATCTATCTATCTATCTATCTATCTATCTATCTATCTATCTATCTATCTATCATCTATAATCTATCATCTACCATCCATATTTCTATCTTTCATCTATCATCCATCTATCTACCATTTATACATCTATAATCAATATAGCAATCTATCATCATCTATCATCTATCATCTATCATCTATGTATCCATGTATCTATCTATGTATCTATCTATCCATCATTCATCTATCTACCATTTATCTATTATCTATCTATAATTAATCTATCAATCTATCATCTATCTATCTATCTATCTATCTATCTATCTATCTATCTATCTATCTATCATCTACCATCCATATATCTATCATTCATCTATCTACCATTTATATATCATCTATCTGTAATCAATATAGCAATATATCATCATCTATCATATATCTATCATCTATGTATCTATCTATCCATTCATCTATCCACCATTTATCTATCATCTATCTATAATTAATCTTTCAATCTATCACCTATTTCTATCTATCTATCTATCTATCTATCTATCTATCTATCTATCTATCCATCCATCCATCCATCCATCCATCCATCCATCCATCCACCCACCCACCCACCCACCCACCCACCCATCTATCCTCTGTAATGCATATCACAGCCTGTTTTATTTATGAACACTACTCAACACATCTACCTTAGCTTGGTGGCAATTTTAACGAGCAAACTAAGCTACATGAAAAGTACAGAAATACGGAAAATATATCACTAAATTGGTTGAGTATGAAAGCACAGGTGACTGTCTGTGGGTAAGACAGGAACAATGTTCCATGATCTAACTTAACCTCAGCTGGGGACATTCTCTTTGAGTCTCTCTCTTTCCCTCCCTCTCTCTCTCCCTCTCCCTCCCTCTCTCTCTCTCTCTCCCTCTCCTTCCCTTTCTCCCTCTTCCTCTCTCTCACTCTCTCTCTCCCTCCCTCTCTCTCTCCCTCTTTCTCTCCCCCTCCCTCCCTCTCTCCCTTCCTCCCTCCCTCCTTCTCCCTCTCCCTCCCTTCCTCTCCCTCCCTCTCTCCCTCTTCCTCTCCCTCTCTCTCCCTCCCTCTCCCTCCCTCCCTCTCCCTCTTCCTCCCCCTCCTCTCTCATACTCTTCAATGCAGGTCCACACACTGTTAAAATGCTACAAGAATTGAGTGTAAAAATGAATTTTATTGAGTAGGCAAACTAACAAAGACAGAATCTAGGAACAATAAAAGAGTGACTGTAATCTTTGTTTTTAGCCATGTTTACTTTATCTTCATCTATCATGCCACTTTTCTTCTCCTTATAGCATCTTGACTAATTACAGTTTTGGTCATGTGATCAGCTTCTTGCTAATGGATGGACTGAGCAGCAGCGTACATTGTTCCCTCACTCTGCTACAAAATCCTCCCACCAGTGAGGCTCTGTGCTCTTTCCCTTATGTTGCCCTGGATGGAGACAACCCCTGGACAGTCATCACAGGCAGATGCAAGAATTTGCTCAAAAGGAGGAGAACAATATCCTTTTCTTTGAAGTCACTGAGATTTATTTGTAGCTAGCAGCCATAGCTACCTTAAGTACACTAACCAGATGCCATTTTAATCAGTACAAGGAGGCTTTGTGTAGGTTTCTACCTTTTAATTTATCAGAAGATGTACTTTGATTGCTCTGCAGGGTCTGAAGATATCATTTTATTAAGACTAGAGTCATAAGAAGGCTGTTATTAACTACAGCTTATCCCATGCAGATTCATGATGGTATCAATCCCCCTTTAATTACACTCACAAACTTAAGTTTATTATATATAGATTATTTATTCACTTACCAATATTCATTGAATGGTTAGGAGACACATTATTATTTCTATACCTGCTTTGACTGACCTATATATAGTCTGGCCTGAAAGTGGCAGAATCCACAGGGAATCCAAGCTGAGTTCAACAGGGCAAGTGGCACTGAATGCACATAAACTCAGGAAGTGAGAGAGCCAGTTACAAGTCCCCCCCCCCCCCACTTCCTTAACATTTCTGGAATGTTCTTTGCCTCTGGCTCTGTATTCTGCTTTCACTAATCTCCTCTCCCCTTTTTAGTTTTCTCTTCATAGAAAGTGAAATTTAAGAATGTGTTTGAAACTAGCATATAAAACTGCTCAAAGAATGTTTTCCCCTCTTCGCTTTGAGGGGGAAAATTAACGTTATCCTGCAGGCTCTCTCCTGGACATGCTCTGTGTTCCTAAGTTACTCAACCTTTGGTTGAACTGAGATCCTGTCTCCTGACTGGATTTTCAACTCTTTTGGGGGCGGTTTTGTTTTTTTAAACAATGGAGATCTACTGAGAAATTTTGTTTAGAGACATCATTAGACAGTATGAAGGACAAATGGCAATGTCTTTTTGTTCTACACAAGAAGTTTGGATAGTATATTAAACATGGCAATAGGCCCCAAACACAAGTGTGCACAGAGGTATACCAAAGCACAGAAGAAAGACCAAGAAGGCCTGTGAAGGTGGGAACAGTGGAATTAGAGCAGATAAGGCTTCACCGTAGAAAATATTTGAGTTGTTCCCTGGGGTCTCTGGGATTGTGGTATGGAGAACGATTCTGGTAGGGACTATACTTTGGCACATAGACAGAAATGGATGGGTAGGATGTCTTTGAAGGTAGTAGGAAGAATGGACAAGGAAAATCAGAGCTAAAATGAATAAAGTAGAAATGAGAAAACTGGAGAAGCCTTTATAAAACTTGCAAGATGCATTTTATCTGAGGACAAGGGGAGGGAGGATTGGAGAAGGGTTCATGTGGGGGGGGTCTGGGAGGAGGAGGTGGCTGCAATCGGGATATAAAATAAATAAAGAAATAAATTAATGAAAAATGTGTTTCATCATCCCTCACTGTTTTGTAAGGAGAGTAAAATCAGCAACTGTGGTGGGGGTCTTCATTCTTCCCCTAAATAGTGAGGAGTGGGGGTATGCACGCTCAGTATATCTGCTCTATTATCAGATAGAGAATGGGCTGTAAGTACAACAAACAGTTACTGGGGAGAATCTGGGTCTTCCTATTGGAGGGGTTAATAAAAAGTTCCCAAATGACTATACAACTTAAGTCAAACTTGGAAAGAGAATGCAAAAGTGTGTGTGTGGGGGGATTTATTGAGCTGTTTGCTTAGTGGTGAAGGCCATCTCTCTCTCTCTCTGTCTCTCTGTCTCTGTCTCTCTGTCTCTGTCTCTCTCTCTCTCTGTCTCTCTCTCTCTCTCTCTCTCTCTCTCCTTCATGCAATCTCTGGATTGCTCTCAGGCTTTGATGTGATGGGGTGACTTACTGAAGAAATCAAAGGTCATTCTAAGTGCACCTGGGTTTCACGGATTGGTTGTAGATAAAAACAAAAGCCATCTGTGTGGAAATCACATGCTCAGGTTAAATTTTATGTTAAATCCTTGGGCAACCAGGACGATAGCTTTTCTGTGTGGTTAGATAATAGCACATTGCAGTTTTTGGACTAATAATCCTAGGCTGAAACACATTAAATGAAGTGCTGGGGTGACAAAGATCATAAAGTGCACATCAATATTCATGCTTTCTCTATCCTCTTAGCTAACACTGCACCCTCTAGGATTCCTGATGGAGCAGATCAGCACAACATCGAATTCAAACTAATTAAAGGTGGGTAGAGGTGCTGGACACTACTTCCACTTCTAGTTTAATAAACATTTCTTTCAATCTTTTCCGCACTCTCATTCTTTTGTAGACATCTGGATGAAGGTGGTAACAGGACTCATTTGTGGCCACGAGCCTCTGTTGAAAGCTAAATATGAAATGCAGAAAAGTGTCCTTCCGTTTGGGACTTGGACTAATCATCATTCACCTACTATTATTTCCTTTTTAAATATTTATTTTAATTTTTCCCCCGGGTGTGTGTTCATTTGTGTGTGTGAGTGTGTGTGTGTGTGTGTGTGTGTATGTGTATGCATGCACATTACATGTACACATGTTCTTGCAAAGGGCAGAAGAGAGTGTAGAATACTTTCAAGTTGAAGGTATAGGCATTTGTGAACCATCTAATGTGGGTACTAGGAACCAAACTCAGAATTCTAGAAGGGGACAACAGCATGTACTCTCAGCTGCTGAACCACATTGCCTGTTCTGTTTACCTATTTATAATGGTACCGTAACATGAACAAGAAATACACTATACATTTTGGATTGACTTATAATCAGATTGTCATAACTACTACATGTGATGCGAAATGAGTTTGAAACAATCCAGAAAGGTGAGATCAAAATCTGAACCAAGGAGTAACAGTGGAAACAGAATGAAAGATTAATTATGTATTATTGTAATTAAGTTCAGACGTAAAGAATTTGTGCCTTAATCTGTGCCACCATCTTTCAGCCATAGTTAATGGTTCATTTTGATGCAACTCATTTTGGGGACCCATGACTGAAGTTGTAGAATGGACTCAATGCTTTTTGGCATAGCATGTTGCCATCAATTGAACATGCTTTCTATTTCTATCTTCCACTTATAAATTGAATGTCCTTTCCTACTCACTCAAACATTTATCACACACTGACCATAATAAGTTCCAATAAAGTATGTAAGTTCAAACTGACAAAGATTTTCCTCCAAGCTTATTTGATGAACACAAGGCAGTCATACCTGTGTACTTCATGAAGTCTTTCTTTTTTGGAGTCTGTCAGTTGCCTCCACAGGAAGCACTGGCTGCATAGGAAGCCACATTTCCATAAAGATTAGAGATAGAGCAATACATTTGGGATGGTAAGTGTTTCTACTGTATTACAATTTAGAAGCCTGATTACAGACTCTAGCTAAGGAAGATTGAGTTCATTAATTTTTTTCCTATTTAAATTCTGTGTCAGTTTCCAACCAAATGTCTTTGTGTTATTAAAGCATCTACAGCCACTTTCCTGTCATTTGCGTTTTTGTTTGGAAATTCAGATACTTTCAAAAAAAAGACCCAAAATTTAACAAACAAATAAGAACATGTTAATTATGAAATCTGTGGAAAGCCCACAAGGTGCTTTGGTCATAGGGTTTATCACACTAATAAAAAGTAAAGCATAACACTTGTAAGAATTTGAGACTGGGGGGGGTAATCTTCCAAAATTACCTGAAAACATAGCAACATCTACCAAAAAGACTTGTCATATCTACATTTCTTCTTTCCACTCCCAAATGGCAGATAGCTTCCTTTTCTAACTAAAAGAGAGGAAACACTCTCAAATACACATGAACTAGAATCATAACTTAAATACAGTGATTAGCTAAAACCTGTGATAATAATTTTATTTGAAATTTTATTCCTGTTATACACACACATTAAGTTTTTTTTAATTAAGTAGATTTCTTGCTATAGTCATTAAAATTGATGATGCATTATGTTATAGTGCAGGATGCTGCTTTCCTGTTTGGTACACAGCTTAGCATAAGGGAAAATATGTCAAAAGTGATCTTTCCCATGCTGCAATCTATTGTGGAACATGGCTGCCCTCCAAATTATTTAAGGGAAACAATCTTAATGAACTAACACTGGAGGAGAGCTGTTTCCATGGCAACCCAGCTATCAGAAAACACAAAGTCGATACTCATTCTCTTGCTAGTTTATGCCATTCTATTTTTAACTTCTTGGAACTGGCAGTTGGGATCAACAGGAACTCGTTTTCCATGTGAGTATTTACTTTTCAAAACAACAAGAAATAAATCATGGTTCAGTTATCATTTCTTGAAAACATGATCATTAATCCCCTAGAAGAAAAGAGGAAAGAGGAGAGGAGAGGGTGTTTATGACAAACTAGGGGCAAGAGGGTGATGAAGACAAAAGAAGATACAGCTTGACTCTAAATTGTGCTTATCCCCAGGGAAGGAGAATGTTGGGGGTTGTGAGGTGGGGGTGGATGGCAGAGCACCCTCTTAGAGATAAAGGGGATGGGGGATGAGGTAAAGAACTCAGGGAGGGGAGGACTGAGAAGGGAGAATCAATGTTTAGAATGTAATAAATAAAATAATTTAATAATAAAATAGGGCCTGGGGAGCAATGAAGAACAAGTTTAATCCTTTATTTTTTAATTAGATATTTTCTTTATTTACATTTCAAATGTTAATCCCTTTTCTCATTTCCCCTCTGAAAACCCTCTATCCCCTTCCCCCTCTCCCTGCTCACTAACCCACCCACTCCTGGCATTCCCCTCCACTAGAGCAATGAGCCTTCACAGGTCCAAGTGCCTCTCCTCTCATTGATGTTCAACAAGGCCAATCTCTGCTACACATGTGGCTGGAGCTATGCGTCCCTCCATGTGTACTCTTGGGTTGGTGATTAAGTCCCTGGGCCTATTTGCAGTAGGGTAGAATGTTGCCAGGCAGATGAAGATCATGTGGGATTAAAGGGATGAGTTAAAGCTGAAAAAGCCAATGCAGATGGAAAAGGGATCTGTAGGGATCTGGAGTCGTGGGTTGATAAAAGAAGCAGAGAAGTTTGTATGGGGAGCTCCACACTCAGTTACTACTCTATTGAGTATGAACAAGTCCAGAGACCAGACTCTGTGATTTTTTGGTTGGTTCCTATGAATATCTATATAGGGTTTCATGCTATCTTTCTTATAAGAGTAATATGAGAAATGACATAAGAATTATAGCAACCTTTTATTTTTGAAATTTAGTGTGTGTATGTGTGGTGTGTTCACGTGAATATGTGGAGACCAGAGGAGAACTTATGGGAAAGGTTCTCTCCTTCTAGTACGTGGGTTCTGGGAACCGAACTCAGCTCATCAGGCTTGGCTGCAAGCACCTGTGCGCATCGAACCATCTTGCTGGCCTGCCATCAACTGTTTTAAAATCTGACTCACGTGATTTACAGGTTTTGTATGAGTCTACTGTAATTAAATACATGATGAATTACTTTTCTTGTCTCTCAGAAGATGCTTGCCTTGGAGGCATATTTTTTATTTATAACAACTAGCTAAAATGGTCCATAAGGTTATCCAAATACAAAATGCAACTATACCACCAGGAAGTTATATACTATGTCAGATATCTCCTTCAGGGTTGCTTGTAAACCCTGACTATACTGCAATTAAGAATCTTCTGATAACCAATTAAAGGGATTCCTAGGACCAAATGGCTATCCTCAAAACTGGCTTCTAAACTATTCATTAATTCCCTAACCACTACATAAGAAACATAGGCAGGTCCAACCATACAATTAAACTTGGAGCAAAACACAATAATTAAAATTTCAAAGTCAGCATTAAGCCAGGTTTCCATTGTTGGGTAAACTGTGCTTTTTCCCATTTCCCTTTCTGCTTACTTGAGAAGTAAGCACTGAATTCTGAGTGAGTGATGACTGAAACCACAGAGAAAGGCAAAGAAAGAATATGGAGGCCCCTGTCATCTGTTAGACTTAGCTGCTTAAGAGCAGCCTTTCTGTACAAGAGATACCTCCGTGGAAGCTGTGTTCCTAAAACCAGCCATGGAACTCACTGTAGGCTGTCCCCTCACCAACTGCTTGCTTCCCTCTGTAGAACTTAAGTTAAGTCAGAATCAGGCCAACATTCTTGGTTTCTGCATTGACTTCCTTTCATGATGGACTATAAGCCATAGATGAAATATACCCATCCCTCTCCAAATTGGTTTTGGTACTATCTTCTCAAATTAGAAGAAGTCATTCCACAGCAGGCTATACTATAGAATAAAATTGGCCAGAGGAAAAACTTGAACTTGAAGATAATCATTTCAAATTCTTCCAAGCATCAAACAAAATGTTACATAATATACATAGGCAATGACAGGAAACATAAATAATTTTGGTTCAGGAATATAAATATGCATGCCAAAGATCTTTTGCTTGGTTAGGATGCCTACTTTCATCACTATCTACCTTTGCTTAACTTTAACTGCAATACTAAATGTCAGGTGTAGCTATTACATAAGATGTAAAGGTGGAGATAAATTTAAAAAAAAAAAAAACAGACCTGGAATGTTGCTATATTTTTCCAACCCATTACCTGGTAAAAGAAATCTCAACTCAATCAGTAACAATGCAAGCTATAAGCCTAGATTGGGCAGATCTCCCACTACACTACTCTATTCCCATCTATATTTATCCCTTATAACTTGCAGTTTCTCCAGGCCAGCTTCTCTCCAGCCTCTCTGAGGATCCCCCGTAGCTCCTCCCCTTTCCCCTCGATCCTCCTCCCAGAAGTGGAATTAGCATCAAAATACAAGCCCAGGGCTATCCACAGCACTGGAATATTATGGATAATAAATCCCTTCAATTGTAGATGTCTTCCTTAATGATTTTATCAACTATTTCACATAGCTCTCTTGCCTGTTCCTTCAAATATTGATCAGATCTTGGGTGTAAGCCTTCCCAGTAGTGTGGGGATCATAAAACATTTGGTTCCACATGCATAAAATACACTAAATTTTCCACAATGCTGAAATTTCCAGAAAATCAAAGCCACACCTGAGATAAAGATTGTACAAAGATTCTGATTTGCTGACTGAGAATGTTATGGTTGTGTCGAGTTGGTGTTCTAAAACCTATGACTAAATTTTTCTTGGGCTACTTTTAGTAGCTTCATACTGCCCACTTTTGTGTCCTACATAACATCATTACATTTACAATTGGAACCTATTAGAATGTTTTAACATAGCTTTCACCAGCTCCAGTGGGAAGCATGTCAACTAGTAACATCTATAACCTGCAACAGAGCTTTCCCCACTTTTTGGTAACCTACTAATGTGTGTTCCCTACTAATGGTGTTCCCACCAATGTATTTGAAAAATGTCTTCACACAGCTTACATTGTTCTATAACTATTAAAAAAATCATGAAGGCACTTGTCTTAGTCAGGGTTTCTATTCCTGCACAAAACATCATGAACAAGAAGCAAGTTGGGGAGGAAAGGGCTTATTCAGCTTATACTTCCACATTGCTGTTGATCACCAAAGAAAGTCAGGACTGGAACTCACATAGGGTAGGAAGCAGGAGCTGATGTAGAGGTCATGGAGGGATGTTACTTACTGACTTGCTTCCCCTGGCTTCATCAGCTTGCTTTCTTATAGGATCTAAGATTACCAGCCCAGGGATGGTACCACTCACAATGGGCCCTCCTCTTGATCACTAATTGAGAAAATGCCCCACAGCTGGATCTCATGGAGGCATTTCCTCAACTGAATCTTCTTTCTCTGTGATAACTCCAGCCTGTGTCAAGTCGACACACAAAACCAGACAGTAAAGCACTTATACTTTAAAATATTTTATTTAGGGACAAACTTCATCCACATTGCTGAGACAGGACTACATATGGCTCACAATAAACAATCCCTTATTCCCTTTGATGGGAGAGATCTATTTGAATTAACAACTCACATACATTTTTGTGATATCATTTAAGAGCTGCTGCTTTAGCAACATTTAAATACTCAATACATAATTACTTACCGAAGTAATCAAGCTAAAAGTTCATCAAGCTGAGCTTTTATAGCACAGTCAATTATAACTCTCAGGCCACCCTTTCAGTCCTCCATACTCTTACATTTAAAATTTTAAATTAGTTGTAACAGATGAAGAGGCTCCCATCAAAACACGGAAATACTAATGGAATACAAAAGGATTCTAGTTAAATTGGGTTAAATGCAATAATACTTACTCTAAACATTGTCCAAGTTTTATTTCTGTTGCTGTGATAAAACATCATGACAAAAAGTCCTGGAGGATGGATTTATTTGACTCAGCTCCAGGTCATAGACCATTATTGCAGGGTAGCAAAGGCAAGAACACTTGCATCATGTCCTCAGCCTAGAGCAGGGGAATGAACAAAGAATATTTCTCTGCTTGCTGGCTGCTTCTTGGCCTCCTTTCTCTCCTCTTATACAGTCACAAGCAATAGGACTATGTGCTCTGATGATCTAACAAGAAAGGCTCCACCAAGTTGGCGACTTGGTAACTTAGGAAGGAATTACATAAATCCTCTGCTATTTTTCCTGAAATTATGCAGTCTGGATTTAAAAAAAATTAAGCCGTTTAAGTTATATTTATTTGTTTGTGTGTAAAGTGTGCACATTGGAGGATAGCATGTGGGACCAAAGGCCAAACTCAGGTGGCTAGGCTTGGGACAACTGCCTTAAAAGACAGTTTGATGTACTTGGGTAGATGTCAAGGAAGCTGAAAGAAAGAAACAGATTCAGGGAGCAAAGTGCTAGATGGGTGAGCATTGTCTTTGCTTTCTCATTGCTCTGAGAAGTGACGGACATAAACTAGTGGAGGGACAGAATTTATTTAGGTTTATAGTTTCAGAGCTTTCAGCTAATCAACTTCTAGGACGTTGAGGGCTGAGCAGCTTGTATCACAGTGGCCAGGAAGAATAGAGGGAAGGGGAAAGAGGAACAAAGTGAGACAGAGACAAAGACACCTGAGCATGGCACAGCATCCAAAGACATGCCCCAGTGACTTATTCCTTCAGTGGGTTCCACATCCTGAACTTCCTAGGACCACCCCAAATATCATCATCCAGAGTGGGGCTAAGCCTTCAACTCATGAACTTGGCTAAAATTCATTCTCAGGCCACCACAGGCATCATCACAGTAGATGGAGTGGGAGACACTTATAGGGATGCACAGGATGATAAACATCAAGATTGGCCCACTCTGAGACTTGTAATAATTTGTTGGGGACTGGAACATCTTAAGTAATTAGTAGAGAGCTAGAAAGAATCTATAGGAAAAGATATATGATTTTTAAAATTTATTTTGTTTTATGTGCATTGGTGTTTTGGCTGCATGCAAATCTGTGTGAGGGTGTCTGACAGTTGTAAGCTGCTATATGGGTTCTGGGAATTGAACGTGGATCCTCTGGAAGAGTTGCCAGTGCTCAAAACCACTGAGCCATCTCTTCAGTCCAGTATTTAAGATTTAAAATGGTGCTTGTAGATTATTGGTTCTAACATCTTCCTGCTCATCCAGTTGGGGTTCTTCATATTAACTTTGATCACATCTCCAACTTCATCTTGAGTTTGGTCATGTAATCCTATAATCAATAAAATGTGAAGGATAAATCATATTGTCAGCCCAGTTTTAAGAGACTTTGGATGTTTATACATGTGTACTCACACCTTGGCCATGGCTATAAGAGCTAACCTTGGCTATCTCTTGGTCTCAGAGATGTGAAAGACAAGTGGAACTGAGAATGACCTAGAAGAAACCCAAGGCGACCTACTGATATGTGATAAATAATAAATGATTGTTATTTTAATTCTCTGAATTTGGAGATGAGTATGAAGAAATTAGCTGTGGTTCTATTAGGTTGAAGGTAAGAGATTCTGGGGCCTCAGATTTTTGTCTACTTGAAAAATTCCATGACTAGATGCATGTGATTAACAAGTTATTCTGTGCTAGATTCCATGATCTAGGTCTATAACTCTCAGCTAGTATGAAGCAAGGAAATTCCATCTTCCAGGCCAACCTTCACTACAGAGCAAGCTCAATACCAAACTGGCAACTTAGAGAGACTGTTTCAAGAATGAAGAAAGGCTTGAGGATAGAGCTCTGTGGTAGAACACTTGCTCAAACATGCTGAAGACCCTATGCTCAACTCCTTCCACCACACAAACTACAAAAGGTTCTTCATACATGTGAAAAAAGATGAAATGATCCCATCTTAGAAAGAGCGCATGCGGTAGAGGGGGAGAGAGGAGAGTGATACCAGAAGGTATGCTTTTTTTTTCTCTAAAGTTTGGTATGTATTTCTAGTTACCTGACCTATGACTTTCCTTTAAATATACTTTTTAAAATCTTTTGAGATTGGGATCTAATTACAACATTTCTCCCTTCCAGACCGTCCTTGCTGTCCTTCAAATTCATGACCTCTTTGTTCAACAACTGTTATCGCAGGCATATATGTGCGTGGATATACATTCCTAAGTATAACATGCTGAGTCCATAACGTTACTTGTGTGTCTGCTCTCAGGGATGACTGTTTGGTACTGGACAGTCAATGGATGTGCTTCGCTCTAGGGAAGACGGGTCTCTCGCTCCCAGCTTTCCTCAGATGCCTGTAGTTCTTTGTGTAGGGTTGACGTCTCTTGTTTTCCACTATCCAGTTTGGCATGTTCATTGGTCAATGAATTTACCTTTTCAATGTATTACTGAGAATAATTAATTTATAGTTTGTTGCATATAAAGTGTGTAGTCATGACTTTCGACAACTGTGTACACGGATGAAGAGCCATTGTCTCCATTAAGACAGAGAACGCTCTCACTGTCACCTCACTGTCACTGTCACCTGATGCTTCTTTGTGCCCCTTTACAATCACTTCTCCTTTCATTCCCTAATCTGCATCAGTGAGGAATAACTGATATGATTTGGTTACCCTAAGCTGGCTTGCTTATAGAACTGTACTTAAGTGAAGCCATACTTGGCTTCTTTTTGTGTTTTTCAATGGCATTTTTGAAGTTGTCTGCATTTCTCTGTAGTTCCATAATATGAACATTTCACGATTTGTATACACTTACCCATCTATGGATGTAGATATTTGTTCCAGGTTTGGTAACTGCAGATACAACTGCTATAAACATTTATGTACAAGTATTTGCATGATGACATACTTAGTGTATAAACAAAAGAAATAAAAGCAGGTTTACGAGTAAATATTTGTATACAAATTTTCTTCCTGTACTTTTTAAGGTGGAAAGAATCCAAATGTGAATGGATAAAGTATAGGTTGTACACACAATGGAATATTTCTTCTCCATAAATAGGAATGAATATTGCAACATCTTATAACAGATAAACTTCTAAAGTATTATACTTAAGGGAATAAGCCATACATAGAAAGGTGGGGTTTGAGCTTGCGCAAATCTTGTGAGTTCGTATGTGCAGCTGCCTGCTATGTTCAGAAGAGACTATTTCCTTGTAGCCAGCCACCTCTTCTGATTTGCAATCTTTCTTCCTTGTATTCTGCAATAAGGAGAGGTGGGTACAAATATATATGTCCCTTAGTGCAGAGCATCCCAGGCTTTATACTCTATACTTTGACCACATCGTGACTCTCTGTGTTAACTGTCATCTACTTCAAACATATACATCTCTGATGATGGATGAGGGATGCATTAATCAATAGATAGAACAATAAGTCACCGTGAGTCAGTTTAATATTCGTCCATTCATCACAATAACAGTAATAGGGTCTCCACTAGGACCTATGACCTGTTTAGCCATAGGGTCTTCGTCCAGTAATAGTGCCATATAAGATTTTTTCCTCATGAAGTGGAGCTCAAGTCTGATTCCACAGTTTGTATTTTGACAAAGGAAACAAGCAATGGGAGTTGGAATTGAATCTAGAGCCAGTGAAGATTTCTGACACACTGAACACGTTTTTGTTTCTCCCAAATCCATCAGTTGAAACCTTACCATTATGGAAGTGGTAAGTGATTGGGCAGAGGCATAGTGAATGGGATATGTGCTCTTATAAAAGAGGTCTCAAAAATCAGTCTTGCCTCGCCCTCCAAGGGAATATGTGTAGCTAGAAGGCATTGTCAACTTGAATGTGGGCTCTTGCCAGACACTGAAGCTGCCAACATCTTGATTTTGAACTTCTCTGCTGCCAGAGCTGTGAGAAATGAATTTATATTTTTTAAATTTATTTTAATTTTATTGGTATATTTACTTTTTTTTTCATTTTCTAAGTTTTTTTTTTTACATTCAAAATCGTTTCCCCTTTCCCGTTTCCTCCCTCCCCGAAAGTCCCATAAGCCCCCTTCCCTCCCTCTGTTCCCCATTCAACCCCCTCTTGCTTCTCTGTCCTGGCATTCCCCTACATCCAGTATTTCCAGGACCAGGGGTCTCTCCTTCCATCTTCTTGGAAATCTATTGATATGCGTGTTGTGTCTAGGGTATTCCGAGATTCTGGGTTAATATCCCCTTATCAGTGACTGGATACAATGTGTGTTCTTTTGTGATTGGGTTACCTCACTAACCACTCTGGAAAGCAGTCTGGCGGTTCCTCAGAAAACTGGGCATGACACTCCCGGAGAAATGAATTTATAAGCCACATAGTTTGTGGTGTTGGCTATAGTTTTCCCCAAAGGACAGCGTACGGAGTAAACAAAATGAATTAATAAGAAGGAGAAGAGAGGCCGGGCAGTGGTGGCGCACGCACGCCTTTAATCCCAGCACTTGGGAGGCAGAGTCAGGTGGATTTCTGAGTTCGAGGCTAGCCTGGTCTACAGAGTGAGTTCCAGAACAGTCAGGGCTATACAGAGAAACCCTGTCTCAAAAAACTAACAAAAAAAAAAAAAAGAAGAGGAAAGAAGTTGAGGAAGGAAGAAAGGAAAATAGGAAGGAGGGAAGGAGCTAAGGAGGGAGGGGGAAGGGAGAGGAGGGACTGACTAGCAGGCATAAGCCATTGCATTATTTCTTGTGTCTGAATGTTGTTTATCAACATTCGTATCAAATCCTATACAAATTTTGATTATTTTAAAGGTTTTCTTTTAAGCCTTTTGAAGCATAACAGAGTGAGAGTGCCATATAAGGAGCTGTGAAGCGCTCCAGCGGTCTCGGAGCAGGATGCCGCAACGCCCCAGAACATGAGTCTGGCTCTCAACCCCGAACCTGCAGATACTCATCAACAGTCGTGGTTGGAAGGATGAGAAAAACACGCCTCCCTTACTCCTTACTTTCCTTGTCAGCTCTGACCAACATGTGGCTTCTCTAATTATTAAATAGATGGAACAGTTGGGCAAGCTTATCCAGGGAAGTGTGGGCTCTTCCTACACAGGGCTGGGGTTGTCTGAAACCATCATCTCCTGGCACTTTAGCACAAAGGGCAGTATTCATTTCTAGTCTCCAGCAACACATTCACAAGTTGGCCCCATAAT
The DNA here is from genome assembly GCA_036184795.1 of Tokudaia tokunoshimensis. Classification (NCBI taxonomy): domain Eukaryota; kingdom Metazoa; phylum Chordata; class Mammalia; order Rodentia; family Muridae; genus Tokudaia; species Tokudaia tokunoshimensis. The sequence continues at coordinate 56,120,484 of BTHU01000009.1, read as the reverse complement.
TAACTAAATAGGCCCCTTCATTTAGGAGTGCCCAAGTCCTGGAGTCCGTCCTGTCAGACTCATCTCTTCTAGCCTATTTACTGGGGGAGAAGAACTGTTTACAAAGGCAAACTTATCTTTGATGTGAATCAACACGTTAACATGTGTTTCAAATTAGCATTAACAGTCCACATTCTAGCCTCCCATCTGTCACCACTCTCCAGGTCTATACGGTTTCATTTGTATCCCTTTTGGACACTCTACAACCTGCTCCCCTGGAATATATAGCTGCTAAGGAAATATTCTCCCTGGCTTCCAGATCCTCAAGCCAAGAGACATGGTGAGTTAACCCCAGGGCTCTGCAGGAAAATATCTTAAGAATAAAGTACAGTGAGATGGTGAGGATTTGCCTGTGCAGAATGCCTCCTTCCCCTGAGGGCTTTGCTATGGTGGGGAGAATGATCTACCAGTCACAGAGGTCTTCTATTTAACCCTCATACAAATGCTGTAAACCAAGGGAGAAGCCATACTAAAGGTAGGAAGCATTACAAATCCAACTCTCTCTGTGAATTAGTATAATAGGCTACTTACAGGTAGAGAATTAAGAGAATATGCTATGGAGGATTATAAAAGTCATTACTATTATATTTGTGGCAATTTCTTATTTATTTGTTTATTTACACTCCAGATTTTATACCTACCCACCCCCGTCCACCTTCCAACTGTTCCACATCCCATACCTCCTCCCCACGCCCATGTCTCCACGTGGATATCCCCACCCCACACCCCACCTGATTTCTAAACTCCCTGGGGCCTCCAATGTCTTCAGTGTTAGGTACATCATCTCTGAATGAGTACAGATCTGGCAGTTCTCTGCTGTATGTATGTTGGGGGCCTCAGCTGGGTATGCTACCTGGTTGGTGGTCCAGTGTTTGAGAGACCTCTGGGATCCAGATTAACTGAGACTGCTGGTCCTTCTATAGGGTTGCCCATCTCCTCAGCTTCTTCCAGTCTTTCACTAATTCAACTACAGGGGTCAGCAGCTTCTCTTCATTGACCGAGTACAAATATCTGCATCTGACTATTTCAGCTGCTTGTTAGGTCTTCCAGAGAGCAGTCATGCTAGGCCCCTTTTTGTGTGTGTTCCATAGCCTCAGTAATAGTGTCAGGCCTTGGGACCTCCCCTTGAGCTGGATCCCATTTTGGGCCTGTCACTGGACCTTCTTTTTCTCAGGCTCCTCTCCATTTCCATCCCTGTAGTTCTTTCAGACAGGAACAATTATGGGTCAGAGTTGTGACTGTGTGTTGGTTCCCCTCTCCCTCATTTGATGCCCTATCTTCTTGCTGGAGGTGGGCTCTATAAGTTCCCTCTCCCTACTGTTGGGCATTTCATCTAAGGTCCCTCCCTTTGAGTCCCAAATGTCTCACCTCCAGGTCTCTGGTGCGTTCTGAAGGGTCTCCACAACCTCCTATCTCCCAAGGTTGCCTGTTTCTGTTCTTACTTTTGGCCCTCAGGGCTTCAGTCTTATTCTCTCACTCAAAACCAGATCAAGTTCCCCTGTAACCTCCACTCTCCCCCCTGTCCACTTTCCCTCCTAGGTCCCTCCCTCCCTCCCTCCCAACTTGTGATGCCTTTCTTCTTCCTCCCAGGTGGAACTGAACATCCTCACTTGGACACTTCAGTTTGTTAACCTTTTTGAGTTCTGTGGACTGTATCTTGGGTATTCTGTACTTTTTTTTTTTTTGCTAATATCTCACTAATTAGTGAGAACATGCATGTCCTTTTGGGTCTGAGTTACCTCACTCAGGATATTTTCTAGTTCCATCCATTTGCCTGCAAAATTCAGGATGTCCTCACTTGTTCTTAATGGCTGAGTAGTATTCAATTGTGTAAATGAACCACATTTTCTGTATCCATTCCTCTGTCGTGGGACATCTGGTTTGTTTCCAGCTTCTGACTATCACAAATAAGGCAGCTATGAACATAGTGGAACTCATGCCCCTGTGGCATGGTGGGGCATCTTTTGAGTATATTCCCAGGAGTGGTATTGCTGGGTCTTCAGGTAGATCTATTTCCAATTTTCTGAGGAACCTCAGATTGACTTCCAGTCCCACCAGCAATGGAGGAGTGTTCCCCTTTCTCCACATCCTCTCCAATGTGTGTTGTCACCTGAGTTTTTGATCTTACCCATTTTGATTGGTGTAAGATAGAATCTCAGAGTCATTTTGATTTGCATTTCTCTGATCACTAAGGACTTTGAACATTTCTTTAGGTGCTTCTCAGCCATTCTAGATTCCTCAGTTGTGAAATCTCGGTTTAGTTCCATACCCCATTTTTTGCTTGGGTTGTTTGGTTTTTTTGGTGATTAGCTTTATGTGTTCTTTATATATTTTGGATATTAGTCCTCTATAGGATGTGGGGTTAGTGAAGATTTTTTCCCAAAGATTTTTTTGTCTTATTGACTGTGTCCTTTGCCTACAGAAGCTTTCCAGTTTCATGAGGTCCCATTTATCAATTCTTGATCTTAGAGCAAGAGCCATTGGAGTTCTCTTTAGGAAATTTCCCCCTGTAACAATGAGTTCAAGACTCTCTCCCACTTTCTCTTTTATTATATTCAGTGTATCTGGTTTTATGTTGAGGTCCTTGACACTTAGGCTTGAGCTTTGTACAAGGTGACTAATGTGAGTCTATTTTCATATTTTTATATACAGACAACCAGTTAGACTAGCACCATTTATTGAAGATGCTTTCTTATTTCCATTGTGTATTTTTGATGTCTTTGTCAAAGTTCTAGTGTCTGTAAATGTGTGGTTTTACTTCTGGGCCTTCAATTCTATTCTATTGACCAACATGTCTGTCTCTATACCAATACCATGCAGTTTTTAATCACTATTGCTCTGTAGTAAAGCTTGGAGTCAGGGATGGTGATTTCTCCAGCTGTTATTCTATTGTTAAGAATTATTTCCAATATTCTGGATTTTTTGCCTTTCCAGATGAATTTGAGACTTGCTCTTTCCATGTCTTTGAAGAATTGTGTTGGGATTTTGATGGGGATTGCATTGAATCTCTAAATTGCCTTTGGTAGGATGGCCTTTATTTACTATGTTAATTCTGCCAATCCATGAGCATGGGAGATCTCTCCATTTTCTGAGATCTTCTTCGATTTCTTTCTTGAGAGACTTGAAGTTCTTGTCATACAGGTCTTTCACCTGTTTGGTATGAACTTTCAGGTGTAGGTAGCAGGAATAACTACTCCTCATTAACATGTCCAACTGTAGAGGAAGGGGGAGGGGGAACTAGAGTAGCGTGTGCTTGAGACCTTTTCAAAATAGTAGAGGAGGAGGTTAGAATGGCATTGGGACAAAGGAGATGACCATAGTGAAGGCTTGGGCTTTCAACTTGATGAGATGGGACAATGCTAATGAATTTTTACTAGAAGAGTCACATGATCTTACTCTGGCTCACCAGGCCTATCGTGTTTATTCTTAAGAATAGTCTTTCTGAGGAAACTAGGGAAGAACCTTGAACATATGGGCACAGGGGAGAATTTCCTGAACAGAACACCCATAGCTCATGCTCTAAGATCAAGAATTGACAAATGGGACCTCATTAAATTACAAAGTTTTTGCAAGGCAAAAGACACTGTCAAAAAGACAAAGCGGCAACCAACTAACTGGGAAATGATCTTTACCAACCCTACATCCGACAGAGGGATAATATCCAATATATACAAAGAACTCAAGAAGTTAAACTCCAGAGAGGCAAGTAACCCTAGTAAAAAATGGGGTACAGAGCTAAACAAAGAGTTCTCACCTGAAGAATATCTAATGGCTGAGAAGCACCTAAAGAGATGTTCATCATCCTTAGTCATTAGGGAAATGCAAATCAAAACAACCCTGAGATTCCATCTCACACCAGTCAGAATGGCTAAGATCAAAAACACAGGAGACAGCAGTTGTTGGTGAGGATGTGGAGAAAGAGGAACACTCCTCCACTGCTGGTGGAATTGCAAGCTGGTACAACCACTCTGGAAAGCAGTCTGGCAGTTCCTCAGAAAACTGGGCATGACACTCCCGGAGGATCCGGCTATACCACTCCTGGGCATATACCCAGAGGCTTTACCTGCATGCATAAGGACACATGCTCCACTATGTTCATAGCAGCCTTATTTATAATAGCCAGAAGCTGGAAAGAACCCAGATATCCCTCAACGGAGGAATGGATTCAGAAGATGTGGTATATTTACACAATGGAATACTACTCTGCAATTAAAAACAATGAATTCACGAAATTCCTAGGCAAATGGTCAGAACTTGAAAATATCATCCTTAGTGAGGTAACCCAATCACAAAAGAACACACATGGTATGCAGTCACTGATAAGGGGATATTAACCCAGAATCTTGGAATACCCTAGACACAATTCGCATATCAATTGATTTCCAAGAAGATGGAAGGAGAGACCCCTGGTCCTGGAAAGACTGGATGTACGGGAATGCCAGGACAGAGAAGGGAGAGGGGGTTGAATGGGGAAAAGAGGGAGGGAAGGGGGCTTATGGGACTTTCGGGGAGGGAGGAAATGGGAAAGGGGAAATGATTTTGAATGTAAATAAAAAAACTTAGAAAATAAAATAAAATTAAAAAAATAAAGTTTTGGAATTAAAAAAAAAAGAATATTCTTTCTGGTTGGGTGGTCATGGTAACAAAATCCCTACTTTCTACCCTAGTAGGTCAAAGCAAGAACATCATGAGTTTGAGGCCAGCCTGGGCTACAGAAACAGTCTCAAAAAATAACTGCAAAAACCAAAATCCTCAAAAAATGACAGTAAATGAAAAGAAAAAATACTCTTAATGAAAGCAATAGAAATGCAACAGGCTCAATTAGAATACTGTGATGATTAACTGAGAGAATGGGAGAAGATACCATAAGGTGTGCTTGGATTTCATATTCATAAATTGTTTAACAATTGGCTCCTAACCTTTATGCAAGCTATCTGGCATCAAATGAGGCAGTCTAAGTTTCTGGGAACATAAGGAGATATCTAAAGGTCCATTAATGGATGAATGGATAAGGAAAAAGGGGTATACATATACCACAGTCTAATATCCAGCCACAAAAAGAGAGGAAATCATGAAACTTAGCGAAAAGGACAGATTTACACAATATGATGCTATGTGAAAACAATAATTTACAGATACTGTACGAATCCCCTTGTATGTGGAATACTGACTAATTTTATAGGAAGGCTCTCATGATCATTGCCAAGGGCTTAGGTTATTGGGCTGATTGAGATGATAAGGAGACTTTGTACCTCAAGACACCACATAAATGATAATTATGGATTCATGTGCTAATCATGTAAAATTGGATATTATACAATGTCCACAAAGTTCAAAAGCATTATGCATAACAGTAAATACATAACATTTCACCTGTAAAATAAATGAAAATATAAGAATTTGTGAAACCTTTTGATGAATTTCTCTTTCTAGATATCTTGAAAATTCTGTTATTTTTAGAAAATCAAAGCAAAGTTTAATCCAGAGAGTGCTCATAGCCTATGATATCTTATTGCAAGAGAATATTTATTCTTACATACTTATGTGACTATAAAATTATACAGATTGATATGCTATGCTCATTTGTTCATAGGTATATTTAACAATAGTCTTTTATTCAGATTGTACTGAGAGAAAATGTCATTGATTGGAATAATATGAAACCTAGTTACACAGTAGCAAATAACAGGTCCTTTCCCTTCATTCATCCAGTTATACTCCATGTCTGTTCTGTTTCATTAACTTGTAATGTTTTAGTTATAGCAGGTTAAATAATATTCCTGAAGACTAACTGACACCAATACATCTGTATATTTTTCTTGACATTGAGTAGAAATTCCAGAACTCCCACTGAGGTCTCTGAACCACGATGCATTTTTTTTAATATTCAGAAACGTCTTCAGACAGCATTCTGTCAGAAAGGTCAGAAAAGCCACCCCTGTACCCACCACTCTTGCACAAGATTTCCATTCCTTTGTAACAATATGTAAGATAATAGTTGTGATACTTATTTCCTTCATGAACTTTTCATCTGATGAAATATTCATCCAGTTAAAACCTAAGTTCCGCAAGTAACAGGAGATAGATCTTCTTAGGTTATGACTTTCTGCCCGGCCTCCTACCTAACAGTTAACATGCTACAAAACTCTAAAGTTGGTATTTTAAATCCCAATTTTGAAATTAATGGTGCTGATTAACATATATTTTAAACTATTTAGGGAATGTCTTAAACTTGAATGTATGAAATACGATGAAGTCTTGCACAAAAGTCACAATGATACATCCATTATGGATGAACACTTTATCACATACTTCTGATTTGTCATTGCCTTCATCTCATCCATGCAGAATATTGGTTATTTACGGCTAAGAAAATCAGTGAACACAGCACAATACCAAAGGCAGTTGTTGATGTGCCTTTGGTGTTAGTTAAAATCAGGAAACTGACATGGGTATAATAACATTGTCTGGGCTTCACCTATTACCAGTTGTCTCACTAATATCGCATGGAAAATTTGTTTTCCTGCTCCAGGGTCACACACTGGGTTTGCCTGGGCTGCTCTCTAGAGCAATATCTCTGTCTTGAATGACTTTGATATTTTGCAGTACAGTCCTCAGCTTGCTTTTCTTTCCTGATGCTAGGATCAGGATTAGATTCAGAGGAAAGATGTGTGTCTTTGAGGAATATGATGTCAGGAAGTATATGCTATCTGTCATATTGCAATACTGACTTTCAGGATTTGGTTGTGCTGATGAATAACTTTGTCTACTCTAAAGCTATCACTTTCTTCTTGGGGATTACTTGATCAATGGTGGGATGCTTTGAGATTACATAGAAATTTTGTTTCTCATAAAAATATTTCTGCCCACTTGTTTTATTCATGATTTTTTTGTTGGCATTTTCAGATCTCTGACCTTTGTACAAAATCACACCCATTAATGATGCTAGACAACAGCATTTATTGCCATGATGGAAATGAGTTGCTTTTCCATTTACATCATATGCACGGAGTATTTGTACTATCAGAGTGTTCCTTTATGAGTTTATGTTTATGTAAAATCTCATGGGTTTTACCCTATCGTTGATTTTGATGCTTGTTTGTATATGATTGGGCTGGTGAGAGTCTTTCATGGAACTTCTTGAGGTTTTAGTTCCCTCTCCATCACTACTTGATCCCTTATTCTACCCAACATACATCACACACACACACACACACACACACACACACACACACACACACACACACATACAAACATACAATGTTCTAATCTTAGCTGAAACCTGCACCCACCCTGGGACCAGTCATCTTCCTGAATACTTTGTACAGTTTTTTTGAAATTTTCATATTCATATACATTATATCTTGATAACTTCCATCCTCCATTTCTACATTATAGATCTCCATGTAGCCCCAATACATCCATCCCCTTCCCAACTTCATTTTCTCTTCTCCTTCTTCTTGTTCTTCTTCTTGTTGTTCTTCTTTTCCTCCTCTTTCTTCTTCTTGTTCCTGTTCCTCCTCCTCCTCCTCTTCTTCTTCTTCTTCTTCTTCTTCTTCTTCTTCTTCTTCTTCTTCTTCTTCTTCTTCTTCTTCTTCTTCTTCTTCTGTATGTGTATGTATGTATGTGTGTGAGTATGTGTGTGTGTTTGCCACTAAGTCCAATTAGTGTTGCTCATACATACATATATATGTATATATATACGTATATATATACATATATATATATTTATATATATAGGCATAGGGATTCTGATTAAGCATCAGCAACCCTCTAAAAGAATGATTCATCTTCCCCCAGCAGCTACCACACTTCAGTATCTCCTCAGTTAGGGGCAGGGCCTGGCAAACCCTACTTCGTCTATCCAGGAATCTTGGCTAATTCTATCTTAAGCAGCCGCTGTTGAGTTAATGAGCATACCAGCCATATCAGGCCTAGAGGACAGCATTTTGCAGCTCCTCCCCACAAGCCCCATCCTCCAGCTCTTGCATTCTTTCAGGGTAGGCTGGGAGACTCTGAAGATGTAAAATTTAGGATTGAGCACTTAACCTTTTATCTCTGCAAGGGACAAAGTGTTGAGAAACAAAATAACTGAGAATAATCTTGAGGGAAGTTCTTCTTATGTAGCTTCAAATCCACCCAAATGCTGGAATTGTCATGGGCACGCTGGTGCCTGGTACCCATTAACTCTTATATACAAGGTATGGCTGAAAATATGATCACCCTTTTCAAGTTCACATCTCATTTATTGTGTTGTCTTATACCATCTCTATGTTGTCAGAACACACACATGTCTCTGTTTTTCCATCCTTCTGCTCATATTTGCTTTAGTCTTATGTATATAATAAAATACATTAAATGTTTGTCACCAGTCTCATTGATAAGATTTTTTAAGCCATATATTTATTTAAACAAAGTCCATCCTTGAACAGATTATTTTTCCATTGTATTAAGATCTGGATATAAAAATCTCCAGTACATAATTTTTTCCTAATATTTACATAGCTGTTCTCTCATTTGTATTTTATATGTTCTAAGTAATTTTATGCCAGTTTCTATATTTTTAACTTCCTTGTAAATCACTGGATATTTCTGAGAAAATTACCCTCTCAACTTTTAAATCTATGATTCTCCTTGGCTATGTCTCTAACCCAACTGTTGCTGGTCCATTTTACCAGATACACTAACTTTTACGTGTATAGATTCAGGTCTTCGTTTATCTCTGGAGTTTTCTTCATGGTTTAAAATACAAACTATGTTCTTGGGCTCTAGTTTGGGATTTGCTTTTCTTTATTGCTTATCTTACATTTCGGCCACTTTCTTTCTGTTTCTTTGGACACGTTTTTTCCCCCTTTTTTAACCTTTTGTTTTCCTGGTTAATATGCCATAACATCATCACTTGAGCTTATCATGTTTTAGGGATTTGGCAGTCTGCTTGTTGTCTTGTTCTGATACTTTCCCAAGTTCCTTGTCTTTTTTCCTGAGTTCAGTCAGTTTCTTCTGAGAGCCACTGCTTCCTGTTTATTTTGTCTCTGATGTTTTCACATCTGTAAAGGCTTGTTCAAGATTTTTAAACCAGATAGGGGGGTTGTGTGTCCTTTTTCTTCTGTTTTGTGATGCTTCCTAGGGAGAAATTTCTATCCTGTGAAGTATTTTGATTCTGGTTTTGTAATTTTATAGTAACTTTTACATGGTACATTCACTTTCTTATAATCCATCTCGTTTAGGCATTGGTGGCTTACAAAATTTTTAGTTAAATAGTGCCCTCTTCTGTCAATGTAGCAAAGGCTGGATTTGATGAGGAGGGGGCGGAGGAAATGGAGTAATTTTTCACTTAGTAAACTTTGTGAATTTTTATATTACAGTACATGAAGCGTTTTCACACTATTTTTATATAGTTTTCACCCTGTGAGTCTGCCTTAATTTATTGTTTCTCTTGATGAGAATCTCAGTTGTACACATGTTGTCAAATGGACTGGCACAGAGACTATACTGAAGCAGGCTTCCCACTTATGTCTCCCCTATGCTATTTCTTCACAGTGTTCCTAATGTCTATCACCAGACCTATTGGTAGCATCACATTCCTGGATGTCTCTGAATTAGTTGAGCATTTTTCTTAAGTTTGGTGACTTGTTTATGTCAGGGCCAAGTACTGTATGTCCCTGGTAAGCACTCTACCAACTGGGGGTATCCCCAGCCTCCCCTTTAATGTTTGGAATCCATTTGTAGTTTCTTTCCTGTGAACTATATTTTCACAGCTTTTATTCTAAGGAGTCCCATATTGAAGTACTTCTTTGAATCTGGAATTAGGGCTTGTTATGAATTCAGTTCTAGCCTTTGCCTACGGACACACAAGAAACAGAACAATTAAATTAGACTGGATGGACATTTGCTCTGAGGGAAAAAATTTCCCTCAGAAATTAGGCTGACCTAATCTAAGCTAGTCCATTTACCCCCAAATTTGAACTGGCCCAAGGCTGAGTAACTGAGCTAGATATTTGTATGGTCTTAAGATAAAGTGTCCTGTGAAATTACGATGTCAGTTTTTTTCTGGAACTGGAATCACAATATACAACATGATCATTCAGCTCAACATTCATGAGTAAAATGGAAGCTAGAGGAAGCTGATTGCAAGAAGGAAGCAAGAAAGACACCAAGTAAGAAGCAGAAATAATAGATGCTCCAATTCCATGGAAGCCGTGAACAAAACGCTTATTTTGTTTCAGTGTTATTTGAAATTTTTAATACATGTTTTTGAGATTGCCTACTGTAGCCTTTGGAGAAAAATAACCCTTTACTTTAAATTAGCTGATTGCCTTTCTGTTCCATAATTATAATACCTTTTCTGTGAAAAGCATTAAATTGTGTGTCTCATTTCTGATTCATAATTATAAAACCTTTTCTGTGAAAAGCATTCAATTGTGTGGCCCATTACCTCAAAGGGCCAGTGTATAAGAGATCCAAGGGGTTATACAGCTCAGTTTTGTGATTTATAGTATATACCTTCTGGTGTAGGCAAGTTTTTAGTTGTTTTTTAAAACTGTAACTAACCCAACACAGGCTGAGCACCTCATTGGCAAGGTGCCAACAGCAAATGAATAGATCATTTAGTATCTGAGTTTTCATTTATGATAAAAAATTATCTTTCAATGGTTATAACAATTCAACACTTGCTTGCGGATGAATTAAAACCTTAAACTTATTATTGATATACCCATTTTAGATGGAAGAAACAATTTTTCCAAACAATGTATAAAACATTTTTTTAGTTAGTTAAAAAGTAGGAGGAGTTAAACTCCAGAGAGGCAAGTAACCCTATTAAAAAATGGGGTACAGAGCTACACAAAGAGTTCTCACCTGAAGAATATCTAATGGCTGAGAAGCACCTAAAGAGATGTTCATCATCCTTAGTCATTAGGGAAATGCAAATCAAAACAACCCTGAGATTCCATCTCACACCAGTCAGGATGGCTAAGATCAAAAACATAGGAGACAGCAGTTGTTGGCGAGGATGTGGAGAAAGAGGAACACTCCTCCACTGCTGGTGGAATTGCAGGCTGGTACAACCACTCTGGAAAGCAGTCTGGCGGTTCCTCAGAAAACTGGGCATGACACTCCCGGAGGATCCGGCTATACCACTCCTGGGCATATACCCAGAGACTTTACCTGCATGCAATAAGGACACATGCTCCACTATGTTCATAGCAGCCTTATTTATAATAGCCAGAAGCTGGAAAGAACCCAGATGTCCCTCATCGGAGGAATGGATTCAGAAGATGTGGTATATCTACACAATGGAATACTACTGTGCAATTAAAAACAATGAATTCACGAAATTCCTAGGCAAATGGTCAGAACTTGAAAATATCATCCTTAGTGAGGTAACCCAATCACAAAAGAACACACATGGTATGCAGTCACTGATAAGGGGATATTGACCCAGAATCTCGGAATACCCTAGACACAATCCGCATATCAATAGATTTCTAAAAAGATGGAAGGAGAGACCCCTGGTCCTGGAAAGACTGGATGTAGGGGAACGCCAGGACAGAGTAACGAGAGGGGGTTGAATGGAGAAAAGAGGGAGGGAAGGGGGCTTATGGGACTTTCGGGGAGGGAGGAAACGGGAAAGGGGAAGTGATTTGGAATGTAAATTAAAAAAATAAAAAAAAATAAAATAAAAAATAAAAAAAATAGGAGGAGAAGGATAGGAGGGAGGAAAAAGAGGGAGGAGAATGCTGTGAGAAGAGACATGTTTAGCTGGGCTGTGCTATGATTAAAACCATACCAGGGCCATGTTATTCCATTGTTGGACATAAACAACCTCCTGTGATATGGACATCAGATGAGGCTACTCAGACCACAACAAAGAGAAAAGAAACAAAGCAACTTTATAATTTTTACAAAGTCTATGTCACTGACAAAATGCCAACCAATGATCTCTCCTGGCTCCTCTTGCCTGCTTCTCCTTCTGAATGAGTCACCTCTCATGCCCCCCCCCCCAATTTGCTAAAATATGAAAGTGTCCTCTCTTTCTGTGTTCAATAAATCCAGTGTTCAATAAATCTCTGCTCTCTTGGACCTTCCTTCAAATCTCCCAGTCAAAGTTTCAAAGGGTATCATGGATTCGTTCTGACATTTTTGTTAACTCTACTTAAGCTGTCCTCAGAAAATCCTATAGAACGGATGTATAGACAATGGCAATCTATTTCTCACACTTCCGGAGACCGAAAGTCTTAGGTCAGGGTGCAGCATGTTGAGCTTCTTTCGAGGAATTCCTTCTTGATTTGAAGACCGGAAAGATTGATCAGCATTCATAAAATGCCTTTCACAATCCTCTCATGACGGGACAATGAATATTCATACTCATTTTTCAATTCAACTCATGTTCTGAAATCAAACATGGGTTGATTATAGAGTATAAGACAACAAATTATTCATGGTCACGTGTTTGTTGGATCCTAAATTTATAAAGCCAATATAATGAACTTGGTTAAAATCAACTAACCAAGTTTGGTTGATCAATCTCTTTTCTCCTTGAGTTGATGAAATCAAGCGAGGTGTTGACATTTCCTTAGGCCCACTTCCAAAGTTATTTCTACTGAATGCTCAAGTTAAAGCTTGAGTTTTCAAAGTGATTTGTTTTCAGTCTGCTGTTTATCCAGTTCTAAGGATGGTAGTAGGAGGAGAGATATTTCTTCTAAATTACTCTACTGCAGACATCAATAATACTACCTTGTAGTTTCAAACAACATCTAGCTATTTGACCAGTTGCTACAAGAGCCTAAAGGTGCCTTTGTTTGTCCTTTCAATTGTACCATTATCTTCCCAAGGATATCCCATTTAACACAATGTGTTTTGACAACGAAGAAAAACCACGAGTGCTTAACAGAACAAATATTTATTTCAGATTCAATTGTTCTTACAGCTGCTAGAGGGATAACTGAAAAGGAAACAGAGGTTATGGCCATTTATCACCTGTCATCAGCCGCATGGTATTCTTCAAGCCTCTCTATCTGCTCCCATCACCATGGAGATGGACTAGCAGCAATCACAGAACACTTATTCTTTGGCATTGGTGCTGGACACAGTTTAACGCCATCTTCGTTTTGTCATTATTGGCAAACTTACCTTCCAGCTTCCATAGTTTCCTTACCTTCAAGAAGTTTGCTAACAGTGAAGATGATACTGTAATTGAGCAAGGAAGGCTGCTAAAAATTAATCTAAATAGTACTGGGAAAACTGATCTTTGTTACTCTGGTCTTTTGAGAGCAGGTCTTGCTATGCAACCAGGGTGTCTTTGAATTGTTTCTCCTCTTGCCTTGAACCTCCTGAGTTCTGAGGTTCAGGGGTGCTGACTGATGCAGTAGGCTAATAAAGTTGTTCCTAAATATGACTAAGTTCTGTTGTAAGACTGTGTTTCAGAATCTCATTCTTTTACATATACCAGAACTAGTCTAGGGATCCTCATGGACTGGCTGGGTGATATCAGTTAAATTTGACGGAATGAGTAGATTAAAAGAATAGCGAATAAACAATGGAGTCTTCAACTAGATAAAGATTATTAATGACTAAAGATATAAGTGGTTTCAGGTGTGTGGTACTTTCTTATGATTGTTACATGTATAACATTTTTATCCCTTTACTAATAAAGTGTATTTCTTTCAGTAGGCTGCATATGATCAGATATGTTTTAAAAAATCAGTCTGACCAACTGTCTAGATTGAAATCGATGTTATAAAATCCTCAGTATTTAGTATAGATAATGCGGCTGTGTTGTGTGTTTGCCATTTTACTCTTGCTTTCAGTGACCCCTGCCTTTTCTGCTCCTGTATTCTCGTCTAGACTTTCCTTCTGTGCTAAGGGCCATATTTCCAGTATAATAGTTCAGCTTCTTGCCTTCTTCTGCCTTTTACTTTTTTGTTGGTGTTTGCTCCATAGCTCATAGTCATGCATTGAAACTTACCCAAACCAGCATCATATTTACATTAAATTAATTCTAGGAAGGCATGAGGGAACGTCATACTATTCCTAGTCTCTGTTTTGTGGTGTCACTGTTGTATGTATTTGATCTATAAGGGTCCAAAAAATCAAACAAACAAAACCCTGTCCAAGCCATTATCATTATTACTTTCTATAATCTTCCCTTCTTAAACTTTGTGATATTGCCCCTTAAAGACTTTTAGAAACTATTGGTAGCAAATGCACATTTATAAACTTTTAGCTATTAATATTCTTATTTTCATAAGTATCTCTCCATGTTTCTATGTGTTCCTTCCACCATTGAGCCTTCTTCCTTAGCCCAATACAACTTAGGTCCCTCAGGAATCTCCTTTGTGTAGTTATTAGCTTTGTGTTTTTCAAGGTTGGGTCACAGATCAATATATTTATATATTTTATGTATATTGTAATGATCAGCTTTATGAGAAAAAATGTGCCTGTATGCAGTCTCATATAACGATACTTGCACCCTTTGTGTGTTTACTTTTGTCTGTGTTTGAATTACTTGTCCAGGACCACTTGCTTCCGGCCTCTAGACCTTCAGTTAATCGGCAGCACATTCCTCTTTTTTTTTTTTTTTAAAGTCCAAGGAAGTCTGTCTGCCTTCGTTTTTAGTAGATAGTTTTTTTGTCTGTAGAATTCTTAGTTGACAGCTATTTCCCCTGCCCTTTCTTCCAGTTAGCCCTGTGAAGATGCTATTACACCACCCCTGGGCTCAATAATCATTTCTGAAGAGATGTGAGGTTCCAGTCTTCCTGGTAGCTCTCTGTCTCTTGTTTTTTGAGACTATTTTCTCTATCCCTTGGTTTCCAATACATTTATTATACTTTGTTGATCACATCCTATTGGGTAGTGTTTGGAGCCACATATCCTACGTGCTCCTAGAGAAAAATCCTTGACCCATAGCTTTGACACTAGAAACAATGAGATTTCTGAGTAATGATGCCTCTTGGGAGCTCTGTCGATAGAGGGTGGCACTTTAGAGATTCTCTGGGCTTGTCCATCTCAATATTAAAATCTCAGAGCATAGCAGGCTTGAGTTTGGTTTAATGTTAAACGCCTCCAACAGATTCATATAGTAGAACATGTAGTCACACTGGTGGTACTCTTTTGTGAGATTATGGAACCTTTAGGACAGTTCACTCTGAGTAAGCCTTGAGGGCTGTAGCTCACACCTACCTCTGACCTGATGGCACAATGAGGGAATTAGCTTCTTGAACTCCTACTGCTACATACTGAGCCCTAATTGTCACACCTTCTCCACCAAGACAGACAAAACTCTTTAAACTTTGCCTCTCCCCAGTAAATTCTTCTTTCCTCATGTTACTTCAGTCAGGTACTCTGTCACAGTGACAAGAAAGTTAACTAACATATGAGGTAAAGACAAACAAGGGTTCTGGTACTGTCACCTAACATAGGCTCCCTGACTCAGCAGTAGATTTCTCTGTATGGAAGTTAGTTGGGGCTTCCTGGATGTGTAGATTGTCTTTCAAAATGACTAATTATTATTCCACTGATTTTTTTTCTGTTCTTTTCTCATTCTCTTCCTGTTTTATACTCTCATGAGGAATGGTCCCCTACTTTGGCTATTACAAATGGTGTCATAATAAACATGGGTATCTAAATATCTTGATGGTAGGATGTCATGGAGTCCTCTATGTATATGATCAGAACAAATACAGTGTTTTATTTATGGCTAAGTATGCCGAGTATTTTTTATTCATTTATTTTTATTGGAAATATATTTTTTCATATAATATATTCTGATTAAAATTGCCCCTTCTCCAAATCCTCTCAGATCCTTCTTATCTCTCCATCCACCCAAATGCATATCCTTTATTGCTCTCTCAAATAAATAAAATAAAAAGAAGATTAAATAACAACAAATAAATCAAAATAGGACAAAAACAAAAGAACAAAGGAGCCTCTCTTGGTAAGCAATCCATTTACCTGTGAATTACACAGTTTTTTTTCCCATACATCTGTTGAGGGACATCGAAGCTGTTTCCAATTTCTGGCTATTATGAATAGAGCAACAATGGATGTGGTTGAGCAAGTGTCTCTGTAGTGGGATAAAGCATGCTTCATGTATCTGCCCCAAAAGTATACCTGGATCTTGAGGTAGACCTATTCCCAGCTTCCTGAGAAAGGGTCACACTGATTTCCATGTTGCTATAAAAGTCTATAGTCCCATTATCAATGGATGGGTGTTCCTCTTAACCCACATTCTTGCTAGCATGAGCTGTTATTTGTTTAATTGACCTCAGCCATTCTAGTTTGTATTAGATGAAATCTCAAAGTAGTTTTGATTTGCATTTTCCTGATGATTAAGGATGTTGAACATTTCCTTAAGTATTTCTCAGTCATTTGTGTTTAATCTTTTGAGAACTTCCTTTAACTCTTTATCTCATTTTTAGTTGGGTTTTTTTTTTTTTTTGTTTTTTAGGTTGTTATAACATTCTGTATATATTTTAGATGATGGTCCTTTATTACATATGTAGTTGGTCTTTTATTTATCAGATATTTAGTTGGTCTGTTTTAATGCCAGTGTTATACTATTTTTATTACTAAGTCTTTTCAAATTCTGTAGCTTGCTGTTTTGTCCAAATGATGCTATCCTTTGCCATAAAGAAGCTTTCCAGTTTTGTGAGGTCCCATTTATTGTTGTTCTTAATGGCTGGGTTATTGATATTTTGTTCAGACAGTCTTTTTCCTGTGCCAATACTATTCCTTACTTTCTTTTCTATCATATTCAGTGTTGAAGTCCTTAATCCAGTTGGAGCTGAGTCTTGTGCAGGTGATAAGTACAAATCTATTTGCCTTCTTCTACATAGTGCCATCCAGCTTGACCCACAACATTTGCTGAAGATGCTGTATTTTTTATAGTACGTATTTCTGCATTCCTTATCATAGATCAAGTATCCATAGGTGTGCAGACTTATGTCTGGGTTTTCAATTCAATTCCATTTATCTATGTGTCTGTTTTTATGCCAATGGAATTCTATTTATATTACTACAACTCTGAAGTATAATTTGAGATCAGGGATGGTGATATATATGTCCAGCAGTTCTTTTATTGTTCAGCATTTTTAAAGCTATTCTATTTGCTGTTGTTGTTGTTTGTTTCCATATGTAGCTGAAAGTTATCCTCTCAGAGTCTCTAAAGAATTATGTTGGGATTTTAATGGGAATTGCATTGAATCTATAGACTGCTTTTGTTAGGATAGTTACTTTCACTAATCTGATCCATGAGTGTGGGAGCTCTGTCCATCTTCTGATAACTTTTTCCAACTTGTTTTTCAGTGTCTTCAAGTTTATCATACAAGTCTTTTACTTTCTTGGTTAGAGTTACACTAAGATATTCTTGAGGCTTCTATGAAAGATATTGTTCCCTGATTTCTCAGTCCATTTGTCATTTCTAAATATGTTCATATATTTATCAACTATTTGTAGTTTTTGTCTGATGAGAACTTGTGACTTATATTACATCACCTCCCTTCACCCCTCTGTATTTTGTTGATTTGCTATATTTAGTTCCTTTTTTTAAAAAAAAATATTTTCTTCATCGTTTTCACTTTTTGCTGGCACTTATTTAGATGACTCTCTTGTCTTATTGCTCTACAAAGGACTTTGCTCGTGCCATTTCTTTGCTGAAGTCTATTTCCTTCACATGTTTATGAGAAGTGTCAGAGTAAGGACTCTTGAGTTGTTCTTTTCTACAAGTCCCCAGTAGAAAGTTCAGTCTCTATGTGTCTGGTTCCCAGCCTTTTAGATGAGACACCTGACTCTCATAGGAGCCTTTCTCCTTTGTAAATTATCCACACATTCTATCCAGCGCATAAAGGCATTTTCTGAAGTCTTGGGCGTCTAGAGTTTTATCTGCGTGGGTCCACATGCATTATTCCTCTTAGGAGTCCTTCCTGGAGCTCAGTGAGCCCTTTCAATCTGCAGCAAAGTGATGCTTTTTGCATTTATTTATGCAACAGTTGCTGCTTTTCTATCTTGACTTTTTTTTTCCTTTCTAAAATTCTTACTTTTAGCTCGAGCCTTACAGTGACAACCTCTGACATCCACAGCCTTGCTCTCATGAGTGATTTGTCATTATACTCTTTCACTTCAGCTTTGAAATATTCTACTGCTTCAGTATCCCAGATCTCTTAAGTTCTCAGCTGTCTCCTTTTCTCTTTGAACTCATGTATTTAACTTTAGGACTAGAAGAATTCAAATTGACCCATTCTTATCTCCTTGCACTAAGCTCAATTCCAAGTGGATCAAGGACCTCCACATAAAACCAGACACACTGAAACTAATAGAAAAGAAACTAGGGAAGAACCTTGAACATATGGGCACAGGGGAGAATTTCCTGAATAGAACTCCAATAGCTTATGCTCTAAGATCAAGAATTGACAAATGGGACCTCATTAAATTACAAAGTTTTTGCAAGGCAAAAGACACTGTCAAAAAGACAAAGCAGCAACCAACTAACTGGGAAATGATCTTTACCAACCCTACATCCGACAGAGGGCTAATATCCAATATATACAAAGATCTCAAGAAGTTAAACTCCAGAGAGGCAAGTAACCCTATTAAAAAATGGGGTACAGAGCTAAACAAAGAGTTCTCACCTGAAGAATATCTAATGGCTGAGAAGCACCTAAAGAGATGTTCATCATCCTTAGTCATTAGGGAAATGCAAATCAAAACAACTCTGATATTCCATCTCACACCAGTCAGAATGGCTAAGATCAAAAACACAGGAGACAGCAGTTGTTGGCGAGGATGTGGAGAAAGAGGAACACTCCTCCACTGCTGGTGGAATTGCAAGCTGGTACAACCACTCTGGAAAGCAGTCTGGCGGTTCCTCAGAAAACTGGGCATGACACTCCCGGAGGATCCGGCTATACCACTCCTGGGCATATACCCAGAGGCTTTACCTGCATGCAATAAGGACACATGCTCCACTATGTTCATAGCAGCCTTATTTATAATAGCCAGAAGCTGGAAAGAACCCAGATGTCCCTCAACGGAGGAATGGATTCAGAAGATGTGGTATATTTACAAAATGGAATACTACTCTGCAATTAAAAACAATGAATTCACGAAATTCCTAGGCAAATGGTCAGAACTTGAAAATATCATCCTTAGTGAGGTAACCCAATCACAAAAGAACACACATGGTATGCAGTCACTGATAAGGGGATATTAACCCAGAATCTTGGAATACCCTAGACACAATTCGCATATCAATAGATTTCCAAGAAGATGGAAGGAGAGACCCCTGGTCCTGGAAAGACTGGATGTAGGGGAATGCCAGGACAGAGAAGCCAGAGGGGGTTGAATGGGGAAAAGAGGGAGGGAAGGGGGCTTATGGGACTTTCGGGGAGGGAGGAAACGGGAAAGGGGAAATGATTTTGAATGTAAATAAAAAAAACTTAGAAAATAAAATAAAATTAAAAAAAATTATACAGTGTAGGTTTTTTTTTTGCATGTGATGTTCATCATAGAAACAGAAAACAAGGAAACTATGAATATTTTATTTTCAGTTCAGTTGGCTCAGTAGAGAGTAAAAAGTAGGATCAATAGCTGAAACTACCATTTCTAAATTTAACCTGAGGACTCACACATGTAAGATCAGCAATTTACCATTGAGCTATAGTCCTAGCTATAGGGGAGTTTGTTTGGGTTTCTCTGATCAAAATTGAATTTATTAACTGGATATTTAGATCATTAGATTTTAGTGTACTCATGCTTATGGACTTATTTTTTTATGGGGGACAGATAGGAGAGGCCAGCTATAAAGGTAACTTGAATCCTGGAAAGTCAGTCTAGCTTTACATACAATGGCAACAGATAGATCATAGATGGATAGGTAGGTAGATAGATAGATAGATAGATAGATAGATAGATAGATAGATAGATAGATAGAGCTTAGCCTAAGACTGAGTAATTAATTAATGGAATTACCCACTAAGGCCTAGTGCTGGCCCTTTAAAATACATTTATTTATTTTTATTTAGTATGTAGAGTATTTTTATTTTAGTATGTATTTCTTGTTTTTTTTATACTATTGACTCTCACTAGACAACCTAGACTGTTCCAACTCACAACCCTATTGTCCAGTCTCTGAGATCTGAATTTAGGTGTGTAGCATCATGTCCACCTCTAAAGGGATTACTGTGTGGTCTTCTTAGATCCCAGGAAATGTGAACAGGATCCATGGAGACTTAGGAGCAAAGAAGTCTCCTCCTGGTGAGGAGACTGGCAACTTGACAGCTGGAAAATTGCTGTTAATGTATTAGCAGGATTGATGTCACTTAAATGTGCACTAACGGAAGACATTGCTTCAAGATTATGTTAAAAAATATAGTTACAGAATCAATGAACCTAGCAGCTTCCCCCTCTGATAAGAAGAGAAAAGTGAACATGAGTATAAAATCTTCACTTAAAACAGAACCACTAGATGAGGTAGGTAATTCTGGTAGCTACTGCAGTTAATTTCATGTGTCATTTAGACTAGGTCGTATGGTGCCCAGATGTTGCTTGAATATGAATTTGAATCATCTGGTGAAGATGCTTTTGGAGATGATCCAAAATCCTTAGACTAAATAAAGCAGATTGCCTTCCATAATGTGGGTGGGTTCCAATCCATTCAGTCAAGGGTAGCTATAAAAAAAAAGTCAACTCCTCGTGAATAAGAAAGAAATCACTCCATCTGATTATCTTAAAATACAAAATGTATTTTTGATGCCTTTATACTTAAACCAAAACATTGATTCATCCTGGGTTTTACATTTGCCAGCTTCTATACTAGGGTTATATGATATTTGCTGCTTGGAGTCTTTGAGATTTATATTGTAGTTGCACAATTAATCTTATCAATTTACTGTGATGATGTTGGGGCATTCATAATCCAATTCCTTCCCATCCTCCTTCTATATTTGTCTACCATTTCATGAGTTCATAAAATATATGTACAAAAATATGATACATCTAATATTATTTATATAATTGTTACTTATATCATATCATAGATGAAATACTTTCTCTTAGTAAAGAGTAAGTTGACCATGTTTCTTTTCTCTAAAACTAACCACCAAACCCATAAACAAGATCTCTTCAGTTGAGAAGCCAACTTTATCTAGATCACTGGTTCTCAACCTATGGGGTGTGATTCATTTGGGGACCAAACAACCCTTTCACAGGGGTTGCATATCAGATATTTATATTATGATTTGTAACAGTAGAAAAATTATGATTATGAAGTGGCAATAAAATAACTTTATGGTTGGGGTCACCAGGACATGAGGATCTGTATTAAAGGATTATAGCATTAGGAAGGTTGAGAATTACTAATCTAGGTAGTAAGCACTAAAAGAGGGAGAGATAAATGAATTGTGTAGATAGTTTTCTAAAAGCCAAATATTTAAAGAATGATGTACCTTTTTAATGCCCTACTGTTCCATATTTGCACAATCAACAAGAAGCAAGAAAAGTGAGAAAGAGACACAGCATATAAATCAGAATTGATATGCATGGAAGGCTGCCAATTCCCAAGGAACAAGTAAGCAAACCTTGTTAGCCAAAACTTTTTCTAATACAGAATTCAATCAGCTAACCCTACTCTCTTGAACCGATAACATGTCCTGTCCAATGCAAAGTTACAGTCAAAAGAAAGTCAAGGAAAGAGCTGTGCACACTTCTAGGCTCCGCACAGAACACCACATGACCTTCTAAGACTGAATGGACAATGTTCTATATAGTAAGAGAGGTACACGTTCTAGATCAAGAGAGCCAGGCTTCTGAAAGGTATGTTCCAGACACCTGGCAAGCTGCACAACCGTGTGTGAATATAAAATAGTATGTAATTGTCATATAGCACAGAGATTTTAAAGACATTTTAAAGTAACAACTAGAATTACTAAATTGAGTTTTGCTATAGTTCCTTTCTTCATAAGATATGTCATCTTAATGAATGAATCATCTTCAGAGGCTTCTTTGAATTATGCTCTAACTTTATAGATCTGAATCCCCAACATTCACCAATCCCTCATCATCTGAATGCTATTCCAAGGATACACATATCTCAGTTTTATAGAGGCAAGAGTTAAATGGTAAGTAAGGAGAAGAAAGGAAAGGATCGAAACAACTTCCCAAGTGGAGGCTTATTTGAAAGCCAGTGAGAAAAGGCAGGTAGTGATGACCGATATGATAAACACCTGGTACCTGAGGTACCACAGCAATGGTACACAGCTGAAGAGCCAACAGGGTTAAGAAGCCCGTGAGAAATGGAGACATTCCCTCCTAAAAGATCTTTATCTTTCACAGATGCTTTAACTGCCTTTATAAAGGAATCAGAAGCCAAGGTCCAACTCAAGGGATACTTGATTGCCAACTCAAAATGACTCATCATCAGAATTAAGATGTGATCAAACTAAGAGATGGTTTCAAAATAAGAAATTAAATATGATGAAGAAATTCAACATCTGCTTAATATTTGAGAGGGGTTTTTTTTTGTCAACACTCAGAACAGAATGTTGAAACTAAAATTCTATGAAATTCTGCTATTAACTCCAGCATCTAGGGATTTAAAAAAATAACCCCAGAAAATATTGTGTTTTCTACAGAGTTAAATGAAGCAAACTTTTACTTTATGATAGAAAATGTATATACTCTTGAATGCCTCTGTCAACCCAGAACTAATATTTCATTACTTTCAGAGCTTATCAGTTCCTAGAGAGCACCAGTTCATGCCATTCATAAGTCAAGATTAATCTCAGAAGTGCAGAATGTAAGAACTATTCCCTGCAAGACATCGATTGAGAAACATACATACATTTTACCATATTTTAACATTCCTAAAGTCAGATTTTGTTTTATAAGTGGTGTCACTTTACAATCTCTCTCTCTCTCTCTTTTTTTTTTTTTTTTTTTTTTTTTTGGTTTTTCGAGACAGGGTTTCTCTGTGTAGCCCTGGCTGTCCTGGAACTCACTTTGTAGACCAGGCTGGCCTCGAACTCAGAAATCCTCCTGCCTCTGCCTCCCAAGTGCTGGGATTAAAGGCGTGTGCCACCACCGCCTGGCTCTACAATCTCTTAACATATGTCAGTCTGTAGGTTTTGCTGATGGGGTAAAGTTGACTTACATTGCTATACATGTCAGACAGTGGCAATGCATAAGATTTAGTAGTGTTGTTACATTATGAAGTTGAACATCTCTAAGCTTACTTCATGCCATACAGTTATGAGACATCTTGGAATGCATTCAGTCTATTTAATTTTATGAAAAATTCTCCATAGAAGACTGGGCAGAATATTTCTACCTTTATTCAATACAATTAGGTTAATGTCCTAAATTGTATACTTGTGTTTATATTATGTGTGTATGTTGTAGATAATAAAGAAGTTAACAATGGTCTGCTGCTTGTATGGTGAGCATTGAAATATTAGCATTACCAAACTTAAAAAGTCATTTTCATAATAGTATGTAAAGAAAAAATTGGTGTTCAATATCAAATATAAGTCAAAATACCTTTTGCATAAGTTTAATAGGTTTGATGATTTATATTAACATACCCAATAGTTGATAAAGCACTTAACAAATAATGTAAAATATAAATTTGAATTTAGTGGCAAGAATCTGAGATTTTTTCACATGGGATAAGTAAGTTTATACATGAACATTTTAATATGTTTAGGTTACTCAAAATGATCCAATGAACAGGGTGTGTAACTAATGCAATAATTAAAACTCAATTGGTAGTTTTATAAAAATAACTATAATGAGATGGGAATTATGCTTATAACCAAGGGAAAGAATTGCCTAATATTAGGCAACATGTTCACCTTGGGGGAAACAATGTAATATATGTTGATTTTATGTTGATTAAAGTTAAATATATTATGTATGTTATTCTTCAGTTTTATAGGAAAGTATCACAATCGAACACTGTACAATCAGATCACTACACAATTATTTATAGCCTTTAATCTGTACTGACTGCTTAAGAAACTAGTTGCTATAGTTTGAATTTAAGATGATTCCACGTTTTGTGTATAGTCCTCAGCCTATGATGTCATTGAGAGGCAGTAGGGAAAACTTTAAGAGGTAGGACTGAGGTGAAGGAAATCAGGATATTTGGGATGCCATTGAAAGAGATCTTTGGACCATGTCTCTTCCAGTTCTCCTTTCTGCTTTCCAGAAAGCAAGAAACCCTTCTCCTTTGTTGGCAATGGGATGAAGCAACCTTCAAAACTCTGAGTCAGAACCAATCTTTCCTTTAATGAGATAACCATGTCAGGGAGGATTTTTTGTCACAGCGACAAAATATTCACTAACACACTAGTGTTTATCACTCTTCTTTTGTTAGTAGTGTTTTCTCTAGACGGACTGTTTCTGCGAATGCTATATGTTAGTTCTCATCCCATCTCAAGATGTTGTAACTTGAAAATTTGGCCTAATTTATTGGAGATATATATATATATGTATATCACCCTTCTCCACCCCAATCCCTTCCAACCCCCAATACTAGATAGGCAAGAAAAATTACAGGGGAAAGAGGGTGTAGATACTTAGACTACTTCCTGCTGATTAGGGACATTGAGTCTTGGGGCAAGTCCAATCTTCAGTGTCAGCATTTTTCTAACCAGCAACTAGCAATCCAACAACCAGCCAGAGCAGCATGTGGAACCAGCAGCAGCAGCAGCGGCAGCAGCAGCCAAGGCATTCAGCTGCAGCATGCAGCCTCTCAGGACCCTGGCATTTTTACACCCTCTCAACAGTCCCCAGAATTCCAAATGTAAGCTACCTTCAGCTGGCAGAATCACACCCACCCAGAGCATGAGACAAATCAGTTAGCCGCTGTGGCTAAAATAGCCTCATATCCCACACCTGGAATTAAAATGAAAACAGGTTCATATAACATGGCTTAAAGAAACAAAAATTCTCACTACCAGATGTTATGTTCTCAGAAAGAAACCCTCAGACTGAGGAAAGATGACTAGTCAGCTCCTCTCTGCTATCAGTAAGAGCATCTAAGTACCCAGTCATCTAATTAACCAAATAAAAACATCTAACATAGTTGCAACTCTTGACTGGTCAGGCTTGAAGCCATGAACTATCAATATTCCATGCTTGATTTCATTGCTCATGCTCAATACCATTGTCTGTGTTTCCACATCTGTGTCAGAAGGCAGAAGAACATAGAGACACTGCTGGGAAATGGTTTGTCTGCACTCTGTAGCATGTTACCTTGAAATACATAGATAAATTTAAGCGCATCCTTTTGTTGTTGCTTGATAGCTCTGGGAATTGGACCTAGAGCCTCACCTATGCTATGAAAAAATATTCAACCACTGAGCTATATTCCCAGACTTTAAAACTATTTGTGTGTGTGTGTGTATATGTGTGTGCGTGTCTGTGAGTGTTGCACACATATGTGTGAAGGCCAGAGGTCAATGGCGGGGATCTTCCCTAGTTATTTTTCATTTTGATATTTTATCTTTAAATTTTTTCTGTACAATGTATCTTGACCCTATTTTCATCTTCATCACCTCCTTCCAGATCCTCTCTTTCCCTACCCACCCAAGTCCATCCATGCTCCCTCTCTCTCAAAAATAGGAGATGAAAATGAAAACAACAGCAACATAATCACTACCAAAACGAAACACCCACTGAGTGCAGTGATGAGTGGATAATGGGTGTGTGTACCCTATGCCCTGGAGTTTTACTCATCTGTTAAGAAAAAATGAAATTGTGATATACAGATGGCGCTAGAGACAACCATCCTTAGTGAGGTAACCCAGAACTGAGAAGATAAAGAATGTATGTTTTCTCTATGGATGTTAGCTACAATCTGAATAACCACAGAGGTTAGGTAGCTAGTAAGGGACCAATGAGGAGAAGAGGATTTTCTGAGGAAGGGAAATAGAGTATTTCATTACAAAGGGGAAACTGAAGTAGGAGGATGAAATGGGGGAAGGGATGAGAGGCGGGTTACATGAAGCAATATGGGGAGGACAACTAACACGAAGGGTCTTTGTAAAGCCAGATGGAAAGCCTGTAGAAGGTTCTTGAAATATATACATCTATAAAAGAAATTTAAGAGAAGTCACTATGTAATGGGGGAGAAAATGCCCCAACTAGACATGATATGCCACTTTGTTTACAAGACAGGGTCTCTCACTGAGTCTGGCGGTCACTTATTCAGGTAGATTGGCTAGTAAAGCTGAAGGCTCTGCCTGACTCTGTTTTCCAGTGTGGGTATGCAAATAATCTAGCACTGTGTGAAGCTTTTTTATGGGTGTTGGTGATCCAAACTCAGGTCAACACACTCATTTTACCAACCAAGACATCTCTTCAGACCTCTAAGGGTAGTTTTAATCAATGTTTTATGTATATGTATATACTTGTATATAAATTTTTATATATATTTGTAACTGGTAATTTTGCATTTATCAATCTTTAGAAAAAATTCTTTTAATTATACATATTCCCCAGTCTTTGTTTTTTCCCGTTTGCCAAATATAGCTTCCTGCCTTATCTGTATTTTAATACTTAAAATGTAGGAAAAAATGGCCTGGGATATGGAAATGCCTCAGAAGACTTCAGTTATAACGTGAGAACAAAAAGAAAGCAAAACAAGACTTACTCTGTAATTCATCCTAAGAACATACGATGAGAAGATAATTCTTTTTACAGTTTTGTGCTAAGTAAGCAGCAATCAGTAAATGAGGAATAGTCCAAACTCGGAGACTACTATCAATCCCAAAGGACTAAGAAATTAATTGCTACTCTAATTAATTGCTTTAGGATATGTGTCTTTCTAATACAAGCTGGCTATTTTGTCTTACCATGTTTGTAACAAGTGTATCACAGAAAGCAAAGCACTGAGTACATTCAGGGTTATTGCATAACTAACCACATTGGTGGATGCAGTTTCAATGAAATGATTTATGGGAAAAGTTGCTCATGTGTTTAAATAGCAGTATTCAAGATGACAACACACATTTTAGTAAGTAAGGCCCTTAGGTAAAATAAAGAATCACATTTTAGGATAAGAAACATACATTCATCCTAGAAACAGGTAGATTCAGTTAGGAAAAAAAGAAATTAAGTCATGCTTAGGAAAACTTTTACCTCTCTCTCTCAATATTTATAGAAAGAAAGCTTATTGAATAGCATCCATTTTTTCTTCCATTATTCTACAAGTGATTTTTTTGTGAATAACATATATTGATAAAAGTCAATTTGTGTTCAACTTGCCACATATAAGAGTAAACTTTCATATATGGTAGTTTCCAAAAGAGACAGATAGGTGCACATTGAGATACAAACCAGAGGTATGAATACGTTTATATAATAGTAAAGGGTAGGGAGAGATTTATTCAATTTGGGATATAGAGATGGAAAGAGGAGTCCAGGAAAATGCCCCCAATAGATAGCACTTAAGTTCCACCTTACCTTTCAAGGTGAATATGGTTTTATCAAAATGAGAGCGAAGGAAATATATTTCAAGTAAAATTGAAGAGAGTAGAATAAAATATAGATCTAAATATATAATTATATCCACAAAGTGTCAAGTGAAATCCAGTGTGCATTTATAGCAAAGTTGTATTAGAAAAGATAGCAGATCTCTTCTGGGAAGTATTCAATTCACCAATGATCTGCCCTGCACCAGCTAGAAAATGAGAAATGAGCCAAAACAAAACTAGAATGGATGGTACCTCCAGCTACACTGAGCACACCAAACAGAATCAAGACAACTCAGTAGAGGAGAACATGGGGGGAGGTCTGTAGAGGCCACAGAGAGGACAAAACATGAACAAGAGACAGAAAAATGGACCTTGGAGTTCATGGAGGGTAATATAAGCATTCTCTTGGCTACTCACCCTACTAAAAATAGAAGTATCATCAGGGACATTTGGCAGGATATCAATGACCCTGAGCTCAGAGTTGAGGGAAGAATTCTCCAGTTAGAGATGTTTAGACTCAAGGGTGAATGACCTGATTCTGGTGAGAGATTAAATGATTTAGTGGCTAAGAGTTTAGGCTCTGGAATTTGGCTGCCTTGCTCATGGGCCACCACATCTGCTTGGACTTTTGGAAAAACTAGTTAATCTCTATCTATGTTGGTTTCCTCATTTCTAAAATAAGAGGAAATAATAGTGTCTTTCTCACAGAACTGTTACATGGATGAGAGTTAATTTATGTCGAGTGCTTAAAAGAATCAGGATGAAGGTAGAGGTACAAAAACTTAAGGAACTATTTTTAGATATGTTGTAAGTATTAGAAGGTAGGGATCCATTTCATATACAATTACAAAACCCAGACACTATTATCGATGCCCACAAGTACTTGCTGACTGGGGCCGGATATAGCTGTCACCTGGGAGGCTCTGCTAGTAAATGACAAATACAGAGGGGAAAATTCTCAGCCAGCCATTGAACTGAGCACAGGGTCCCCAATGGGGGAGCTAGAGAAAGGACCCAAAGAGCTGAAGGGGTTTGCAGAGCCATAGGAGGAACAAGGATATGAGCCAGAGATCCCAGGGACAAAAACATCAACCAGATAGTATACATGGTGTTACCCATGGCTCCAGATGCACAGGCAGCAGAGGATGGCCTTGTTGGACATCAAAGAGAGGAGAGGTCCCTGGTCCTGGAAAGGCTCGATGCAGCAGTGTAGAGGAATACCAGGACAGGGAAGTGGGAGGTGGTTGATTGGGGAACAGGGGGAGGGGGGATGGCTTATGGGACTTTCTGGGGGGGGGGACCAGGAAAGGGGAAAGCATTTGAAATGTAAATAAAGAATATACCTAATAAAAAAAAGAAAGCCATAAAGAAATCCACAGGTTAACAAGAACAGAAAACCTTTATTATTCTTTAGGAGAAGAAGACAAAAAGAAGTCATTTTAATACTGCTTGGTAGCTGTGGCTTTCTATAGAAGGCAATGAAAAAGACCTGCAGAGATCAAACTTAGGTCTTATAACATTTAAGAGGTGGGCCTTCACGAAGGCTAAGTAGGTAATGTGGACTCTGCTTTCATGAAGGGATTAACTTTGTTTCTCCACAGTGGGTCAGGTCTAGTGGAGGCGGGGGTGGTAGATTTGTTCCATGAGAATCAGGTTATTATAAATAGATCCAGACAGACATAGTGATGCTCATACTCATAGGGCTCTGGGAGGCCAAGGCAGGAAGTTTGTCGCAAATCCGAGGCTCACCTGGGTGACAGAGAGTAAATCTGTCTCAAAGCAAACAACAACAGTAAAAACCCAAATCCATACCAAAACAAAAATAAAAATAGTGAGTCTGGCTCCTCTCTGTCTCAACCCCTTACTCACGCAGAAGTCAATCTTGCATGTGACTGATTCCACCTCTCCACCATGTTGGAGTGTCGCCAGAAGGCCCTCGCTAGACACCAAAAAACCGGAGCTGCTTGACCTTATACTTCCTTCTGTTTTATCCCTCCTTGGTTTTTTCTGAGCATATCATGCTCCTACATTAATGCATTTTGGTCAGATTGTCACCCCACCTCTCTCATCCAGTTCCTCTTCTATCCCAACCATCCTTTCCCCTCCTTTTCACAAGCTCTGTTTTTTAAGCTTACTGAGTCTACTTAGGGTTGCCTACACAGATGTAGATCCAACGATTGGAGTATGGTAGCCTCAGGAGCGGTGTCCCTTAAAACAACTGGCTTCTCTGGCTCCAGCGGACATCAGTTGCCAATAGGGTACCAGCTAGGTGTGGGACTCTATGACTTCAAATCAAATCTCTAAAACAATGAGCTAAATATATTTGCTTTGTAAACACCCACATTCAGAAATTGTACCAAAACAAAATGAACAAAATAATTTCCCTCATTTCCTCTCCTTGTTATTACTTCTCCATTTCTTTCTTCAGCCAAGTTATTGACTCAGGGTACATTTTGTAGGACCCCAAAATGTCAGACAGAGTTACATAGTGTCAAAAAATGCTATCTTGCTCTAACCTAGGGTTTCTTAACAGCACTGTTGACATTCTGGGCTGGATACTAATTTTTGTGGGGTTCTATCCTGCTCATGGGTATATCCTTAGCTTCTTTTTACACAAAGCCAATAATCTCCCTTCATCTGCATGTGACGAATAAAAATGTCTCCAAACGTTACCAAATATTCCTGGGGCTAGGAGATTGTCCTGGATTAAGAAATTCCTATCTAAGTCTTTAATTTAGGCCAGAATTAGTTGTACTCTGAGCCTATACCGGTCAGCGGCGAGAGCAGACACATTCTTGCTATTTCCAGTCATAACAGGACCAAGTATTAAAGAACAAATCAAAGCTGGGGAAGAAGCTTTTGAAGTAATGATAACATAGATGAAAGCAATTTTTATTTGTTTCTCCAGACTACAGTTGATTGATTCAGCAGCCTAATTACCTGCAAGGTGCTAGTGAAAGCACATGACCTGCTGTGACTTGTCCCTAATGACTTTCTTCATCCACACTCTGTCTCCAAACATCGCATACCTGCCTCAAGGAGTATTTCTCTTGTGAGATGGAGGGCCTGAACAGAACACATTGCCTGTGGATATAAACAGATGCTAACTGTGATGGTGGAAGACAAATCTGGGTTTTGTATTCTAAGCACCTTAGCCAATGGTGTTGGTCCTGTCGACTCACTGTGACTGGTAAATGTTCATACTGAGACCTCACCTGGATATCGGCCTTGGAAAGTCTGCAATTGAGTGAAAAGCAAATGATTATGCACCCCGGGGACATTCTGGAGCACTGCCACAGTGTGCCTATTGTTCCCAGCTAGTTATTAATAGTCTTCTCTTTTCGTTTCCTGTGTCACAGTTCGGGTAATAAATCATATGGTCTCATACTATTTAGCGTTACAGAGGCAGAAACAGTGTGCACTCACTGATAATGCTGTATCCAGAATTTTATATCTTTTATTTTTCTATGCAATATCCTGGTCTTAGTTTTAACTATGGAAAAATAAAATAGCTTACAGGTGTTCCCTGTCTTATTTGCAGCAGGAGAACCATCTGCCAGGGAAATCTGATTTTCTCAGCACCTGCTTACTTAGATTCCAAATGAGGGGACTGAGTTGAATTATCTCTAAGGGTTATTCCAACTGCAACACCTATAAGACAACACCCTCCCCCATTTCCTACACAAAACCCCTGAACTGAAATAAGCTCTCCAGGGAGATGGTTACTCTCTGAACCCCCAACATTAGTGACATTTAGTCTCAAGTTCTATGCTTTACAGCCATAAAATAATCTTCTAAGATGCATTCTCATATGTATGTATGTATGAATTTACATTACAATTGCTGCCCTCCCTCACAGAGTCCCTCCACCCATCCCTCCTTATCCTCTGAGAAGGTGCTCCTCCCCCCAGGTCTCCCCACCCTGGCACTGCAAGTCTTTGCAGGATTAGGTGCACCCTCTCCCACAGAAGCCAAACAAGGCAGCCCTGCTGGGGGAGCAGATTCCACAGATAAGCTACAGCTTTATGGACAGTCCCTGATACAGTTGTTGGGGGACCTGTATGGAGACTCCTGCTACGTATGTGCTGGGAACCTCAGTCCAGCCTATGTTTGCTCTTTGGTTGGTGACTCACTCTCTGAAAGCACCAAGGGGTCCAGATTACTTGACCCTATTGGTCTTCCTGTGGAGATTCTATCCCCTTCAGGTCCATCAATCCTTCTCCCAAGCTTTTCCATAAGAGTTCCTGATCTTCATCCATTGTTTGGCTGTGGGTATCTGCATCTGTCTCAGTCAGCTGCTGGATGGAACCCCTCAGAGGACAGTTACGCTAGGTTCCTGTCTGTAAGCATAACAGAGTATCATTAATAGTGTCAGATATTGGTGCTTGCCCATGGGGCGGGTCTCTAGTTGGGCCAGTTATTGCTTGGCCATTCCCTCAGTCTCTGCTCCACCTCCCTTGACTGCATTTCTTGTAGACAGGATAAATTTTGGGTTGAAGTTTTGTGGGTAGGTTGGTGTCCTTATCCCTCCACTTGGGTAAGATGAGTTCTAGTTTTGAGATTTTATTTACTTCTGACATATTAGTTTGAGTGTACTAAGATTCAGTGGTGTTCAGCCTTATGTGTGTATCTTGTGGTTTTTCTTCTTGCTGTTGTCCACTGAAGAATGTGTACCACTTGAGAATTAGACTAGACATTCTCCTAGGCTATAGATATTGTAGCTAAGCATCTTCTAAATGTCCGCTCTTATTTCCTTATCCTTAGATGCTGTGTTTCACTATTTCTTCTTTCAATGTGGCTTTCTCTCGAGGAGGAAAACAACTTTTATGAAAAGAGTCTCATACATGATGTATTTCCTCAAGAACTTGTATCTTTTAAAGAATAAGGAAAGCAAAATGGATGGCTTTCCTTTTTCCTTTTTTTTTTAAATTTTATTTTCTAAGTTTTTTTTTTTATTTACATTCAAAATCATTTCCCCTTTCCCATTTCCTCCCTCCCCGAAAGTCCCATAAGCCCCCTTCCCTCCCTCTTTTCCCCATTCAACCCCCTCTCACTTCTCTGTCCTGACATTCCCCTACTTTCCAGGACCAGGGGTCTCTCCTTCCATCTTCTTGGAAATCTATTGATATGCGAATTGTGTCTAGGGTATTCTGAGATTCTGGGTTAATATCCCCTTATCAGTGACTGCATACCATGTGTGTTCTTTTGTGATTGGGTTACCTCACTAAGGATGATATTTTCAAGTTCTGACCATTTGCCTAGGAATTTCATGAATTCATTGTTTTTAATTGCAGAGTAGTATTCCATTGTGTAAATATACCACATCTTCTGAATCCATTCTTCCATTGAGGGACATCCGGGTTCTTTCCAGCTTCTGGCTATTTTACATTTCAAATGCTTTCCCCTTTCCAGGTCCCTCCCCTGCCCTGAAAGTCCCATAAGCCATCTCCCCGCTCCCTGTTCCCCAATCAACCACCTCCCACTTCCCTGTCCTGGTATTCCCCTACACTGCTGCATTGAGCCTTTCCAGGATGAGGGGCCTCTCCTCTCTTTGATGTCCAACAAGGCCATCCTCTGCTGCCTATGCGTCTGGAACCACAGGTAACACCATGTATACTATCTGGTTGATGTTTTTGCCCCTGGGAGCTCTGGGATTACTGGGTGGTTCATATCCTTGTTTCTCCTATGGCTTTGCAAACCCCTTCAGTTCCTTGGGTCCTTTCTCTAGCTCCCCCATTGGGGACCATGTGCTCAGTTCAATGGCTGGCTGAGAGTGTCCCCCTCTGTATTTGTTATACACTAGCGGAGCCTCCCATGTGACATCTATATCAGGCTCTGGTCAGCAAGCACTTGTGGGCATCGATAATAGTGTCTGGGTTTTGTAACTGTATATGGGATGGATCACTAGGTGGGGTAGTCTCTGAATGGTCTTTCCCTCAGTCTCTGCTCCACACTTTATCTCTGTATCTCCTTCTGTGGGTATTTTGTTCCCCCTTCTAAGAAGAACTGGAGTATCCATACTTTGTTCTTCCTTCTTCTTGGGCATCATTTGATATGTGAATTTTGTCTTGGGTATTACGGGCTTCTGGGCTAACATCCACTTATCAGTGAGTGCATACCATGTGTGTTCTTTTGTGACTGGATTACCTCACTTAGGATGATATTTTCCAGTTCCACCCATTTGCCTAGGAATTTCGTGAGTTCATTGTTTGTAATTGCAGAGTAGTATTCCATTGTATAAACAGACCACATTTTCTGTACCCATTCCTCCATTGAGGGACATCTGGGTTCTTTCCAGCTTCTGGCTATTATAAATAGGGCTGCTATGAACATAATGGAGCATGTGTCCTTATTACATGCTGGGGAATCCCCTGGGTATATGCCCAGGAGTTGTATAACAGTGTCTTCCAGGCGTTTTTCATCTGGCTAGAAGAGTCAGTGTAAGAAAGAGTGGAGTCTATTCCAAAGAGAAAAAGAGGAAGTGCTTTGGAATATAAAATGTCAGTGATAAATTAGATGGAAGGTTTGTAGAAGGCAGGGCGCTCCCTGCGCTGCACAGTGCACAGACACTGACAGAGTAGCACACAGCCCTAGCTATGCGGCCCGAGAGTGGGACAGGGAAACCCAAACCACATCTACAGTGCAGCTCAGATGGTGACCTGAGATTGACAGAAGTACCCTCAGGGCAGGTTCCTATCCCTTCCAACCTCCAAATTTAGTTGCAGTTTTTAATGGGGGGGGGGGTTGTTAGGGGAACGGTGTCTCTAGAAGACTGGAACCTTTTTTTTTTAATATTCTTGAAGGAAGTCACTGGGTGCCATTTTGAGAGAGGGCCTATCTTTTAACACTAACCTAGGGTACTGAGAACAGGGAACAACTACATTCAGGGAGCCTCAGTTCATTCTGCAGCAGCCTCCAGATAAGGGGAGGTAGTGTAGGAGCTCAGGAATGCTAGGTGCTAGGAAAGGGTACTGAACTCAAAGATAATTTTATTCAAGGGTAAATTCTAGACTAATGTGTCAGAAAAGCTTTTTAATAAAGCAAAGTCATCAACATAGAGATAAAGGTCAGCAAAACAGATAAGAATATCAGTAGATGAATTTTAACACAGGTGGAGGGAAATTTTGCAAAGAAATTAAAGTTGTAAAACATGGGGGAAGGCAGAAAGATAGCCTCTATTGTAAATAAATAGATAATAATTATATCATATATAATATAATAATAAATAAGTTGCTCAGAAAATATCTAATAAAATAATATGGTTTTGTCCAATATATAAAATAAGTATCCATGAGCTCATGGTGATTTAAGTAAGTAACTTACATATGAAAAGTATTACAATGGTTTAGATGCTGTGGTCCACCTAGAACAGCAATGGCTTAGCAAAGAAAAATCCAAGGATCCAGGAGTTGTTCAGGCCACAAGTCTAGATGTCTCAGCTAGTCTTCAGTATATGCTAGAGATAACCTATACCCAAAAAAGATGAATATATTTTCTATTTGCTTATATGTAGATGCTAGATGTTAAGTTATTGATAAACAGGCTACAATCTGTATAACACCAGAGGTTAGCTATAGTGTAAGGGATTGGGGTGGAGGAATCTTCCTAGGAAGAGGAAATAAACTAGATGGTTATGGATGGATGGGGATGGTGGCTGGATATTGAATACTTTGAAGTCTTTTATTAGACACTTGCATTTCTTCTTTTGAGAACTCTCTGCTTTCCTCTGGAAAAATATGAGTAATAGTAGAATAAAGCAGTTCTGTCCAATGTATAAAATAAGTATCCACAAGTTCATGGTGATTTAAGTAAGTTACTACTTATATAAGTAGGAGGAATAAACATCTGCGTAGAAGAATTACAAATACTCTGTGATAGTCTACTCTGAATAGGGTGGAGTTTAGCTCCATATTCCTTAACTGTGGGTTTCAGGCAGTGTTTAATTAAAAGAATGCAGTGTAGAATTGGGAACAGGGGAAGCTACCATGGAGAAACCTAAGCCAAGAGATGTCATGTCATAGTCATGTTATGCTAACACTTGTAGTATTAGAAAAGCACTTTATTTTGTGGTTTTCCTAAAAAAACTCATAACTCTACTTTATTCCTGATAAAAATTTTAAGACAGAGGAAAAATGAGGTGAATTCTTAAAAAAAAATTCTCACCAAGTATACTCTTCAAAGCCATCAAGATCATCAACATATATATCAGAAAAGTCCAAGAGGTCATTGGAGTCGAGAGGAATGTCAGGAGGCGTGGGAAGGAGGCAATGAGGGCTTCTAAAATAGAATATTAGGTTAAACCCCAAGAAAACCAAAGAAAGTACAGAAAACAGTAATAGACTCATGCTGATTTGTTATTGTGCCAGTTACTGCAGACCTTAACACAGGGAGACAGGGTGATGGTGGGAGGGAGGTGTAGGGGATCTATACTGTCTTTGTAATACTCTGTCATCTAAAACTATCCTAAACTGGAATGGTTGCTAAAATACTTCCGGCACTCAGGTATTTAAAGGGCCATGACCTACAGCTCTTATGTGAAAATGTGGCAGAAGGGAAATGACTGGATGGAGTAAAGTTGCATCAGGATTAGCAGATGAACGAAGCTAGTTGGGGAACAAAGACTGGAAGCCCTTCCCAACCCAGCCCCAGCCTCATACAACACACATAGTATGGTCTGGACAGTGTCAGAGAGACTGCATGCTTTTCCTCACCTGACTTTTATCTAATGAACAGAGCATGCTGCAGACGACACGTGAGCATAGAAGAGGTAAAGTAAGTGTTCTATAGAAGCCATGCCTCTCATGGCCCAGCACCTTCTGGGCTTTTCCCTCAGCTTGGTAACTTACTTCTATACTTGGTAGTGCTTTCCCTTCCTAAATGATTGTCTTTTTCCTGACTTTCTGGAGATTCTCATTTTCTCTGATATCCTTCATCCCCCGTCTTTGCTTAACGTGTTTGATTTCTAGCACCCTCACTCAAAGGGGTGGTTTTCGGACACCTTTCCCATGTCCTCTCCCCAGCAGTTGCCAAGATTTATAGCTTGCCTCCTTTCTCTTTCTCTCTCTCTCTCAAACTCTAATAAAATTGTTCTTGAGCTTCCTTCTGAAGTTTTTTTAAAATTTCTTTTATTTGCCACACCAAGAACCCACAAATAGGAACCTTGAGTTTTCTAGTTTCAAAAACCCAGGGCCTCAAGGAGTTTGCTATAAGCAACTGTTCTCTGAACCATTCTGTTCCCCCATCCTCTGCGTGGGCTGGTGTACCTTCTTCCATACACACTCATTCTTCACCCTTCATCCTTTACACTCTCACTAACATGTTTCTTGTATGTTGTGTGTGTGTTGCATGTGTGTATATGTGTAGGGGTATGTGTGTATTTATGCATGTATATACATGTATGCCAGTGTCTGTGTATGTAAAATCCAAAGGTCAATACTGGGTTCCTCAGGAGAGTGTCTCTTTATGTATTTATGTTTGAGATAGACTTTCCCTTTGGTTGGCCTGGTGCTCACCAATTCGATATGCTGCTTGGCTAGCGAATTCTGGAGGTTCTCTTGTGTTCATTCTCCATGTGCTATGATTACAAGTGAAAAACAGGCCTGGCATTTTACACTGGTACTGGGGATTGAGTTTGAATATAGGTTCTCAGGCTTGTGTGTCAAGCTCTTGACAGACTGCCTCAGCTTTATAAATATTTTTATCAGAAAACGCTCATATAAACCTGGGATAGACTATCCCCATAATGTACTAGACCTTGCCAAACCCTCTATCCTGTGAGTCAAGCCCACTCTTTATTATTAAATACATGCACTACAGACTATTTTAACATGGTTGAAATCACGATCATGTTCTCCCTTTGAGGAATACTCTCATGTTTTCCCTCTGGGTGGCAGTCCATTCAGCGGACAGCGCTATCACACTCTTCACACTCTCACTTCCTCTCCTTCCTCCAGTATCACTGATGCAGAAGGTCAAAGAGCGGAAGCAGGATTTCCTTCGCACAGGGAAGCTTCTAGCTAAGCTCCCTCAATGACTACATGTTAGAAAGAGATCACAGGTTATGGGTATGCCTTTTCTGTTCATGCTCAGCAACAGAGACTTATACATTTATACATTTATACTTTTAAAGCCTTTCCCCCTATTCCATACTTAGGCTACAAGCCATTCACGGGGCGGGGTTTCACAGCGCCGGGGGTCACGGCACTCAGCCACGGGCTGTGGCTGTACAGTCACAGCTCTAGGTACCAAGTGCTTTTTTCTTTTCTTCCCTCTGTGCTTGTGGCATAAAGAGAACAAAGGGAAAGATTTCCCTGAGAAAAATCCTTGAGCCAAGGACCCATAACCTTTTCTCACACTATAGAGGAGGGGCAGGGCTGTGGCAAACTGGCAAACAAACCCACGTCCTTCCTCAGCTTTCCTGTCTTCAAAGGACTTCTGGACTCTTATGAATTCCTTCCCAGGCACTGCCTGACAGAGCTAAAATTACTCAGCAACAGTTATACATGCTCTTAATTTATAACCTATCACTTTCCCCCTCCTGGATTCAACCACAAGAAAGCTTGTGAAGAGTTTAGAAAGCTGGGAATGTTATCTGTGCATCTTCTGGGGCTACTCCCTCATTGAGAGTTGGCGACTTTGGATGCAGAAGCCTTCATCTTATCGCCAGGAAGTAGCACATATTATAGCTCCCATCTACATTAATTGGTCATCAAATCTTCTTCCCTTTCTCTCAGAATGCCTTCCCGTAGCTAATTAGGGACATCATCTCCTCACTTCTACTTGCTTTCTTTGATAGGACTTGATCTTTCTGTGGTAGCACCTGGCACTTTCAGAGAGACCATAGAAGCCACGCATTCTCATAAGACCTCCTATCCTTTAATATCAGGGATTCTGAGTCCTTTTAACCCTAACACATGATGGGTTGTATATGCTTCAAAAGTGCTTACAAAGCCAAAATCTACAGGAAAGTTCTATAATCTACAATCAGCACGTTCACAAATTCTGGAAAACTCAGAATAGCTCTTTAGAAAAACCTCATTCTGGCTAGCATGTTAACAACACATTTTTTCTTCCTATAAATAATACATTCATAAACAAACATACACACACTCACAAACATGCACTCACATATGCATACCTTGTTCTCACACACATACACACCATCTATACACACAGACCACATAGTCACACACTCACCGACACATGTACCTGCCACACAAAGTCACAACTCAGGCATATACATACACACCAAACACATACGTGCATAATATTCATGCTCACATAGTCAGAGACTGTACTGGCCGGTTTTGTGTGTCAACTTGACACAGGCTGGAGTTATCACAGAGAAAGGAGCTTCAGTTGGGGAAGTGCCTCCATGATATCCAGCTGTGGGGCATTTTCTCAATTAGTGATCAAGGGGGGAGGGCCCCTTGTGGGTGGTGCCATTCCTGGGCTGGTAGCCCTGAGTTCTATAAGAAAACAAGCTGAGCAAGCCAGGGAAGCAAGCCTGTAAGAAACATCCCTCCATGGCCTCTGCATCAGCTCCTGCTTCCTGACCTACTTGAGTTCCAGTCCTGACTTGCTTTGGTGATGAATGAACAACAGTGTTGAAGTGTAAGCTGAATAAACCCTTTCCTCCCCAACTTGCTTCTTGGTCACGATGTTTGTGCAGGAATAGAAATCCTGACTAAGACAGAGACACATCATACACATCTACACACACACACACACACACACACACACACACACACACACACAATTTGCTTATAATTAAGCAAAATTGCTGACCAATATGTTAGACACATCCTTTGATATGTTCAGTGACATCCCACCTCTCTTGCTCACAAATCAATGTTTTCTATTGCTTGTATACACTCACAAAATGAGGAGGAGACAAGCAAACATGCAAATGGAGCGGGTCAAGTAGTTCTGAGACTAGAGGCTGCAGTCTTATACCAGGGCTTCCAAGAGGTAAGTCCCTGTAAGCTTCTTCTATGAGTAAATCCATTCTTCACTGACATTCATCACCTCCATAATCTCATTGAAATGTTGCTCAGATCCAAGGGGTAGATGGTTGTTGCCTGCCTCTGGGAGTGACTGAGAGTCCCTGCTAATGCATGGGACTAGTGCTCCTCTGAGATTCTTTGACTGGGGCTGAAGAGAGCATGTTGTTACACCTCCACTTTCTCTGTTGTGTAAGAATACAGTGTTGGTTTGTGTTTTCTGCTCGCTTATCTCATCAGTCATGGGAGGACACTTAGAAAGCATTGCATATCTCAAAAGCACAGTTCTATTTCACTGTGCTATGCTTTTCATATGACTTTCTTCCTCAGCATGTATGTGAGTTCTTATAGGTCAGAGGATAAAGATGAGAAATCTGTAATTTAAGTATTCGGGTGATTCGGATGAGCCGTTAGATAGTACGTAAGGTTCCCATTGGTTCTGGAAGTCTGAATAAATCACTCTGCTTTTTTGCATTCATCGCTGTTTGGATAAATCAGTCTTTAGATCCAGACGCTGGGTTCCTCTGTGTGGCACAGAGTAAACAGACTTGAGATGGTGAGTCTACCAGACCTCAGAATTAATGCCTCCGTCGTCTCCATTTTAGGCCAACAGGACCACATGAGAGCACAGCTTTCTTTTCTTTATTTTCCAACAGTAGCCTCTCAAATGGAAGAACTCACATATTTTCCAAGCGTCTGACTACTCTCAACAGTGTAAGGGTTTCTTATTATTCTCATCTGCTAACATTTCCTGTTGGACTCCAAGAGGCATCTGGAAAATGAAGAAATTCTGTCTTGTGTCTCACTTAACAAAAATACACTAAATAAAATCTGAACATTGGGACTTGAAACTTTCTACAAATTTCTGATAGTTACGGAGAAAACAAAAGGGAGGAAGAAAGATGCTTCACCGTAACAAGGTGGCTCACTGGTCGGCTTGCTTTTCTCTCCCTCCCTGCTTCCCTCCTTCCCTCTCTCCACCTACCTTCTCCACCCCCACTCTCTGTCCTTCCTACCCCTCCCTCTCCTCTCTTTCTCCTTCTTACTTTTTCCCCCTTTTCTTCTTTGTTTATTGAACTAGGAATTTCTAACCTCTAGAATTGAAGACTAATAACCCAACTTTCAAAAAGAGTAATAATCCACAAAGTGAACTTATTGACTGGTAAATGGGCCATGACATTCCTGGGGAAGCGCTGGACTTTAAAGGCTATCCTGGGGTGAACAAACACAACGAATTAACTTTAATGTTTTTTATTGATTTTTAAGCCACTGGTTATGCAGTATAGAGTTAAATTTAAGACAACATCTTAAAATACCGTGCTGGGGATTTTCCTAGATTCCCACTGTCATTGCAGACTGCTGAAGGCTGCAGCTAACTGCACAGTTCAGGCTACTTAACTGACACTGCAGCTCTTTATCTTGTTCGTGGTCTTATCATGAGAAATAGCCGTGTCTTTCTGAAACCACAAGACTCAATATCCATCTGCAGAACTGCCAAGCCACACCCCTAGACATGCTTAAGCAAGGCTGGCCAAGACTCTTCTTTACACATCTAGACAGAAACCACTTGCCTTGTCTAGCATAGATAAATGCATGTTCTGTGTTCTCAAGAGCTCTGGGGTTTACATGTGCTATTCTCCAAGGCAAAGATCAGGTGATCTGAATGAGTCTGCCCAGCTGAGCAGGCACAGCCTACCTGCCTTCACATGTTTCTGACCCTCATTTGATTTGATCTACTCTATATTCTGTGTCATCTTTTAACAGGATGGCCAAGAAGTTTTAGCCAAGGACAACTATAAAAATCATATGTACACTTTAAGTAGGGTTTTCAATTTTTATTAATTATTTTATTTATTTACATCCCAAATGTTGATTTCCACCCCCCCCTCCCAAAGTTCTTCCCCCATCCTCTCTAGTCTTCACTTCTGAGAGGGTGCCCCTGCCTGAAAATTCCCATTCCCTGGGGTATCAAGTCTCTATAGGACTGGTAGCATCCTCTCCCACTGAGGTCAGACAAGGCAGTCCTTTGCTACATATGTGCCAGGGGTCTCAGACCAGCCCATGCTTGCTCTTTGGTTAGCGGCTTAGTCTCTGGGAACTCCCAGGTATCCAGGTTGGTTGACACAGTTGGTCTTCCTATGGGGTTGGCATCCCATTCTAGTCCTTAAATCATTACCCTAACTCTTCTATAGGGGTCCCCAATATCAGTCCAATGGTTGGGTGTGAGTATCTGCATCTGTCTCAGTCAGATGCTG
This sequence comes from Tokudaia tokunoshimensis, assembly GCA_036184795.1. NCBI lineage: Eukaryota > Metazoa > Chordata > Mammalia > Rodentia > Muridae > Tokudaia > Tokudaia tokunoshimensis. The sequence goes on along the minus strand of BTHU01000009.1, from coordinate 56,078,718 downwards.
GTAGAGCCTCTCAGAGGTCAGCCACGCTAGGTTCCTGTCTGCAAGCACAACATAGCATCAGTGTCAGGGTTTGGTGCCTGCCTGTGGGATGGATCCCAAGTTGGGTTGGTCACTGCTAAGCCATTTGTTAGTCTCTGCTCCATATTTGTCCCTGCATTTATTTTAGATAGGAACAATTTGGGGTCAAAAATTTCCAAGGTGGCTTAGTGTTCCCATCTCTCCATGAAGCCCTGTCTAACTACTGTAGGTGGTCTCTTTAAGTTCAAAACCAAGTCACTCTTGATACAAGGGTTCTGGAATTTCTTTTTTTTTAAGTTTCTCTATAATATTTATTAGATATATTTGTTATTTACATTTCAAATGATTTCCCTTTTCCTGGTTCCCCACTCCCCAAAAGTCCCATAAGTCCTCTTCCCTCGAACTGTTCCTCAAATAGCAACCTCCCACTTCCCTGTCCTGGTATTCTCTTACAATGCTGTATCATTGAGACCTTCCAGGACCAGGGGTCTCTCCTTCCTTCTTCTTGGGCATCATTTGATTGTGAATTGTGTCTTGGGTATTCCAAGGTTCTGGGTAAATATCCCCTTATCAGTGACTGGGGTCAAAAATTTCCAAGGTGGCTTGGTGTTCCCATCTCTCTATGAAGCCCTATCTAACTACTGTAGGTGGTCTCTTTAAATTCAAAACCAAGTCATTCTTGATACAGGGGTTCTGGAATTTCTGATTTGAAAATGAACATATTGTTTGTTTCCTAGAATTGTGTCTCATAGCAGGTCCCTGTTGCCAATAGAGAATGATCACATCAGAAACAGATCCATCTTTCCTCAAGGAACAGACATTGGCAGACACACTGAATTCTGGGACTGTTTGTCAGTCTTTGGCTGATAGTGCTTAGATTCTGATTCACAGTCCATGTTCCAGCGACATGACTTACTAGTTCAGAGCCACTGTGATATGCCTTAATTCTCATAATACATAAGGCAAACAGAGCCAGATGTAACAGTAGGTAAATGATAAGGCCAATACTGGGAAGGATGATCTAAAATGGTGGAGGGCCAATGAGATGACTCAGTGGGTAGAGATACTTGCTGCAAAGTAAGATGACTTGAGTTTTTGTTTTTATGAGCTAATTTGACTTTTATAGCATATTTGAGATTGTAGTATAGAGCTAGAATATGAGCAGGATGGTTATATAATGTTAATATAACATTATATAATTTTTATATATAATTCTATTTTTGTTATCCAAACAATGATGATGTAGAATAAATCACAGTCCAACATGAGAGCAACCATGAATACCATTCATACTCAAGTACAGGAAAAGAGAACATTTTCTCTTGTAAGTTTCCTGCCTGGTAGAGAAGATGACTTGAGTTTTATTCTGGGAACCCACATGATAGAAGGAAAGAGCCAACTCCTTCGGGCTGTCTATACACTCAAACACCCACGCAAATGTAATTTTTCAGCAGATTTTTAAATATATATTTTAATTGCAATTGAATTATATCACTTCCTTTCCTTCTTCTCCCTCCTCAGTTCCCCCCCAGCTACCTTCCTTAAACCCATTCCATATTCCACACACTCACTGATAGCTACTTTTCTTTCATTATTATTTTTATACACATATATGTATGTATTTGCAAGCACGAATACACACACACACACACACACACACACAAAACCAATTGAGAATGTTTTTGTTGCTGGTATTTCAAGGCTGACCATTCTTCTTTGGAGAACCTAATAGAGAGGTGCCCATACTTGGGAGAGAGCCTAATTCCTTCTCCCAGCAGTCACTGGATGCCTGCATTTCTTACCCACAGAACAAGACCCAATGAAGGCCATCCTCCTTCCCCCTCCTTCCATGCTAACGTGCCTACTGATGTTGCCTTTGTTCTAATCTTGTTTATGCAGCCATTTCTAGAAGAAACAGTTTCACAGCAGACTTCCAGGTATTCTGATTCTTACACTATTTCCACTCCCCTCTTCCATGATGTCCCCTGAGCTACCAACACGGGAGCTGTGATGTAGATATATCCATTGTGACTGGGCTCTCTGTGATCTGTTGATGTCAACATTGTTTCCAGTTGTGTTTTCTGTTATGGTTCCTATTTGCTATAGAGAAGATTCTATGATAAAGGATGGTAGCTACGCTCATGTGGGGTATAAGGAAATCATTGAGAATGTTGCAAAGAGTTTTGCTGGCCTAGCAGAGTGGTGCTAATGGCTTCTTTTCTAAGGCCCCAAACCCCACTAGTCCTGGAAAGCTGGCTAGGTTTCCAGTGCGAGGAATAGTTTCTTTCCTGTTGAGTGGGCCTTAAGTCCAATTAGAGAGTTGTTAGTTGATACCAACTTGTGTGTGCCACTTGTTGTATTTTCATGGGTATCTAGACATGCTGGTAATTGGGCTGGGGAGGTATCCCACATGTATACACACACACACACACACACACTTCAGAGTACATCTACAATGTTACTTCTCTTTTTACTCAAACCAACTTCTTATTAGCTCAGAATGAGACCACAGAGTAACATAGATTACATAGGTCAAGAAAGAATACAGCTTTACCTTGTAGTTTATAAGGCAGTGAAAAACTGGTTGTGGGATTTATACCAACAGATATGACATATTTAAAGGCAGAGTCCTTTATAGCTCATATTGTCTTAAATTTATAGTATTTGACATACCTTTTTCAGTACATTTCTAAACTAATTTTTTCATGAATAATTCTTATTGCAATAACTCACAAGAGTGGCTTCTCTGGGAGAATTACATTGACTGTGTGCCATTTGGTTTAATATCTTTTTTTCCTGGCATGAGTTTTTTTTCTCTTTTACTGAAAATAGACTTTTTTAATACAGTATATTCTCACTGTGTTTTCCCTCCCCTACTCCTCCCAGTTCCTCCCCACCTCCTCTCTTGTCCAGATCCACATCCTTTATTCTCTGTCTCTCTTAGAAAACAGGTATCTAAGGAATAATAATAAAATAGGAGACAAGAAACAAAACCAAATTGCATTAGGACTAAACCAAGAAAAGAAGTGAAAGAATAAACAAGAAACAAGAAGCGCATATAGAGACACACATTCACACATAGAGGAATCTCATAAAACTATAAACCCCAAATCCACAATATATATGCAAAGAACTTGTAATGTACCAAAAATAAGAAAGGAAAGGAAAGGAAAGAAAAGAAAAGAAAAAAGAAAAGAAAGGAAAGGAAAAGCACTGACTAAATGTTAGGAGACAGGGAACCTTCAGAGATGCTGTTAAGTTCATTTTGTCTTGGCCATCTACTGCTGAGAATGGGGCCTAAGTTTAAGGATGGTTTGTTTCTCCAGTAACACATCCTCTGAGAACACTAATTTTTTTCATTTGCAAGTGGCTTCTGGTTTAAGGATGGGGACATATGTCCATGTCTCCTTCCTGTTCTAGGACCCCATCTAGTGCAGACACACGCAAGTTCTGTGTATACTGTTTCAGTCTCTGTAAGTTCTTCTGGGCACCAGCCCTATTGTGTCTAACAGACCTTGATTCATTAGTGTCCTCTATCTCCTCTGACTTTTGCAATCTTTCCACCTCTTTTGCAGAGTTTCCTGTGCCTGATGGGAAGGATTTGATGAAGAAAGATATTGTTTTTAGGATGAAAGTTCTATTTAGGCACCAGCATGACTTCTCCATATTCAATGAGTTGTGTATATATCTTCTCCAGCAATAAGGCCTTACTATTAGTTTGTGGAGAGCCACCAATACCCTTGTCAATAACTGGGGTTGTTTTGGGATTCCCATGAGATCCCTTTGGCCAGGAACTTGATTAGAGGTAATTCATTTCTGGTGCTGAAAGCTTCTTTTGGTGACAAGAGATGTCCAGTTGGGGCTCTGTTTCCCTTGTTATTTGGCAGTTTAATTTAGATCACCTTCATATATGAATATATTTTTGAAAAAGTCTACTGTATTAGGTTTCTGTGTGATCCCTCAAATTACCCTTAGTTCTAGCTGTTCCTTCCTTTATTCCTTCTCTTGGCCCCTCTTTTTGCCTCTCCGTGTTTGATCTTCCCATTCCAGTTCACATCCCTTTGTCCATTCATGCTATCTATTCTATCTCTTCTTCCTAGAGAAATCCATTGTAATCCTCTTCCTAACCTCTGTGGTTATATGCATTTTAGCATGCCTGTCAATGACTTAACAACTATCATCTACACATAAGCAAATACATACCATATTTGTCTTTTGGGCTCTTTGTTGTCTCCTTCAGAATGGCTTTTTTTTCTATTTCCCACTACTTGCTTACAAAATTTATTATTTAATTTTTAAATGGTTGAGTAATATTCCACTGGGGAAACATACCCCATTTTCTATATACATTCATCTGTTGACAGGCAGTACTTTGTTTCTAATTTCTGGCAATTATGAGTACATCTGCAATGAACATGGTTGAGCAAGCATCTCTGTGGTAAGATGAAGCATTCTTAGAGTGTATGAACAAAAATAATATAACTGGAGCTTGAGGTAGATCAATTCCCATTTTTCTGAGGATCCATCACACTGATTGCCATAGTGACTGTATAAGTCTGTCCTCCCACCAGCAATGGATGAGTGTTCCCCCTATTCCACATCCTTGTCAGCATGAGCTGTCATTTATGTTATGGATCTTGTCTCTTCTGAGTTCCATGAGATATAATCATAACGAAGCAGTGTTTTACAATTTCCCTGATGATGAAGGATGTTGAACATTTCTTTAAGTGTGTCTTAGCTGTTTTAGTTTACTCTTCTGAGAATTCTCCACTTAGATCTGTACACTATTTTTTTCAATTGGTTTGTTTTCTTGGTGTTCAGTTTTTTGAGTTCTTAATATGTTTTAGATATTAGTCCTCTATCAGGGGTGTAATTGGTATATTTTATTTCCATTCTGTAGCCTGGTGATTCATCTGAATGGTGGTGTTTTTGCTGTAGAGAAGCTTTCCAGTTCCATGAGATCATACTTGTCAACTGTTATTCTCAGTGCCTGTGCTATCAGTGTTCTGTTTAGGAAGTCTTTCCTTTCATTTAGATTAAAATTCAAAGGCAGTATAGTTTAATAAGGGAAATTGGCCCATGTCACCTACCAAATGGATTCATTCCCTATTCTTTGATGAGGTCTCAGAAATTAACCCGTCCTTCTACTCGCAACTTAGGGCAGTTCTTGCAAAAACCAGCCATAACTGGTGATTCATGTCTGTAATTCCAACACATTAGAGCTGGAGTCAGAGGGCCAGGAAGTCAGGACCTTCTTGCTATGTAGCAAGTTCAAGGCCAGCTTAGACTACACAAGACTCTGTATCTCAAGAAAACAAAACAAGAAACAAAATAGGAAAGTCAACATAATAAACAGTTAAGGTTGACTTGTATGTACAATGAGACTATGCTTACAAGGGACAGGCTCTAGGACCATTGCGCTTTCTTTCCTATTGTCTCGCCTTAGTCTATGTTACAATCTGTCCCCAAGATATTGCAATAGTAATTCTGGATATGACTAAATGAGGACTCTATAAATGTCTTCCTTCCCTCTTCTCCTGCCTGAACAGTAGGATTTCTCCATTTCCAGCCTACTAGGTACAACACAGTCACTTCTTCTCATTATTCCAGGTCTCTAATACGGAGATCCTTCCTTCTAAGTTTGTACCATTCTTCTCGTTCTGCCTCTATTGCTTCAATTATCACTTTGTGTATTAATGGTTATTTCCTATATATGTCATTCATTGGGAGATGAAATATTCTGAAGTGACTTTATGTTCTCTATGTTTGGATCTAACTCTGTCATTATTTTAGAAGCTGAAAACAGAGCACATGTTTGGTTTTGGAATCTTTTGTCTGGCTGGGCAGTACCTGGTTAACTAATTCTTAAGGTTAGTCAGTTATACTCCCTTCTATGTAACTGACTTTACCTTTCATGAAATGAGCAGTTCTTTGCCTCAGTATATACACTCTCCTCTGGGAAGGTGTGTATCATTTCAGCAGTCCTCTTCTTCCCTCTTCCACCAATGCAGTCCACAGAGGACAGTTTCTGTTTCATCTCTGAAAATGATCCTTGGATGATGGATCTTTCATTGTTATTTGTCTGTTTTCCAAGAATCACCCCACATTGCTGTCATTAATAAAAATGGAAATTGAGTAAATTCTCTCCTTTTGGATTTTCCCAGTAATTGTGTGCTTGATATATTATTCTCAGTCAGCTGTTTATCTGTCCTAACACTGCCCTGTGCTCTATCCTTTTACCAGACATACCCATATGAGTCTCATGATCTTCTATTCAAGGCTACTTCTTCAATTTTCAAAAGTTATTTTAGGACCTCATCATTTTTTTTTTAATTTATCTCAGTAAACTTAAAAGTAGACTGTTCATGTGACTTTTGTATAGCCTCTAAATCTGTAGATGTTGTCTAGGAGACTTTATCATAGTCCATATATGCCAAAGTTATTCTTTTCTCTCATTTCTAGTTTTGAAAGTATGAGAATGTGGGAACAAAAAATGTAGAGGGTTCTCTAGAATCCATTGTGCCTACTCAGGAGGGAGAAAACAAAGAAAGGAAGGATCTGTGAGCCAAAGCCTTCTAGTACCATTGTCTATGTGTACTTCTGAGAACTGGTTCAAGGGATAAACTACCACTCACCACTCCCAGGGCTCTTATGAGGAAAGTGTAAATATTTATCTCAGGCATTTGGTTTGGGGTTTGCAGGCTTTTCAGGAATAGCATGGTTTTTCTTAGTTGCCTTTGAGAACAGTATCTGGAAAAGCATTGTTATTTCTCATTAGTATTTATTTTGAAAAATCTTTGTATTAAATTGAAACTTAGTAAGATAAGAATAAGATTAAAGAGCTTAGACTCTGGGAGTAGCAATCCAACAATCAATCCACCTAATAAAATATACACGTAAAACACAACCGTTGCCTACAAAGTCTTCATCTAATTGAACAAATACTTCCCATGCATGCACAGAAAAAGCCATAATAATCAGAGATGACTCTTGCATTAAACCAGTGACCTTACCAACTTTGGAAGTCCCAATATCAACAGATATCCTGTGCATACCCACTCATTTCCCAAATATCTACTTTAGCAACTATGAGTCATAAAAAGGAAAAATGTATAAGACATGACACTTGTTCTCCATGACATCATAAAGAAGCTTTGCAATCTTGCAGGCAGAAATGTAATTAATATACAGCATACACTATTAAGATTAAAACTCCAGGTTGAGAGCAAAGGTATGCTAAGATCATCAATGTTGCTCTTCCAGGTCTGAGTTACATACACCTGATATAGAGACCAGAACCAGAGTTAAAGATGGCTTATATTCAGCTTCAGAATATACGCAATACTTAAGGATTCACTTTCTTCATTCCCCTTGATCTTGGTTAATTCAAGATAGTGTATCAATTTATCATAAACCTGGGTTTGAAAATCCTGTGAAGTATCTGAGAAATGTTGTGTAAGGATTGAAACCCATGTGATGATTCTTCTGTTATTCATAGCTTATACATTGTATGACATTACAAATTTAAATACCTCACTGGTGATCCCAGAAATCCTTAAGGATGAACAATACAGGTGCTACCCAGTTTAATAGATGAAAATATCACACAGACCACATGATTTGTCCAAGAACCTGGGAGGGAATAGATGACAGTTGAAGAATGGTGAGTGGCAGACATGGGACTATACTCCACAGATTCAGGAAGAGAGGAAAATGATCCCAGCGCCTGGCTAGAGCTGCTTTTATGACAGGAGCCATGGCCTGGAGAGTGAACACAAATATGGCCAGAATTGTGACAGAACAGAGATCTGTGAAATCAATGAAGAAATTCTCTGATCAGTACCTTGTATCACCTACCAAGCCCCTACCAGTGCCTCCCATGGGCCAAAGCAGTGAGTTAGAAAGATCCCAGGTAAGCTAATGGGGAGACTACATGCATAGAACTGGCAGAGAAGGCTTGGATGGGTATGGTGGAGGAGGAGGAGGGGGAGGAGGAGGAGGAGCGAGAGGAGGAGGGAGAGGAGAGCAGGAGGAGGGAGAAGAGGAGGGGAAGAAGGAGGAGGAGGGAGAGGAGAGCAGGAGGAGGGAGGAGGAGGGGGAGAAGGAGGAGGAGGGAGAAGAGGAGGGGGAGGAGGAGGAGGGAGAGGAGGAAGAGAGAGAGGAGGAGGGGGAGGAGGAGGAGGGGGAGGAGGAGGAGGGGGAGGAGGAGGAGGAGGAGGGGGAGGACAGGAGCAGAATGCCAAGTTAAAGTAAAATTGAGCTTTAAGTCTATAGAACAGTAAACTCCAAATGGAAAACATAAGAATTAATGACAATTATCTGAGAAAACTAAAGAACAGATGCATCTTATTGAAATGTGTGAGGTTTTGTTTTGTTTTTTCTTTATTGTCTTTGGGTTAGATTGATCTCCTGATATGCTATGACTAAAATAGACATACTTTATTCTCTATTTGGACAGAATTCCCACTTTATAGCCTGTGCTCATTAGCAAATAAATATATTAAGTATATTTCCTTCATCCCTCCTACTCTCCCACTCTTCTCTCCTTCCTCCTTCCCTCCCACCCTCCTCTCTCTTACTTGCTTGCTTTCTTCCTGGTTTCCTTGTCTTCTTTTTTCTTTATGCTTTCCCTAGCTTGCCGAGCTTTTCTCATGTTTGTCCCTAACTTTGAACCAACTATGAGGTTTAGCTTAAACTCACCAGTTCCTCTGCCTCTACTGCCCAGTCACTGGAATTATTTGTACAAATCACCATGCCAAGCTATAGGTTATTTTTAATCTTTTAGAAAAGATAGAACTCCCAGATATCATATTTCAGCACAATGCTAGGTTTTATGAAGGATTATCTGAGCAATAAAAATGAAACAACAACAACAAAAAAACCCTAAAAGATGCGGTAAGGTTGCTAGGGTGATATCTATATGATAAATATTTGCAAACATACACATAGAAACAAGTTCTTATTTCTAGGGCATGCAGTCTGAATGAATTTCATACAGGTAGCCTGAATTTCTCTGGGAAGACTAGAAATAAAATGAGATACAAAGAATTTGTAATTCAGACCATTTTTATGACAACCTTTTATTTTCATGAAGCTGTAGATTAATTTGGAACTGAATACTTCCAGTGCTGTAAAGTGCGGTTCTCTGAAAACCTACCTCTGCGTTGAAGCTGCTACAGTCAGACAGATTCACTACACATTGAGACTGTGGAGAGATGAGAAGTTGTGAACTCAGACCCAACATCTTCTTGTGCGAGCTTTTGACTCTTTCAGTAGCCATTTACTACCGATCTCTGTGCATACTCTATAGTCCTTGCGATCACTAAGTAAAACTTTCAGAATACATTGCTAAACTTAACAGACCTCCAGAGTTAACCAATCCCAAAGTTAGAAGTGCTCTGTAACTGACCTGGAACCTATAGATATGATTTCTGCACTCTGCTGCTATGGCCCATAGATATTTGGTAAATCACTAGTTATGACTTTGGTTTTGTGACTCTGATAGTTCACTATAGCTGTTTCTACAGGGGAGCATGCTGTTCAGAGGAACCTGAATCCATGTCTCTAGCCTTGGATACCCTTGTTTGAGTCAGAATAAACTCTTCCTTTCTCTGGAGCGAGAGCTGATGGAATCAACAACACTGTTACCAGCACAATACCCTTTACTTAGTTTAGCATTTCCCCAAGTGTATGCTCATCCCTGCCATGCTGGTCCTCAGTTGCCTGAAAGACCTATAAGTTAAGCATCCACCCAAGGCTATGCTCATCTCTGCCATGCTGGTCCTTGAGTTCCTGAAAGACCCATAAGTTAAGTAGAGGCAGTCTGAAGTATTAATATAAAGATTGCTAGAAGAGATTATTCAAATAATTGTTTTTCTACTATGAGGTATTTGTTAGTTATTCCACATTATTCAGAAAATAGTCATGCATTGAAGAAATGAAAAACTGTTTATTTTAATAAACAGCCTTATAATAAATAAATAAATATAGATAAATAAGAATTTCCCAAGACCCCATTATCTTAATATAAACTAGTTTCCTGGACTACTTTTTTCTTTTGATTAGAGAACTTCAAATCATAGACAAAAATCACAGGAAACGCTGTTAACAAATTTAAGAACCAAGTAATTAAAAGACATTAAGCTTTTAGAAGGAAACGAGATGCCTGGATCATGAGACAGGTTGCAGAAGGAGGCAGCAGGGCTGGAGAAAGAAAACTGTCGAAGGCAACGTTTCTCACTTACTTGCTTAGAGCATGCTCCTTACTGAGCTGCTAGAGCCCCCCATCTGCCTTCCCTCTGTTCCCCAAAGCTCACTATGTGACAGAGTGCAATGTGGTACATCACCAAGGTGTTTCATAACCCCGTCCCACCCTCACCTGAGAGCATTCTGTCTTTTACTTCTTTAGTGGATCAAATCACCAAAAGCAAGATTCCGTCTATGCTCAAACTAGGTAGCTGCACTGCTTAAGACAAGGCTTAGGCTTAGCTGCTGTCATTTCCCTAGGACATTGACCACCCAAAACACACATTGTCACTTACACCACATGGCAGACTCCAAAAAGTGCGACAAGTGCAATTTTTTCTTTAAAAGAAGATGTAAAGAGGAAAGAATATCAAGTGCCTGCTGGAAATGATGCGGTAATTAAAACTACTCACCTCTATACACACTCAGGCAAAGTATGATGAACCGTCTGTGACCCATTAGCCAGACAGGGCACAGTCACAACTCCCAGAATGGAAGAGCATCCTTATCAGTTTTTTTAGGTTTTGCTTCTCAGCATCCACATATTATCAAGAGGGATGTTGGCTGGAGGCTGGAGGTTGGGTCTTCAAGGGGAGAAGAGCTTTCTCTAGGCTCACATTTTGCTAATGATGTCCATACTAATTCCTACCAACTTACACATAGTTTGACCTGAACTCCTAAGTCATGCATTCTAACCAAGGGCAGATCTAGGTGAAAAGACTGATATGTATATATGTGTATATATACATATATATGTATATATATATATACATATATATGTATATATATATATACATATATATGTATATATTCAAGTTTATCTGATTTGGTATAGTTCTTTTTCTTCATGTTATGAAGTTCTTCAACAACATCTGTCTGTAATTATTTCTCTGTTGTAGGAAATTTGGCTGTCAGGAGCCCATCAATAATAGTAGAAAGGTCTGTCTTCATTAAACTGAATAAAAAGGAATATAGTCCTAGCACAGAGGAGTCCACTAACAGGTGTCTTGCCTGTTTTATGCCTGAGGGCACTCACAATAAGCTTTCATTTAGGTTTTAGGCTTGTGCTTACTATCACTTAGCAACTCTCAGGTGCTAGGCATTCGGTTGGATGCAATCTTACATTTCCCCCTAAACCTATTAGCAATTTAGGATAGATGAAGCCACCCTCAAGACAGCATACTATGGTACCAGGTACAGTATAAGATGCCAACCCCTTTCTATACCAATGACTTTAAACAATGTCCAGATCTTAACATCATTTAAATTTTTCTTTGCATGTTTTTTTTAACTAAAACTTTAGTTTATTGCTTGGTAAAACTCTCATAAAGACATAATATTACCTTTAAAGTTTTTAAATTCAGTTTTAGTCACCTTTGTAAGATGCTTTTTATTCTTAAAGATCACATTCCTTGAAGCGAATCCCTTTCAGAGAATGCTGATGCTGTTCAAAGTCTTACCAAGGCATGCTTTGTGCCATAAGATTAAAAGGTATTAAACAATCTGGCACAGATTCATCACTTGCGATAAAACTAACTTGATGTACATGGCATGGTGATAGCCAGACTCTAATGGCATTTTTTATCACAGCCACTTTTCAATTTAATGTCTCATTGTGCTCCAGCTACTTTGGAAAGCAAAGTGTGTTCATATTTTGACATGTCGCCAAGGCAAGTGTAAAGGGTATAATGAGCTGAGCCGAACACAGTCTGGGATACTTGAAGGTTAAGGGGAGAGGGGTTCCAGGAACATGCCACAGGGGAAGAGTGAGGGACAGAAATGAAGTAACAAGGGCATGTGATGCTAAATTACTCACAGCCACAGGTGAAATGAATAGGTAGGGCCAAGTCCGCATTATTTGTAAAAATTAATAAGCTTCATCCAGCTGTCCTTCACAGGAATGAGGCCAAACTGAGCACAGCAGCTATGCAGCATAGGTCATGAGTATTTCTGAGTAGAAGATGGTCGATTTGCCTGGGCATCATCTGGTATGGACCATTATTATGACTCTGAACCTCTTTTATTTAAGGTAGTGAAAATTCTGTTTAAGTTTTCAGAAAGTTAAGCTCTCTTAAATAACAAAATATCACCCCCATTCTTTTCACTATTTTTTTCCTTCCAAAAGAGTCTTTCTAGATCATGGAGCCTTCTATTTTTGTCTTTAGACGGATGCCTTGTGTCTTTGAAGGACTGGTGTATTGCAGTGAATCTTCTTAAATGAAGTATGATTTTTTTTAAAAAAAAACATTTTGATTCAGACCTGGGGCTCTTCAGAACGCACTTTATTAATTTATCAAAAGAATGACTCAAATTTTAGCCCCACATACTTGTGTATAAAAGACATACAGATGTTGGCAATGCCAGCTAGGTATATTTTTTAGTATCTCTTTAAATCTTCCTTAATGTATAAATGACATTTAAAAGCCCCCTTTTCATGGCACTTGGCAGAGTACCTAAGACCATAACAAGTTGCTTCCCCGGTAAATGTCATTTTCTCTTAACCACAGGGCTATAATTCAAATACTGCAGGATTTTTTCCCCTCATATTTGAAAAATTAGTTACTATGGAGTAGGGGGGACTGGTTGAGGGGCTAAAGATTTAGTGTTAAGAGCTTTGAAAATGGATTTTCAGACCAGGGGACATAGCCCTGCAACTGTTCTGTCTGCAGAAACTCTCAAGAAGTGGGAAACACAAGAGAAGGCGAATTGCAGGCGCTTAGAGCAATGTGGTGATTAAATTCCTGACATCATGCTCAAGAAACCAGGTGTAAATTTAGCGTCTATCAGGTGCTGACTTCCTATTCAGTTTCCCTATTTTAAATAGAAGTAACAACAGAACCTGTGTGTTTGTTTTCTATTTCAGTGTCCAAATGGAGCAGCAGCAGTGTGTGGATACTAACTTTGTTGCTTGAAGCAACACAATGGTCTTGCAGTTTCCATGGGTCTGGAGTCGGCCAGGTTTTTGCAGGCTGAACACAAGGTGCTGAGCAGGTGTGTTCTCATGGCGGGAGAGGGTGCTAGGCATTTAGATCTTCTGAGTGCCTGGTTCACTTTCTTGTAACTGAGTAACTGTGGTTTTTTGCTTTCTTGTGAGTTGCAAGTGAAGGGTTCATTTTGAACTCTAAGGGTAGTACACACAGTAGATCTGTGAAAACACTACATACAGTCTGTCCAACTGACCTCTCTTCATGTTGCTGCCCCATTTTTATTCACACTAAACTTTGGCCCAGCATGATCATCCTGGACATTTTTCTTTTACAAAGAAGAATCTCTCCTTTTCCTTTAGAGTGGACTTAACAAAGCCCTTCACAGGACCACTGCAGTGGTTGGGTTCACTTTATTGAGCTCCTGAGGGGGTGCTGATGGAGGGAGAGGGGAGTTACACAAGACAGGGCTCCTGGGCTTTCTGTCTAAATCACTGCAAATGTAGTGTGCAGCCAGTCAACTACAGTCAGGCACAGGTAATATATAGAAGAGGTTGGCCTTCCTGATGCCATATTTCCTATCCTATATCACAAGTCATAGTCTGAGCTCGCTTCAGTCAAACAAATACACAAAACTCTCATAGACAACTTGGGAAAGGACGTTCTTTACTTTGACTTCATATCTAATTAGACCCAGGAGCATGTTTTCTATTCTATAGACTGAGACACACTTAAAATGAAGTGTGAGATCTGTCCTTTGTGTACTTCTCAACGGAGTGACTGTAAAAAGAAAGCCAAAAATAAGAGTCAACAATTCTTCACACCCCCCTGCTCTTCTCTCTCTTAGTCACTGATGTGCTGGGGACACATGCAGGGCCAGCTCCTGGAAGGTGGGAGTGGGTCAGCATAGACTTCCTAGGAGCTATTCCTAATGTCAGTAGTAAAGTTTGGGTGGAGGGAAGAGAATTCAGGGGTCTCTGAGTCTGAAATCTACATGATTTAGTATCCCATGCTATGAGTAGCAGCTTGCTGAGGTTACTATTTATTTTTATCCCTTCTGCTTAGAAGAAGCCCAAGATGAAAGTATTCATACCAGTTCCTTCCTAAGTCTTAATGCTCCCTGGTTTGTAAATTATACTTTCTCCTTATGTTCTCATGAGATCTTTCCTTTGAGCATGCCCTTCCCTAGGGTACCTCCTCCTCTTGTCAGGACACCAGCCATATGGATGGCGGCCAATCCACATGACCTCATTGTACATCTTTTTGCATACCCTATCTCCACATATGATCACAGTCTGGGAGGTTAATAATTAAACGCATGGATTTTAAGGGGGGTCATAATTCAGTCTGTAACACCATATGCTTACAGAATGACAAGCTCATATTTTATTATTGAGACGTTAAGAATACAGACATTGATGGAATATTAACAGTTGGTGCTCAGATTTCGAACCTTGGCCAGAATGGAAATGTTCTCTACCCTGAGAACAAACCACTATGAGAACCAGAGACTACAGAGTTCTGATGTGTGGGGTGAGCGCAAGTAGGGGTGAGCCTCTAGTCAGGTAGACTCATTTTTCTGTTCCCTTTATTTTCCTTGCTCACTAATATATATCCCTATAATCTTGAACAGAATCTGTACTGAGTAGATATTTAATAACTACTTATAAAATGAAGGATGGGTGGTTAAAAAATTCAGGAAAATACGTTTTTTGTGTTTTGTTTTGTTTGTTTCGTTTAAGAGTGAGTGCTGCAAAACCCTCACTTTTTTTTTTATTAAAGTTTCTCTGTCCAGAACATGCTGGTAACTAAATCCAGCATCTCTTTGCAGTGAATCCTTTTTCTTCTCTTAGATTGGCACATCTTAAAGAAACCCAGGACCATTTGATCTTGGCACAAGGTTTGTTACATCTCAAGAATCTATTTAACACTTATGGAATGAACTGGCAGTCGTCAGAGGGGTTGTTTGGTTCCGTTGACAATGGATAGCCTTTCTTAAGCTTAAAGGGATAAGACATAGTTCTTACTATTGTATCTTTGTTTTTCTGCAAGCAGAGAAGACCACGTGACAGAATCAGGAGCACACAGTGATGCTTTTCAGCACCGTTCCTATTGCCATTTCCTTTAAAACAGAGAAGCAAAGTTCTATGGTGCTCTTGAACAATTCATCTACATCTGTGACTTTCTTAAAACTACTTTATTAAATCATGTGACTCATGTGACAGTAACCTCCCTCCTCATATCAAAGCAAAGATTTTATTTACCCTATTCTAATAAGCAAATATTTCTGAATGAATATATGCAAACTCATTATACATTATACATTTTATTTTTTAAAAAACTTTACACATATATATACTGCAATATGACTATATCCTCCATCACCTGCTGTCCTTCACTCACGTCTGATGACTTCCTTCCTTCCAGCTTGTCCCTTTCCTCCTTCCAAGTCCTTTGTGTGTGTGTTCAGGACTTAGGCAGGCAGCCACATATGCTGTGTGTTTGTTTATGCTTGCAATGGCTGCATCCTATCTAGAAGACAGTGTCTTGTGGCACACCTCTCTATGCCCTGGACCTTACCAAGCTTTTTGTCTCTTCTTCTGCAATGTTTCCTGGGTTCCCTGGGTAACATAGCGGTCCCAAGGCTGAGCACTCAAAAGTCACTCATTCTCAGCATTTTGACTCCATTGCCTACTGCAAAAAGAACCTTCTCTGACTCAAGGTGAGAGCATCACTAGTCTATAACCATAGAAAATGGCTTGATGTCAGATCCTTTTAGCAAAACATCAGTATGTTCCCCCTTAGGGCCTTTGACCTCCTCAACTATAGGCTTTTGACCAGAATTACATCTCTTTTTGAACAAATATAAGTGTGTGAAAGGCACTGATCTAAAAGCCAAAGCTTCTAATACTGAATTAGCTTACCTGAAAGGCTTTACCATTCCTTGTGTGCAGGGTGCTGCCTCCCACAGTGGTTTCCCAGGGCTGGTGGTATGACCTTTGTAACCATGACAACAGTTAAATCTATTCCTTGTTTAGGTTTTGAATAT
This sequence comes from Tokudaia tokunoshimensis, assembly GCA_036184795.1. NCBI lineage: Eukaryota > Metazoa > Chordata > Mammalia > Rodentia > Muridae > Tokudaia > Tokudaia tokunoshimensis. The sequence continues at coordinate 56,062,482 of BTHU01000009.1, read as the reverse complement.
TCCAATTTTGGTTTTTCTGTGGACTGTATATCTGCATTTCTATTGCTTTGTGATCTATGTCATTTCTTTTATTTTTATAGGTTATAATGCTAAGAAGTCTAGAATAATGAGAGTAGAAGATACCAGAACTGGATATGTTTTTGAAGCTAAGAGCAGAAAAGATCCTCCATTCTAATCAGCACAGGGGATAGAAGGAATCTGACAGAATGCAGAAATGCATACAAAATGAAAGCTATACATAATTAGAATTAAAATAAATATTTCCAGTTCATTAATTTCATACCAAGTGGCTCCCAATTCCCAGCACTATTCAAACTGCACATTAATGTGACTCACACAAATTCTATGCAAGGTAGGCAGGGCATGTATATGTTTTTCATATGTATTTATGTATTTATTGTGTATGTATGTGGATGAAGGTGTGCACACACCATGGACTATGCGCGGAAGCCAGAGAATAAGTTGTGGAAATTGGTGGTCTTCTCCCACCATATATATTCAGGGGATCAAACTCAATAGCCAGGCTTAGCAGCCCTAGCTCAATGAGCCATCTTGCTGACCCAGGATACATTTCTTATTTAATATAAATCCTTATTTAGTAGATGAAGACTAAGATGTAATGTGTGTTTATAAGGAATAAGAATTACTTAATGGAAGAACTAGAACAAAAATCCAGGTCTCCCAGACTCCAGGTGCGTATTAATGGTATATTTTACTTAAAAACAAAAATTGTTACATACTGCAATACCAAATGACGTAAAAGGCATGGAACATATGCACAGGAGGCATGTACAGCAGTGCGAGGAGCACTGGCTCTCTCCAACAAGCATCATTAACTCTGCTGTTTGTCAGGTGACCTGTACAGTAGCAAACTCCCCTTGTTTCAGTACAGTCCCTTGGAATGCCAGAGAGCAGAAACTCAAGTTCAAATCCATCTGGCTGTGCCCAGGCTCCTCCTGAAGCTTTGTGTTTACCATGATCCTAGCTCATCCAGTTAAAAAGAAAAGTGAGGCAAAGATCATAACGTGTTTAAAGGGGAGAAATTAATTGGACCTCACTTTGTTTTGACAGCCAGAAGGAGAAAAATCCACATCCAGGTGCTTGCCTAAGACCAAAGAAATAAATTACATACACCAAGTCCCACAAATTCTAAAATAAGGCTTTATGAGGTGTCAGATTGTGAACCGACTTTCCCTAGCTGCGATCCCTACCAAAGGGTTTTATGTGGCTTGTAATTCAAATGTTTAGTCTGAGGGAGTCAAGGAAGAAGCGAATTCCCCTTGAACGGAAGCCCTTGCAAAGAGCTGAGTCACTTGGCTTCATGAGGCTCAGCACAGGCTGGACCTTCGCCCACAAAGAGAAGGAAAGATGGTAGGTTCTGAAAGTGACCTGTGAGGGATGTAGTGCAAAGACATTTGTGCGTCAAAACCGAAAGAAATTCTTCCAGGGCCGCCACTTTAACTTATCTGCTCGATAGAGGCAATGCTACCAACTGAAAAGAACTGGGTTTCTAATGTGTGTGTTTTATCTCTAAAAGAAAAGAAGGAAGGAAGGAAGGAAAGAAGAAAGAAAGAAAGAAAGAAAGAAAGAGGGGGGAGGGAGGAAGGAAGGAAGGATGGATGGAAGGAAGAAAGGAAGGAAGGATGGAAGGAAGGAAGGAAAGGAAAGGAAAGGAAGAAAGAAAGAAAGCAAGAAAGCAAGAAAGCAAGAAAGAGAAAATTGGCAAAATGCTCTCGAACTGCCTTTTTTCCAGTCACAAGAAGCAAAGAGACCTTGTATGTTCCATGAAACACCATCAATGAGATCAAAGACTGAAGGACAGGACAGGGCCTGAGGGGGGGTGGTCCTCACTTGTGCAGGAATCACTTACAGGCTTACAAATACCCATTCTAGGCCCCTCCTTATAATTATGATCCAAAGGACAGCCATGTAGGTCCAAAGATCCGCATTTTAACACTGCATATCCACCTGTGAGTCTGATGAGGATGGCAACTAGACCCTGAGCAGAGACACTGGCCTCATGCAGCGTTGTTGGTTTTCTAATGAAGGAAGACTACTCCAGCAGATTAGAACCAGCACTGAAGTAATAGTGGGCTTTGCTTTTATCAAGTGATGATATAAATATGACTAATGATTCCAACAAGCATTTAATGAAAGATACTTAACTTTATTAACAGAAAACAGGCACATTAAAAAGGTTTCAGAAAAACTCATGGCTGTGTCCCCACTTCATTATAGACCGTGGGGATTTCAGGTAATGCAGCTGTGATGGTGGGGACTTTGATTTGTGGTCTCATTTAGCCACTAGCTAATTAACCATAAATACATCTCACCAAATGTGACCACACTGCTTTTGTATGACTGTTCTCAACTCCCAACGTGTTTGTGCAATCAGGTGTGCCTCAGCTGCCTTATCTAGGGAGAATCCTTGGGATTTGAGATGGTATTTCCCAGAAACCAGTGCAGCTCTGGATTTTACGATGGTCAAATTTCTTTTCTTTTTAGAGAAACCAAGTCCATAGTATTCTACACTCCTGGTTCCCCAGTTATTGGTCAAGTATACAAGGGTTAAAAACAAAACAAAAACAAAACAAAACAAAACAAAACACATGATGAGTGATACTTACAAGCTTAGGATAACTTGAGCTTCATATCTAAGCAAAGCAAACCGTATTTCTTTTATTTCTATTCAGAAAAGCATTTGTTGCGTTTACAGCATCTCAAGACAGACACATAAGAGGTGTCCACTTTCAGTTTTGTTAGAAGTAGCGTGGAGATAATACAAGTATTTAATACTGATTGGCCCTTACACATGAAAGTTGCTGTTGTCCATGGAGGAGTGCGGTTAAAAAACTGTTTTCATCTCATAAAGTTGTGGTTATTATTTCATATTTTTGTAGAAATAATCACTACCTAAATGCATGGAGTGTTGACAATTTTTGAAATGGAGCCAAATAAATCAAGTTCCTAGTCCAAAGCAGGCAGAGCCCAAATGCGGACCCAGTCCAACACCAAACCAATGATTCAAAATAAACATGGTATCGCGCCGGGGTGGGGCGGGGATGGGGGGAGGGGGCTTGCCAAGTGAGGGCTTTAGAAGGAGAAGTGGTTTCCCAGTGAAGAAAAGAAAGGATGCCCTTAGAAGGTGAAAAAAGTATAGAAACTCATTGAATAAGCCTCAGCTCTTAAGATTATTTCTCCAATCCAGACTTTCCTTTAAGGACTTCTACTTTCCCAGGAGAGAAAAACAGAGCCATTCTGGGACAATCAATTAGATGTCAAGTGTACACATATGTGATACACCTAGAGGTGAGGACTTCAATGCCAAGACACAAAGTCACTACAATCCCTTTTAGTTATTGAACTTGAGGTCTGGGAAATGCCCTTAGCTTAGGATGTGAAATAGTGTCCCTTCCCCCTTAAGAAAATGGAAACAACTCCATAAAGAACGGAGGTTCTTTGAACCTTGTTAATAAATCAATCCCAGAATAAGCCCTCAGAACAACACGATCAATCAAAGCCTACACATGAAATGGGAATTTCAGAGCAGTGCCAAAGTCTTATCATAATTGCTTCCTGACAGAAAGCACGGATAACAAACTCAGGACAAGGCCACTGAGATGCTGGTGGAGACCTTGTTTCTTGTTGCTCTAGGTATCAAAATAGGAAGTAAACAGCTTCCCGCCGTTCTGAGAATTGCCGGGAGGAAGTGCTGTTTCCTGTCCCTGCACCTGTTCGGCTTGCTTATCTTTCATCCTGCCAGTACAGCCTTCTGCGAGCTGGCCCTTTCACAAAGGCTATTTCTTCCTATCTGCCTCTGACCTAATGCCATCTAGCTACCCCAATATGCACCCCGACCTCCTCCCTAGCCAACAAAATGCGATAAGGAAAGGGAGGGACCACCCCCCGCTGATTTCGACGCAATGCATCTCCTATGCAAGCAAAGGGAAAGATGAATTCTGGGCGCACTGAAGCTAAAGTCAGTTTCCAGCACCACCCAAGCAGCATCTCAGCGGGACTGAACTACTTCATCCGGGTCCTCAGCAGTAACCAATAAACAGCTCTGGATCTCATTAGCTGTTCACCCCAGTGTAAAGTCCTACCAAAAATAACATGTAAGCTTAGTTTACAAGGAGCCTGGATTTGTGTTACCACCTACTGGTGATTTTTAATACGACATCATCGCCGGCCTGGCACCTGACATTTACATAAGGCGTTTTCATGCATGTATGCCTGGAGAACATTAAGGCACCTGGCTGTCCCCGTCCTGCTATGAGCCAAAGAAAGCTCCTGTATTCACTCTGTTACTTCTGCTTGGCTTCTCATATTCTGTTTCCAATTCATGAAAAGGTGTTCTGAAAGTCATTCCCAGGCCAGCTGATTCCATTTAACCTGAACATTTTAATTTGAAACGCTAATGCTTTAAGATGACAATTAGTAACCGGAACAGGCTAACTCGTTCTGTTAGGTACAACATTCAACCTTGATTCATGGCTTGGCCATCAGTTTTTCAACATCTACACAATTGCCTTTCAGATAACGAAATGGTTTCAAACTGAATAGGCTTTAAAACGACAGAAAAATCTAGATTTTTTGAGACATTCAAATACTCTGGGTGCTGGGGTTAACATGAAGAAGACAATTATTGGATACCATATCTATTTTTAAATTTTCTTTACTAATCTAGTAAATCATTCTTTAATTGCAATTTATGAAAGAATCCAATTTTACTGTAAACTAAATCCACCATGATTTCTCTGTAGGTCTCTTTTCTGACCAAGTCTGGAAGATCATTTACATTTCTTTATGGAGAATCACACGATCTGAGAAAACCTGGGGTACTGCCATTATAGTGTTGATCATATAAATATTATGTTTCTGTGGCTTCATGGTGAACTAACCACATCTAGTATTTATTACATTAAGAAAATCACTTCGGTTAAAGCTTTATTTATGGAGAAAATTTAAGCAAAAATATATGCAGGAAAATTATTGGTATTATGCTTTGGTTGGAGAAATGAAAACATGTGCTAAATAAGATTGAGTTTTATAAAAGCTGTGCTTTGACGGAACAAGAGAGTTCATTTGAGTAGAGTATTTACTCTCCTGTATCATCCTATTAAGGACCAATTCTCTCTTTTCTGTATGTTGCATTAATCAGAAAACATAAGTACTCTTCTGTAGACAAATCCATCATCCCTTTTGGAGGAAAACAGAACCTAAAATCTGAAGAGAAATAAAGGTCTCTAGGAAGAACCAGCACTGAGGACCTAACCAGTCCAGATGTCTGGCTCAGGACTTCTAACCTTCTGTAAGTAAGCAGTGACTTGGGGACACAACAGGAAGAGGGACATTGCGATTTATAGACCAGTTACAGGCAAACACTTTGCCAAATCTCCAAGTTCTTTTTTTTTTTTCTCCAACTGTCTCCTGCTCTTTCTTTCCATCAGTAAGAGGAAAGTCATTTCTGTTATTTGGACCCTAACCAAGGGGAAAAATGTGGAGACTATATCATAGTAATTTTGTAAGACAGGAAGAGGAGAAGCAAACACTGGACTGTAAAGTAATCCAGGGAGTAATCCTATGGAGGAGCAGTTTCCACTCTGCTTTAGGAGATCAAGCCCATAGTTTACTGCTACTTATCTAGATAGTTCATTCATACTACTCAGTTACGTCATGGGATTCACAGAGCGATATTCATTCATTTCGCATTACTATTCCTCCACATCCTATTCTGAAGAATAGTTAGCTGTTCAAAGCGTTGGATAGAGAATGATTTATGAAGTGATAGACTTTGTCCTAAATGAACTAAACAACAAATGATCCAGAACCATTTGTCCCCAGGAGGACACTATGTCTGTTAACATCAGTAGTCTCTTTAGGAAGTTTTAATGAACCAAACTGAAGAAATTATAAAAAGTATCATGAGCTTTATACACGTTTATTCGTTGTGGTGCTGAGGATGAAATCCAGGGCCGTATACATTGTGGGACATTCCTCTGCTGCACAGTGACAGGCTCAGCCCCAGACAAGGGCTTTTGTTTATTTCTATGAACTCAAAATACAGAGGAAGGGTTTAAACGCCTTCAATTCTTCTTACAAGTTCTCCAAAAGTTCAAACCACAGCCACAAGTTCTGAACTTGAGGGAGACGGAATGAATAGCAGTCTCTAAATCAACAAGACGGCCCTTCTTCCATTCTCGACTCTACCTTCCAGTTTGCTGGAACCCCATTATACTAATATTAATTACCTTGTCTCATTAACTGCACAATAGGACCAATCAACCTCGCAGACGTATCAGTCAGCACTCAATACGTACATCATCCATCAAACCTGCCAACTCAGAAGCTGGACAGTCAAAGCATTTTAACTTTCAATTTTAATGTGTGAGTTTGAATCCTAATGGGTTACGCCTTTATGATATCATCCACCAATGTAAGGTTTACAACTAGGCTTCAGGGAATCCATGTGGAATTTCTGTGTGTTTTCTATCCTGGAAAACTAACCAAATTCTTGTATTCATGCCAGATTCTCAGAGACATCACAATTAAGTCCCAGAGGAATACATTGCAGTTGAAAAGGAAATCTCCTACTAACTATATGGGGGAAAGGCTGGCCAAAGCAATGTTCACATTCATGCAATTATGTGCTTAATTGCACAAGGTGAATGGAGTCATTATAATTATGGTTCAGGTCACACTAAGATTAAGCTCCCCTCCTCAAATACTGTGCCTGAGAAATGACATAATTTGAAGCTGACTGTCCATCACACATCATACCCCATTTCCTTCCGCAGCACTTGAGTGAAAATTCATTGAAACAAAAGGTCTCACCAGATCTTAAAACATAATGGAGAAATGGGTCAAATGCAGGCCATAACAGATCTTAATCAACACCACAGGACCTTCCATGACATTTAATTTGCATGCATTCAATTACATTCATTTGTACTGTGGCTCATGAACTAAATAAATGGAGACTTAAATAAAAGAACTTAGCAGGGCACCCCTGTGGGGCAACTAGGGCTAGTGGAGAGGAGTGAGGAGGGAAATAAAGTCAAGGTAGCTACTTCTGCTTGTACCATTGTTCCATTCTCATTTGCTCTGTCTGTTACCTTATTAATTTAAGTTTTCAGGCCGATTAATAGAACACATAAGGAGGGCCTAGCATAGACTCTAGCTCCTGTATCACAATAAATATGAGAAATTCATGGATAATATGATAAAAATATCAATTTTTAAATAGGAGATGGAAAAGTGTATATTATTACACACACACTCACTCTTTTCAGCATCTAAAAGCGTACACAGCAAATACTTTCCAAAAGTCACTGATAAGTGCTAGAAGATAGTTCAGTCTATAAAGTGTTTGTCACATAAACATTACTTGATTCAACCCACAGAACCTGCTTTGAAGCAAACAAACAAACAAACCCAAAACAACAACAGTAAAACAAGACAAAACAAAAACAAACAAAAATCAAATCAAACAAACAAACAAAAATTTAAAAAAAAGACAGGCATGAAGGCAGGAACTTCTTTTATTTTTATTTTATTTTATTTTATTTTTTTATTTATTTACGTTGAATCCTGCTCCCATTCTTGGTTCCCCCCTTCACAAGTCCCTCGACTACTTCCTCCCCTTCTCCTCTGAGCGGGTGGAGCCCCACCCCCTTTTCCCCTTACCCTGGCACATCAAGTCTCTGCATGGCTAGACATATCTTCTCCCACTGAGACCAGACAAGGAACCCCAGTTAGGGTAACTGATTCCACTGACAAGCAATAGCTTTAGGGGTAACCCCTACTCCAGTTCTTCAGAGACCCAATTCAATCACTGGAGAGACAAAGACTGAAGAACCTTGGGACTCATTGGCTCATAGGTAGTCTAGCTTAATTATCAAGCTTAATTGTCTCAAAAACAAGGTAGATGGCTATCTTGAGAAACACTACCTGAGGTTGACCTTAGGCCTCCAGATAAGCACGAAGGAAGGTGCATGTGCACAAAAACACACGTGTACACCAGCACAGGTACACACACATATACATACACACAAAATCGTCAGGACTTTCATTCAGAAACTTTTTTTGGACAGTAAATCCCCAAGCAACTGCTGCCTTTAAGGCATTAACTAGATATTATAAATTGTAGGAATGACATATACTGTTCTCTCAATCATTTATAATCTGATAGGAAACCAAATACTCATGTGTTATTACCTGCAATGCTCAGAGTTTCGTGGCAAAAGCACTGGAGGTAGTTAGGCCAGTTGAAGCTATTTCGAGTTATTCACCTTATGTCTTTTTTTTATTAGATATTTTCTTTATTTACATTTCAAATATTATCCCCTTTCCTCATTTCCCCTCCTAAAACCCCTTATCCCATCCTCCCTCCCCCTGTTCACCAACCCACTCACTCCTGCTTCCCTGTCTTGGCATTGTCCTACACTGGGGCATCCAGCTTTCACAGGACCAAGGGCCTCTCCTCTCATTGATGTCCAACAAGGCCATCCTCTGCTACATAAGTGGCTGGAGCCATGGGTCCCTCCATGGTCCTCTTTGGTTGGTGCTTTAGTCCCTGGGAGCTCTGGGGTACTGGTTGGTTCATATTGTTGTTCCTCCTATGGGGCTGCAAACCCCTTCAGCTCCTTGGCTCCTTTCTCTAGCTCCTCCGTTGGGGACCCTGTGCTCAGTCCATTATTTGGCTGTGAGCATCCACTTCTATATTTGTTTATGTTTTAAAGAGCTTTCCTGCAGAATGGAATTTTTCAATCTTAGAGAAAACTGCTCCTTAATAATCTTACAATCCAGTGTATAATGGAAATAACCCCCAAGAGTGTGATGGTGTGTGTGTGTGTGTGTGTGTGTGTGATGGTGTGTGTGTGTGTGTGATGGTGTGTATGTGTGTGATGGTGTGTGTGTGTGATGGTGTGTGTGTGTGTGTGTGTGATGGTGTGTGTGTGTGTGTGTGATGGTGTGTGTGTGTGTGTGATGGTGTGTATGTGTGTGATGGTGTGTGTGTGTGATGGTGTGTGTGTATGTGTGATGGTGTGTGTGTGTGATGGTGTGTATGTGTGTGATGGTATGTGTGTGTGATGGTGTGTATGTGTGTGATGGTGTGTGATGTATGTGTGTGATGGTATGTGTGTGTGTGATGGTGTGTGTGTGTGTGATGGTGTGTGTGTGTGTGTGTGTGATAGTATGTGTGTGTTGGGGGGCTTCATGTGGGAGACTGTTAGTAATGACTTAAGGGGCACATGTAGCTGGATGTATTTGCCTGTTTATGAAAGTCAGGGGGTCAGTATCAAGGATCTTCCTCAATTCCCTCCACCCAGCTTTGGGGACAGAGTCTCTCCCCTGAACTGATTCAGCTATCCTGTGAACCCTGGGGATGCTCCTGCCCCTGCTGCTACAGCCCTGGGATTACAGGCGTATGCCACCACATCTGACTTTTTATTTGGGTGCTGGAGATGGAAACCAGGTTCTCATTCTTGTGTGACAATACAGGGTGAATTGTCATTTTACTTTTTAATTCACAAAGTCAGTCATAGAAAGATTGAGGCCCATTTCACCTTCCATTAGCTGAAACAGGCGTGAAGTGGTTTGCACACCTGAGTGACTTAGTTTTTGTTTTGTTTTTCCTTCTTTGCACTCTTGATTCCATTTTAATTTTCATGTTGTGGCTTGCAAGTAAATGACAGACACTGTAACAAGGGTGTAGGTGATGGTAAAGCATCTACAGTATCCCTCTCTTTCAGGACAGAGGAATTGTCCCCATCTGTGAAGTTTGGATGTTGGGCATTCTCTGACTGTGTCTCCTGGACACGGTCATTGGCTCAAAGAGGAACACCTTGATAAAAGTCCTGCTTCTCTCCAGGGTCGGCACACATCCAGTGACTAGTTGGTGCTCTACTGGCCCCCAAATTCAGGACAATTCTCTAGTAAGGGTTATGGCAGTTCTCAATGTCCTGCTGCCAAGAGATGAGTTTCTGAGGATGACAAAACTAGGCCAAGTCTCAGTAGTCAATCCTGCTTCCTCACCCCTAAGGAGTTGGTTACTCAGTTCTTCCCTGAAAGCTCCACCTGTGACAAGTCTCCAACAATGCACAATCACTAAGCTTAATATATGAACATTTCATAAACAAGAAATGTAATAGAAACAAAATTCCAAAGGTCTGTCTGACATTGATACAATGTTATAAGCCAAGGTCCCATGCCAAATACTGCCCATTGTCTTACCTCATTTGTTGCAGCAAATTTATTGCCTTTTTTCCTAATCAAATATCCAAATCCAAAGCAATATATTCTACTCTCTTGTCAAACCGGCTCATTCTAAATGGATTTTCTATGTTGCTATTCTTGACATTGGCATTTTTTTTAAAGGACACAGATGAATTGTTTTGGAGAATGCTCTTCAATGTGAATCTGTTTCCACAGAATTAAACCTAGTACCACTTCTCCATGAGTCACGAATTCAGTAACATTGCCCTATCCTGGAATTTGTACAACTAATTCTAAAAGATCTACAAGTTTTTGCCATCTTTAATCAACTTGCTTGGCATATGATAAGCAACCTTCTTTGTGATAACAAAGTATGATGAAGTCAATTGTGGGAGCATAACAGGATCCTTTTGAGGATTCATAAAGCAATGATTTATTATCTAAATATAAGGTTGTGCCAACACTGAAAGGCACTTAACTGAGGCATGAATCAGGCGAATACTTATCTTGTCTGATCATACTCTGAAGTTCTTCAAATTTCATATGACATCAATAAATGGCACATTCTACATTTAAGAATATCTACAGTTGTAGTTAATACTCAGTTGCCTATAATTGAATCATGGGCTAGCTAACTCATACACTTTATTTAATATTGCAGTTCACTTAGCCTTCATGACTACTTTATAATATCATTTTAAAATATTTATTCTATTTTTAATTGTGTGTGTGTGTGTGTGCGCGCACATGTGTGCAAGTACTGTGAAGTCCAGAAAAGGGGATTGGATCTTGGATCCCCTGGAGCTGGAATTATAGGCAGTGGGGAGACACCCAGTGTGGCCACTGGAACTGAACTGGAAGAGTAGACTGAGCTCTTCTCCACTGACTCGTTTCTCTAGGTCTATAATAATGACGATCATAAGAATATCACATTTTACTGATGAGAAAACTTAGACTTTTGGAAGGTGTCTTTTGTAAGATCATGCAGTAGACAAAGAGAAGAATTGGAGTCCACTGTAAACTTTACTTAATAGGACTTTTATAATTCGTATTGCAAACTTAAAATCTCCAAAGATATTGACGTTACTATACATTGATAAACAGATTCCTGAAGTACTAACTTGTGACCTAATACTGTGTTAAACATTTAAAAAGCTGGAGAAAAGTTACAGAAATACACCAGATTTCAAGAAATGTACACTCTCAGCTAGAAGGCTTCATAAGACAGTAAAATTTCCAACATATTCTAAATACTTCTCCTTGTACCCATAGAGAAGTGTAGCTCTCACCCGGAATCAAGAGTTTCTTGTCACAGCAGACAACAACTATTACAGAAATCCACAGCCAATGAAAAGGTAGAGAAAAGCAGGTCCTGGGGTACCAAACCCCAGCTGACACATCTATATATGACTACTACCTAAAACTCAACAGAAACAGTGGGTAAGGGGGTAGACAGATTGTAAGAGTCAGAGGACATAGTGTCTTCTATACATAACAGAGATCCTGTGCCCATGATATGTCAAAAATATGGTTGCCTAAACATGAGATGCACAATGACACCAGTTGACATGCCAACACGAATGAGGGAAATCTCACAAGGTATTATTCCTGAATGAAAAACTACAGCTTATTAATGGCTGAGAGATTAATGCTGAGAGAGGGAGGGAACATCAACTCTCCTCAGGGATGAGCCCGATAGTTTATCTAATCCTAAGTAGTCAGCCATAAACATACATATATACATGAGTAACACTAACTGAACTGAGAGGATTGTCTGTCTGTCTGTCTGTCTGTCTGCCTGTCTGCCTCTCTCTCTCTCTCTCTCTCTCTCTCTCTCTCTCTCTCTCTCTCTCTCTCTCTCACACACACACACACACACACACACACACACTTTTTTTTTAGGAGAAATAGTAGTAAAATAGTGGTCATCAATTTGAGATGGAGTTGGGACACACGGGAGGAGACAGAGGGTTGGAAATGATGTAATTATAGTACTCATGCACAAAATTCTAAAAAAAAAAAGGTTTAAAAAAAGAATGAGTCAACCCTGCCTATGTTTGACCTTTAATTTCTCCTGTATAAAATTCTTTTGTTTAAATCACTTAGTCCATGATAACCTGTTACTGAAGTCACAGAACAGATGCCTCATCAAATTTAGCTTCCTCTAGTCAAATATGTATGTGAGCTTAGTATGAGCAATGCTGAAATATTTACTTAAGGATTTTTCCCCTAGACAAATTCCAAGTAGACAATAATGTCTAACACTGTCTGGTAAATAGGAAAATCTCCTGAATGAAATAAGAGATTTCAATACTCCAAAGGGATGAAATGACTCATCCCCACCGCCTGTGAATGAAAAAATAACTACTCAGAGAGAACACATGGAGCAAATGAGACCATGTAGACCAAGTAGGAAGCACAGACGCCAAACATGGCTATTCCGTGAGTCTCAGAACAAATCTCCACTTGTGTCTTTTTCTTCATCTGAATATAACAACTAAGTTTTACTAGTACACAACATTTTTTTCCCCTCACAGCTTGATTTAGTGATCCAAATCTATATTCAGTTAAAAATATTTTTTTAAAAAATTGCATAGTACCTTTTGCTCAGAATTGATACTTAATGTGAGATTTTTAAGACACATTTTGCAGTAAATAATGTTTCATGTCCACAAATTAATAAACAAATTTGAAAGGACTTCTTTGGCCTGGGGAATAAATGTTTCACCCAAATAAGGTTCTATTGCTTCAGATAATATTTGATCATTAACTACATCAAAACACCTCCCTTATCATGTAACTCATCTCTATTTTGTTCCCAACAGTACTTTTCAATAATACAGGCCAGGCAGGGTGTTCCCTTTTCTGCTTAAAAGGAAACATATTCCTAACATCTATTGACTAAAGCCAAATGTTGTCCTGACCTCAACTCAGACTTAGCTATTTCCCTACAAACTATCACTGCACACCTCATTTGCTTAAAATAAAACAAAAAAGCAAAAACAAACAAACAAACAAAAACCCAAAACCAACAACTCGGCCATGTTCTGTTCCTTATGCAGCTGCATGCATCCCATTATCCCTACACATTCTGCTCAGGAAATGTAACAGATTTCCCATTGCCATTATAACCACCTGGCAGCTGAGGCATTGTTTCATTTGCCAGTGATGTGGTCAGATACACCTCAGAGACGCCTTCCCTCCTTACGACAGCAGCTCTCCCTTTGTGCCCCATCTGCCCTCTTCAGGTTCTTTATTGTTCTTTACATGTATCAACATCAAGCATACAGCATATTTACTCACATATCTACATATTTTGGAGGATATTATCTTTCTTCTTACTTCAAAGTACTTAAATCCCAAAGACACATAAGCTTGGATCCGTTCACTTTTCTATCCTCTGCCTAGATTTTTGCCATATCATAGACACTCATTCAAAAGCATTTTTGAATAAGACAATGTGTTTGGCAAACATTTATTAACAGCCTACTATGTGCCATGAGGTCTTATAGAAACTATACACCAAGAGTGGACAAAGCAAGGTCTGCTCTCTCCTAGAACTCAAAATGCTCTAGGAGGAGGCAATAAATAATCCAAAGGTCTAGTGTTATGCAATTTCAGATAATGATAACAGAGACTTGTCCCACTGTTTATGCACTTGGATTGAATTTATAATGATTTCAGGATTCACAGTATTTGAGGAGAAATATGTTTCCCCAGGCCAGGTCATATTTTAGCAAAATTTGAGTAACATATGAGTTGATTTATTTTTGGCAAGTAAAGTCAATAAGAAATAAGTGATGTAAAAGACAGTAATATAATATAATATATAGTGAAAGCTTTGCTGTTTTGTAAGAGAGAAATTTCAAACTTAGCAAGAGAAGAATTCTGGAAAGAGCCTGATAAAATGTTTTCAACATGACCAATACAAAATGATGAAGTAGAGAAGAATTTATATAATACATATTGCTCTTGCTTAATAGGAATAGTAATTGGCTTATACACTGCTTAGAAATCCATTAATGCAAATGATATTAAAGAATCTGTACACTGAATCCCATGTAGATTATGTTCTTGTCCCAGATCTTACCCAAGCTCTGCATTATGACAACCCACTCCCCTATGGTTCAAACTCCATGAAAGAAAACTCTGGACATCTTGCTTTTATTGGTGGTTGTGTGTGTGTGTGTGTGTGTGTGTGTGTGTGTGTCCCATTTTTTTTTTATCCATTCTTTCCCTGCTGGCTCCTAAGCTGATTTTTCAACTATGCTCTTGTGAATAGTGATGGAATAAACATGGGCATATGAGGTGTAGTTTGGGTCTTAATTAGCTCCTGGATGCCCATGTTAAAGGACTTCTCACTGGCATACAAGGCTGCTTGGTTGTAGAAGAGTCCTAGGACCGTGCTGTTAGTACGAGGACAATAGGTTATTGGAAGCATCCCTTTTATATTTGATTGGGACTTCAGTCCCTTCCTGTCTCCCCCTTTGTTTCTCTGCCACCATGGTATTAATAAGTCCTTCTGCCATATCATTCTGTGGCACTTTATAGTGTGTTGCTGGGGGACCCAAAGCAATAGATACAAGTAATCATATTAAAACCTCTGAAACCATGAGCCAAGGTCAAACTTCTCTGTTTAAGTTGATTACCTCAAGACTTTTATAGCAACAGTAGGAAGCTGAATATCGGAACTCCCAAGCCAGGATATCCATGGGCAAAAGTAACTGAGATTGGGTGTATAAGAAATGAGAGAAGGCTGGAGAGATGGTTCAGTGGTTAAGAGCACTGACTGCTCTTCCAAAGGTCCTGAGTTTAATTTCCAGTAACCACATGGTGGCTCACAACCATCTGTAATGGGATCCGATGCCCTCTTCTGGTGTGTCTGAAGACAGCAACAGTATACTCATAAATAAAATAAATAATTACTTTTTTTAAAAAGTAAAAAGAAAGAAAGAAGGAAGGAAGGAAGGAAAGAAGGAAAGAAAGAAAGAAAGAAAGAAAGAAAGAAAGAAAGAAGTGAGAGAGGCAAGAAGTTTGTCCATCAATTTTAACCAAGTAACTGGACACTCAAGTAACATTTGATGCAGTTTTGTGTAATAAAAAGTGCCAACAACCTCTTAGAATCCTTTATTGTTATCTAGTAGATATCAATTTAATTATCTAGCATCCCAGGGCATGATTAAAGCATCCAGTGCATCTATATTATAGCTTGCAGTACAATTGAACAGACACATGAGGGGTGCTACTAAAATTGCAAACTAATTGGACTGAAAGATCGTTGTAATGATTTGTGTTTCAAGGGAGAGCTCCAATACTCAGTCAGGTGACTTGAGTGAGATACTCTGCATGCAGTTCTAACCACAGCACAGTCCTAACAAGTCAGAGAGGTCCAGAAGTGTAGCTAGATCTTATGGAAAATTGAGACAATTCAGAACATAGTCCAGTCCATAGGACAGAATGCCTTCTTCTGCCAGACTGTCTGAAACTGTCTGGGTGGAAGATAGGTACCACAGGTATAGGTAGATAATATCTGACTTCCATGCAATGGCAGATACACTGTAAGTAACCTCCCCAGTGCTGTGACATCAGATAAGTACCACAATGGCAAGAAAGAACCTTGAAAGAATTGACAAAAGGCAGCGCCCAAGTTCCAGAATATTCTGACCCCTCCCTGAAAATGCCATCATGAACATTTTCTTTTTATTAATACATAGGCCTTCATTTCTTTTCCACAGATATATAATAACCTCTCCACTTTGATAGGTGAGACATTGATTCTTAACTCACCTGCTTTCCACATTTTTGCCAAGAATAAAAGTCTCCTTTATATGGTCAATGGAGATTTAATTAGATTATATTTTAATATAATCCTCAACTTGAAGGATCCTAATTTGGGTAATCTATAAGTAAAAGGATATGAGGAGTCAGCTGAAAAGCATGATTTCTGAGAAGGTGGCATGATCATTCAGACCCGAACTTTATCGACACCTAAAGGCACTAAGGTTCTAGCAAATCTCTTCTATAAAATATGAAAGGTGGAAACCAAAATTCTCAATTTTTCATTGCTATAACAAATCAACGAAGTCTGGTTACATTATAAAGAGAAGAGATCATTGATTCCAGTGGGTCAGCTGTCTGTGTATGTGTACATATAAGCCAAAATTCAGCCTCTGGTATCACTCCTCAAAAGCGATTTATTTTGCTTTTACTTCAGACGGGGTCGCTCATTGGGACACTGGGTTCATCACTGAGGCTAGGCTGGCTGGTCAGTGGTCCATAGGGTCACTCTTGTTTCTGCTTCTGCAGTACTAAAGAGACAGGCGCACACTGTCACCTTTGCTCTTTTATGTGGGGGTGAACTCGGGTCCTCAGGCTTTCACAGCAAGCACTTACCAATAGATCTTTCTCTCTAGGCTCCAATGACTCTCCGGCATTTTCTTGAATCATCTTGAGAGATTTATTTTTCAGACAATGATAATGATTCATGGATAATGGTAAGTTAGCATTGTGAGTGAAATCTGGCGTTTCTGAACTGTGCCTGTTGTATGTTTGGTACTGTCTTTCATTGACTGCCACTTTTCCTTCCCATCTCTCTTTGCTACCTTTCTGTTCAAGCAGATAAAAAAAACAATTCAAAAATTAACTAGCATCTTCACAAGAAGTCCAAAATATCAACCTAGAGCTGTATCTATAAGAAAGAATCATCTAAGAAGAAAAGTTGAGGCCCAAGGTTCTTCTTCTGGTTTCCAATATCCAGTTGCCTCCATTACATATGAATGTGATTCTCACCATGGAAGAGCTCACGGGCTCAGGATCCTAATTCTCTCTATAAACACCACAATTACCACGGGAATCCACAATCCTCACCCCTCCTACAACCTTAACTAAAATATATATTCATGAAGGGAATAATCAAGAGATCCATTCTGCCTGTTTTTCTAGTCCTTCCCATCATCCACTCTCCCACATGCACACACATACTCAACACACCCTTGGCTAGTAGTACAGTTGTTTTTATTTCAATGGTAAGACATGATTCAGGACAGGAAATGAGAATTCTGTTAGATGAGAAGAGCAGTCATCTCATCCCAATATTAGAGGCACTGCCTTTTCATTTCCTGTGACTCACAGTTCTTTCTCTTTGGCATCTTGTTGGAAGAGGGAAGTGAGGAGGGAAAACCTTGTTTTGACAAAGAAAGAGAAAAGCGAACTAAGAGAATCAATGGTAAAACATGAGCAATGTATGGAGTCATCTAAGGCCCTTGGTCTGAAAATCTAGTTCATCTTAGTTGATTTTGGAGTAAGTAATAGAATTCATAATTACATTTTCCAAGTGGACTCAGTACACAACATGCTTCATATATTAAAGCAAGTGTAACTGTTTCTGAGGTAGCATTATGTAGAATGATAATGTCCTAGCATTCGTTCGTAATGGAGAAACAAGAAGTAATTCAACCTATTCAACACTGTCACCTCATAAGAAGGCCAATGAACAGATCATTATACATGTGCAATCACAGCTGAGGAAAGGGTATAATATTTTACAAGAACATGTGGAGCTGGGAGCAGAGAACAAAGGCTTAATTTTTGCAAATGAGGAAATTGCAATTTTGAGATCCTTCATTTATTCAAAAACCAGTAACACATACTGTGTGCTACACATCAAACCAGGCTCTGGTTTTGTGGGTTTTAGAAATACAACAAATAAAGTCCTGGTCCCTAGGCACTAAAAGTATAGCAGAGAAGAAAATTTACAAATTTTATTTAGTAGCATAAAGAAAAAGAATGATAATTAAGAAGATCACCGGAGATTGCCACTTTAGATTGGGTTATGAGGAAGTACTATGTGAAAAATAATTTATAAACTGGGGTATTTATAACAGTAAGGAAACACTGAGCAAATTATAATAATGCCAAATTAGTGAAGCATATTGGTCTGGAGGGACCTAGCATAGACAAAGCCAATAATACAAAGGAAAGAGAAAGGGTTCAGAAGCAAGAGGCACAGACGATGCTGTATCGTGTCTGGATACACCGAGAAAGCAAAATACTGTGATCATCAGTACCGAGAGGTCAGAACTATCAGATTATTAAAAGATGCCTTCAATTCAGAGTAGAGATACAACAGAAGGAACAATAGGAGAAGAGGAAGTAGACAAAGCTTTGAAGTAGGAGGAGAAATTGGCTTAGTCAGCAGGCCAATAGTGGGTCACAGATTCACAAGTAAAAGGATTCACAACAGTTTCTAAAGTGGAATAGGTCATAATTAGGGGCAGACAGATGCTAATGTTTAGGTGTGAGGGGTATGAAGAACTACCCATGGATTTTGAGATGACTCTGGTAACCAAAGGTTTTAGTGTGATATAATATTCAGTATCTAATATGGGAGGTTTGAGATATCTGGGAAGAATTGCAGGTGAGAGTTCAAGAAAGCTTTGTTTGCTAGAGCTTTGGTCTAGAGATCTCAAGTAGGGAACACGCTGAAGAGAGAGGGAGGGGGACTTGGACGTGTCCAAACTGCAGTAAAATATTCAGTAATTGATGCAGTCACTGAGATTAATAATTGGTCATTCTTTGCCAGTATATATTTATTGTTCAAATGATGACTAACATTTCTTATCCAGTTAGTAACTCACTCAGACAGTCTAAGGATTGGTTTGTTGGAATATTAGGGAAGAATATTAGGGAGATGAAGAAAAGTCAAAAGGAAATACCCAGAATGAAATACAGAGGTTGAAAGGGATATATGATAGGTGAGTTAGAGATTATTGTTGATTATATTGTCCTGATAGAAGACAGACTGGACAGAGCATTACCTAAAAAGACAAAGAAATGTCCCAAACCGATGGACACATCTGCAGGGCCAAAATTCTCCCAAATCCTGAATAAAAATAAAATATTGTAGAAAGTATAATATTATAGGAAACAAAAAATATTATGGAAAAGTTGCACAAAATAAGAGAGAAGTACATTTTCAGAAAGATTACTTTTTAAAATGATTTGTTTTCATTTTATGTGCATTGGTATTTTACCTGCTTGTATGTCTGTGTGTGGGTGTTAGATTCCCTGGAACTGGGGTTACAGACAGTTATGAACTGCCATGTGGGTGCTGGGAATTGAATCCAGGTGTTCTGGGAGAGCAGCCAACACACTCCTAACCACTGAGCCATCCCCTTCAGCCCCTGAAAGATTAAGTTAAGATTAATTAAGTAAAGATTAATTAAGATTAAAGGAGTAAAATTTTGACTGACAACTTAATTCTTTGTACAAAAACAGGAAATAAAAGCCAATAGTAGGATATTTTCAAGCTCTTGACAAAAATAACTGTCATTCTTGAAAATACTTAACAGGTTAATGATCACAATAAAAGTGAAAATTCTATTTTTTTTTAGACAAAATTTAAAATAATAGCATTTAAGTTGGAAGGTCAGAGATGAGGTTGACTACTTTTGAAGATCTTCCTGGTCTGAGAGAAAGATTTTAATACTGAGTATAACAAGCAAGGATTCCAAGCTAAGAGCTCTAACGTAGCCACTAGTCTAAGGTGAATGTAAATGCAGGTGAATCACACCTGTAAGTCCAAGAATTTGAAAGACGTGAGAGGACAGTAGCAAGTTAAAGTCTAGCCTTAAGTATTTAGCATTCCCCTGTCTTACAACAGGAAACTAAATGGATAGATAGAAATTATGTCAGTAGTGAGAGTGAGTTAGTACCTATCCACCTTGCAGTCACTGAAAACCTACAGTAGACACAGTCTGAATTAATTGTTCTAAGAGCTTAGAAAATCCATGCCATCTATGCCACTGCGACTGAGTAGACAGGGGCAGATAGGGGCCCAGGGATCATCCGAGTGGAGGATCGCTTGGGACGCGCCCTGCCAGGGCTCTGCCTGTACCCAGGGGCTCGCCAGCACTGCAGCCTTCTGTGCATCTAGTCTGCTAGGGGATCTGCTCTGAATTGAGTCCTGCAAGTAGAGGTGAGGCCAACATCTTCTCTCCTGTCACTGAGCAGGCTGCTGCAGCCAGGAATGCAGAGAACACCTGAGTGTAAGACCTACACCCAGGAGCTGGGCAGCCCCACAGCAATCCGTGCCAGGGGAAAGCAGGTCACCCAGGGGTGCTGAGATAGGCCTCCAGGCACACAGGAGGGACAAGCACCAGCCAGTGACAGCAGAACAAACTAACACCAGAGATAACCAGATGGCAAAAGGCAAATGTAGGAATGTTACTAACAGAAATCAAGGCAATATGGCTACATCCAAACCCGATTCTCCCAAAACAGCAAGTCCTGGATACCCCAACACACTGGAAAAGCAAGAACTGGATTTAAAATCACAGCTCATGATGTTGATGGAGGGCTTCAAGAAGGACATAAATAACTCTCTTAAATGAATACAGGAGAACACTAGTAAACAGGGAGAAGCCCTTGAAGAACTAAGGGAAAACACAACAAAACAGGTGAAGGAATTGAATGAAGCCATCCAGGATCTAAAGATGGAGGTAGAAACAATAAAGAAATCACAAAGGGAAACAACTCAGGACATTGAAAACCTAGGAAAGAAGTCAGGAGTCATGGATGCAAGCATCAACAACAGAATACAAGAGATAGAATGGAGAATCTCAGATGCCAAAGATTCCATAGAAAGCGTTGATACAACAGTCAAAGAAAATGAAAAATGCAAAAAACTCCTAACCCAAAACATCCAGGAAATCCAGGACAAAATGAGAAGACCAAACCTAGGGATTATAGGTATAGAAGAGAGTGAAGATTTCCAACTTAAAGGGCCAGTAAATTATAGAAGAAATTATATACATACAAGAACATACAAGAAGCCTACAGAACTCCAAACAGATTTGACCAGAAATTGCTCCTGTCACATAATAATTAAAACACCAAATGTACTAAACAAAGAAAGAATATTAAAAGCAGTAAGGAAAAAAGGTCAAGTAACATATAAAGGTAGACCTATCAGAATTACACCGGACGTCTCACCAGAAACTATGAAAGCCAGAAGAGCCTGGGCAGATGTCAACAGACCTTAAGGGAAAACAAATGCCAACCCAGACTGCTATATCCAGCAAATCTCTCAATTACCATAGATGTAGAAACCAAGGTATTTCATGGCAAAAACAAATTTACACAGTATCTTTCCACAAATCCAGCCCTTCAAAGGATAATGAATGGAAAACACCAACAAAATGAGGGAAACTACACACTACAAAAAACAAGAAGTTAATCTTCTTTTAACAAATCCAAAAGAAGATAACCACACAAACATAAAAATTACACCAAAAATAGCAGGAAGCAACAATCACTTTTCCTTAATATCTCTTAACATCAATGGACTCAATTCCCCAATAAAAAGACATAGACTAACAGACTGGATAGGTAAACAGGAAACAACATTTTGCTGCATACAGGAAACACATTTCAGTGTCAAAGACAAACACTACCTCAGAGTAAAAGACTGGAAAACAGTTTTCCAAGTAAATGGTCCCAGGAAACAAGCTGGAGTAGCCATTCTAATATCCAATAAAATAGACTTTCAACCAAAAGTCATCAAAAAAGACACAGACGGACACTTTATATTCATTAAAGGAAAAATCTACCAGAAAGAACTCTCAATTCTGAACATCTATGCTCCAAACGGAAGGGAACCTTCATTCGTAAAAGAAACTTTACTAAAGCTTAAAGCACACATCACACCCCACACAATAATTGTGGGTAACTTCAACACCCCACTCTCCTCAATGGACAGATCAGGGAAACACAAACTAAACAGAGACACAGTGAAACTAACAGAAGTTTTGGACCGAATGGATTTAATAGATATCTATAGAACATTTCATCCTAAATCAAAAGAATATACCTTCTTCTCAGCACCTCATGGTACCTTTTCCAAAATTGACCATATAATTGGTCACAAAACAGACCTCAACAGATATAAGAAGATCGAACTAATCCCATGCCTCCTATCAGAGCACTATGGAGTAAGGGTGGTCTTCACTGGCAACAAAAACAACAGAAAACCCACATACACATGGAAGCTGAACAAAGCTCTACTCAATAATACCTTGGTCAAGGAGGAAATAAAGAAAGAAATCAAAGACTTTTTAAAATTTAATGAAAATGAAAGCACAACATACCCAAATTTATGGGCCACAATGAAAGCAGTGCTAAGAGGAAAACTCATAGCTCTGAGTGCCTCCAAAAAGAAGCTGGAGAGAGCATACACTAGCAGCTTAACAGCACACTTTAAAGCTCTAGAACAGAAAGAAGCTAATACACCCAAGAGGAGTAGAAGACAGGAAATCATTAAACTCAGGGTTGAAATCAGCCAAGTAGAAACAAAAAGAACTATACAAAGAATCAAAACCAGGAGCTGGTTCTTTGAGAAAATCAACAAGATAGATAAGCCTTTAGCCAGACTAAGCAAAGGGCACAGAGACAGTATCAAAATTAACAAAATCAGAAATGAAAAGGAAGAAATAACAACAGAAACTGAGGAAATTTAAAAAAATCATCAGATCCTACTACAACACAACTGGAAAATCTGGATAAAATGGACAATTTCCTAGACAGCTACCAACTACCAAAATTTAATCAGGATCAGATAGACCATCTAAACGGTCCCATAACTCCTAAAGAAATAGAAGTGGTCATTGATAGTCTCCCAACGAAAAAAAAAAAAAGCACAAGACCAGATAGATGGTTTTAGTGCAGAATTCTATCAGACCTTCAAAGAAGATCAAACACCAGTACTCTTCAAACTGTTCCACAAAATAGAAACAGAAGGAACACTACCCAACTTGCTCTATGAAGCCACAATTTCATTGATACCAAAACCACACAAAGATCCAACAAAGAAAGAGAACTTAAGACCAATTTCCCTTTTGAATATCGATGCAAAATTACTCAATAAAATTCTTGCCAACTGAATCCTAGAACATATCAAAACAATCATTCACCATGATCAAGTAGGCTTCATCCCAGGGATGCAGGGATGGTTCAATATAAGGAAATTCATCAGTATAATCCACTACATAAACAAACTCAAGGAAAAAAAAAACACATGGTCATTTCATTAGATGCTGAAAAAGCATTTGACAAAATTCAGCATCCTTTCATGTTAAAGGTATTGGAAAGAACAGGAATTCAAGGCCCATACGTAAACATAGTAAAAGCAATATACAGCAAACCAGTAGCCAACATTAAACTAAACGGAGAAAAACTTGAAGCAATCCCACTAAAATCAGGGACTAGACAAGGCTGTCCTCTCTATCCATATTTACTCAATATAGCTAGAGCAATTAGATAACAAAAGGAGGTCAAAGGGATTCAAATTGGAAAGGGAAAAGTCAAACTATCACTATTTGCAGATGATATGATAGTGTACTTAGGCGACCCAAAACTCTCCACCAGAGAACACCTACAGCTGATAAAAAAACTTCAGCAAGTGGCTGGATATAAAATTAACTTAAGCAAATCAGTAGCTTTCCTATACTCAAAGGATAAACAGTCTGTGAAAGAAATTAGGGAAATGACACCCTTCACTATAGCCACAAACAAAATAAAGTATCTTGGTGTGACTTTAATCATACAAGTGAAAGATCTGTATGACAGGAACTTCCAGTCTCTGAAGAAAGAAATCGAAGAAGACCTCAGAAGATGGAAAAATCTTCCATGCTCATAGATTGGCAGGATTAATATAGTAAAAATGGCCATCTTGCCAAAAGCAATCTACAGATTCAATGCAATCCCCATCAAAATCCCCACTCAATTCTTCATAGAGTTAGAAAGAGCAATTCTCAAATTCATCTGGAATAACAAAAAACCCAGGATAGCTAAAACTATTTTCAACAGTAAAAGAACTTCTAGGGGAATAAGTATCCCACCTCAAGCAGTACTACAGAGCAATAGTGTTAAAAACTGTATGGTATTGGTACAGTGACAGGCAGGTAGATCAATGGAATAGAATTGAAGACCCAGAAATGAACTTGATCTTTGACAAAGGAGCTAAAACCATCCAGTGGAAAAAAGATAGCCTTTTCAACAAATGGTGCTGGCTCAACTGGAGGTCAACATGCAGAAGAATGCAAATTGATCTATTCTTATCTCCTTGTACTATGCAAGTTCAAGTGGATCAAGGACCTCCATATAAAACCAGACACACTGAAACTAACTGAAAAGAAACTGGGGAAGAACCTTGAGCTCATGAGCACAGGGGAACATTTCCTGAACAGAATACCAATAGCTTATGCTCTAAGATCAAGAATTGACAAAGGGGATCTCATAAAATTATAAAGTTTCTTTAAGGCAGAGGACACTGTCAAGAGGACAAAACAGCAACCAACAAATTGGGAAATGATCTTTACCAACCCTACATCCAACAGAAGGCTAATATCCAAGATATACAAAGAACTCAAGAAGCTAGACTCCAGAGAGCCAAATAATAAAAAAAAAGTAAAAATGGGATTTTTTTAATAGGGTTAAAACAGAGCTAAACAAAGAATTTTCACCTGAGGAATATCGAATGGCTGAGAAGCACTTAAAGAAATGTTTAACATCCTTAGTCATCAGGGAAATGCAAATCAAAACAACCCTGAGATTTTACCTCACACCAGTCAGAATGACTAAGATCACTCAGGAGACAGCAGGTGCTGGAGAGGATGTGGAGAAAGAGGAACACTCCTCCACTGCTAGTGGGATTGCAAGCTGGTACAACCAATCTGGAAATCTTTCTGGTGATTCCTCAGAAAACGAGGCATAATACTACTGGAGGACCCTGCAATACCACTCCTGGGCATATACCCAGATGATTCCCTAGCATGTAATAAGGACACATGCTCCACTATGTTCATAGCAGCCTTATTTATACTAGCCAGAAGCTGGAAAGAACTCAGATGTCCCTCAACGGAGGAATGGATACAGAAAATGTGGTATATTTACACTATGGAATACTACTCAGCTATTAAAAACAATGAATTCATGAAATTCTTAGGCAAGTGGGTGGAACTGGAGAATGTCATCCTGAGTGAGGTGTCCTAGTTGCAAAAGAACACACATGGTATACAGTCACTGATAAGTGGATATTAGCCCAGAAGCTTGGAATACCCAAGAAACAATTCACATATCAAATGATGCCCAAGAAGAAAGAAGGAGAGGCCCCTGATCCAGGAAGGGATCAATGCAACAGTGTAGGGGAATACCAGGACAGGGAAAATGGAAGGGGTTGATTTGGGAACAGGGAGTGGGAAGAGGGCTTATGGGACTTTCAGGGAGTGGGGAAACAGGAAAGGGGAAATCATTTGAAATGTAAATAAAGAATATATCTAAAACAAAAAAAGGAAAAAGAAAAAAGAAAAAGGAAAATCCATGCCATGTAAATAAATTTGAAGAAATACAAACTGTTACAAAACTTATTCAAAACAAAACAGAAAAATCTGTGTAGCCAGACATTTAAATAAACTGAATTTGTAAACAAAAATCTTCACTGTATTTACTTGCAAACAAATTCTAGGCTTTAACTGAAAGCTGTACCGAAGAGCTAAGGGAATCATGATCATATGTCTCACAGAAAACATTACACTTTTTGGAAAACAGAGGACATTTCAATAATTTAATTTTATAAATTCAGCATAACATTATTAAATAAAATTGGTCACCAATTCATGAATAACATTACAGGAATAGAAACCGTAGGCTAAGTTAAGTCATAAACACATAGAAAAATCCAAATAAATGTTTTAGCAAAGATACTTCAGTTCTTTTTGTATAAGATGATATATCAGGACTAAACTAAACTTAGTTCAGGAATGCAAATATTTGAATTCAAAAACTTAGAATATAATCTTATGTAGTTCTCATTGCAGAAGAAGCAGGGAGGGCGTGGCCCAGGGAATGTGAAGGCCACTGGACCCTAGGCTGCTTCTAGTACACCTATAGTTAGGATGCGGAGACTGGGCAGAAGTGGAACGAGGCTATAAAACGTCAAGACGTGCTCCCAGTGACACCATTTTCCCAAGAGTCCTCTTCCTAAAAGCTCTATAGTCTTTAAAAGTAGCTACATCATCTGGGATCAAATGTTCATCATGGTAGTCTTTGTGGGACATTTTACATTCAAGTCTCAATAGCATGTAAGAGAATAACACACATGCATGCGCACACACACATTCTCACACATACTCATGTACACACACATGCACACAGCAGGTATATTGGGAAATGAGTGCCCTTCCCAGATAGTGTGATATTAATGAAAGCACACAAAAGAATCTATAAATATTTGACTGTACCAGCACCAATTAGAAAGTTAAGACCCAGAAGACTCTTTATGACTTGTTAGGGAGCCAACCACTCCATTTAAACAATCCTGTTGTGTTTCTGTTGCATTCCCTATAGTAGTGAGAAGAATACTCTGTATGTAACTTAATGTTTGATGAATAAATGACACCAAGAATCACCATGTTTGTGGCAGCAATAAAAAAGAAGCAAGTGCCCAGTGCTCGACACTTATTCTTTCTTCCACTTACTGCCCTTCTTGGGACACAACGCTGCATAGCTTTCTGATTTGGGGGCTTTCATTATTTAATTCTCCATGTATGTCTTCCTTTTAATTTTGGACTATTTCATTTTGTAAAACATGTTACTGGTACTTTATTTTCTTAGTAAGCAGCCATTCCTTTACTACTGGATAAGAGGCAGACTCTCATGTTAGGAAATAAACCATGCCACATCCTGATCATCTTCCCCGATCCCTTCCTCTTACTTCCCTCTGTTCCTCGCACGAATGCTCTGCGATGTCAGGAACCATGCTCTCTCCTGAACATGGTTGCTCATTTTTCCCCATCTGAGTTTCTGCTAGTGTGGGCTTGCCTTCCTTGCAGAGTAAGTGTGGCCTGTGTTGAGATCTAGTGGAGTTCTCCCTTCCTCAGAAGTTAGTCCTGTAACTAGTAAGTGCTTGCAGACTCTTTAAAAACAGTGTACAGTCAGTGTAACTACTGTCAGTGGAACTGGCCCTTCTTTCTCATCACAGACTTGACATTGTGTTGATTGTAGACGTAAAAGCCAAACCTCAAACCCCACTATAAATCTACAGGAAAAACTTTTTTTCTGTAAATTCATGAGGCTTTCTATAGTCACCTTTTAACACTTCTTAAATGCGGGGTTACTTTCTGAATTACATGTGGCAGTTATGTGTATGTTCTATGAGTACTTTCCTGGAGGTAAAAGAAAACAGTATTTGTGAAATCAAAATAATTTCACTTGTTGGTAGTCATGATGTCTTTAGCTTTAGAAGAAATTTACAAAATTTATAAAATTATAAATTTGAAGGATGAATGCCAAGTGCTCTAAAGAAGATATCTTTTGAAGACAGAGTGTAACAATAGAATCTGATATGATCAAGAACAAGAAGAAGGAAAAGCATTTATCCATATTAATTTAGCAACCTCCACTCTTTGCCTAAGTCTTCAGAGAGCAGGCATGTGCTACTACAATTAAATATGTTTCTCAAAGTATATAGAAAATCAGACAATTAAAATACATGCAAGAAAACATGAGATTATCATTTTTTTTCTGAGAATAAATAACAGTGATTTTCATGATGCCGAGGTCCAGATTTCATTTGTTCTAAGCATAGTTTAAGAGGGTTCTTCTTTTGTTTACTTTCCCACCCCTCTTTTAGAATTCTTTCCGAAGTACAAGGAGACTAACTGGCTGGAGCAAAGTAAGGATGGGTCTATTGTTCCCATTACTTCAAAAGTTTCCTTGTACAGAGTGCTGAAAAGTTAATACCTCTAGAGAAAACTAATCAGAAGCACATCTGTTTAATCGGAATGAGAGGCTCTGGAAAGCAGAGATTCAAGAATGACAGCAGCCAGAAAATCATGGATGGTTTTCCAATGGAGCATCGCTTGAAAGCGAGGCCAAGAACATTTGGTGTACTGGTCAAATCAATGTGTCATGTCACATGTGTCAGTAGGACCCCCACAGTGATGTGATCTCACTGGTGAGAAATTGCCAATGGGTCCTGGAGATGCTGGCTTGTCACTGTGGGCTTCCGTGCGACAGAAAGTGAAGCTAGCTGTCACTGTTTCTCTCTCTTATTTATTTTTTTGTAAGAAGCAAGTGACAGTCATCACTGAGCCTAACCTAAGAGTAAACCGTGTAGCGCTGCATCCTGAATCTTTAAGGGAACTGACAGCATTCTTACTCTCTCCCCTAAGCCTGATTCTGATCAGAGCTTCATGGCTCACACATAATCAAATATGATGAGTATGGGCCTGGGAGGATAAGCCCACGGGACCTGCTAGCCAAACACAGCTGCAGAAAACGAGTTTTGCTGTCTGGAAAGATTCATGATAGACAGAGAAAGGAAGGGCTGCCAAGAAAAATGGTGGATTCGTCATCAGAAACACTTGCTGCAGGGGCCGCTCCACCATAGGGCAGAGTGAAGCCGTGGTGACAGTTGTAGCTTGTCCTGGAGGACCTCTCATCCCCACTGGGAAGGTGAGCTATTAGAGCCACATAATTGTTTCCATGGATTTATCTCCGTATAGGCATTTGTAAAAACGGAGTTTGTATGACACCAAATTGGCCTCACATAAGTCCTGTGAATGTCAACACAGTTCAAAGTCTGGAGCGTGGGGAGTAGTCAGCACAGCCCAAGATGCTGCTTAAATCCAGCCCTGTCCTCGGTTAACATCAGGGCAGCATCAAATAACCTCTCATTTTCTTAGAAAAGCTATGGGTTCTTCTTGTTTCATCCATGGAGGGAGAAAACTAAAGATGACTGAAAACGAACGTGTCACCCCACCCCTCACCAAGAGCAAGTGTGAGAAATAGTATAGGTACCACACAGTTGTCTCAAGAAGCCCTGAGTGTCTACGACGTAACGACATTTTAATAAAACTGATAACAAAGGTCGTTTGCCAAGACAAATGCATAATTTGCTTTGTCAAGATTTTTTCTTTTTTCTTTTTTTTTTTTGGAACAGAGACTATGAATGTTGTAATTCAACATGTATATTTGAAAAGATATTCTACACTATGTAAAGGATAATCTGATTTTTAGGGAGAAAAGGCTGAAGTTATAAATTTAGGACTCACAAATAAAATTTTAATTTTAATGCACAGTGATACCTCTGAAAGTAATTGTTGACTGAGAAATAGTGGAAAGACCAAAAGTGAAAAGTGCCTAAGTATATACATATAACGTGCTTGCCCATTCAGTGTTAGTTCCATTATTTTAATTTCAGAACTGACCACTTGATATTAAATACCCAATGAGGTAGGAGTTTCAACCCAGGGGAAGCCTCTTTATTCCACTATTGGCATATTTTTTTTTTCGTTGCCTGAAAATCTTTGTCTCTGGGTGGAACCTTTTAAGAGTCGCCCCTTGTATGTTAGTGTGTCTGTGTGTATCATACTTCTTCAGGTCTTGCTTAGGCAGCCATGTGTAGAGACATTATGGGGGAAGCATCTCCATCAGTTCTAGGAGACACAGACTCACAACAGTGTCCTTGCTCCTCTGGTCTTACAATCTTTCTGCCCCCTTTTCCCCAGTGCTCCCTGAGACTTATGTGCAGGACTCGTGTTGGCTACACGAACAGTACCAGCCTCATTAAGTAACTACGATAAAGGAACCATGAAGAGGAAGCTACTAGCTGGGCAGTGGTGGATGCCTTTAGTATCAACACTTGGGAGGCAGAGGCAGGTGGATTTCTGAGTTCGAGGCCAGCCTGGTCTACAGAGTGAGTTCCAGGACAGCCAGGGCTACACAGAGAAACCCTGTCTCGAAACAACAACAACAACAACAAACAACAACCAAGGAAGAGGAAGCTGCTGAGAAGGGAATTGTAGTCCTGATGTTATACACTGATTCCTAAGGATGCACCACTATGGGTGGAGCTGCCTTTTATAGACATTATTAATCAGATTCACATTAAGTGAGCCAAATATTATCTAAAATTAAATTTGGGTCTTATACTTCACTTTTATCTCTAAACCATCCTCTTAAAATTTTTAGAAAAGTTTCAAATTGGAGGGGATTGGATAAGCAATCTATGTCCTGATTGAGTGTTCTAGAATTTGTGGCAGTGTACCCTGGGACTAGCCACTCAGAACACAATATAATCACATATTCGTATAGCCACTCAGTGGAGCCATCTATTTGTAATTTAATACGCCATGCATTCACCTTAGGTCTTATAAACAAGATTTTGTAGACTTATTGCATCTAACAGTCTGTTTTATGAACGACCAAGTATACTCTTTTTAGTTTTAAAATTATCAAATGTTTTAGACAGTGCCTCACCCCTGGCAAATGGCTCCTTTGGAAAGTTGATTAGTTTTGGTCTGATGTATCTGCTTCTTACACTCAAGTTTTCTTGTGTTTATGACTAACTACATGGTCCAAGACTTGTGACCTCCCTCTGCACAGCTGAAGGATTTGTGAGAAATCAGTTGATTTCTACTTGGTTTGATCTGCCCTGAGAATACAGATTCTGAGATGAGAGTTTACTTGGCATAGTTATTTGACCGTGTATACAAGTGTGTTTTCAAGGCTATGTAAACAAAAATATGGTAAATTTACAGTCACAAAGCCCAGTATTTTATGAGAAATAGCAAAGAATTCATATGGGATTGGCATGAGAAAGGGTAGCAAATGGAGGATCCTGAAAACATAAATAACCTTTTCATACAATATTATTTTTAACATAAATATTATTTTCTATTGGAAGGCAATGGGTCTTTCAAAGTCACATTAGACAGATCTCTCAATGACACAAACCAATGTTTTGGGAATATGAGTAGAATTTCATGAGTAAATAGGAAGTATTGTCATTTATTCAAATTAGTAATACCTTGTCCAGGAATAAACTAAGCTGCATTACTTGACCAGATTTTATTTTTGCAGATAGCATTGGAAATATATTTGTAACTTGAAAAAAATGTGCTACTGAAAGTCCAAATATTAGAAAAACTAGTTTTTTAATTTTGTTTTAATCAAAATTTTGTTTTAATCAAAAGCTATTTAATACACTCTACACTCCCCAGAACAGAGCTTCACACTGCAAAGAAAACATGTACTAGTATTCTGCTGTAGACCAACAATAACAACAACAACAACAAAATTATATATATACTCCCTGTTAAGAAGGGAGTTGTAGTCCTGATGTTATACACTGATTAGACTACCAAGGATTAAAGCTAGATATCAACAACAGAAGAAACAGGAAGCCTACAAACTTATGGAAACAGAACTATGGAATGAAAATCAGGTCAACATAAAAATAAAGAAAGAACTGAAAGGCTTTCTAGGATTCAATGAAAGTGAATACACAACAACCTAAACTTACAGGGCACAAAGAAAGTGGTGCTAAGAGGAAAGTTCATAGCACTAAGTACCTTCCTAAAGAAATTAATGAGATCTCACACTACCAACCTAACAGCACACCTAAAA
Source organism: Tokudaia tokunoshimensis (assembly GCA_036184795.1). NCBI lineage: Eukaryota > Metazoa > Chordata > Mammalia > Rodentia > Muridae > Tokudaia > Tokudaia tokunoshimensis. The sequence continues at coordinate 56,030,799 of BTHU01000009.1, read as the reverse complement.
GCTCTAGAACAAAAAGAAGAAATCATTTAAGAGGAGGAAAGAGCAAGAAATAATCAAACTCAGGCCTGAAATTAATAAAATAGAAACAAAGAGAACAGCACAAAGAAGCAATGAAACAAATCGTCGGCTCCTTTAGAAAATCAACAAGATAGACAAACGTTTATCCAAACTATCTAGAAACAGAGAGAGAATATCCAAATTAGCAAAATCTAAAATAAAAAGGGGGCACAACAGCAGACACCAAGGAAATCCAGTGAATTGTAAAGACATACTATAAAACCTGTACTCCACCAAACTGGAGAAGGCAATAAATGCAATGGGAAAACTAAAACTGTAGTCTCTAGTAAGGATATCCTCCCCAAATATACAGAAAATATAGTACCAGAGAAAACATCTAAAAAAATTAATAAAGTAAAGAATTCCAAATATATTGCTCAAATTGAGTAAAGAGACTGGGGATGGTCTGCCGTGGTAGGAAATGACCTTAGAAAACTAAAGCTGATATCTCCTGCTCAGGTCAGAGTTCATTGGAAAGTCACATTAGAGATAGCCCTAAGGCCTGATCTTATCAAATGTATTCAAGTCATAACCATAGAGAAGATGCAGTGGAGGAGTTAAAGATGGGAGATGACTGAATTTTGAACAAATATGTTTATGCCTTTCGAGGTTTTCTTGTTTCTACATGGGAAAGACTCCTCAGTCCTAGGTTGACATGCAAACTGGATACTAAAGAATCTCATGTGTCAGGCAGGCAAGGCATGGCCCTAAGTAACACCTAGCCCTTGATTTTTCTTTGCCCACCTAGTAGTAGACTCTGGACTGTGTGCCTCTCTGTGCATTCAGTACTCAGTCATATGTTCCACGAGACAGCAAAATGGGCTTTGGGCACGATTCTTGGAAGCAGCTTTTCTAAGATGAACAGACTAGGGAAACAAAGCAATGGAAGCCAATTTCTCTATCTCCACTGTGATTTCCAAGATGAGATAAGCAGTCATGAATCTTTAAAATAGATATTACAAAAGGACAGTTTGAGAATAAAACAAAAGCCATTCTAAATCATGAACTTGTCATGAGAAGGCAAAACTCTGGATTGGTTTCATTCATATCACCAGAGGCCATTTTGTGTATCCACTGCTAAGATGACTTTCTTTATCTCTTGTCAAAGCTCTTGGGATACACTGGGGTAGTAGGGAACACAAAAAGTACATTATTATTATAGACTTCAGAAACACTGTTATTCATCAATACCCATTAACCAAAAAAAAGAGGAAGAAAAGAATAAAGATAATCCAGGCTTCCAGTTTATGATAGAGCATCCTTAAATGTCATTGGTAGTCATCAAGAAAATTTAAATTCCCTACAATCAATTAATTTAGTAAGTGCCAGTGAGACTGGTTTTTCATGTGTTACAAATGACATCTAAATTTGATTAATTCTATGGCTGTACACTACACTAGTGTGAGAGTTAAACTTTATTGTCAAATGGGGAGAACCTGACATAACTTAAGAGATGAAACTCTGAATGTGCCTTTGAGAAATTCCCAGAAAGGTATAACTGAAGAGGAAAAATGTGCCCCAAAAGAGGGTGACGCTGTTCCAGGAAGTGGGACCCCAGAGTAAAGCAGGAAGGAAAAGAGGAGAAAGCAAGGCGGGCACCAGCACTCCCCTTTCTGTGTTTCCTGATTGTGACTGTCACCCCGAATTCCCACTCCCACACCCCCTCCACCCATTACAGACTGTGTGCTCTCTGACTGTGAACCAAAATAAATCTTCCCTCAAGGTATCATAACAACGAGAAAAGTAAATACCACACTAGCATGTTCATATATTGAACTAAAGGCTATGGACGAACCGTATAGGTTAATTCATCACAACAAAAAATAACTCAAAATGTGAGACTTATGGTCACAAGTTTTAGGCTAAGACCATGCATCTGTGAACATGTCCTTTTACTAATGTGAAGTTAATCTCTTTTACCCTTGTAATAAATATTTTAAGCAGGCTTTCAAGGGCTGTTATGAAGACTAAGAGCCATATATATGAAAGCAGGAGATAGAACATGGTCTATTATACCCAATACCATTATGCAAAAAAAAATAAGCTAATTAGTATTATTGAGGATTTAGCCTTTTGAAACTTTAAAGCAAGAATAACATTTACTTTGCATAATAGTTTAATAATTAAAATGCTTGCTGGCATAAGGAAAAGTATTATCATACTTTCAGGTGAAATCAGGCGTAGTCAGGGAAGCATGACCATAAATGATGTCCCATACCATAAAACAAAAGATTCCTTTGCCAACCAACTTACGGCCACAGTGGTTTCCAGCAGGTATTTTGTGCAAACCAAGAGTGTTGGAAGTGACAGCTGTTCATAGCAAGAACAAGTTAAGCAGACTGACATCCAAGACTCTCACCCCAACTGCAATCAGTGAAAACTGATGTGAATGGAAGCGTCAAACCTGTGAGCATTAAGAACAAATTACCTTAGTTCACTCAGAGTTGAGTGTGTCTGTCCTGCTCATTGATCACTGCTCCAATCCCAGCACCTTTTTAGGGACACTGTTCTTAACATTTAAGGGTAGTGATGACTTCTGTTAATTTTCAACAAACACCCCAAATCTCAGACAAGTCAACATCTGTTCATTAGAGTGAAGACTGCACATTTCGAAGTCTCTAAAAACTTCATAGGGAATCTCTGACTTGTGCTAGCTCAACTCCTGAAGGTGGGAAAGTTTGTTTGAAAGTTTTGTTTGAAAAAAAAAGTCTATATTTTTGTTTTACTTTCAGTGCACTATTTAAAGAATCATATAAGATAGTCAACACTTTGCTACCAAATAGGATGCACAATAGGAGATTCTTCAAAGCTATATAATAATATAGACATTGCCAGCACATTTGAGAGAATAGTCTAAGTTATGATAGGCAAAAGACGGATGTGTAAATGTATTTTAAACTTACAATGAGTCTATTGGGAGGGGTCTCCATCTAAGTCAGGAGATTTTGCACTTTGATGCAAGATTTAAAGGCCAATTCTCTCTGGCAGGATCTGTTGTTGACAAATGGAAGGTCTTTCAGGGCCCCATCCCATCCTGATACCTGCTAATGGGTATGTATGTGCATCTATACACATTACACATACACACGTGCGCGTACACACACACACACACACACACACACAGCCAAGTAGCCAATAGGAAGAACAATGAGAATAGTGGGAAACACTTGGTAGTCAGTTTGGCAACAAACTCATAATATAGACTGAAGATTCTTTAGACTTGTGGATCTTTTTGAGAAAATGAAGAGAAGATTCTCTATGGCACTTTGATTGCAGAAGTTCTGTAGTGTGTGTGATAATGACATTAGTTAAGGGGGTTACCATTGGCATGAAGACTGTAGAAAATGCAAAATTTCATTTTATCCCATACATGCTGCCGGTACATAAATATATAAAACATACAATTCCTGAGCTTAGAGAACTATTTTGACAACTGATGCCACGATCTGTCATGATGGCTGCAGTTTGCTGTGTTAAATTTCCTTAGGATAGCTCTTCTTAGAGAGTTGTTAAAAATACTTTAGATTTTGTTGAATGAAAAGTAGTTTCGTTAAGAAAACTGAGGGATAATGTTTCTGTTTGCCAAGTATCATGTCAAAAGGGGGATGCACGGACTAGAATATGGTGTCACTTTAAACCAGTCAGAGGCTTTTTGTTGAAAATAAAATGTTTCATAGAATATGTCTGAAAATACAGAGATTGGTTTGTGTTTCACAAGGGCCGTTAACCCAAACTAAACTCTATACTCTGTATAAATAGAAACTCTGCTCTGCCCTGTACTTTATCTTGGCCCTAAAATAAAATAAAATAAAATAAAATAAAATAAAAAATCCTTTTATCTATTTTTATTTGTGCTGCTCCCATCTTTTTGTTTATTTAGATGTTGATAGAAGAGTCCTTTCCCTGCTTGTAACTATCATTGCTCATAATTTTAAAATCTAAAATGTTGTGAGAAACCCAAACTTCACCCATTCATTAATCTTTGTTGTGTCACTCCCTGGGAGGTCAGAATTCGGTCAGGCTCTCCAGTTCTGTGTGACTTGCGGGATTTGCATCACGTGATTCTAATCTGAATGTTTCTGTCTTGGAAAATCAATAGAAGAAGGTCATCTGGCTTTACAAAAATGGCTGTGTGGTCTATAGCATTAACATTATCCACCACACAGGAGCTAATATTTTCCTCCTGGTACTACACTCTGAAACATAATTATTACATAACTATGAAAGAAAGAAGTATCATTGCCTATGAAGTACACTTGAGGCAGCAACTTTTTATTGTACAAGAACACGTCTTAGTGCCTGTCACTAATCTTTTATATGCTTACATTCTTTTCTTTGTTGAGAAAGTTTAGGGCACAGCAAGTTTCCCTTAAAACTGAAATGGCACAGAGGAAGACAGAATGGGAAGACTGTTTAGTTGTTAAAGAATGTGAAAAACATGTCCTTGTTGGATGGTGGAGCATCTTTTTGGGTATATGCTCAGGAGCAGTGATATAGCTAGGTCTTCAGGTAGAACTATTTATAGTTTTCTGAGGAACCTCCAGATTGATTTTCAGAGTGGCTGTACCAGTTTGCAATCCCACCAGCAATGAAGGAATGTTCCTCTTTCTCCTTATCCTCACCAGAATATGCTGTCACTTGAGTTTTTGATCTTAGTCATTTTGATTTCGTGTGAGGTAGAACCTCAGGGTCTTTTTGATTTGCATTTCCCTAGTGACTTAGGAGTTTGAACATTTCTTTAAGTGCTTCTCAGCCATTCAAGATTCCTTTGCTGAGAATTCTATGTTTAGCTCTGTACCACATTTTTAAACTGGGCTATTTGGTTTTTTGGAGTCTTTCTTGAATTCTTTATATATTTTGACTATTAGCCCTCTATTGGATCTATGGTTAGGGAAGATCTTTTCCCAATCTGTAGGTTGTCATTTTATCCTATTGACAGTGTCCTTTGCCTTACAGAAGCTTTTAGTGATGCTATGTTGTGCTTGTAGACAGGAACCTAGCATGGCTGTCCTTTGAGAGGCTCTACCAGCAGCTGACTAAGACAGATGCAGACACTTACAGTCAAGCATTGGACCTCTATGGAAGAATTAGGGGAGGAATTGAAGGAGCTGAAGGGGACAGCAACCCCATAAGAAGACCAACAGTGTCAACTAACCCAGACCCCTGGGAGCTCCCAGTGACTTAGCCGCCAACCAGAGAGCAAACATGGGCTGTTCTGAGAATCCCAAGCACCAGAGGATGCCTTGTCTGGCTTCAGTGGGAAAGGATGCACCTAATCCTGTAGAGACTTGATGCCCCAGAGAAGGTGGATACCCTGAGGACTGGGGGAAGCATCCTCTCAGAGGCGAAAGAGGGGGGACTGGGAGGGGACCCCACTTGGGATGGAACAATTAGTAAAAACCCAGGAAATGTGAGTCCTGGGATCTAATGACCATCTCTCAGTGAGCCTGTTTACCATGAGACTCACTGAGCTTCCATAGTTGGTCCACTAAGACACCGGCCCTCAAAATGTCATTTGCAGGTGACTGCTTTCAGGTCTTCTGTTTCCATGTATCTTTGCCCCCAGAGCTGATCTGCCTGAAAATATGGCCATGGTGTATGGTGTTCTACAATCCCCATCTCCTTGTAACTTCTAAGAACCTTCCTACAATCCATGCTCCACAAACATGGAGACTTCGAAGACCCTAAATAACGAGTCTTTTTAAAATATCAGCACCAGGAAGGGGGAAAGTTTTTATTCTACTAACAACATCACAAAATCTATTTGAGGTAAGGTGGTTCCAACTTGTTAAAATTGGAGAACCAGAATAAAGTTGTCAGCAGACAGTTCATTGAGATTAATTGTGATAAAAGTTCATTGTATTAATTTTGGCATTTATTGTGGGGAGAAGGGTGTCACAGGATGTAGTGAATCTTGCTGCAATGCCACACTGCAAACTTTCTTCTACTTTAATCTATTTATTTGCATTAAAAAATCATCAAAATCCATACATTTAAAAATTAAGACAAATAAATATGATGCTAAAACTTGTTTTATCCTAGCAATAAATATCCACAGGCACATAATTGTGTGGTTAAAGATATAGATTGCCACAACTATCTCATTAATACATGGGTAATAAATAATAAAAATATTTATCTTTTTATGTTAGTTATAAAAATTAGTAACATATGTTCTTTTTCTTTTTATGGCACTGGGCCTTATATAGGCAAGACAAGTTTTCTACCTGCCTTGCCTCTGAGATCCATCTGCCACCAAATATACTTTGAGTAATGATAAAATAACAATATTGAAAGATAATGTAGTGCATGAGGATGCCTTTCAATATTGGGGTTTTATGGCCACGAAAACTCAACAAAAATGTATACAACATTAGATATACATTTTCAAGAGGTCTGTAATAAATAATCTATAAAGTCACAGAGTAGCCACGTGTGGTAACAAAGGCTTATAGTCCTGGAATGCAGAAGTCTATGTTAGGAAGATCACTAGAGTTCAAGACCAACCTAGACTATATGGTGAGTTCAAGGCTGGTCGAGGCTACAAAACCCCATCTAAAGGAGATGAAGGAAGAGGATGGATGTTGTTTGGGGGGGGATTCATAGTATGAAGTATGAAGTCTAAGGTGGAAATTTACCCCTTTCTAATGCATCGCTACTTTTGTATCATACCATTGTACAATTGTACATTGTAACCATTTAAAACAATGCTCAGCGGCTGCAAAGATGGCTCAGGTGGTGAAGTGAATTAAACAAGTCTGAAGACCACGTTTAAGTCCCCAGTACCAATAAAACATCCAGGTACAGCAGTATAGGCTAGTAACCCAAGTACTGGAGGCACAGCAGGGGGCTGAGATGGGTAGAACCCTGCGTTTTATACAGTGGAATATTCTTCTATTTTGACAAAATGAGTCAGGTCCCACCTTGCTGAATCTTTAGGTTCAGTGAGAAATCTTGTTTCAAAACTTAGTTTTCAAGTGATAAAGGAGGACACCTGAAATCAATCTCTGGTTCACACACACACACACACACACACACACACACACACACACACACCCATGCATGCATACAAGCACCCACTGATTCTGCCATTTTGTTTCCTATGTCAATACTCATAACACAATAACACGTTTGCCATTTGCAGCTAGTTCACATCAATAAAAATTTTTGCCAACTTAACAATTCCCAAGGAGGTTGGCAGACACTCTTCAATGGCAGGGTGGTTCTTGATCATGCTCAGAGATTGTACTAGTCAGGAAAGGACAGTAAGGTTTGAAAGGCTCAAGCTAATGAGAACCATTCATTCCTGCGACACTTACCCCAAATGGCAGCATTTACTAAGAGGCCTCACTGGATCTTCAAAATTGCATGTGAGATTTTCTTCAGATATAGCACTTAGTTCATGTTTTCACTGCATTGTCCACAGACCAGTGATACTCCACCCAATCCTACCGAGGGTGCTCATTTACATTCTCGTACATCATCGCCATTAACAAAGCATCTAGTAGAGACTTGACCCCTGGCTAAGGTAGACAGACTTAGGTAACAACTCTGTTGAGCTCTGCGGTGTTGGTCTTTCCACCTCTAAGTGGAAGAAATGAGTGTTTGCCTTAGAACTTCACTGGGATTTTGTTAAGAAAAGATATTGTACTGAGTTTGCAAAAAATCTACACAATACTGAAGTGATGTGACTATTATTTAGCCCGATATGATTACCGATTATTTACCGTGCTAGACACTACTTGGAAGTGAAGATAAAGAGTCCTGCTTACATCCTTAAGGAGCTTGCAAAGCAGCCAGGAAATGGGAGGTGAAGAGTTTATTGGTACAGATAAATAAGTAAATAAATAGATAAATAAATAAATAAATGGATATAAAGTCCAAAGTTACAATGCTTCCCTGACATTCACATTCCTCAGGAACAGAGAGCATTCTCTGATTAAGCCCTAGGGGACACAGCCCACGAACTTAAGAATATTTTGGCTTTCCATCATAAATATTAATTATATGAAAAAGAGTGCTTTCTTACCATCTCAATCTCCAAATTCAAACAAGGTTCAATGTAAGGTAAAGCTGGGACTTTCAACGTGTGTGTACATTTGTATGCTGCCTGGAAGCCTTGAGCTTTTTTTATGATGAGAAACAAGAGAACAAAATCATGTGTTGTTCCCAGTGAGAATTCCACTAAACAGAAAAAAAAAATGAAACAAAATTTAAGTTTCTACCTATTTTTGTAATATACCTTTAATGAACAATAGAGAGTAAGCCAGAACACACCTCTACCCTCACGGAACTGACAAAAGGAACAATAAAACATGTGAATAAAAAAATACAATGTTTCTAGAGTGACACCGGTGAATAACATACAGAAGGCCCACCAGGAAAAAGACAGTACAAGTTCAAAGATCCACATCCTGAGAACATACTCACCAGGTCTGAATACTGAAGAGAAGAGCTAGGCGGAGGGGAAGAAAGGCGAGAGAGACATCATGGCCAGACACAGCTGGCCCAACTGGCCTTTGCAGGCTGTGTTTTGGAGCTAGACTTTTAGTCTGAGGGCATCAGGACAGCTGTACGCAGGGAACAGGTAGTAGAAATGTTTTCCAAGGATTGTTCTGATGGCTTTTTAGATGTGGAAAACGGGGAGACCATGACTGGTGCTACATGCTACTTCTAAAACAAAGAAGTGTTTCTAAAATGAACAAGTTCAAGGGGACAACAGATGGGCAGGAGGACAGAGCCAGGGATGAGATGCCAAGGGAACTGTTTTTTTTTTTTTATTTTGTTTTTCTAAGTTTTTTTTTTATTTACATTCAAAATCATTTCCCCTTTCCCGTTTCCTCCCTCCCCGAAAGTCCCATAAGCCCCCTTCCCTCCCTCTGTTCCCCATTCAACCCCCTCTCACTTCTCTGTCCTGACATTCCCCTACATCAAGTCTTTCCAGGACTAGGGGTCTCTCCTTCCATCTTCTTGGAAGTCTATTGATATGCAAATTGTGTCTAGGGTATTCCGAGATTCTGGGTTAATATCCCCTTATCAGTGACTGCATACCATGTGTGTTCTTTTGTGATTGGGTTACCTCACTAAGGATGATATTTTCCAGTTGAACTGGTTTTGAGATGGACTTCAAGGTCTAGTGAACCTTGAGTCCATTACGTAAGCAGAGTCTTTAGACACGGATCTTCCTTCACTGATGCCTCTCCTCCTTTCCCCAAATGACCTACTATCCTCTCCTCATTTTGCAAGTCTTGCAACAGTCTAAGTGTCTCTGCTACTCATTTCTACTCTGACAAACTAATGACATTCTCATCTTTAAACAGTTTCTTTCCTTATTGAGGTTCCTTTCAGCTAGGTGTTAGAAGGGAAGAAATCTTATTCTACATACATCATCACAATAATCTAAAAAACCCTAGATGTATATGCATTATTTTAAATAAAACACAAGGAAAGCAATTTAGAAAGTTTATGCAAGTGTGTGGTAAGTTTCTGACCATCCAGAACTGCAGGGTCAGCAGCAGTATGAAGAGGAACTTTCTCTGCAAGTCACTTTTGTGTATGACAGTGTGTACCTACATCACTTTACCTACAGATATATTTTAGGGAAAATAGATACATTTTACACAGTAGAATTTTTCTATTTTTTGAAATAAGGCAACTTATTCTCCTGATACCATGACCAATAAACCAGTATATTTCTGTATTTCGACCTCATAAATCAAGTAACATAAAATATAACAAAAAGACCAATGCCTAAACCCATCACACAAGAGTGAGTTCAATTAACATTTCTTTATGTCACTGAGAGCTCAGCCTAGCTACTCAATAAACCCCAAATTTAAAATCAGAACTCTGTTTATATGCTAGTTCTTTTTAGGGGTGACAAATTAAGTAAGAGGAAGTTGTACTGTAATTAAATCCTCACAGTAGTGCCCAGTGTGCCAGCTACCACAAGGAGGGAAGATGCTTCAAATACATTTGGAGATAAACGGTGTATCTACAAGGCACAATTATCTCACAATGACCTATTCAGGTGACCCTTCCAGTCTGAGAAGATCAGGATGCATGCAACTGCTTTCTTAATAATAGGCACTGACCAGATGCTTGCTACTCCTATCAAGATGCTGTGAGGTATCCCAGGATGCAAGAACTCAACTCCCTGTCTCCTCCACTGTCTGCTGTGGGTCCCCACCTGCATGCTACCCTGAGTCAGCACAGACCTGCTCTTACCTCTATGGCCTCTAGGGTGTGTTATGGGCTTCTGTGCACCTAGGCACTTTATCTTGAGTTCTGTGTCTTGCTCCCTTCTTCTACTGCCTCTATTACATGTTATGGGCCCTTATATCTAAATTACTACATTTAATCACCAAGAACTAAGAAGCTATGCTCAGTGATCAGGCTTGACTAGGCAGCCAACAAGCTCCAAGCATCCTCACAATCGTCTCTGCCTCGACATCACTGGGAAAATAGGTGTGTACTGCCCATCCAATTGTTGTTTATGTGGGTGCTGGGGAGATGAACCTAGATCCTCATACCAAGGACTTCTCCGAATGAGCTGTTTCTTCTCCTCCATAACCATCACACATTTTGACAAATCCTTCTATGCAAGAAAAGAGGCAGAAGATATTCAGCAGATTCTGAAATTAAAGTTGAATCATTGAATCAGAAATGTTAAAAGGCAGGGGTACCATCTAGCTGCTGCAAAGATGAGGCATTATGTATTATTATAAACTTCTATAAAAATGAAAATGTTATCATTTTATGTAGGCAATGAAATACTTAGGCACTCTTTCTTTTATCTTCACATGGATAATAAAAGAGAGTAGTGCAGTGGCAATGCAGTGAGCTAACCATTGAGTAACCACTGGCTTATTGTGACAAATCTACCGTGAAGAGCTACTTAACGAAACACTGCTTTTGTACTTTCTGTATGCATTTCCATTGCCTTGGTACAATTAGAGTTAGTAACTTGGTGTATGCAGTCCTCATAGTTTTAATGCTTATATAGATACATGTCAAGCATACATATTGATAATATTTATTTATTGTTGTTTCTCTGTTTATCTGTTTGTTTGTTGTTTTTTTCTCTGTGTGGCCCTGGCTGTCCCGGACCTTGCTCTGTAGACCAGACTGGCCTCAAACTCAGAGGTCTGCCTGCCTCTGCCTTGAGTGTTGGGATTAAAGGAGCGTGCCACCACTGTGATAATATTTATTTTTCTGTCCAAGAAATTCACCATTTTACTCTGAAAATTTCTTTTTTCAGTATTATTGCTGTAATCTAGACAAATTCTCTGGTTGATACATGTATACTTTTAACTTGGTTGCTTTAATAGCCAAACAAATCCATAATAAAACAGGTGTGGTAGAGTATATCTCTAATCTCAGCCACTGTAGATGGCTAAGGCAGAAAGATTTCAAGGTTAAGCCTGCCTGCAACAGACAATAAGTTCAAGGGTCGCTTCATCAAGTTAGTAAGGCCCTGTCAAAGAAAACAGGGCTAGAGATATAGATTAATGTCAAGTGCTTTCTTAGCACATATGAGGACAACCTTCAATTCCATTACCACACCCCACAAAAAACCCACAGTATACATATGCTTTATATTTAAACTATAATGCATAATGGATACTAATTGTATTTATTTGTAATATATTTTCTTCCTTTTGAAAAAAATAGAGAACATTTCAACAAACATGCTCATATATCTATTTTTATTGTTTGAGAATTTAATATGCTCATAATGCGTGTTGATCAAATCTATCCCCGTTTCCTTCCAATCCAAGTCCTCTCCTATCCCTACCATCATTTTCCCTCACAACTTCATGTACTCTTTAAAAATATAGCACTGAATTCACTTAGCAATGCCTGTATGTGAGTGAGTGTAGAGTCATCCACTGCAGGATGGGCAGCCTCTCAGGGGCCACATCCCTAAAATAGGAAGGAAGCTGAGCCTCCTTCCTCCAACATCCCATCAATTGCCAATAGCTCCCCAGCTCACCACGAGACTTTGTGAGCACCTCTCTATCCATGCTGGGAATGGCTGACTTGACCTTGTGCAGGTCCTGTGCATGCAACACCAACAATTGTGAGTTAATGTGTATAATGAATGTCCTTGTCATGACTGGCAAACACTGTTTTAGCACAGGCATTTTATTTTTCATTTTTCTCATTGTCACAAGATATATTGACAGGATGGTGATGTCCCTGTAACCAATTTAGAAGTAAGAAACCACCCTCAAAATTTCATATGTTTATATTTTGAGCATTGCTCAGTAGAACAACTTGTGAAGCCAGGGCAGCTCACATGGGTCTAGATTTGTTTGTGAGTCAGATACTCATGTAGCAGGCAGGTGGGTTCTAGGGCCTTGAATAGAGCTGCTAACTCTAATTCCTCCCCCTCACTGGCTTACAGCCTTAGGACTTTTCAATTGCTGTGGTAAGACACTGTGATCCAATTATAAAAGAAAGAGTTTATTGGGGCTTACAGTTTCAGACAAGGAGTTTATGACAACCATGGTGGAATCATGAAGGCAGGCAGAGAGGGATGGCATTGGAGCAGCAACTGAGAGCTTATATTTTGAAACAAGAACCACGAAGCAGAAAGAAAGTAATGGGAGATGGCAAAGACTTTTAAAACCTCACATCCCATCCCAAGTAACACACTTTCTCCAGGAAGGCCACATCTCTTAATCCTTCCCAAACAGTTCCAGCTAGTGACAATGTATTCGAATACATGAACCTAGGGGGCCATTGTCATTCAAATCACTACAGTTATCTATGGACTACAGATGCCTATTCACATTGTGACCGGCCAGCTCTAAGAGCAGGTATTCAAGAATGAGTAAATGGGAACTGTTGAACTCTTAAGTTCTCCTCTTGAAAACTGGATGTGTTCTTTCAACCATAGTATATTGGTCAGTTAGCCTCAGAGCCTATCTAGATTCAATGAGACTTTATACGAGCCCCAAAATTAGTCCTCTAAACTTATTTTCCCTTTACACTGACACAAAATAAATATATTTTTAAAAATGAAGCCAGCTAAAATCTAAAAGTGGGATTGCTCAGTGGAAGTATGCATATGCCAGTATGAATAAGTATTTCTAGATTTTTTTTTCAAAAGGACTTATTCATGATACAGTATATACTTAACAATATTTTGTTACCCAGTGCCATTCTATATTGTAAGATAAACGATTATAGTAGACAAAACCTTTACCCTAATTCTGGGTAAAATTTTTGACAGTCCACAATCAGTCAATTATCTAACCAGTGCTATTTTAAGTGATTTTAATTGAAGACAAGGTAAGGAAATGGGGTATATTTCTAAAAATAAAGTGAAATTTCAAATAAAATAGTCAACGAAAGTTTTACTCTGAATGTAATAGAAAATAAGTTCAAGATCTGAAGGGGAACAGACATGAGCTTTGCAAAGAACATCATTGATAAGCCATGTGTTAGAAAACTGATCGTGGCAGAAGACTAGTCATGTAGTGAGGTTGAGTAGGCAGGACAGGCTTATGGAAGCTTATTCTCCCATACTCCTGGCCTCCTAGAAGAATATACAATCACCTCCAGGCAATCTCTGGAGATTGATTACAAAACTCTTGTCCCCTAATATTAAAATTTGTATGTGTCCACGTCCCTTACATAGGATAGCATAGTATTTACAAGTAATGCAGACATACTCTCCTATATACATCCAAGCTCCTCCCTCCTTTTTCCCTCCCCACAACCATCCTTCCTTTTCTCTCTTACTTGTGGTGTTGAAGATCAAACCAATAACCAAGCGAAGCCAACCTGGTGCTCTACTACCAAGCCAGAACCAGCAGCTCTCTGCATATTCTAAAGTGTGTCCAGATTATTTTCAATATCTAACCCTATGTAGGTAGTATATAAGTAATTTCTACACATTATTGTTTTGGGACCAATATAAAAGCAAAAATATATCTCTAGCTTTTCAGTGTAGATGTGATCCCCTATCTACCAAATTTTTCTGACCCATACTTGGTCAGATGATGTGGAATCTGCGTATATAAACCATAAACTGTACTTACTGGTCTTTTGAGTGTTTTTGCCTGTGAATTGCCCTTCATGATGAAGTCACATATAAAGACACATGTGCCCCATGCATAGTCCTTATAGAAAATTAATGAACCAGTTTTCCGGGAGAATACTACGAGGATGAGAAACAAAATATGCTGCTTGAAAAAACGATGAAGTATGCCTCATAAAATTTACATTAATCACAGTGGGCAAGAGGTGGGAGCATAGCTCTAAGGCACACATAGAATCCTAACCATCCCAGGGTAAGGAATGTTGAAGCTAGAGAGGGCCATAGAGATGAGCTGTAGATACTAAAACCAGAAGAGTCACATTAAGATTTGTTTTCATTAAGATTAACCCTTATAAAAATGGCAACAGATGAAGGTGACTGTTCTGATTAACTGAAATAAATGCTTTATATTAAGCAGGCCTTGTTTGGGTAACCAATGAGGATGGGAAAAAAAATCTCACAAGCACTCACCCCTAGATAAAGAGTTACAGGCAATTCATGGCTGCTGAGAGAAAGATAAATCAGTCTTCTCCAGGGCCAACCTCCTATTCCAAGTGATCAGTCCTAAACACACACACACATAGGAGCAACATTAAATGGACTCAGTACAGTGTGTGTGTGTGTGTACATGTGTGTATCTGAGTGTGTATAATAATTAAAGGAGAAAAGGCTGATAGTGTGAGAAGGAGCTAAGGGATGGGGAAAGAGGAAAGAGTGAACATGATGTAAATACAACCCTCACATATGACATTCTCAAAAACTTAATAATAATTAAAATATGTTTTCAAAGAAATTGTCAGAATTCCCACATGCCGTTTTTACTCAGAGTTAAAATCCTACTATAGTTAGAAATGTTATTGGCCCGTATATAACAAATACTCTGTTGTTGTCATCTATAATTCAGAAAATAGTCACTTTGGGAGGAAAGTCCTCTATGAAAGCTCATAGGTCAAAGACCTCTGTCTACGACAATTCTTCCAGTCTGATTCCAGTGGAAGAACATTAGTAAGAATCACAGTTTGTCAGTGACTTGTCTTCAGTTTTCAGAGAGCAGAATTCATGCCCCCTATTCAACTCAACAAATGCTTTATTGTTGGGTGATGTTTGGACTTCTGACATCTTCAGACCCTGGAGGTTGAAGTCAAAGGCTTTAAACAAAACAGCACTATTCAACTCATCTTGAGGCTTAAATAGCATTTTTTTCTCCAAAGCAAAAGATATTAGTTATCCTTTCCCAACCCTATCATTAACATATTTTGAACTACTGCATGCAGAAGACCTCCTGACCACTATTCAATGGGCTGTTCTGTTGAGCCCTTATCAGGAAGCCTATTTGGAAATCAAACATTTAAGAATTCTCATAGATTCTCTAGTGATTGTTAGCAAAATAATAGATTGTTCTAAAGAGAATGCTACCTCCTTAGAATAGTATAGGCTGGGAAATCACATAAGAAAATGCATCCAACTAGATCTCCTAGAATTCTTTGATAAAGTATTTCACCTGAACGCTAATTGCTCACAAGATTTAAGCTGGAGCAAATTAACACCACCTCCACCCTGCGTCACTTAAAAGATTATCAGAGGACATGATACTTTCTTAGTTATGGCCCTGTCTTCTGTATGGATTCTATAGATAAACTGGATTAAAGTATCCAAAGCTCATCTGAACCCCATAAGCTGAATCTAAGAAGGTAATATTAAATATGGCTGAATATAAAGGTCTACATTTAGGCTTCAAGCATCAATTGTAAATATGGAAAATTGACAAAATCTAATTTGCCATGATTCCTAGAAAAACAGATGTGAAATACTTAATTGCAAACTTATTGTATGACACAAATAGTCCTCAGGAAAAAAAAAAACATTTGTGGGTTGGAAAAAAAGTGAATAGGAGTTCCTCAGCCCATGTCATAGGAACAGACAGTGTGTTTTTGTTTTAGGAGAAAGAGAACTTTGTGGGTCATGATAACCAGTTTTAAACATGCAAAACAGTGAAAAAATCCACTTGGATTTAGATCATCTAATTCAAATGAGTAAAAGCCACAGGAGGGCTCAGGTTTGACCAGAACATTGACAAGTGGAACGTTTCCCATAGGGACAGTGCTGACTCTCAGCAGACAGTTCAAAGGCATCATGAATATATCTGTTCACTGAATACAAACTAGATAAGGAATTTCCCAGATTCCAGGACCATTCTAACTGCCTTTTATTTTAAAATGAACATTTAGTAAGCAACTCACTGACTTCCAAGAACCATTTTGTACTTAGAAGTTAATGTACAAGAGGAAGGCAGGCTGAGGTGCATTGGTACTAGCCATAGGAAATAACACAGCCTGGCACTAACAAAGTGCATAAACAAAACTAGAAAAAAAATACTGTTATCTTAAGTTGTCACTAAAGTTACAAAAATCTGGTTTAAAAAAATCTTAAAGCAACAAGATTGCAGAAAACAAAGATCTCTTCCTACTCAAAGTCCTGACGCCAAGGCAAAAGCAACCAGGAGGACTAGAACATCAAACTAAATCAATTTTATTACAGTTCATTTACTGACCAAGAATAGCTATCACTCCCAATGAAGGACAACTCAATAAATTACTTTTAGAAAGAGCAACTCAATCACCCACATAGCTCCTCACTGCTACCAGAAAGATCAGAGGGAGTTATTATTAGCATTTGCAAAAGGCACATTAGAAACCACAGCAAAGGCCTTGGATGTTTAAAAACCCACATAGTTTCCATCTGTGTTTAAAGCCATAACTAAATGTGTCTAAACACTGGACATACCAAGGAAAGAGACAACCCAGATACACGATTAATAAATAAGGTAACCATGGAAACGTATGCAGATAATAAGCCACAGATACTGAAGGATGTAAAGACACTGAAAACTGTATGGTGAGCTTGTTTTTCTGAGCCATGTTGGAATGTCCAGATTTTACATAGAATTAAATGCTCGTTCCTGGCAAATAAAGGAGGAGCTTAAACTCAGAACGCACATTTTCAAAAAGGAAGTTTTGGAAATAACTCTAGAGGTCTGTGAAGCATTTGTTGGGAGGAGCCTCTGACTCTCTTCGAGAGCTTGTCTCCTACTTCATTGGTATGACCACAGTTATGATACAGACCTGGGATGATGCCATTAGCATATTCTTAAAAGTTACTTCTGAAACCCTTTAGAATAGAGATTCTCCGAAATACAAAACTTCTACTCTCTTCTTATGATGGTTTCTGGATTTCATTGCAAAAGATAGTCTCAACTTCATAACAAATTCCCCATAATCAAATGTAACCCTGGCGAGCCAGACTATGTGTGTTTTGACAATTCATTTTCCCATTGTTGAAATGACAGATTTTCCCAACTCATCCAAACACTTCTTCCTGTCTGGACTCTTTTTAGGATTAATAGTGGATATCTATAATTTATCTGCCCCCAGCTAAAGTCATAGTTTTGGCCCCTTGTAGAATTTTCCTCTAATTGATATAACTGGACATGGAATTACCTAATACTTCCTTATACGAATCTTTTTCCTTTTCTTTTATCTTTTAATCCTAGCTCCTCTTGCAGTAGCACTGCAAGTACCACTGGATAAAACAGTCTCTTATATATTACATCTCCTCCCTCAGCTGTCCTGATCACATAGACCTGATGAACTTTTAGGAAACCACAATGAAAATTTGCTACACAGAACACACAAATTCTTTTTAGTCTCAAGACATGTCTTCCATTATCACCACACAAGTTTCTTTTAGGGCTTTGTTGCCTTTTAAATCCTTTGTTACAGAGTTTGGAGTGTGTCTTAAAATATAAATATTTATAGCAAAGAAAAGCAAAGCCGTATAGTTTTACGGTCAAACTCCTCCTGGACATTCCAGGCTAATTTATTGCAAGCGGGGTTCTTCTTATAGTAGGGAAGGAGTGGAGGCTTGAAAACACATCACTAAAATATCCAAGAATAAATACGCCAGCTCTCTATCACATTGACAGCCAACTAGCATTGTTGCTCAGGGACATGCAACTCTCCACAAGCAGTTTGCTAGCCGCTGACCCATCCTGCCTTTTTCAGAACTCAGGAAGCCCCAAGCTAAAATAAGATCTCAAGACACTTGAGAGTAAGATGGTAACTATAAGGGAATGAACTACATCTGACCTCCAGAGTAGCAGTGTCTTTATCTCTGTCATTCCAAGGCAGTCTTCAGCCATTGCTTTTGGCCACTGCCAAAACTGTAAAGTTAAACTCAACAACATCTAGACAACCTCATTTCCCGAGCAACATGTCTGGACAATCGTGTTCTGTTCTGCCTCAGTGAGCTTGGCTTTCAGCACAACTAGCTAGCCATTAAAATGTTCTAATATCTCTTTGGGGGCCAAGTGAAGGCAGCAAGCAGAGTAAAGTCAGTTCACTGGAAAGAGCCGTACACAGAAGAATGCAAAATGACTCCAGGTGAAAGGGAAGAGAACGGAAAGCTGGGGGGGTGGAGCTCAAAAAGCAGTGCGATTATATACATTTATCATCTTTATAGTTCTTTCCAGCCTATTCTTTCAAAACTGCAAAGAATCACATCATAAAATCATTTAGACTATGTTTCCCTTACCCTTTCATTTATAGGCATAACCTTGCACAATCAGAAACTATGACATATTTATGAAGTACAAGGGAGACTATCACACACCACATATCTGAAATAGATATAGATAAGTAGTTATAGATGACAGTTACTGGTGTGTATTGGGTTTTCCTTGTAAAGGTGCTTGGAACCAGAAGTGTTTAGGAATTTGCAGTATTTTGTGCACACAGAGTGATATATATATATATATATATATATATATATATATATATATATATATGTATTTGGGATGAAGACACAACTATAAATAGGAAAATAATTTGTTTCATCTATACCTTATGTACATAACTATAAAGCAGTTTTGACTTTTTTTTATTGCAACCAATCACATTGGTTTAGCTGTAGAATTTCCCACTGTGACATCAGGTTGATCTTTAATACATATTTCAGATTTTCCATGTTTTTGTACTGGGGGTTCTCAAACTATACACTATGCATATCGATAATGTCTAACATGACAGCACCAAAAGACATGATTACGTGGAAGGAGAAATCTCACAGGGCCCACCCCTGGTCAACTTGTGACTGCTAAGAGAAGAAAATCTGTCTTTTCCAGAGATGAGCACCTTAGTTGGTTATCTAATACTAGTGGTCAGGCCTGAAAACATACACCAGGCAATACTAAACCTACACAGCAGAGTGTATTTACACGTTTATGCATTTATAGAATATGAAACAATAATAGTTAAAGAAAAAGAGACCGTCCATTTGAGAGTAGGTGGGTGGAACATGGCTGTAGTAGGGTGGAGGGTACATTGAGGGACAGGAGGAAGGAAGGAGAGGGAGAGACGTGATGTGACTGTATTTTAATTAGAATTAAAATCTAAATATGTCTTAATGTCGAATATATTTTAAGAGCTCTCAAGGCAAAAGCCACATTTTTCATGGTTCATCAAGACAAAAAAAAAGTGTCTTCATGACAGCCTGCATCTAATATGTAAATTTCTGACTTCCACTAAGCCAAAGCTAAAATCAAATAGAAGAAAGCTGAAAAACATCAAGAGGATTTTCCACTCACCAAACAGTTGCTATCTTATGAAGATAGAACTGAAATTCTGCATTATTCTTGTAGAACAGAGAAGATGAAATGTCCCTGGCATATGAGATAAACAATTAGCAGTTATGATCTGAGTTCGCTGGTCTGTTTTCCCTCTTGCTCAGTCAACGTGGTCCATCACTGCAAAGGCCAACTATGAAAGCAAACTTCTTCTAGAAAGCACTTTTGGTTGAATGTCCTGTCCATGGTTTCCAATTTAAGATATAAACTTTTCATACATTTTCTCTGGGAGAAAAATATTAGTTTGTGGACCATCTGTCTGACCATTACCCCAAATCTGGGTCAAAGACAAATTTATTTATTTTAAAGACTTTGAGTGAAATGTCAGCAGCAGACATGGGGTATACAAGAATATACAGGACCGTCTTCCCAGGTTTCTGTAAGCTTAAAAATCAGTCAAAATTCCCAGAATTTCAAATGTCACACAATCACAGAAATTACCCGAGGCTGGCAAAAAGCACGCCTCTGCCAAGCATGAGGCAAATCACAGTCAGCTGCTGTGAAGGAGTCCCGCAACACCACACATGGGATTGAAATGAAAGCGTATTCTCATAGTATGTCTGCTTTTTAAAGGATCCACAACTTCAGAATTCTCAGTGCATCCCTATAAAGATTGAATACTCAAAGATATTTTCTCTTGAGTGACAGAAAGAAAAACATACTAAAGATGAACAGTTGCTTATAGAATTCTGGTACAAAGTATGAAGAGGATGTTTAGGATCTAGCTTATTTTTAGAACACATATGGAAACACACCTCCAAATATATATTTGGGTTTTTTTTTAATAAGGTCTTCAACTCAGGTATGCCTGTAGTGAGTCTCAAGAAGTCACCAATCTTTCACAAACCCATTTTATTACCAATGTCCAATCAAATTCTTCTGAATTGTTTCAAGTCTATCAGGTGGTCATCATTTGAATTTGATCTTCAATACCTCAGGGGGAAAAACATCACTCAGAGAAAGTGACGGCAAATGAAGTGGATAAGCAGATGAGTGGATTCAGTTCTGGTCACATCTTAAAGATGAGCACAAGAAAGCAAGAACTCTGCTACCCTGAAGCTTGTTCTGAATACCACCCCAGAAGCATTTGTGCACAATGATCATATCATCTAGCAACTGCACCATCGTTTTAGAAACCACTCTGATAGTAAACTGCCATTTAATACAAACAGTCTAACTTAAACCGAGTTTGCAGTCTCCATTTCAGAAGCACAGACTTTCCTCCATGGAGTTAGAGAAAATCCAGGATAAGTTCATGTGAACTTCATACCCTTTGAACTCTTTTTTTTTTCAAATTCTTGTTATGTTTATATATTACATATAACACAGTATTTTGTAAAGATATTGTCATGTAAGTATATACTGTACATTGAGCATATTTCCCCTCACTCTTCTATCTTTTTTTTGTTTGTTTTTTTATTTTCTAAGTGCGTATCCGCGGAGCACTGTGTGCTCAGTTCACCGCATGTGGCTCTTTTTCCTTTTCCCTAGAAGCACAGACTCTGCCAGGGGACCTGTAACTCGGTACTGCAGTGAGAACTGTTTAGAAGAGGACGTGTCCAATAAAAGTTTCCCTTTTGTTTATAGTAATTCACAGTTTACACAGGAACTTATAAAACGAACAAAGGGAAATGTTTCCTGACACTATGGTTTCTGGGAAATATCAGAACTTGAACAACAACAAAAAAAAAGAATGAAAGACTTCATCCGGCCACAAATACACACTTTGTGGGTCACAGAGTGGAAACAAAGAGTTGGATGGTCTTTGATGTGACAAGCCCCACTGGACAATGATATCCATACTTCTTGGCTTAGGAGTTGCAACATGTAAGGTAGTGATGCTTTCAAATAGTACAGGCATGAAGTGAATGGCTTGAGGTCCCTTTGCCTCAGATTTACCACCAAATACAATTTATGATGGGTGTGGTCTGTGAAAGTAAAAGAGATATTTTGGTAATTTGGCCTTTGGGGGTTGGTGGTTGGCTGTGTTACACTTCCAGATAGCAGGTGATAATCCCTGGGACTCGTAAATGTGATTTTATAAGTGATGGATTAAATAAGCAGGAGGACATTACTTTGAGAATGCCCCTGTGCTTCTAGTTTGTAGGCTAATGAAGTGCAACCAAGCTGTACTAGACAAACAAAACCGAAATATGCATCTCTTTTGTGGCAAGCAGCTGAGCCTCAGCCAATCACAAGCAAACTGTGCCCAACTGCAAAAAGCCCACTGAGGGAAGACATACAGACAGGCCCCGTTCTAGGTCCTGCTGATTCTGGGTGCTGCTGAATTCAGCAGTTATCCTTTGCACACATAAACTGCTAATCTGATCTAAAGACTTTATTTTAAAACTAGGAGACAGTGTCTTTGCATATTCCATTGTAGTGAAGATTTTTAAGGTAAGGAGGTTATCTTGGTGGGCTTGCAAGAAAAGCGAGTGTATCATAGGAAGAGTGAGTACAGGGAGATTTAGAGAGAATGTGACCTCGGAGGTGGAGGAAATTGGGACAACCCAACCTTGAGCCATGGGAGACTGGTTGACACTGAAGACAGAAAAGAAAGAAACAGACCTCTGGAGAGAATAGAGCCTCTTCATTGCTTAAAAAAATCTTCATCTGAAGGCAACACTTTTTTATTTTTTTATTTCTCTTTGTTTGCACAGAATCTTATCACATAGCCCCAGGATGGTGTCTTATCACTGCAATAGAAAAGTCACTAAGGCAGTCCATTTTGCCAACCTGCTAAAGCGACTCACAGATGTTCTCATTCCTGTGTCAACTAAACACTTCCTTCTAAAAGTTTCCTTGGACATTGCATTTTGTTACAACAGAAAAGTAACTAAGTCAGAGTGTTGGTAAGTTTCTGGGAGCAGAAAGTAAGGAAAACCACTTCTCAGCAAAGGACAGTTGACTGAAGAAAGTAAAAAGGCATCAGGGCGACCTCATCTGAAGCTCCTGGGGGGCTGCTGCTTCCTGACTTCTTTCTCAAGTCGGTCTAGAGAAAACAGGCACAATTAGAGAAGGGGTGTGGGAATGCTGGAGAACACGTGTTCAATGTGGAGTGACCCAATGGGAAGTAACTTAGTCCTTAGGTGAAACTGTACACAAGTGTGTTCGGGGCCTGTTTGCTGAAAAGTCCCAAACACAGATGAAAAATGAAAGACAACCCAGATGGTTAGAGAAATAGTGACTGAAAGATACGCTGTTGTTAAGAGATATTTCTCTGAAGTATTGACCCAGTGCAATCTCAAGCAATATACCATAACAATTTTCTATAAGTTTAAAAGGGCAAATGGCTTTAGAATACCCTCCCTCCCCTCCCCCAACAACAACAAACAAACAAAAACAAAAAAAAATGGAGAAAAAAAACATGAAGTTGAAGAACTCATGGTACTTTATTTCAACATGCTAAAATAATTAAACAGTGCAGTATTTCCAAAAGGAAAAATAAATCAGTTGGGGGGGGGGCCTGGAAATGGATCTATACAAATGTGACTAATTGAATATTGACAAGATGCAAAAGCAATTTGGTGCAATACAGAACAAAACAAAACAAGAAAATGTAAATTTTCCCTCAACAAATGCTTCTAAAACAACTTGACACTATAATGAAAAAAAAAACATTGATTTAAGTCTTGTTTTGTAAATGTAAAACACAGAGTTACTGAAATTTAAAAGAATACTTAAAGAGAAAATGTTCATGTTACTGAGGTAGGCAGATGTTCTCAGATATAAAACTAAAAGCAGAATACCTCTTGCTAGTGGTGGCATTGAATGGGCAGTTGGTGCAGGACAGGAGAGCTTGTCTCAGTGGTGTGGGTGCTGGAGAGCAGCAGACTGGTCAGCTCAGATACTCTCAGACCCACATCCAGGGCTTTGAGATGGCCCATGCTAACATCTATCCCATGGATGAACTGCTGGGGTATGTGAAGAAACCAACCCTACAAATCCAAAACTATAGGATCTCCATGACACAGGGCAACAAAAAGATAGGAAAGGAGTCTCTGTGATGTACCAGAATTGATAGAGTAGCAGAAGCCCTCTATCAATACTGGAATATTGAATACTTGATATGCGTATGATAGAATACTATGTATCAAGAACCCATACCAGACCAACACGTCATTGGAAGGAACATTTGCATGCAAAGAAGTGTGGGCAAAAGGGTGTACTGTGGGGCACACTGTGACACACTAGAGCTTCCACAATGAATTTTTTTTCCTCTGTTGAGGAGGAGGTTCCAGAGGTGGAGTACGGGTATGAGGGGAGGGGGAGATGAGTGGGATTAGGGTGCATGATGTGAAATTCGCAAAGAACTAATAAAATGTTTTTTTTAAAAATGATAACGGTATTTGTACCTAGAAAAATAATAAAATAAAAACAAAACAAAATCCCTTTTAAAGTAGCAGCAGGGATGGAAAGATGCCTTAGCTAGTAAAAGCCCTTGGTATTCAAGACTGGTAACTCGAGTCCTATCCTGGGAACCCACGCCTGAAACCCAGATGAAATAGCAGGGACCTGCGAATCCAGCACTTCTTCAGTGAGCTAGAAATTGATGACTGGAGAACCCCTAGAAGTTTGTGTGCGATCCAGCCTTGAGCACAATAGTAGTAGAAACCATGAGAGAACGTGCCTCAAAAAAGTGGAGGGAGAAAACCGACTCTCCAAAATTGTCTTTTTATTCTACATAGGGGTCATAGTGCCTTCTTTGCATCATAGGGCATGCACACAGTAAATGTTTAAACACCACCACCACCAACATTAGAAAGGAAAACTGATCAGGAAAATGTGGTACACCCTTGAAACTGACTATTGCCTAATTATAAACACAAACCAACTATAGATACACCCAACCACAACAGGATGTCCCAATCTACGGTATATTATGCTAAGCAGAAAAAAAGACAAACTTAAAAGTTTATGACCCATATTATATATACAGTGTGACTCTATTCACATTGCATTCTGGTAAAGGCATGAATATAAGGATGAAGAACGTATCAGTGGTTGCTAGGAATTTGCTGTGGAAGCACCAAAGGGATTGGCTCTGGGTGTTTTTCTCATGTCCACTGACCTAGGCCGTGTTTCGGTTCAGCCTGCTCTGATTGTTATGTTGCTTAAGAACTCTAGTTAGCAACAAAGCTATCACTCTGGTTTTCATTTTCTCCGTGAAATTAAAGAGGTTGACATTGGCACTGTGAAAAGCATGTGTTCTTTTGCTTTATCTTAAACAAAGGCTGATGAAACATAACAGTTTCCACAGCGACGGCATTTTTTTTTATTCAACATCTACACAAATAATTGTATAAAAATGCACAGTCAGATGGTGTGGAAAGCTTGCGTGCCAGGACTAAATCAGGCCCCTCGCCAAAGAACTGGCCACTTAAAAAATCATTCCTACATTTTCCTGACAGCTAAGTTGATGTCTCTTGCTTTCTCCTTCCCCATGGTAGGCAGGGAAACAGTAATGTCTTTCTCTAGCTCTCATCGCTGAGAAAATATATTGGAGAGGGGAAAAGTCATTTAAACATCTAGAGTTGTGAGTTCCATTATTACCCATGTCTGGACAATGACTCTATATGTGTGGTTTTCATGTGTATGGCATCTGTCATTCCTGAGATCAAAGTAGAAGACTGTTAAAGATAAGTCCTCTTCTATTTGTCACTAAGAAATGTCAAATAAACTTGGCACCACAGAGGCTCTTGGAGAGTATTTAATTGAACTTTTTGTTTCAGGAATGAAAAGGAAATGATCCAGAAAAACTGATCATACAATTGAGGTGTGTGCCAAAACCACACCTGAAACCCCAATCATCTCCTATCCTGTGAGATTTTTCCAAGGGCCAGCTTCACAAGCATGTGACCTCCGAAATCTTAGAAGACCAGGCCCTTTAGGGGAATCTTACTCTTGGTTTAATGGTTTGGTGTTCCTATCTTAAAATTATTCCTCATTTTTCAACAAGGGGGATATTCTATTTTTATTTCTAACTGGCTCCACAAACAGAGTAGCTTATTTCAATCCTACTATTACCAAGAATTCAAAAATTGAAAGAAAATCCCATACTCTAATGAGATGGAAAGCTGTGAGGAATAAAGAAATGAAAATTTTGAATAGACAAAGTTTATGAAGATTTCTTGTGTATCCAAGAAAATATCAGACAGCAGAGGGCTGGAAAATTGAATCATGGGGAGCAATAAAGAGCTAACACTAATGAGTTTCACGAGTGCCTAAGCCCATCCTCAGAGAATCAACAATATAGGGTGATTAATTGGGAGGAAGGTGGAGCTCATGTTTTCTATTTGTCTAGTTTACTTGAATGTTCTTCCACTAACAAAGCCTCAGAGGTTTCGATTTTCTTTCTCATGCAGAAATAATACAAAAGTTTCATCATTTGGGGAGAGAATATCTAAATAAGAGGTCACCAGAAGACATTTATAAACTGAAGTTTCCATTTGGAAGTTTAGGGGTAACTCATTGTTAGAAATATTAACACTGGACAATGATGCTAATAAGAGCATTGGGGAAATGGAATCTCTGTCCGGTAGTGGTATCAGACAGAAGTATCTGTATTGATTGTTGGGTGATGGGTACAGAGGGCTGCTGATCACTCTGTCTGTCTCTTTAGCTAAAGTTCCATTTTCAATGAAACCAGAACACAGGGAGCCTTAAAACACTTACTCAGTTCTAGTTCCCACTGGGAAGCATCGTGACTAGCAACTTAGTAATTTCTCTCAAATTTGCTGCAAAATCAAGACCAAACTCCCTTGGGTTTCAGTGTGGAAAAGAATCAAGGGTATCACTATGTTGTGTTAGACACAGTAAGAAGTTATGGACTATTCTAAGTTCTAATACTGGATCTGCTCCTATGTGACTGTTTTGTCTTAACATTTCCATGCCTCTACAGAAAGGTGAAATGGTGTCGACAAGAAATAGAACAAGGTTCTATGCCATTTTAAGGGGAGGGGACAATTAAAAAAACGTTAGGGCTTCTGGTTTCCAGTCCAGTGTTAAGGAGGCTAAAGCATCATGGCCAGCTATACGTGAAGAAAAATGAGCAAAGTGGCAAACAAAACAAACAAATAAACAACCCAAACTCATCAGAGAACTAGGATCACAATTCATACTGCTAGCACAATATTTTAGGATCCAGGCAGGCAAAGAGTGGGAACCACATGTCATGGAATAAGGAATTCAGAAGCAGAACCCTTTGAGAAAATTAGTGAGAGGTCTAAAATACAAAGTGTAAGTAGTGAGTTGCCAGAGACTCTGTGTGGACAATTTGAAGGGTGTGTGTGTGTGTGTGTGTGTGTGTGTGTGTGTGTGTGTGTGTGTGTGTAAGAATAGGGAAGATACATGCAGCTCCAGGTCCTTTAGCCTTTAATACGAAGAGGGAGAAGTAGACAACTACACCCCCTTGTACACATGACGGGAGACCCTTTTATTAAAGCTTACACAGTATCCAAACTGTGTTTTCTACACCTATCCTTAGACCCAGAGAAAAGCACAGTTCTCACCCCTTCCCATAGAAGCTCCTTTGAAAGATTAATGTTAAAAAGAACCGTAACAGGTGAAGGTGTAGAGGACAGTGTGGAATGCCCATGCCCAATGGCATATCTACAACATGCTTTTCTCTCTTATTCTTTTTAAGTCATGATCTTATTAAGAGATCTTGAATACTTTGGGTAGCAATCTTCAGCAAGATGTTTCAGAAACACTTTTCTAATGATCTATGAACTGTCTTCTCTCCCTCTGGACTCCATACTGTACTAGCTCACTTTAGCTGTTAACTTGACACAGCATAGAGGAACCTGAGAAGCAACTGAAAACATCCATAATGTTTATATAGACTGGGCAAGTTCTATTCATGAATATATATATATATATATATGTACAAATATTATGCCTACCATTTTATCTGTATAATTTTCCATGAAATAGTCAATTTAAACATGTTTCTCTATATATTTCTTGAATTTTATCAGAAATATTTTCCTTGTAGATCGTCAATCAACTTAGAAATATTTTATGCCTACCATTTTATCTGTAATTGTCCATGATAATCTTCAATTTTAACATGTTATTCTATATTTGTCTAGAATTTTATCGGAAATATTTTCCATGTAAATCTTCAATTCTATCATAAAATGTTTCTACATCCTTTTTCGATTAATTTAACAATGTTTTTATGTCTACCATTTTACTCTTTAATTTTCCATGAAAATTGTCAATTTTAACGTGTGTTTCTATCTATTTCTTCAATTTTGTCAGAAATATTTTCTATGTAAATCTTCAATTTTATTGTAAAATGTTTTAACTTCCTTTTTCAATAAAAAATTAAAATTAAAAGAAAAACAGCAAAGACATTCTCTTCTAGAAATGTGCCAGAACCTGACTGCTTTACCCATAGAAGAAGAGAGCAGACAGTAGATCTATGGAGAAAATGATATCACTTACTTTACTACCGTATATATGAAAACATGACTTACTCCATAAAATTGAACTTACACACACACACACACACACAAACACACACACAAAAGAGAGGCCATGAATTTGAAAGAGAGCAAGGGAAGAATTGGGGGTGACTAGGAGGGAGGAATAGAATGGAGAAATGCCAGAGTTCTATCATAATCTCAAAAAGGAAAAGAAGAAAGTCAACCTACAAAAAACTGAAAAGACAATTGTTTCTGAGAGTGGGCCTCGCGTTCCACCACATAGCTGATTTCTATTCCAAACTCAAGCAACTTTTCCTTTGAAGTGCACAGTGTGTAAAGCTAAAAATAAAGTCAGGGAAGAGAACCTCTACCATAAAAAAACAGACAGAGAGGGATGACCTGGCAGCCAGAGGGAGGGTGGTGCCTGAAGGAGAAAGAATTCACAAAGACTGGCCCATGTTGTCACATGTAATCAGAACCATATGGGTGGCTTCCTCTTATTGTTAAACGTGTACATTTGTTTCTGAGGCTCTTTTCTGCTTACTTGCTTTTAACAAAGTCTCACTACTTAGTCTGGACTATCCTCAAATTTGCAATTCTCCTGTCTCAGCTTCCTTAGTAGGACTGTAGGTGATACTATAACGTCCATTTCCTTTTTATTTTTTGTTTGTTTGCTTGCTTTTGTTATGTTTCTTTCTTTGTTTGTTTTGAGACAGGATCTCTTTATATAATAGCCTTGGCTGTCCTGGAACACACTTTGTAGACCAGGCTGGCCTCAAACTCACAAACATCCTCCTGCTTCTGCCTCCCGAGTGCTGGGATTCAAGGCACGTGCCTTTGTCATTTCTTTCCTGAAATAATTTTCATTGTTTGACAGCTTTATGTATTTATGTGATGGATTTCTGTAGTTTTCACCCCCTATTTCTCTCCCCTCCCCCTTCTCCTGGAGCCCATCTTTTTGATAAGCCTGCTTTCTACTTTTACGTCTCCTTCTGTGTGACATTCCTTCAGTTTCCCAAGAGTTACTTGCCAATGCATAGGTAGGAAGCTCTTTAGTGGAGTAAGGACAATTTCACTATGACTACACCACAGAAGAAAATGTCATTCCCTCCTTCTGCTACACTTCATCGCCAATCATCTCTTTGGAAAGGATTGGGGCTTCATGAGCTCTTCCTCCATTCTTGATGAAATTATAAAAGACCCAATTTTGTGTGGGTTTTGTGCAGGAAACCACAGCTGCTATGAGCCATGCCTCATCTATGAAGGCATCATCTTGCTTCATGTCTTCCCAACCTCAGCTCTTACATTCTTTCTCTCCATCCCATAATGTTCTATGAGCTTTGAAGTGGACAGAGTGATGTCATTTAGGGCCAACAACTCAATCATCACTTGTTCTTGCCATTCGGACCACTGTGGTGATAAAGTAAATGGTAGCTGAAATGCGGAGGTATGGATTGATGGTTTGTTTCCTGTTCAAATAAACCCTGTTTTAGGGGTACAAAGCATAACAGGCTAGACCCTTAGATTATGGCCAAGTTCTCTCTAATCTTCCAAAAAGCCCTCACATGCCTGACACCCATCAGTCTACTTCTTCCTCCTTTTCTCTCATGAACTCCACATCTGCACTTTCCCTTGGCAGATGTTAACTGCCTCACCCCTTTCATCCACTGTTTTTTAGATTTTCATATTTATGTTTACTATTCAAGCTCATAGACTGGCATACAACATCCCTTGATTCATATTTATTGATAAGAAACCATAGAGATTTTATATGTGAATCAACATTAACACATGTTGCCATAATGTTCTAGCAGTTATCACCATCTGTTCTTGAGTGGGCACACATAGATTTTTTTAAGGTGGTGCTAGAACCAAACCTGAACATATGTTCAGTATCTCCAGCCATATCAGATCATCATTTTAACACACCCTTTTCCAGTCCAGTTCTAAGTGTTGAGCACTAGTAAACCACAATTATTTATTTTCATTTTTTGTGTGAGATTGATTTCATTCTAAAGATGAGTTAATTTCCAATTATGAATTAATCTTGTAGCTTCCTTTTAAACCACATGTTTCAATTATTTTTTCAGTGTGTCTACCAAAAACACATTACCATGCCATTACCACAACTTAATAGGTCCTCCTGAATATTCATTTTCCTTACTGCCAAACATATTCTCATTTATGAGAACCATTCAGAGGTTAGAAATATGCAACTCATTAATTAATATAAGGATCCTTCCCTTTGTAACAAGCAATTACTAGAAAAATTGCTAAGCAGAATAGCCTCGACATTGCAAGGTGAAGTCCCCAACCAAGGTACAAATTTTCAAAGATGGTATTCATTGTTCATACACAACTCTGAAATCCCTCATTTTCATCCCAGACACTAAAACAACAAGAGATATGTAGGAAGTACTAGTTTCTAAAACAGTCTAATGGAGGACTCTGATGACATTGTGGGGAATTTTTTGAGGAGGATTTAGTAGAGAAAAGTTCCTGGTGTACTATGTGTGCCCATCTTTCCAGTGGTGACAGGTGTGCCTCCATTGTGACCCTAGTCAAGAACCATGAGAGCATAGAGTGAGCACTCGTTGTCAGTTGTCCGCTGTTAGGCCTGAGCCCATGAACTGGTGCCCTAACTGCTGTCTGGACACTAATGAGTGAGGCTATCCTTGTTGCTGCTGCTCAGGGGGAAGGAGATGCTGATGATGACTTCCCTGTGTTGACTGAAGCAAGAGATAAGGGATGGGTCTTCATGAATTAGATGTGGGGCACATCCAATGAGGGTCAGCAATTCAGGCACTGGCCAAGAGAGATCCCTGGGAGAAACTGAAGATACACTCAGCTTCCCAGGAAGTTCACTCATGTGTCTTCCTGTTTCTGTCTTTTACCCTGTTCAGTGTATTTCATTACACTATGTTAACATATATATATATATTTTTTTTTTGGTTTTTTGAGACAGGGTTTCTCTGTGTAGCCCTGGCTGTCCTAGAACTCACTTTGTAGACCAGGCTGGCCTCGAACTCAGAAATCCTCCTGCCTCTGCCTCCCAAGTGCTGGGATTAAAGGCGTGCACCACCACCGCCCGAACATATTTCTGTTAAAACATAAGATCTTGTAATTCCTTTGCTCAAAAACCAAGGACTTTCCACATGACACAACAAAGCCTATAGACCTAGAAGGCCCCATATAAATCAACTCCACACATTCTCACCCAGATTATGTCTTTGTTCTATCACTCGATCTACAGATAAAGAGCCTTTCTTCTGCTCCCCATGGTTGTCTGCCCTACACACTTGCAAACTTCCCTCTGCCCAGAAGTAGTAAATGCCTTGGAGTCTAGTTATCAACTTCATGAAGCCTGCCTCAGAATCTCTATTTTAGAAGTCCTCTTCCAATCACTTTCTTTGTTTCCATTTTATCTTCTCTTGTTTTCTCAGCATTGCCTAATTTATATATGTATATATGTGTAATATTATAAATACATGATCACGTATATATGCTATATTATGGTTTATGTGTATATACCAAGAGATATGTATGTAATAAGACCCTGTATTTAAAAAATATTTATATGATTTTTTATTTATCCCATTAGAAACATAATTTCCTGGAAAAAATTATACAGATTAAATGGTAGGCATAAAAATATTCCTAAGTTTTTTTAAAGTGGAATTATAAACACTTTCTGATAAAATTTAAGATCTACAAGGAAAATATTCCTGAAAAAAATTCAAGAAATATATAGAGAAACATGTTAAAACTGACTATTACATGGAAAATTATACAGATAAAATGGAAGGTATAAAAATGTTCCTAAGTTGATTGAAAGTAAAATTATAGACATTGTCTGATAAAACTGATGATCCACATGGAAAATACTTCTGACAAAATTGAAGAAAAATACAGAAAAAACGTTAAAATTGAAGATTATCATGGACAATTATACTGACAAAATAGTAGGCACAAAAACATTCCTAAATTGATTGAAAATGAAACTACAAACACCACCCCCCTGATGAAACCAAAGATCTACATGAAAAACACCTCTGACAAAATTGAAGAAATACACAGAGAAAATGTTAAAATTAAAAATTATCCTGGAAAATACTACAGTCAAAATGGTAGACACAAAAAGCATTACTGAAATGAAAGAGGAGTCACAAACATTTTCTGATAAAATCGAAGATCCACATGAAAAACATCTCTGTTAGACTATGTTTTTTGTTGGGGAATTGAGTCTATTGACATTATAAGATATTAAGGAATAGTGATTGTTGCTTCCTGTTATTTTTGATGTTCTTTTTATGTTTGTGTGGTTACTTTCTTTTGGGTTTGTTATAAAAAAAAGAAAAGAAACATAATTTCCATGAAGGCAGGAATTTTGCCTGTTCACTGCTGAATAAAGGTATTTTTCTGAATGGAAAACACTGTAATAAAATGCTTGTGAATAAGTATATTTATAAGACTGTTGTTCCAAAGAAGTTCCCAAAGGGGAAGAAGCTGAAGACGCCAGAGAAGGAGGACAGCATACTTATATGCACATCTACTGGAGTCAAGAAGTGTCAAGCTGTCTTTCACATACCTTCGTCTTTCATGTGCCCAGTGCAAATGGTACAAATGGTGCAAATGTTTGGTTCAACATCGATGATCTATGCTTTTCACATTTGATTGATTTTTCTTCACTGTTTAATAAAGAAATCTTCAAAGTTGGACATACTAGAGCATGCCTTTCATCACAGCACTTGGAAGAAGCAGAGACAAGTGGATCTCTGTGAGTTCAAGACCAGCTTAGTGTACATAGTAAATTCTAGGACTGCCAGAGCTACATAGTGAGACCTTGTATTAAAAGAAAGGAAGGAAGAAAGGAAGGAAGGAAGGAAGGAAGGAAGAAAGAAAGAAAGAAAGAAAGAAAGAAAGAAAGAAAGAAAGAAAGAAAGAAATCATTTGAAATGTAAATAAAAAAACTTAGAAAATAAAAAAAGAAAGGAAGGAAGAAAGACAAAAGAGAAACAAAGAAAAGAAAGGGGGAAAAAAGGAAAAAGGAAAGGAAAGAAAAGAGATCTTTAACACCATCATTAGAACATCATAAATCACATAAAATCATACAGTCTGCTTTGGCAGTTCAGGTAGCAACCTCTTGGTTCGAATGAAAACTCAAAATGACCAGGGAACAATTCAGTGGACATTAAAGCTGATGAAAAAATCCTGTGGCATGAACTATATGAAATTTCAGTTTCCCTGATTGATAGCTATCAGAGAATGTGAGCCCTGATGGGGATGCATGTTTTTCATTGACCCCAAATTTTCTTGAAGTGTGTTCCAACCTTTAAAGATTATGGATCAGGAATTTCTGTTGTAGAAGCCAAAATCTGCCAAGCACTGATACATGGAAATCAAGGAGATTAGAGTGCTAAAGGTACAATCTTATCTCTTCCAGAAAACAGAAAAGTCTACAGAAATCTCAAGGTTTTAAGAGAGAAAGAGCAAAGAATGATGAAATGACTGGAAGTATATAAAGTATCTTGGATGGTAGCCAGGTGTGGTAACACATTCCTGATATCCTAGCACTTGGGAGACTGACGTAGGTGATTTTCAGTGTAGAATTTCAGTTTCCCTATATTAAGTGTGATGATTATTGTCTTGGTTACTCTTCTATTGCTGGGGTAGGACACTGACAAAGACAACACATGATAGGAAGAGATTATATGGGGCTTACAGATTCACGGGGTTAGAGTCCATGATGATCATGACAGGGAGCCAGCAGCAGGCAGGCAAGTGTGCCACTGGAGCAGTGGCTGAGAAATCCCATCTTGAGTCACAACCAAAACAGAAAAAACACACACTGGGAATAGTTTGAGTCTTTTAAAACATCAAATCCAGGCTGGAGAGATGGCTCAGTGGTTAAGAGCACTGACTGTTCTTCCAGAGATCCTGGGTTCAAATCCCAGCAACCACATGGTGACTCACAACCATCTGTAATGAGATCTGATGCCCTCTTCTGGTGTGTCTGAAGACAGCTACAGTGTACCCATAAATTTTATATATGTATATATATATGTATGTATATATATAAACAAATAAATAAATATTTTAAAAAATCATAAAAAAAATCAAAGCCTATCCCAGTGACATACCTTCTGCAACAAGGCCCACCATCCTTGCTAAACAGTTCCACTAACTGGGGACCAAGAATAGGAGTCTATGGAGGCCATTCGAATTCAAACCACCACAACTCTCTTAGATTCTAAATGATGTTGATAATAAATGATTTTTTTATTGACTCCAAGATTTTCTACAGACATGGGCACCAAAAAAAAGTTCCAAGCTATTGTGGGTTATCCAATAAGATTTGGTCTGCCCCGTAAAACAATAGGAAGCCCAAAGTTTAGCATCTCAGATCCAAATTAGCTGGACAAAATGCACACACATGCATGCAAACACATATGGAACATGTGCCCTTTCTGAGAATCATTTATTCCAGCAAATCACAAGAAAAGCATCGCCTGAATGCCCACACATGTGTTTACTGTATGGAGAAGTTCATTTAGTCTGGTATGCATCCCTGTTTACCTATGCTGGCACACTTTGGTCAGAAAAATGTTGAAGTTACAAGTGAAGATTCTGAGCGCTTCCCCCAGGGCCCTCTGCTCCTGTCTTTATTTATTAACTGGTTTTATGCACAAATGTCTCCAGTCAGCTTCAGCTATGGAAACTGAATCCACCCTAGGATTCTGTTTCCAATCTTCTTCCTTCAGTGTGCCTTATGTAACTGACTTAGATCTATTCTTCAAACCTGTTATCACCAACGAAAGACTCTGAGAGCAAGAAAAACATCGTCGTTTCTTCATAACTTCAATATCAAATAGGACAAGTTGTAGACACTCTTCCTCAAAGAAAAAATACTTCCTTATTCTTAAAAAAATTAAATACATAAAACCATAATAGGGACCTTTATCAATAGACTTAAACTTGTATACTCTCTCTTCTTCTCCTTCAGAGACATGTGCATTTTAACATCCTGAGGTGCTAGGAACCCTGCAGTGTGCAATATTTCAGTAGTCACAGTATTGAAGAGCCTGAAGTAGGAGGATCACAAGTTCAAAGCCAGGCAGGGCTATTTAGTCAGCACAAAGTAGAGTGATACTCTTTATCATACAAAGCAAGGACAGAAATTTGACTTATTCACAGAGTGGTCTTTATTTAACCTAGACTTGACTGACTGAAATTACCAATTTTCATATACCAATAAACCACTCAGAAAGAGTCTTTTTTGTTGTTGTCGTTGTTTATAAGGTAGAAAATACTGATAGAATTCAACACCTTTGAGGGCAAGATAAAGACATCTAGTAGGAAGTGGTGAAATGGTCAAATAAAACCCAGCAAGTTTGCTAAAAAGCTATGTGCGCCCCCCAATGCCTTGTCTTTATTCCTCCAGACTGTGCGTTTTCCCTCTTTATTTTTGTCTTCACTCCAAGAGCTCTCTGTGTGTCTACAGTGATGCTCTGGTGCAAACCACACACAGAATTACACATTTGTGACCTTCACTGATAGCCACCGTTCCTCAGCAAGCTCTTGGGATGGGGCTTCTCCAATACCAGCTCCCTTGGAAAGGAACGGCTTCATAGCAGCAACAAAGACAAATTCACAACTGTTCCCTGATCTGCATAGTGTTCCAGAAACTTCCTGATGTTAAAAAAAAAAATACAACAACAGCAAAAAACCCACATGAATTCATGAATTCATTATATCTACTAAAAGGCTTAAGTTTAATAGTACATTTATTAGTGATCAACAGTTATTTTCTAATTAGTTTACAAAAAATAGAGTATTAAATTAATTTACTTTAAGAAAATAAAAGGTCAGGACAACACATTTGGTTAATTGAAAGGCATTTGGGCAGTTTGAGCAAAATAACCCAGAAATAGGTGCTATGGATATAAAAGCGTCTCACCAATGATTTCAGCTCTCAATTATAACACCTCATATTTTCAGTGTTTTGTGGCTCACAGGCAGCTTGTGTCTGTTTCCTCATCTGAACATTCCTCATCCAATGCGTCATGTTTTAAGGTATAACAAAATTATAAATTGACACTGATAAGCATTTTAAAAGATGGCATATGACCAGAGGTTCCCCCAGAATCATGTTTCAAAAATAAATCAATCAACAGTTTTAAAACAGAAGAAATAAACTAAAATATGCAAAATAGCATCTCCAGAACATAACCCAGTCCACTAGCCACAGACATTGTTTACTTCTGAACACCGTGCTGTAAAATATTAATATATGATGTTAAAACACTGTATCCAGGCAGAGGTGACCAGGATGGTGTCTGTAAATGCTCCAAAGTGACAACATGGAATGGTGGGCCTATAAAAGCAATATTTCCAGGACAGCATCATTAAAAGTCTTTAAATTTAATAAATCTGTCCAGTATAAATGTCTAGTATTCATGCCACAGTGTTTTTGAGAGCAGATCTTGTACTGTATACAGAAACTGAACATGGAAATAACCAACCTAAGATCACACACACAAAAAAAGTTCTTCATCGTGTCTCTCTCCCAACCCTCAGCCTTCTGGTCTGTTCTAATGAAAACTTTCTAGGAACAGAAGCTGTTTAATAAACCAGGCTGTGTGGGAATTAAGGAACTAGCAACAGAATCCCTGTTGCACGAAGCCTCGGGAACTGAGGAACAGACCTTAAACCTCAGCAAATCCTTGCAGTCTGAAGGATTGATGATTCCAGCTTCTGAGAACTGGCCATTGTTTACTGATCAACCTTTACTTATGTGATCAGCTTATAGCAAGATTATTAAATATACACTCTATGTGTAACTATGTGTAAATAAAATCTAACATAAACTGACTGGAATTGAACACACACAAACCTAGAACAGCATCAGGCACATAGCAGGAGTTTCATGTGGATGTTTTAGTGAATGATATAACTGTATAAAAGCTACTAAATTCCTTTGTATATGTCATATATCATTATATAATGTATATATCATATATCAGCTCTTTTGATACTTAAGTGACAACTGGTGAAACACCAGGCATTTCTGTATACCTCTTTTGAACATCGCGAATTAATTAATTGCCTCTCACAATTCTTTCCTGTTTAGTGTTAGAGCTTTAAGAGTCATCAAAAGATGTGATAGAAAAACTCCATCACAAAGATATCTTAGATAGGCTATGATTGAAACCACCAGAGCTCATAATGTTCTTTAATGTGAGGAGTGTGATAATCTTGTGAAAAGTGAAAATCCTTTCCTCTGCCTGTTCTGCCTTCTCTCCTTTCCTCCCTGCCTCCATCTTCTTTCCGGAACAAGATAACAGGAACTCTAAACACACTTAATTCCTGTCTTCCCAGCAGTGCTAGGAAGTTTATCCAACCTTATGTTTTAACACTGTTATACTGAATCCCTCCATGTCTCTAATCCTACAGGAAATCAATAGCTTAAAACTATGGTTTTTGTCTGCAGTGGACCCTTAGGTTTTAATACATATTAGAGCACATTGAATAAGCATAATGTATTTTTATGAGTATAATATAATAAAAGAAATTGAACCCTTAGTGTGTAAAGCAATTTAAAATTCAGGTATTAGGAACAGAGCTCAGAGTTCTTCTCAATTAAGCATCTCTAATCTCTTAAATGAGTGACTTTCAATATCAAAATGTTCCTGTAATTGTCTATTAAAAACTGTTTCATATATATATATATCCCATGTTACTATTGTGAGAATATATATGAAGCAGTTTTTAAGATATATATTTATATATTAAGATATATTATTTTAAGATATATTAAGATCTTTTTGAGTTCTGTGGACTGTATCTCGGGTATTCTGTACTTTTTTTTGGCTAATATCCACTTATTAGTGAGTAAATACCATGCATGTCCTTTTGACATTACCTTTTTGATCCATTTGTCTGCAAAATTCAGGATATCCTCATTCTTAACAGCTGAGTAGTATCCCATGTGTAAATGAACCACATTTTCTATATCCATTCTTCTGTCATAGGACATCTAGGTTGTTTCCAGCTTCTGGCTATCACAAATAAGTGAGGACACCTCAATCTTACTTGGGAAAGAGAAGAAAGCAATCATAAGAGGG
This sequence comes from Tokudaia tokunoshimensis, assembly GCA_036184795.1. Classification (NCBI taxonomy): domain Eukaryota; kingdom Metazoa; phylum Chordata; class Mammalia; order Rodentia; family Muridae; genus Tokudaia; species Tokudaia tokunoshimensis. The sequence goes on along the minus strand of BTHU01000009.1, from coordinate 55,992,456 downwards.
GAGGGAGGGAGGGACCTGGGAGAGAAAGTAGACAGGGGAGGGGAGGGGAAAGAGGGGGGAGAGGGGGAGAGGAGGAGAGGGAAACCTGATCTGACATTGGGGAAGAGAAAAGGACTGAAGTCCTGAGGGCCAGCAGAAAGAATGGAAGCAGGCAACCTCTGGAGATAGGAAGTTGTGGGGACCCTCCAGAATACAACAGAGACCTGGGAGGTAAGAGACTCTCAGGACTAAAAGAGAGGAACCTTAGATGAAATGCCTCACAGTATGGAGAGGGAGCCTAACAAGTCTACCTGCAGCATGAAGACAGGGCTTCAAATGGAGGAGATGGGGGCCATCCCACAGTCATAACTCTGACACATAATTGTTACTGTCTGAAAGAATTACAGGGATGGGAATAGAGAGGAGCCTGAGGAAAAGAAGGTCCAGCAACAGGCTCAAAGTGGGATTCAGAGCAAGAGCAGGTTCCAAGACCTGACACTATTACTGAGGCTATGGAGCACTCACAAAAAGAGACCTAGCATGACAGCACTCTGGAAGACCCAACAAGAAGTTGAAAGAGTCAGATACAGATATTTGCATCCAACCAATAGACAGAAGTAACTGAGTCCTGCTGTTGAATTAGGGAAGGCTCTTTTCCCAATTTGTTGGTTGCCCTTTTGTCCTATTGACAGTGTCCTTTGCCTTACAGAAACTTTGTAATTTTATGAGGTCCCACTTGTCAATTCTTGATCTTAGGGCATAAGCTATTGGTGTTCTGTTCAAGAAATTTTGCCCTGTGTCCATGGGCTCAAGGCTCTTCTCCAGTTTCTTTTCTATTAGTTTCAGTGTATCTGGTTTTATGTGGAAGTCCTTGATCCACTTGGACTTGAACTTTGTACAAGGAGATAAGAATGGATTGATTGCATTCTCCTGCATGCTAACCACCAGTTGAATAAGCACCATTTGTTGAAAAGGCTATCTTTTTTTCCACTGGATGGTTGTAACTCCTTTGTCAAAGATCAAGTGACCATAGGTGTATGGATTCATTTCTGGGTCTTCAGTTCTATTCCATGTATCTACCTGCCTGTACCAACCCTACATCCGACAGAGGGCTAATATCCAATATATACAAAGAATTCAAGAAGTTAGACTCCAGAGAACCAAATAACCCTATTAAAAATGGGGTACAGAGCTAAATAAAGAATTTTCACCTGAGAAATCCTGAATAGCTGAGAAGCACCTAAAGAAATGTTCAACATCCTTAGTCATCAGGAAAGTGCAAATCAAAACAACCCTGAGATTCTACCTCACACCAATCAGAATGGATAGGATCAAAAACTCAGATGACAGCAGGTGCTGGCAAGGATATGGAGAAAGAGGAACACTTCACTGCTGGTGGGGTTGCAAACTGGTACAACCACTCTGGAAATCAGTTCGGCAGTTCCTCAGAAAATTAGACATAGTACTACCGAAGGACCCAGTTATACCACTCCTGGGCATATACCCAGAAGATTCTCCAACATGTAATAAGGACACATGCTCCACTATGTTCATAGCAGCCTTATTTATAGTAGCTAGAAGCTGGAAAGAACCCAGATGTCCCTCAATGGAGGAATGGATACAGAAACTGTGGTACATTTGCACAATGGAATATTACTCAGCTATTAAAAACAGTGAATTCATGAAATTCTCAAGCAAATGGATGGAACTAGAAAACATCATCTTGAGTAAAGTAACCCAGTCACAAAAGAACACACACAATATGCACTCACTGATAAGTGGATATTAGCCCAGAAGCTTGGAATACCCAAGATACAATTCACAGACCAATGGAAGATCAAGAAGAAGGAAGAACAAAGTATGGATACTTTGATTCTTCTTATAAGGGGGAACAAAACAGCCATGGGAGGAGATATGTAGACAAAGTGTGAAGCAGAGACTGAAGGAAAGGCCATCCAGAGACTGCCCCACCTGGGGATCCACCCCATATACTGTCACTAAACCCAGACACTAACGTGGATGCCAACAAGCACTTGCTGATAGATAGGAGCCTGATACAGCTGTCTCCTGAGAGGCTCTGCCAGTACCTGACAAATACAGAGGTGAATATTCTCATCCAACCATTGGACTGAGCACAAGGTCCCCAATGGAGGAGCCAGAGAAAGGACCCAAGGAGCTGAAGGAGCTTGCAGCCCCATAGGAGGAACAACAATATGAACCAACCAGTGCCCCAGAGCTCCCAGGGACTAAACCACCAACCAAAGAGTACAGATGGAGGGAACCATGGCTTCAACTGCATATATAGCACAGGATGACCTTGTTGGACATGAAAGGGAGGAGAGACCCTTGGCCCTGAGAAAGCTCAATTCCCCCTTATAGGGGAATACCAGGAAAGGGTAACGGGTGTGGGTGAGTTGACGAGCAGGGGGAAGGGGGGGGGATGGGACAGGGCATTTTTTGGAGGGGAAACCAGAAAGGGGATAACATTTGAAATGTAAATAAAGAAAATATCTAATAAAAAGAAAAGAATTAGGGAAGGCTGAGTGAAGCTGAGGGCAACCCTGTAGGTGGACCAGTAGTTTCAATTCATCTGGACCCCCGGGATCTCTGGACCACCAAACAGGCAGCATACACCAGTTGATATGAGGCTCCTAGCACACATACAATAGAGGACTGCCGGGTCTGTGTTCATTCAAAGATGACACACCTAACCCTCAAGAGACTGGAGGCCCCAGGGAGTTTAGAGGTCAGGTAGGGTGGGGGGTAGGGACATCTACATGGAAACAGGGGGAGGGGAGGAGGTATGGGATGTGGAACAGTTGGAGGGTGGACAGAGTTTGGGGGGTGGGGAATAAAATATGGAGTGTATAAAAATAATTAATAAAAAAGATATATTAAGTTATATTTTAAAGATATATATTTGTATATAGTAAGATAAACTTTTTTTAAATTTTATGTCACAAGTTCATGGGATACATGGTAAGCACCCGTTTTAAATAATTTAACTTGTTAATCTATGACATGAAAACAATCAATATTAGGCATAGGAAACATGCTTTCAATTCCACACATGCTTACCCAGGGTATCTGGAAGCATGAAGTTAGCCAGCAGGTAAAATAAACATTGGAATTCAAGGTAGACTTTAGGCTAGGAATATTTAGGTTAATATCTGAGCTGCAATGCATAAATATATGAACAGTTATGAAAATCACGTATATGTGAAACATTTCTTTACAAAAAGGTATAAACATATTTACATGGAACTTGACACATGATATGTATTTACTATCATCTTCACTATTTTTTGCCTCTGACTTGAATGTTATTGTAGACTTTTAGTATTTATCAGGGGGAGTATTCACCTGGAAAACAAAGGGACCCCAAAAAGCACTGGAATAAAAGCAAGTACAAAATGAAACTGATCAAGGGAGAGGGAGTTGGACGGGCTCTCCCCAGTTACTGTGGAGACATGAATGCCACTGTCAAAATCTTTGAACAAAGGAAACAGAGTCGGCATAAAAAGGCCAAAAATAAGACCCAAATTGAGATCAAAGGAAGCAACGAAAGATTTGCCTCTAATCCAGTCATCATCACGTCAAACCAACACAGACAAGTTCTAGCTTTTTGAGCCACGTTCCAGCCATTTAACTTTCAAAGAAACACGTTAAATTGCTCATGTGTGGAGAGCTGCAACTGTGGCTGAGCCCTGGGGGAAACACTGAAGAACATTTATTGGTCCAGCCATGCAAAACTGTCCTCCAGCTCCTCAGTCAGACCTTCCAACAGGAAATCTTTAAAGCAATGCTTTAGCCCCACTACTGACATCTCTTTATAAATGAATGTGATGTTTGGCATGGACAGCTGTTTATTTAGGTGTGTGAAGGTTCTGGCTGTTAACTTGGAGGGAAAGTTAATTCTCTACCTCCCTTCAGAGACCGTCCAAGTACTTGTTTGACAGAGTGAACACCCATGACACAGAAAAAGAAGGCCTGGACCAGACTTCTACATGACTTAGAGCTGAATTTGTCAGGACACTTCTCTTCCACCTCTTTTGGCTGAGCATTCCATCACCTCCCTTTATCTGTCCTCCTAGAAAAATGTAAGTATCAGTCCTGAGTTCTTTCTGCCAGCATTTTGATGTCACTTATATCAGTTGACGTTTTCTCTCTTTCCTTCAACCTTTCGGGTAAAGTCAATCCAATGCAGTGCCCAGGGTTGCTGAAATGGTTGCTTTTTAAGAATGTTGAAAATTTTTCAGAGCATAAAGGAAAAAAAATTGAACTGATAGAATGTGACATTCTATAACGGGTCTGATTGGCATGTTCATAGGCTCACTTAAGTAAATTACTAATAGAAGTGAATCACTTATCACATTCCTACATTCAAGACTGAAGTTGGAGGAGTCATTTTCCCTCCACCCCTGGGGACAAGGAAATTCTACAACATATAATGCCTGTCATCTACCTAATGTATAATCTATAAGATGGGTAGAAGCTGAGTTTGTGTTTGTGTATATATATATATATATATATATATATATATATATATATATATATATATATATATGTATGCATGAGAGATACAGAGACAGACAGTGACAGAGAGACAGAGAGAGACAGAGACAGAGAGACAGAAAGGGAGTGCCACACCCAAGTCCTGAACATTTTCTTAAAATATTCAACAAATATAATTTTGAAAGCCATAAAATTTTTGCAAATGTTTCCATGACCATATCCTGACTGGCTGAAACATCATTCTGTACTGTTACTTAAGGCTGTTATCTGCACTAACAGAGCATTCCAACATGAATCTCCCAGTCATCCAGGTGACCGTCACAGAGAGGCCTGAAATTCCTAGGAATCTAGTTTTCAATGACAAGATCCCAGAAATGGCAAGGCATCGTTCTTATTTGTTCCACACTAAAAATGTAAACTAGCCCAAGAGTCACAGACATGGGCCATACACACCAGGACTAGGATTGTGAATCATTCCAGTTCAGCAGAAGAGAGGGTTTGATGGCAAAAAGAGGACAAGATGTCACAGAGAACTTAGAGAAATAAAGCAAAGGCAGGTGATGGAAAGAAAAGAAAGCACACTAGTCATTTAGATGCATAGAAAAACGGTGGAGTTCAAATCCTTACTGTGTAGCTATCACTAGAAGGTCGGGACATGTATGTTTAAAGCAGTAGACACTCACAGTCAGTACACCTGTGGAGCTGAAGGAAATGGCCAATAATTCAGAGTCTTATATAGACCAACATTTCTATTCTCCTCAGCACAAGCAATGAGCAATACATTAAAAAGTGTTAGACTGTCAGGAAAAGTGAACTTAACAAAACCAAAAAACAAACAAACAAAAAAAAACCCTCTGTTACATGCTGGAACAGAAACAAATTCTTCTCTTAGAAGCAGGTCAGAAGGAAACCTTGGCACTCCGCTAACACACATCCAGGTGGAGACTGCATCTCCATGGACACAGATAATGTAATCTATCTCTCCAAAAACTTGTTTGGTCCCGATATTCCTCACTCCTTCCAGGACACATCGGACTCTCGCTCAGTAGAAAATTAACCCAGATGCTCTGTCTGTTTACAGAATAGAACGTAGAATGAAGAAGCATCAGAGCCTGGAGGTAAGTACATAGCACTAAGTTACCAGCATTAAATATTCACAACCACGTTTGTATGCCCACCCAATCAGATTTCAACACGCTAATTTTTGTTTGTTTTTGTTTTTTAGATAGAAATAATGAAGGGAAGAAAAAAGAAAGAGTGAGCCTGAATTTTGTGAAAACTGGGTTTTGAAATAAAACTGGATGAAAGAAATCTGTTCAGAACAAACAGGGATATGCCTTGGTTTTCTGTCCATGAAGCTGAGCTCGGTCACTGGGATAGAAATGATTACCCACTATCAAACTGATAAAGGTAGGCCTTACTTACATAGAATCACATCTACTGCTAACACATGTCTTTCAATTTAGTGTGCTTTGCACATAGTGAACTGATTACTGTTATGTATTTATATGATTATTTAAGGTCATAGGTCATACCTCAGTCTGTAACTATACTGGGTCTAGAATGGTGAGAAAAATCCTATTTTTTACATACAAGACAAGATGGCCATATACACTTATAAATAGTTGTATAACATAAATTTTGAATTAGTATTTTATGAAGCTCTGTTTTATTGGTACCCTTCAAATCCATCAAAAATTATATATTTTGAAAGATATAAGTTCAATATAAATTGTCCAGTAATTAAATCCAAGCAACATCCCCCAAGAGCTTTTATAAATATTTAAGTTCTTCTTCCCAGTTTATCTGACACAGTTGACTGGCAGTCCAATTGGTGTTTTCTCTCGGTTCCTCTGAGACTCCAAGGAGTCCAGCTGCATGGGATGAAAAACGAAGAAGAAAATTTGATAACTTGGTGTGAGATGAGTATTACTTTACTCTTACAAAGGAAATCATATGTAAAGAATCTCCTACCTATAGTTTTCTGTAGCATGCCATTTGTGGCAGATGTACCATTATAGTGGCTTTTCTGTAATTTTTGAGACCAAGGAACTTGTAGAAGAAGTATGAGCCCTGAAGGGAGGGGACCCTCTACAGATATCTGAATTCTGGAATCTGTGATTATTAGGAATTTATTTTTAAAATGTCATGGTGGACTTAGTTAACTGAGAATTCTAGTTCTATTCTGAACTGCCTATAGCATAGATGGCACTTGGTCAGCTAGTTCAATTTCTTTTGGAAAACTAAAAGTGAGATTTAAACATCAGGTCTGAATTAGCTTAATGGTTGAACAAAGTATTTTGTTCAAGGTCCCAGGCCCTAGGGGAGCTGGGAACTTCCCAATAGCTGAACAGCCTCTGTTCTCATCTGTGTCAGAATCTAATGACCACACCTAACCACAGCTCCTGCTATTCATCCTTTACTCCCCTCCCCCAAAATAATGACTGTTCCTAACTATGAAAGAACAAATGTGTTTGATTGGTTGAACTGTAAAGCCTTTATTCTTTTAGTTCATCAGTTGGCATTCATCAGTTGACATAGATCAACCACATAAAGAAAGCACTTATCCCTAAATCCTGATTGGTAGAAAACTATAACAATAACTTGGCACAGATGTTTGTGGTTTGCAAACTCAAATATTCTGTGATATTCTGGCACAGTGTCACAGTTTAGCTCTTGAGTCTGTTCTGCGGGCCTGATCCATCTGCGGCAGCTTGATTACAATAAATGTCTGTCATCTGCTTTGATCTGGTGTTTGAGTTGTGTTGAATCTAAATGGATCCCATAACATTAGCCAACACGTCATCATTACTCACAATCAAGAGATTGCTGCCTGGTACATATAGATATATGTATCATCTCGAATTAACGGTCAAATTTTCTTTATTATTGTTACACACACATAGGTATAGTATTGCATATAAATATATAATGTAACCAGACTGGGCACATTTGGTGGTGTTTATGTATATGTGACTTCAGGGCTGATCACTTTGTGCTTGATAACCAATTAGGGGCCTCATCTCTCGGAGAAACTACTTCCCCCTCTCTCAGCAGTCATTAGTTGCCTGTAGTTCTTTGTCTAGGGGTGAGACCTGGTCATATTTCCCTCTTGCACTTTAGTCTGACTATTGACTTTAACGATGTCAAGACATTGTGTAAGTAGCTATATTCATGAGGTATCATAGCTGCAACTGCTCTTTGGTTTTCAAGAGAAGCAATCTTGCACTAGACTTTTGTTGAATATTAACTAGCAAGGAGACAAAAAGACATACCCAAATCTGTCTCCCCAGATGCCCAGTGAAGACTGTTTTAAAGAATTTGGGAAGTTGATGGAGCTATGACTTGAGCCTTCATTAGATATAGTGAGATGCTTCCTGTTTTTGTGATGTTAGTTTTATGTTACACTTTTATGGTCATCCCTCTCTATACTTTGGGTTTTCAGGTCTTAGGACTTTTAGTTCCACCCATCAAGGTCTTCCTAGGCTAGAGTTTTAGGCACCTCGCAGGATGTCACATTCGGTAGAACATCTTCCATAAAGATTATAAATGAGGGACTTGTTTTCAAAGTGTCTAGAAGGAAAAGGTGCTGTGCTGCAGTCTTCTTTGGATGCTGAAAAATGATGGGGGCTCAACTGAGTCTGATATGTAAGATGTATAAAGAGTTGGTTGGTGGACAAAAAGAAAATAGGTACCATCCGTTTGTTAACCAGCAATGATCAAAGTTGGGATTCTGTCCTGAGGACTTAGTTCTGAAGACAGAGGTCTTGATCTGTTGGTCCGAGCACTCTTGGGCATAGCTCTTAGACCTCTGTCCGGTGGCTGTGGCTTACAAGGATGCCCAGCTACAATTGCAACTCCATTTTAGCAAATGCCAAGCAGGAGGCTGTGGCCTATGGAGCAAACCCCACGTTTCACTGTTCTGCACACTGAACTTACAAAGGCAAGAAAGGTTTATGCTTTCTTCAAAAGCCTGGGCCACATTTCTCTCTGTTCTTCTCGCCTCTGTAATATATACCCTTCTGCCATAGTCAATTGGTGCATGTATACAATGCCCTCTCTATAATACTCACTGTACAGAATGCTCAAGATACCAAGTGAGAAACTACCATTTCCAACCTTTTCTTTCTCATCCTCAGATCTTCCAAAAGCGAAATGAAAGCACATGCCTTCCTATAAGACTTCTGAAACCCTCACTGAGACTGAAAGCAGAGCTAAGGGCCATGCCAATTTTTACTTTATTACTTCAAAAGTCACTTCCACTGCAGATGATCACAGCATTTGGGAGGTAGATGGATCATGAGTTTGAAAGTAGGCCAGGATACATAGCAAGCCTTTGTCTCTATAAAAAAACAAACAAAGAGAAAAATACTAATTAAAATAAAACAATACTGAAGAAAAAGAAATTCTTAAAAAAAGATATATTTCTTCTTTTTGACACCTCAACAGTTTTTCAGTTAGCTTCTAAATCAGATGAAACCTGTTCAATGTTCTGATCATACTCTTCGCAGGTCTTCTCTCTCTTACTCCAGATGTAGCCTTTCCAAGTTAAACGCTGTGGGTTTGGCAGGTACAGTTTGTAAGAGACAAGCTATAGGAAACAACATACATATAGTTGCTAAAATGAGTGTGGCTGACAGCTAGACTCAGAAACTGAAAGGGAGCTTCTGACAGAATGTCACACTTCGCCATAGCATGGGGACTCATATAGCCACTGTCGATTCCGTGACTCAAGCCCAGGGAATGCCCATGAAAACTCTGTGATTTGTAACTGATTAAAGTATTTTAGATTTGCTAGATCAAAATTTGTACTTGGGACTTATAATTATCAATATCCCCCATCAAAATATTGTGTACAGCAGAGATACACAAGTTGTTTTCCACAGTCACGGTACCAATCCCTTAAAGACATGTCGTTTACTTTAAAAACGCATGTGCCCAAGGTTAACCTTCACGACAACTATTAGTAACAGTTTTCCAAAGTCATTGACTCAAGCATTAAATCTGAGATTTAGCTGCTATTACCTAATTAAATCTCCATGTGCTAGCCTATATATAAAACCAACTGGTATTCCTAGGATCTAAAAGAGAAATCCTTGCCTTTTATCAGCACCAAATCAACACAAGCAATTTCCTAACAATCTAAGTCTTGTTCTCCGTGGTCTAACAGAGACCAAGCTATATGCACATAATCACTCGATCAGTTCTTCCTATAGGGGATAAAAATTCATCAGGCCACAGAAGACCCAAATCAGCTTGTTCCTCACAAAGATATGGATGAAGAAAAACTGGAATTCTTTCTTAGCTATTCAGAAATCCATGTCCACCAAGAACCAATCTTTTTAAAAATTGTAAAATTACCTTTATTTGCTGGGGGTGAGGGGGTAATACCTACATGTCATGTGGAGGTCAGAGGACAACTTTCAGGACTAGATTCTCTCCTTCATCATAGGGATCCTTGAGAGTGAACTCAGGTTGTCAGCTTTGAAGCAGATGCCTTTACCCACCATGTCACCAGCACAAGCACTGATGTATTTCAGTATAATATGGGTTAGTGTCCTACATTTCAGTACTACTCACTAACGCTGCCCCCACCTGAATTCTGATTCCATAGAAATGGGCATTCATAATTGCTGGCCAACAGATGGTGTATGGCAAGCGGGTTGCCAGTTTCATGCTAAGACACTCAAATACTTTTTTACGTGGTTATATTTTGGTATGGTGCATACTCCAAAGGCCAAACTTGTTTTTAAGAAGATCCACAAATCATGAACTTTTTTTTGGGATTCTGTATAGAAAAAAGCACCTCTGTGTAGAAATTTGCAAAAAGGTGCTTTGTGTGATTGTATGCACCCTTTCGCTGCTATTTACAGACACTTAATGAGAGGGGTATGGCCTGAGCATGGGATGAATAATAGTTCGCATGTAATGTGACTCATGTTGTTGTTTGATATGTTTTAGGGACTCTTCCTGTGCGGTGCAGGCCTTAAGTGGGAGGAAAATTAAATGGAAATGTGGCAACTTTGTCATTTTATCTTTAGTAGCTCTCAAACTATGCACAGTAAATGAGCTAGTTTTACAGGGAAAACGTTGACAATGTTCTCAGAGCGTGACCTATGCGTTGACAAACAGAACACTTGTTTTCATTTCCTGGGCTGAAATTTTTCCCTTTTAGTCTATGCATTATTACTTCTCAGATGTAGAAAGAGGCCGTTGTTTATTAAAACACATTTTTACTATTTTCTGTAAGTTATTATGGTATAGCAGCTGTCTATCGAAAGGGCCTCATAACCTAGACTGGCCTTGGGCTTACTGTGTAACTAAAGGTAACTAAAGTGTCCTCGAACCTCCCGATCCTCCTGCCTCCACTTGACAAGTGTTAACATTACAGTTGTGTCTTCTGTCTCACATTTGCACCGTATTGCTGACCTGGTTTATATTTACTAATCCTCCTTGGTTCTGAATTTTATGAGCCTTGGCTTCTGTAGGTTATACACCTTATACACAGTTCGTTCCTGACTATGGGAGACAGATGATGTCATGGGGATTACATGAGCAGAAGGTCTTACTGGCTGGGGTCAGACTGCCAACATCTCCATTGCCTTCCTGTGGAGCTCAGCGGGGGGCGACCGTGTCCTTGATTTTTCTGGCTTTGGGGAGTCATATACATTCCTTGCTCATGGTCACCTTCCTCCACAGAGAATTCAGTTCTTCATGGCAGAGAAGATATTGTAGCCTGAGTATCATGGTAGGACAAGAAGCAGACAGAGAGGGAATGCCCTACAATCTGTCTTAAAAAATGGAATATAAAATGCACAGTCAAACAAGCATAATGAGAAAAAGACACTAAGGATAAAAAGTTGGTACATAATCAATACTTTCCCATTAATTTTGCTTATCCCTTCACAAATACCAACAATTTTTTTTCTGTTTCTGTGCCATGTGTTTTTAAGGACAGATTCTGTCAGCTATAATTCTTGCATAATTATTCTGACTACATTATCTAGTAGAGTGTCTGGTATGTGGCATGAGTATGGCTCATCAGGTCACTTGGACTGAATTCAAAGCCTGACCTCCAGTTATTTGGAAGTTTTCTGGATAATATGTAGCATATATTAGCATAATTTCTCAGTGTGCAGCCAGTTACCATCAAAGTAAACCTCGTGTGCAATTGTTTCTTTTCCAGATTTTTCTACTAATATGCTTTAAAAAGATGAGTTTCACATCTCCAAGCAGGAGTAATCTCAAGGAATGGGGAGAAATCTTTTTTTTCTTTTTTTTTTAATTATTTATTTTATTTTATTTTATTTTATTTACATTCCAAATCATTTCCCCTTTCCCGTTTCCTCCCTCCCCGAAAGTCCCATAAGCCCCCTTCCCTCCCTCTTTTCTCCATTCAACCCCCTCTCGTTTCTCTGTCCTGGCGTTCCCCTACATCCAGTCTTTCCAGGACCAGGGGTCTCTCCTTCCCTCTTCTTAGAAATCTATTGATATGCGAATTGTGTCTAGGGTATTCCGAGATTCTGGGTCAATATCCCCTTATTAGTGACTGCATAGCATGTGTGTTCTTTTGTGATTGGGTTACCTCACTAAGGATGATATTTTCAAGATCTGACCATTTGCCTAGGAATTTCGTGAATTCATTGTTTTTGAGTTGTCACTATTGAGCTTTTATTTTTATATTTCACCAATGTGAACTTGATATGCAGTATCCCAGAAACCTAGGAAGCAGGCATCGAGTATGTTCTTGACAGAAAAAGCTTGTAATTTTATCACTACCCTGGACTCTGCTGAAGTTCCCATTCTGTAACGTACCCTAAGCAAAAGTTTAACTTTCTCATTACTTGCATCGAATCACAGGTATATGGTTTAGAAGGAATGGTTCAGTGGACGGTACTGACAGTTCTTCCAGAGGGCCCCAATGAGAGTCCCTGCACCTGTGTGGCCTGTAACTCCAGTTCTAAGGAATCTGACCCCCTCTTCTGACCTCTTCAGGCACTGCATGCACAGAGACACGTATCACCTAAAATAAGTAAAAATTAACCAGGTTTATTATTTTTGACTGTAGTTTAAAACAAGGCAAACACCTTAGGTTATATAACTTGGGAAGATTTGTGTCATTTGAAGATGAGGCCAATATACAAGACTAACTTGATTATAAAGTAGCTTAAACAATAACAACAAAAAGTGTTCCTATATAACCACAACTGGGAAATATGCAGAGAACTGTGTGCTTACTTTTGCATAGCTCGTGCACATTAATGGTAATCAAGAGAGGAAAAGTGTTGGAAACAGTAAAAATACATGTTTCTACTAATGCAAATAGTGTTTATGACCCTATTTATAAGGTTTTAAAAACGTTGTTAGCACTGGGTACCAAGTCAGTTTCTAGCCAGGTCCTGGCAACGAAGTAATTCTCACAGTTAATAAAATGCATAGTGAGAACAGGATATGAATTTATGCCTCCGGAAAATTATTGCACTCACAAATGAGCATGCCAGAATAGCAGTTTTGGGAACCTCCGTGGGCAGAAAGCTCCTGGAGGAAGAAGATGCAGAAGCAGATAGACCACCTTCCAGGTGGCTGGCATGCATTGCTTTCTTGGGGAAGCCAAAGGACCCTGAAAGGAGGTGGCCTTGTAGAGACGCCAGCAAGTCATGTGGAAATGGGAGATAGTCTTCTTTAAAAAAAAAAAAAAAAAGCTGAAAACTGTAGTTTGAGGTTGTCACATAAACTATACAAACTAAACAGACCCCGAAGAATAATATAAATGGGGAATTTTTACTCATTCTTGAGTGAGTAACATCGTAAACTCCTTTCCTGTTCTTTTCAGTGTCCCTGGAGGTGACAGGGGCTTCGAGAACCATAGTTTCTCACATTTGTTTACAGTATATTTGCTGTGGGGCTGGTTGTGTCAGGTATTAATCCAGGATAAGTCGGGGGTGGGGGTGGTGAGGAGATGACCTTCCCCAAAGAGCAATGAGCACCAAGGGAAACAAAGGCTGTAAAGAGAAGGACTGAGACGTATAGATCGCGGAACTTGTGGATGAGTCATGGAATCGCTCCATCATTACAGAAACACTAAAGGTCATGTACTGGCAGCATGAAAAGCGTACGGGGGAAAAAAATTCCCAGTTTGTGATACTCTGATGTACACGTGCTATACAGAGGGGTACCAATGGAAAATTCCCATTTAAAAATACACAAGTGAGCCGGGTGGTGGTGGCGCACGCCTTTAATCCCAGCACTTGGGAGGCAGAGGCAGGAGGATTTCTGAGTTCGAGGCCAGCCTGGTCTACAAAGTGAGTTCCAGGACAGCCAGGGCTACACAGAGAAACCCTGTCTCGAAAAACCAAAAAAAAAAAAAAAAAAAAAAACAAAAAAAAAAATACACAAGTGACAGAAACGTCTAGAATATCGAAAGAAGATCGCCACTGAGAGGTGGGACTCAAGGGTGGAGAAGAAATTCCACACGGAGGCCACTGCTTCCATTGTAAGGCTCACAGAGTTATTTCATCTTCAAAACACTTCTTCAAGTCTGTATTTCTCAATGCTCTTAATAAAACACAGTTCACGAACCTAAATTGAAAGCTTAGCCACCATGAAATGAGACAGGGTTACGCAAATGAGTTGGAAAAGGCATGATTATTGTATTAAAAAACAGTTGCACTGAGGGATAATTAGCAGGCACTGCACAACCGAATAGAAGAAAACAAAATTCTTCATAGACATGTATAATTGTTTTTATATGTACAGATGTTCCGCTTACATTATGTCTGTGCAGCAACTATGTGCATGGGACCCATGGAGGCCAGGACAGGGCGTTAAAGCCCCTGAAACTGAAGTTACAGGCAGTTATGAGCCACCATAGGGGAGCTGGAAGTTTATTCTGGGTCATCTTGAAGACTGACCAGTGCGCGCGCACACACACACACACACACACACACACACAGTGGTCTGGGGATAACATCAATCCTTCCCATGGACCATGTGAGACTCACTGAATCGGAGTCTGTACTGTTGATATCAAAGGCGTCTATGTTCCTAAAGTTTTACGAATAATTCTCATACCACTGGGTGGGCACCATGGTATGTATACACCTGTAAGCCCAGTACTTGGGAAGCTGAGACAGGAAAATTACAAATTTAAGTCTTGCCTACGCTACATATGAAGATGCTGTTTCAGAAACAAAACAAAAAAAAGTAAAAAAGAAATTAAAAAAAAAAAGTCACTTACCGCGTGAGGCAGGCCACGGATATAAGTACACCTAGTCTTTGCTGTTTGTGAAAGAACACTGAAGTTCATGTTAAGTGTGTGAGAGGGAAGCCAGTGCCACATGTTCTCCATATGATGTGAGCAAGAGCCTGTGGATCCTATGGGAGGCTTTGTTTCCTGCCTTGTAAAGTTCACATAACAATACACCTCCTCACTCACAAGTCTATATGCATTAAACAGCCATTTGACATGCCATGCCAGAGAGATTGGGCAAAAATACTTAAAACACTATCTGCTTAGAATTTACCAACTCTGGAGTATGCTGTTTTAATCAGTCCTATTATCTAAGTGAAGAAGGGCACCCTCCGCTCATCAACAAGAAAATTACTAACATGAAGCTACTTTAATTTCTCTCTAATAACTCAATCAAGCAGGTGGGTAGGATGACCTAAAATAAGAAACTAAAATACGAACTTTTACAATTTAAAACGAAAGGTAATCTAGTCATGAGCGCTTGAAATACTCAGCCTATACATCGCTCAAGCAAAAAAATTAAGAAACCTATCTGGCAAAAAAAGAAAGAAGGAAAGAAAGAAAGAAAGAAAGAAAGAAAGAAAGAAAGAAAGAAAGAAAGAAAGAAAGAAAGAAAGAAAGAAAGAAAGAAAGAAAGAAAGAAAGAGAAAAAAGAAGAGAAGAGAAGAGAAAAGAAAAGAAGAGGAAAGAAAAGAAGAGAAAAAAGAAAGAAAGAAAAAGAAAGCATGAAGATCTAAAAGCTGTTCCATCATCACTTTAACACCGTTTAGCCAGGGGAGTACCAGCAAACGTGTGAGCGAGTGGAGCAACTGTGTGCAGTAAATCCTTGGAGGACCTATCGAAGAGAGGGGGGGAAAGCCTCGAACATTTATGAAAATGTTTTCCTTGGTTTAGCAATAAATGTTTATAGTGCTGAGTGTTTGCCAGAGTGGCTTTCCTTATACAATAGCTTTGTGAACATTTTTTAAACTATCACAGGAACCGGTGCTCGGAAGGAGCTGGAGGATTAAAATGGACAGTCAGTAATATTCTTTCAGAAGACTGCATGAATATTTCCAGATTTGATTGCTGCTATGAGTCACAAATTCCAAAGGTCTAATCCTTCTCCCTATCACAGTACAGTTAGATTTCCCCAGTCCCTGCGGAGAGATAGAGAACCAGCGCTTTGCAAACATTAGGAATGAAGCCATCTTCTTAGTCTAATGGGACATGAAGACCAATTTTGGTACCTGAGCAGAAAAAAAAATTAGAAAAGGGCTGTGTGCAAACCTGCCATCCATGTGCAGACAGGAATCTGATAGTGAGTCCAAAGGACAGCTTTACAAAACAGGAAAAGACACCACTACAAATGATTCATATTTTCACCTAAGATGGAATTTTTAAAGCAAACTGCTTCCAACAGACTTCATAGTATAACAATTCTTTTGGTGGATGCCAAGGGGGAAAAAGCGAGCCAATTGAAAGCATAAGTCTCGATGCTAACATGTGTCATTGTTTCTAGACTTTGTTTTCCTCAAGAGAGGTTTAGGTAAAAATCTTTTTTAATTTTCTGTGGAAAGAGAAACTTAAAGGGACTCTCCAAGCCTCACATTCCAGAGAACTGTCAAAGAAAATTCTAAAGGAAAAACAAAGTTAAGGAGGAGCATATCCATGTGGACAGACTACATCCTCCAAACCTTAAGTATGCTCAGAACTAGAGGAGCAAGTGTTCAAAGACCAATCACGCAGCTAGAGGCTATAGTGTGATGAGTTTTACTAGATTGTAACCAGTGATGGTCTCAGAGCTTATCTCAAAACCTAGTTCCAGAAATCTTCAGAATAGGGAAAGTGTTATGTGTTTATTTTGAAATGTCCAACACAATCCAATGTTCTGAATCCTCCTTCTCTGATTGTGATACTCTTCGGAGGGATGTGGAGCCTTTTAGGAGATGTGGGGTCTAGCTGGTACAGGCAGGGTATTCTGATGTCAGTCTGTTTACACTGCTTCCTGGTCTGCTAAGATGTGAAGGGCTGCTCAGCCTAATGCTCTTGGCACCATGGACAGATGCACTGAACCGCCCTTGTCAGTTTTATAAAAGACTGTGCCTCTCTGAAACCATTAGTCAAAATAAAGCTCTGTCTTCTCTTAAGTTGGTTCTGTCAGGTATTTTGGAGTTTGCCGGCATAACTTTCCTTACACAATGGCTTTGTGAACATGTTTTTTAAACTACTGGACAGTCTGGTGCCAGGGAAGGGTTGGAACAACAAAATGAACATGCAATGATGTCCTTACCGAGGACTGCATGAATATTTCCAGATTTGATTGCTATGAGTCAGAAATTCCAAAGGTTTAATCTTTTTCCCTACCACAGTGCAGTAAGATTTCACAGGTCCCTCCAGAGAGATAGAGAATTAATTCTTTGCAAACTTTGGAAATAATGAACACAGAAAACCAATCCCAGAGAAGTAAGGTGTGGTGACTTAAATAAAAATACCCCCTCCCAATAACACTCATATGTTTGATTACCTGGTCTCCAATTGGTGAACCAGTTTGGGAAGGATTAATGGGTGTGGCCTTGTTGGTGTGTCACTGAGGCTTTAAGATTTCAAAAGCCTCTTGTCCTTCCCAGTGTGCTTCTCTCCTCTTGCTTGCAGATCAAAACCTAGTTCCAGAAATCTTGAGAATAGGGAAAGTATTATGTGTTTATTTGTGATCTCTCGGCTCTTCCTTCTACCAAGACTTTTGTTCTACCACCATGTACTATAAGCCAAAATTAAATCTATAAACCAAATTAAACATGTTCTTTTATAAGTTCCCTTGGTCATGATGGTTTATCACAGCAATAGATGATAAATCTGTGTAATTCATGGACACATGTAACTATTTTTTGGATGTATGTGCAAAAATCTAAAGATGAGATCAGAATGCCAATGAGAATACCAACAGTAAAATATATTCAGAGTACCAGTTAGGAACAGAAATAGAAATGGAGATTCAGAATTTAAAGCTTGCCCAGCTGATTTTTAGACTTGCTTTGGTCCAGTTTCCCTCATTATGCTCCCTTTGGGATAGTAATGGATATTCTGTGCCACTGCATGTTGGAAGTGTGTGATCTGCTTTTTGATTTTGATATTACAGGGTTACAGTTAAGAGATTGCCTTGAGTCTCAGAAGAGACTTTGAATTCTGGACCTTGAAGCAACATTGAGACTGTTATAGTCCATGGGGACTTTTGAAGTTGGACTGAATGCATTTTTGCATTATAATATTGCTACGAGCTTATGGGAGCCAAGGACTGGAATGTGATGGTTTGAAAATGTGATGGTTGATGGACCCGAGAGGCTCATATACTTGACTGCTTAAGGAGTAGTGCTATTTGAAAGGATTAGTAGGTGTGACTTTCTTGAAGGAAGTATGTTACTGGAGGTGAGCTTTGATGTTTCAGAAGTCCAAGTCAGGCCCAGAGTCAGTCTGTCTGTCTGTCTGTCTGTCTGTCTGTCTCTCTCTCTCTCTCTCTCTCTCTCTCTTCAAATCTGAATGTAGAACTCTACTAAGTTTGCCTCTGTACTGTCATTTCACTGCCATGAGGATAATGGACTGAATCTCTGAAATGCAAACCCCAATTAAATGTGTTTTTTAAAAAAGAGTTGCAAAAGAACACCCTTTCCCTGAATGCTTCCCTGAACACATAGATGTTTGTCCGATGAAGTTTTGTATTGGTTTGGTCCATTCTTCCCTTTCTGAATGAAAAAATGTTTATTTTTCTATTTTACATTGGAAGTGTGTACATTATTTTTCTATTTTACAAACATGTAGAGAAAAGATTGCCTTGAGTTTCTGTAGAGACTGTAAACTTTTAAACAATCTTGGTGATGTAAAGATTTGGGGGACTCCTGAAGTTGAAATAAATGTATTTGTCCAGGAATCTTTGAAAAATAGGATTAGAGCATCATGATTTAATCTGAAATGTTCTTATGTGCTCATATGATGAAGTTTTGTGAACTCTTGGCCCCCACTTTGTGGTAGTATTTGGAAGGGTACAGAGATTAAGAGACAGGGCCTGGCTAGAAATAATCAAGCAAGCAAGCAAACAAACAAACAAACAAATGAATTAATGAATGATGGGCCTTTGAGAGTTATAATATGTGAGGTGCTCACATACCTCCTCTGCTTCCTAGTCTATGGTGTGAATGACCATCCACTCTGTCTCATGCTTGCATTGCCAAAGACAGAGCCAATCTTCCTTACAGTCCTCAGGGTGAGGATGATGGACTGTAACCCTCTAAAACCACAAATCAAAACATACCCTTCCAGCTTTAAATAATTTCTACCAACTATATTAGTCATAGCAATTTAAAAGTATCACAGAAACTGAATGGATAAAGTGATCAATAAAATTGATAGCATCTGTTGCTGTCTTAAATACTACTGACTCATTTATATCAAACCTTCACCCCCCCACCCCCCCACCCCCCCACACACACTTTTTGGCACATATTTACACATACATGAGAGGACTTGAAGCCCTAAATAGCAGACCCTGTGTTTATCTCAGTGGAGTTTTATCTTGTTCAATGTAATTAAATACTAAACTGTCAAAAGTGATTTGTGTTAGTTCAGAGGACGGAGGGCCTTGAAGTTTATGTGATACCACTTGTTTCCCTGACACAGATTCTATACTCTGGAGTGATCTTGCTTTGTTTACTTCCCTCCTGAAATTTTGAATAGTGGTATCCAGATGACGGTTACTTTATCAGGACGGATCCTAGAGCACAGGCAATATTGTGGTGCAATAAAGCCTTCTGGTGACCTATGATGGATAAAGAGTGATAACAAGAGCTCATCTTCTGTTCGAAGGCATTCATGCTTTGGTGTGGCTTATAGTTACAGTCCAGCCTAGCCTGGTGAATCAGAGACAGCAAGTATTAGGACATAGCAACTGGCATACTAGGTACAATAGGCCAGGTTGAGCAGTTCATTTCTTATAGATAATTTTAAAGCTAAATAATAAAGAGTTTCTCCCATATTCAATGTTGGAACGAACCCTTTGGAACTCTTGCTTTAATTTACCATCTCTACCCTCAAATTATAATCCTGCCAAAGTTAACTGGTCTTAAAGTCCAGGATTAAACTTTAAAGACAGAAGCACACAGTTATTCTCAAAACAACACATTACAGAATCATGTAGACATCCAGATATTCAGTTTAATTGTAAGTAATGTTATTTTGTTCTCAAAATACCATCACCACACAAAAGAATCCTATGTTGTATTTTTTGTGGGTGGCCAGGGTGGAATTACATTATTGGGGGAAAAAGGAAAAATGTTCAAATAAAAATTACAGATGGAATTTCTAGTATGTGGTAGGATGAATTTAGTTTACAGACACTAGCAAGTCCAAAAACATACCAGCATAGTGATTTAATTTAACAAGTATATCAAGAACCACAAGATAAACTTCTCCAGCACTTAATACTAAATTCTTTGCTCATATAATGATTGATGGCACTGTGTATCATTAACCATATATACATATAGTCTACTGACGTCTCTTAATTTTATCTGCATTTCTATAATTTTCTTAATAAGATAATAAACAATAAAATGCAAAAGTCTCTTGGTTTCCATATAAGCAAACTACCTCTCCTGAAAACAGTTTAAAGCACATTTTAATAAGTATTCTGCCATCTCCAACTAACTTATAACACAGTTAACACCACCAAATTTAAACTAAAGAGAATGTTAGCAAATGTTACCAAACTTTCAATAAGCTCTAAGGGTGGATGTGTTGTCTTGTCCTTGTAACTTTTTCAAAAGTAGCTATAAACACTGCTTGTTGGTAGTCACATACTAAAATTAATATTTAATTCTCTAATATTAGGGATAATGAAAGTTTGATATACTTAAAGTGACTTCACATACAACCAGCAAACAATCAAAAATATTTTAGTTCAATGTCACCAAAATTAGGATATCTGGCATTTCCCCCACTGGCCTTAAGAGAAATGGTATTTCTCTTTGTATTCCAAGCAACATCAGTATCATTATTTTCCTTTTCCCAAATATCTAGCTAGATGTAATTTTAAAAAATATTAAAATGGGGCTGAAATGAGCTTACATAATACCAGAAGGTATTATCAGGTTTCTGAGGAAGAAAATACATCAGTGGTCTTTCCTAGAGCTGTGCCAACGTACTCTAATACTGACCCGCTAGCAAGATGACTCTACTGCATAATAGTAGTATGATGGTTGTGGGGGTAACCAGCTGCTTCCTGACTGGGCAGAAGGAGGACACTAACACCTGGCACTGTAAACCTGACCAAAAGCCCACAACTGGAAAGATAATAGGTCCTGGGAGACCCTATTGCTGTCTTATTAAATGGTCATACTATAAACATGCTTTCTAAATATTTGTGTTTATTCTCATTGATTTATGGTGTTCACGACATGGACAGTGGGTGGTGGTAAATGCAGAGACTCATGACTAGTTAAAGGGTTAAGATCAAATACTTCTGAGTGTTCATCTATAAATAGTCATCTATAGGATCATTCCACCATTCAAGGCTCAGGAGACAGTGTGTTTGGGACGGGGAGAGGACAGAAAGAATGTAAGAGCCAATGGATGGGAGGAGAGCTGTTCAGTGCTGATCTCTGGACATGACATAGTGTGCACACATTGTCTAGAGCAGCTGTGTTTACTTGTACAAGATCCACTCAAGAGTCAAAGTTCCCGCCAAAATTCCAGCATGGATGGGCAGGAAACACAGAGGCCGTAAACCAACAGAAGAGCTATTCACGGTTGACAACTCTATGGTAGATATATTTCCAGCTTTTCGAACATTCTCCACACTGGTCTCCAGAGTGGCACTGTCACTTTACAATGCCACCAACACTGAATGGGGGGCTCTCCCCACCCCCATCCTCGCCAGCATTTATTGTCAGTTGCTCCATTGACCTTAGCCATTCTGACTGCGGCCAGATGAAATCTCAAAGTTGTTCCAATTTTCATTTCCTAGTTTATGATAGTGCTGGACCCTTTCTGAGATGTTTCTTAACCATTTTTATTCTTGTGAGAACTCTCTGTTTAGACCCATAGTCCAATTTTTAATTCAGTCATTTGTTTTCTGTCTTTCCTGACTTCTTACTTCTTTATACACTTTTGTATATTAATCATCTTTCAGATGTATAGTTGGCAAAGATTTTCTCCAATTTTGTGGGTTCCTTCTACACTTGGTTGTTTGCTTTGAAGTACAGAAAGTTTTTAGTTTTATGAAGTCCCACTTGTTAATTGTTAGCACCTGAACATGACAACCAGCGCACAACCTCAGGTGTCATTCATCTAGAGTGGTTTACTTTGATTGTTTTGAGACAGGGTTTCTCTCTGGACTGGTGGTAGCCAAGTAGGTGAGGTTGGGTCACCAGCAAGTCTGAGGGATCCTCCAGTCTCTGCCTCTTCAGCACTGGTATTAGAAACACTTGCCTCCTGGTTTGCTTGTTTCAATAGGTTCTGGAGATCAGACTCTGGTCCTTTTGCTTTCATGATAAGCAGTTAATCAACTGAGATATAGCTCCAGTCCTTGAAACATGTTTTCAGTAACTCTTATTATGGCTCGAGTATGACAGGCACCCAAGGGGCACAAACACCTGTCTTCAGCTAGTGGCAACATTTTAAGCCTGTAAGGGGTAGAGCCTGCCTAGTGGCTATCCACAGAGGTGGCCCTCTGAAAGTTATACCCAGTCCTGGTTCTGGTCCTAGCACTCAGCTTCCTAATCCACTGCCCTGTCACCTACTCCAACTACTGTCGGTAGAATTGTTCCCCTGACCATCCCATACATTCCCCCACCATGACAGACTGAACTCTCTTTGAAAGTTTGAGCTAAGAATATAACTTTCCTACTTTTAAGGGATTTTTTTGTTTGTTTGTTTGTTTTGTCACGTATCTTTGTCACAGCACCACAAGAATAACTATAGGATTTTATCATGAGGAAAGAGATCATCTTTGTGAAAAAAGAAATTAGAAATTGATCTCTTGATCATCTTATATAATGTATGAATCAAGAAACAAAAGAGAAAAAATAATGGTATAGTATGATGAATATTTCAGTGAGAAGGTTAGAGAGGAACCAGAATTTTCTTCCTGTATTTTATTCCATCTTATTATATTGAGATAAGATTTTGGCTGGCCTTGTACTCACGACCTTCTTGCTTCCCACTCGAGATTGCAGGCATGTATCATCCTAGTTAATTTTTGAGTCCAAGATTCTTTTAAAGTGAGTTACAGATATAATGGTGAGTTGGTTGTAGAATTTATTGCTAGCTTCTGTCTCCTTTCATCCATTCTATCATTCAGGGAAGCCTGTAATGCACTCTGTATAAAGAGCAAAGCCACTTTGCATGGTCTATCACCCTGGGTCATGTTAAGATGCTTCTGGGATTGTTCCTGTCAAGGAAATGCAGGGACAAAAATGGAGCAGAGACTGAAGGAATGATCAACCAGTGATTGGCTCAACTTAGAATTCATCTCACACACAGGCACCAAACCCTGGCACTATTACTGATGCTATGTTGTGCTTGTAGACAGGAGTCTAGCTTGGCTGTCCTCTGAGAGGCTCTACCAGCAGCTGCCTGAGACCTATGCAGGTACTTACAGCCAACCACTGGATTGATGTCAGGGACCCCTATGGAAGGGTTACAAGAAGGATTGAAGCAACTACCTATGTAGCAGATTACTGCCTTTTCTGCCCTCAGTGGTAGAGGATACGCCTAATCCTGTAGAGACTTGATGCCCCAGGGAAGGGGAATGCTGGGAGGGTGAGGTGGGGGTGGGTAAGTTCGTGAGAGGATGGGGGAACACCCTCTCAAAGGCAAAGGGGATGGGGGATGGAATGAAGAACTCTGGGAGGGAGGACAAGGAAGAGGGGCAACATTTGGAATGTAAACAAATAAAATAATTTAAATTTTAAAAAGATGCTTCTGGGTTTTAATATTACAAATATAATTCCTGTAACCAGAGGATGCTGCAGGGCCCTAAGTTGGCAGCCGCCATGGTGGATCCTCTGCCTCCCAGATCTGCTTTCTTTTATCAGTGAGTCTATTTCCTAAAGCAAATAAGTAAAGAAAGAAATCCAACAGAAACTAAGAACGATGTGGTGCCTTAGGGAGTCCAGGGAATACTGAGCCTTATCCAGACAAACTAAAACACACTCCAAGGAAGAGATAAGGTTTGTGCAAAGGAAGCTAATACAATCACTTAAGAACATTTCAGAAAATCACTCAAGCCGGGTCACAGGAAGTGGCAAAAGATCCAAGGTCAACCCTGAAGGAAATTCACACGAACTCATGCCTTGATTCAACTCTTTTGTTTCTCTGTGGCCTGGGGTCAGCCTTTCTGAGATCAGGCCCTGTGGGAAGGGGCAGCAGGTACAGGTCACAGTCTATGTTTCTCCTGGTGCCAAGTACTGCAGATCCTTGGCACTCTGAAAAGGAGGTTATGAGGGGAGTCACTATAAATTAATAAATCTGGGATTTTAGATATAAGTTAAGTAGCTAGTTCAATAAAGTCACCAGATTAAAAGAAAAAAAATGGTGTCTTTTTTAATTTCAGATAAATCCGAGTTTCATATAAATAACAAATATTTTAATACAAGTATGTCCCAATTATTGCATAACAATCATTGGTTATATATTTAAAATTCAGATTTAATTGGGATTTCTGTATCTAATTTCTTCAATGTGAAAATCTTGTTCTTAAGGTTGTAGTTAGCTATACTATTCAGACAACCGCCCCCCCCCCCGACCACACTTTTAAATTCTCTCTCTCTCCTTGGGAATGAATTCAAAAGATGAAGAACATCTTTCTCCTAATCTCTGTAGGGTGAAGTATTAAAACGTGTAGATTTGATTACATTTCTGGAAAACTGCCACATGTTCCAAATGAGAGAGAGTGACCTGCAGAGTGACTTCATTGAGGACCACAACATGAGTTATAGCTCTGTGCTGATGGAACCAATGTTCTTGTGACTCTCATTATCCTTGCTCTCTGTCTTTGCCTACAGACTAACTTTTTTAGCTTTGAAAATTTTAACGTACTGTGTACAAGGTATCCGCAGAAACCCGTGTGGCTAGCCGTGGGTTGTATCCCATTTTGTAGATAGAAAAGGCTACTTATCAAGGAATCCTTTCATATGACTCCTTGTGTTTTAACCTCAACACAAAAATCCTTTCCAGCCTTCCTCACTTGGCACCGGGTCTTCCAAAACTCAGCACGCATGACACATCTCAAGAAGCTGCCTCCAACCCTTTCTGAAATATGGATGGAAGGTTGAATGATCGACAGATGTGCAGATGACCTTATTACTATTAAATTACTTTATAAAGTGTTCTGTTCTCCAGTCTCAACACCCAAGGAGTGACTTGAGAGCACAGGCTTTAGAGTACTGCAGACCTCGACCGTCAAAATCAAAGACTAGTTCTGTGATTGAGTACATATATGGGTGTGGCCTTGGGTAAAAAAAAAAAAAAACAAAGGTAAGATAAATGAACTCCAACCCTTCATTTCTAATGCTGGCACAGGGGAGTCCGTTTCCCAAGGGGTTAAGTGAATGATTAAATTAGAACCAAAAAGCCAAATGCACAGTGAACACTTGATAAATCGGAGCTTTTATCTGTGCAGTATTATTCCTTTCTTCGTGTCCTCTCAGGAACCCTGCATTAGAAAACTCTAACCACTTTACTGCACGTGATAGCTTAGATTTCTCCAAGACAAGTTTCACATATTATTATGTATTATACAAAGAGAGTTACAATGTGGATCAAATTATATTCATTTAAGGATCTGGGTGTATAGCTCAGTCATAGACCACATGGTTAGATTATGGAGTCCCCAGCACATGGATGTATGGATGTATGGATGGATGTATGGATGATTTGCAGAATGATTACAATGTCTCACCGTGAATCCCTGCAGAATGAGGTTTGAAACCATGGGTGAGTCCTTCTTTAGCAGTACATTTACATCCTTTCAGCTACTCATTCGGAAAGTGTACCATAATCATCCAGGCCATGAAGGAAAAGGACATAGCTCTCTGCCTATTCAGCCTCAGAACGTCTAGGTCTATGTACCTCGATGAGGTTGAGTTTACCAGGGGCACTCTGGAACCCAGAGAGTTCCTTCCTTCCATATAGACAACATCCTGTTGTTGTTGTTGTTTCCTGCTCCAAGAAAAGGATACAAAGACATATCTTTAAGTGTCAGTTTCCTCAAGGAGACTGGGCCCCCCCAATACAATGGAGATGTCTTGTTGAAAGTTATTCGTAGTAATTTCTGTCAGTAGTGATATGCCCTCTATTTCTGGCAAGATCAAAAACAAAAAAAAAAAATAAACCCAAAAAACCCACTGACCTCTTTAAGATAATCTTTTGATGTTTACTGAAGAATGCAACCAACAGAAATGGGTCATACATGAGATAGGATGGCAAGTGAGGAGCCCAAGAAACAGGAGAAACTGGATGGATTATACTTTGTTCTCTGAAAATGTGTCTGCCCATTTCTTTGTGTGAGACAGGAAGCACAAATATACCTCTGCTCTCTCTGCTGACCTTCAAAGCTATCTTGCCCTTTGTGGGGTAAGAAGGATTTTAGGTTGAAGACTATTTAAACAAGACAAATGACCTTCAACACTAAGCTGTGGACTAGAAGCATCTCTCCTAGTGTGTTGTACACTATTGGACAGCAAAAATCATCTTGTTTTCCCTCTGGGTCAGGCCACTAAGCAGCTGCACTCAATGAGCTCCGGCCATAAGCAACGTCCTTCTTTTTTGTCCTCTATGCTTGTGAATTATGTTTCTGTATCATTTCAATCCCTTCCCTTGAGCTTCCTGGACACTGCTCGAACCTTTGCAATAAACTCTGAGCCCTTTGATTCGACTTTTCTTAATGATAGAAGCCTTGAGACAAGGCATAAAGACAACACCTCAGGCATTCTGTGAGATATGGTGAGTGTTTTGTGGTTCAAATAAAATCCAATGTGTTCTATTCTTCCCGCCAGATCGTATCTCCGTGGAAGAGTACAATGCAGTCTTTCATCTGTCCTTTAATGGTTACATCTGAGACTTTTGACCCCCTAGCAAGTGGATAAAGGTATAATAAAGAAAATGGAAATTCATCACTTTCATACAATGCATCTTGGAGCTGGGTCAGAAGATGACATTACCTATGAAGGTAGAACTAACCACCACTACAGAATTTGAAACTGCTGGGGCTTTTATTGGCTTAGGAAGCTGGGGTCTAGCTTCATGTAACTGGGTGACTTGGTAGTTCAGTCTTTTTCATTCTTTGTCATCTATAATGCACTGCCTTTTTTGACTGGGAGATTCCTTAAAGACCTAGAGATGCGGGAGGTTGTAAGGTAGGGAAGGGGTACATCGAGGGAGTCATTTGCACAGGAGATCTGTTGGGAATTGGGATGTTTGTCTTTTCAGGGGTTCTCAATATTAAGCTTTAACTATTTCCCAGCCCATTGGCTCCCATACCATCCCTGATGACTCTGTGTCCTAATTACATGAAAGCATCCTAAGAGAAACCTTTATCATGTTTCTAGGCTCTGTAATATAATAACTACATATTACACACCTTCCTCTTAAGAGCTACCATTTCATGAATATGTTATGTGTGTCAGACACTGGATTCTTATAGTTACCTTACTAATCTTTCATTGTAACCCTTCCTCAGCAAACAAGAAAAACAAAGCTAGCAATCTTAGATGGAGAAGAACAGAGCTATGGTCCACCCTGAACTTAAACTCCTTGCACATTCCCTAATTCACACTTCCCATGGAATTTCCATGATAAGAAAACTTTTACAATTCCTGCTACCTATAGAAATGTCAGACTTCTATGACTCCTTTCTATAATTTCAAATTAAAACTTTCTGGGCAGCCTAGTAGTATTGTCTCTTTTTAAATTTTCTTTTAGAATTGTGAATTGTCTCAACAACAAATGACTGAGTGTGTTTGTTCTATTTTCTACCCAGCTCTGTAGCCTTTAAAGCCAGCCATCAGGAACCACATTAGTCAGTTCCCTTTCCTCTGGTTTTCAGTCTGGTGTCACCAGTGGGAAGTACTGGGTGTACATTAAGGATGGAAAGACACTGCTGATGATAATATTTATCTTGCTCTCACATTCAAACACACCTAGACACAGCTGAACTACTATAGAATATCCCTCTACAACAGTGGCTCCCAACCTGTGGGTTACAATCCCTTTGGTGGTCCTGCACATCAGATATTCACATTATAATTCATAAAAGTTGCAAAAATTCCAGTTCTGAAGGAGCTATAAAATAATTTTATGGCTGGGAGTCACCACAACATGAGGAACTATGTTAAAAGGTTGTAGCATTAGGAAGGCTGAGAACCACTGGTCTAAAACAGCCACAGTGTTGTCTAAGACTGCAGCTACTCTCTTTAGGATGAAACCCCTCCCTTCATTGCTCAGTTCCACATTCTCTCCACCATTTCTAGTTGTCAGGGCATTTTTTTATATCCCTGGTTACGTTTCCTTAAGTCTAAGTACACCTATTTCCAATTACAAAAGAATTGCTAAGGCAGACAATGCCACAGGATAGCTTAAACATTTATATACTAGAAAGGGGTCACTAAACTTTGCCAGATACAGAGTTAATTATAGTTGCAAGACAATTCTTAAATATCCCTTAACTAGTCCATTCTGAGACCTTATTTATTTCCTGCAAGAACTCTGGTTGATACAAAATAAACTGAAATCTACTCTTTGAATCATTGCAAATATTTGATTTCATGTATGTACTTATATATTCATTAAATATTCATTCATTCACTTATTGAGAACCTATTGTGTACTGCATAATTGTGTTTACAGTATTTATAATAGATTCCAATTCCCATTAGATCTTCTGTACAAATCACTCCTTCATCTTTATTCCTTCCCTACCTTACAACCTCCCATACTTCTAGGTCTTTAAGTAATCTTCCAGTCATAAAAGGTAGTGCATTGGTTGGTGGTTTAGTCCCTGGGAGCTCTAGAGGGTCTGGATGGTTGATATTGTTGCTCTTTCTAAGGGGCTGCAAATCCCCTTCAGCTCCTTCAGTCCTTCCTCTAACTCCTCCGTTGGGATCCCTGTGTTCAGTCTGATGGTTGGCTGTGAGCATCCATATCTGTATTGGTCAGAGCTCCCAGGGACTAAACCACCAACCAAAGAGTATACAGGGAGGGACCCATGACTCCAGCTACACATGTAGCAGAGGATGATCTTGTTGGACATCAATGGGAGGGGAGGCCCTTGGTCCTGTGGAGGCTTGATGACCCAGCATAGGGGAATGCTAGGGTGGTGAGGTGGGTGGGTAGGTGGGGGAGCACCTGAGTAGAAGCAGGGGGGAGGGGTTATGGGATAGAGACTTTGCAGAGGAGAAATCTAGAAGGGGGATAACATTTGAAATGTAAATAAAATAACCAATTAGAAAAAAAGATAATACATTGTAAATGACAAAGACTGAGCACGGGTGAACCACCAAGCCACCCAGTTACATGAAGCTAAACCCACTAAATACCTACTAAGAACCTATTATATACTAATGTTATGTTTACAATGTTTGATCAATATAGCCATTGCTTTTCTAAGGCATAAAATATAGTAAAATATATGAAGATTAAACAAATGAACATACGAGCAAGTGAGTAACTTCAGTTGCACCATGTGTTTTGAAGATGTCTCTGGCCCAGTGGCTTATGTGGGGTGTCAATCCAGTTAGAGAGATCAAAAAAGGCTTGAATGAAAAAGGAATCTGCGAATATAGCAAAAAGACAAATAGGTGGGGGAATGGCTAGAGATTTTACATGTAACGAAAGAGCGATGATTTTCTGAGCAGAAGATAATACCATGAGGAGGAAAGTCAATTGAGATGGCTGTTTACCAATCAAGGCAGGGTGATCTTAATATTCTAATGAGCACTATGGCTCTGGCAGAGACTATCATGCCTGCCTATATCTGCCAAGTTGCTGGTAAAGATGACAAAACTGGGATTCAAATCTAGTCTTCCATAACCAGAGGCTTAAAGTGTTTTCTCTCTGCCATAGTCGTCTTTTATGTTTCTCTCACATTTCTTGTAGGATGCCATTTTCATCCAAAAATATGGCAACTCAAACTGAAAGTCTCTTCCTGGATGAGAAAAATGAGATTTTTTTTTTTTTTTTAGAGAAATTAAATAATCGGTCCTTGGTCATGCAGCTAGTGAAGAAAGAGGCAAGACTGATTTCCAAACTCTTGATTTCTGCTTCATAGCCGTTTGCTACATTGCCTCTAACCTCACATCATATGCTTCCAACAGGGAAAGAAATATGAGTAACCTTAAATCTCAGCCCCGCTGGCCGGTCACTGTCACCAGCTCTGTCCAAGTTTGCAGAGCGAAGTCTTGCCGCCAACCTAGCACAGACTGTCTGCGATTCGACGTGCACCTAGCCAACTTTTAGGTTGCTTCATCGGCTCTGGGGTTACAAGTCGCTCTGCTACTATGAAACTGGAAGCGCAGGGAAAGAAACGGTGGCAGTTTCTGCTACAGATCCAGCAGGGGCAGGAGCCAATGACTCACATTCTCAGTTGGGGTCTTATTTGCAAGCCCTCCCTCCATCAGAGGCCAAAGGCATCGTGCTTCCGTGCACAGCAATCGAGGAAGAAAGTTACTCTGAGCCTGTGAAGACCCAGGGAGAAGTCAACCTTTACTGAAGAATTACAGAAAGGCAAATTGCACACATAGTCCCTGCTCGCGGAGCTCTGGGCAAATTGAACAAAGCAACGTGGTTGATGAAACAAAACTGGCTTTGAAGTCAGACATTTTGGACTTGGAAGCTAAGCCTTTCACCCACAAGCTCTGGCAGCTATCTGCACAGCCTGGCTTTGATCTCTGGTCCCATGATAGAGCATGCTCCCTTGTCCGGGTAAGGGTCAAAGGTGACACAGGACCAGTTCTCGATGCATTGTGGGAACAGCTGTATGTCACTTCAAGTCAGGCATGCATTGCTAGAATGACACCCTTCGGAGATGTCGTTTTCTCTGGTATGGCAATAATTGTTCCACAGCCTGGATCCTGATGGCAGCAGATGGTGCCTTTCACTGACTCAGCATGAATCTGGTGACTCAGCAAGGAAAAAAAAATAAAAGAAGCCTGAGTTTGAATCTCTGAGGTTATGTATATCTGCTACACGCTACGGTTTGTCAAATAGGAAGATCTTCTGTCCTGTTCTCGGTGACAGGGCCTCTCCACTAATGAGTGTCTCATATTTATAATAGGGATATGTACCTTTTTCTCAGGGTTGTAAGAATTTCCGACAGTCTCAGTAAATCACCCCTCAGTTCTTAGCACATATTTGGTCCTCAAGCAATGTTATTAAAACAATCAAAAAGAGACCCAGATGGAAGCAAGATATCCTTAACCAAATAAACAGTTTGCAGACTCTATTCAACCAGTCACCTCGGTCCAGAGGTCTGACAGCCAAGGCACACGGCCAAAAAGATGGAAGATTGCCATGACTGCCTTCAATCACATGTTCATTCCCTCTCCCACAGACAAAAGAACACACACTATGGAACAGATACTGTTCTAGCACGGGGAATTCACAACAGTCCTTTGAACTTTACCTACACTGTCTAATGCATTTAAGGGGATATAGTCTTCAGATTATTTAACTATACCCTCCCAGAGGATGAAGAGCTTAGAATCTTTTTTTTTTTTTTTTTTTTTTTTTTTTGGTTTTTCGAGACAGGGTTTCTCTGTATAGCCCTGGATGTCCTGGAACTCACTTTGTAGACCAGGCTGGCCTCGAACTCAGAAATCCTCCTGCCTCTGCCTCCCAAGTGCTGGGATTAAAGGCGTGCGCCACCACCGCCCGGCAAGAGCTTAGAATCTTAGACATTCCATTTTAACCTTTGCCATTCCTTGAGACAATTTGTGCATATTTTAAAAGACTTAATTCCTAATGTACTCTTGCAAAAGAGGTAATGTTGTTACTATATATAGTCATAGGTAGGAGGCTCAAGGCTGAGAAGGCTTGGTTTTTGTTGTTGTTTTTGTTTTTTGTTTTTGTTTACTTGCATTCAGCTAGTCAGTAGCATTGACAGACCTAGAATCTGCACTCAGAGATCCTTCTGAAAGTTCGACTTTCAGATGTTGAGGTTTTGTTTCCCCTAACCTCCATTCGGCAAAAGAAATCTGAATTTTCCCTGGCTAAGTCCTCTGTGAAAGTTTCGCAGTCAAACACCTGGAAAAGAAATCAGGTTGGGACAACAACCACAGTACAGTGGGATGAACGGAATCCTAGACCGAGCTGTACAACACAGCATCTTGGGCGGTGCTCTGTAACTCTATGTGTGCAGAGAGACTTGTGAACATTTGATTACCCTGACACAAGGAGGGATAAGAAAAAACCAAATCAAGTGGTACCTGGCTGTCCAGGACTCTACTGGAGTGAGTCTTCTGGGAAGCTGATTCACGCCTAACTCTTTATCATTCAGATTTTTCTCTAAGCCCATATATTGAAGTTGAACAAGTAAAAACTAGTTTAAAAACCTATCTTTGGCGAAAACTTCCCCTGATGTCTGATTAAAAGTAACTTGCTTTTGTCTCTTGTTTGTCTATTAACCTGCTATCTTCTGTACCCTGAAGTCCCATTCACACAGCAGGGCAGCCTCAGCCCGAGAGAAGATAAGAAATGAAATGGAATATGGATGGAGGTGAATCATAGAGAACACAAAATGTCAAAGAAAATTTGGATTTTCTTCTGTAGCCAAGTGTGGTCGCCAGAAAATTGGAGACCATTTACAAACTAAAATGCAATCACATTATCAGTTTAGTTATTAAAAGAAAAAAAAGTGTATGAGAAATCTGTGTTTGATGATGTGGAGTGGCAGGTAATCTCACCTGTTTCCCCCCCCCCCCCCCACACACACACCCTTTGGAGATGTTTCTAGCTTAGTGGTTCACTACTTAGATTTGTTTCAAACTCTCAGAAGAAGCTGAACTCTATTTGTCCACAGGATTCATGAGATAGTGAAACTGTATTTGTAGTATCACTACTTATAAAATCTCTTGGGAATTCTTCCAAGTTGTTACTTTCATTTAAGAAGACCCCTGTGTTCCTGTAGACCAGAAATAAAAATACTCTGAAATATGTGATACTCTTTCCACAGAGGAGTTGGTTTGATCAATTATATACTGGATTAAGAAGCTGAGTTGTATTTTAGTTCTCCCATCTGTACTCCCTTCTCCATAGTTAGCAAATCCACTATTCATTATGACTAGCTAACAGCATCCTTTTCCTGAGTGGCGTGTGAAATTCTGAGGTGTTTTCAATGTTATCTGTAAGGTATAAACTGTTCTGTAGGAGTTAAATAATGAGTGGTAAGGAACGACCTTGAAGTATCTACAAAATGACATCACAGTTCTTGTCTCTTTTTTTTCTTTCCAGTCTTGACTCTGACTCACCAGCTGAGCTTGTCAGGGACCTTCGCATCCCACCTGGTTGTCCCAAGTCAGTGTGATGTCCATGATTCTAGGCAGCTCTTTGTAGACTAGGATATCTTGAAGAAATAGTCTCCATTTGTTTTTTCCTGTGCTTGCCCAATGAGCCGCTTGGCCCCTGTTGAGCCTTCCCAAGGTCTCTCTGACCCTCAGTCTCCAACAGCCATTTATGGCAGACCACGATTACTTGTATCACATATTAATTTCCCCTTTGCCCTCAATTCCTCCCCAACTACTATGTGTAGCCTGCTGTATGTAGAACAACCAACCTCACCCAAGCCACATTGTGCATGTTCTCTGTCATATACTGCTTCTCAAACTTTTTCTTTTACTTACAATTCAAAAATGTGAAAACTAATATCCATTCGTAATGTTAGCCATCCCCTAAATTTTTTACAAAAAAAAGTTCCAAAGGATGGAATTTTCTTAGGTTGTAAATTACACTTAAAACTAAAACTAATTTATAAATTATTCGTAAAATTATTGAATAGAGTCTAATACCACAGAGATTTTACATCCATCCATTTGAAAATAAAAAAGTCATTTCCTTAACTTATATACAATATAGCTTTAAAAAAAAAACCTCAATGAATTTGCCTAAATTAAATATATCTTCATGTTTTTTAAATCACCCTATAAGAATTTTCAACGGGGGCTAGAGAGATGGCTCAGTGGGTAAGAGCAACGACTGCTCTTCCAAAGGTCCTGAGTTCAAATTCCAGTACCCACATGGTGGCTCACAACCATCTGTAAGGAGACCTGATGCCCTCTTCTGGTGCATCTGAAGACAGCTACAGTGTACTTATCTTAAAAAGTACAAAATCTTAAAAAAAAAAAAAAAAAAAAAAACGTTTGACTGGGGTTTGCTTGCAGTTTTTTTTTTAAAAAAAAGAATTTTCAACAACAAAATTATTTGTGACGGGCATTTCTTTTTAAATTCTTGTATCCATAAGTTTTCTTGTATATAATTTATCTTAGACAAAAGAAGTCATTACAAATGAACAGTACACAGATGTATTAAACAACATATATTACTATTTCATAAGTAATTAATTAATAAACATAAAGTAAATTTTTATTGAACATACTTTTCTTTGTTTATTTATCCGACAATTTCCTATATGTATATGATACAGCCTAGTTACTCTTCCCCCAATTTTCTCTTTTCTCCCTCTTTCTCTTGTCAACTTCCCGCCCATCTACCTGTCAGTCATTCTCCAGGATTTATTTTGTGATCCATTTAGTTTAACTAAGGTCATCTTTATGACCATTGAATTGGTACTATCTTTGGAACCTGGTGTCATTACCAATGAGTACACAATTGAAGAGGATGACTCCCCCTTGCCCTGAATCTATCTACCTGCAAAAACTCGCTCATCCATACGAGGCAGTGCTCCTATAGCCCTCCCTATTCCACCCTAGGTACCTGTTGATAAACCTTTCTTGTGCAAACCCAGTGCATTCATCTCCAGTTGCTGAGAGTTTGAGGTTGCCAGGCTGTGCCTTGCCTGTCTGATGGCATTTTACAGTCCTTCTTTCTCTCGTCTCCCTCTTACATTCTTTCCATCCTTTCTTCCACAATGTCCCATAAGCCTTGAAGAAGAGAGACTTGTTTAGTGATGAACACTCAATACTTCCTTATGCTCAGCAGCTTGTGTAGCTGCAAATTTTTGCACTCACCACAGTTCACTGGAGAAGGGCTTTTCTTAATAAGGCCGAGCATGGGAATATATATGGCTGTAAGCCAACATATTTAGAAAACTCTCTGATGTGTTGATTTAGCTAGATGATAGAATTAAGTTCTCTCCTGGGACCTGTGAACTCTCACACTCTGAACTTTTGATGAGGTTGAAAGTATCAGGCATGGATTCTCTCCTGTGGAGTAGATCTCAAGGTCAACCAGAGGGGAGTTGTTTACCCCAGTACTGTTGTGTTTCTGTCTTAGTTAGGGTTTCTATTCCTGCACAAACATCACGACCAAGAAGCAAGTTGGGGAGGAAAGGGTTTATTCAGCTCATACTTCCACATTGCTATTCATCACCAAAGGAAGACAGGACTGGAACTCAAGCAAGCCAGGACGCAGGAGCTGATGCAGAGGCCATGAAGGGATGTTACTTACTGGCTTGCTTCCCCTGGCTTGTTCAGCTTGCTTTCTTATAGAACCCAGGACTATGAGACCAGGGATTGCACCACCCACAAGGGCCCTCCCACCTTGATCACTAATTGAGAAAACGCCTTACAGCTAGATCTCATGGAGGTACTTCCTCAACTGAAGCTCCTTTCTCTGTGATAACTCCAGCCTGTGTCAAATTGACACAAAACCAGCCAGTACAGTCCCTATTGCACAAGTGAGCATATTTTGCCTGGCAGGTTGATGCTGTAGTTCATAGTGTTCATGCCTAGGTAAGATCACTGTTGTCTCTCCACCCCCATCTGCCTGCTTAACACTCTCTGGAACTATGAAAGCTAGCTGCTGGGGAGGAAAGGTACCATGGTGCTTTTAATAAAATAGGAATTGTTCAAATGATTTTATTAAATAATAGTCATTATTTTAGTAATATTGGGAATAAATTTTTGTCCTATTTTTTCATTTTTATAAATGCAATCACTGAGAAAACAACTATATACATACATATGGAAGGAATTTTATTATACCATCAAAATTAAATTATCTGAATCTTTGGGTTACATAACAAAAATTTTATAAAGATCAATAATTTATCCACTGACTATTTTGTGTTGAAAGGAAAGAATTGGCAACCAACCACTTGAAGTAGCAAAAGCAATTTTTTTAATCTGTCAGAATAATCTACTTTCTAGAATCTGGGCAGTACATCAAAAATGCATTACTCAAAGCAAGTGAATAATTAATGTTCCTTTTTGAATTATAGGAAAATGAAAAGATCTGAGAAAATAAAAATAATGCTGGCTCAAAATTACATTTCTACATATCACTTAAATGGATTTTATAGTCCTTTATGTTTAAAATGCAATTACAGGTTCCATCAATCGATAAGTGGAAAATATCTGTCATAAACAATGGTAAGATTTTACCTTGTCAAATTAAGTCAGCCAAGTGAGACTGGTTTCTATTTAAGCTGTATTTAGTATTATCGCTTATAGACTCTAAATGTGAGAAAGAGAAGGGAAGAAAGAGAGAGGGAAAAAAGAAGAAAACCTTTTTATGGGCACTATTGTCATTAATATTCACCTATTTAGAGCTTAGGCACTGAGTATTTACTCTGTACCAGAGTCTAGTTCTTGAATATAGAAACATCTAAAGCAGGTCCTTGATAGGAAGTACTCCAAAAGAGATAGAAATCATGGTGCTCTGAATGAAAATGGCCCCCACAGGTTCATCTATTTGAATGTTTAGGCATCAGGGAATGGAACTGTTTGGGAAGGATTAGGAGGTGTTTTACTGGAAGCTTCAAAAGCCCACATTAGGTCCAGTCTCTCTCTTTCTGCTTGCTGCTTAGAGACCAGGATGTAAATCTCAGCTACTGCTCTAGTGACATCCATGTCTGTTTCCTGCTGTGATGATTATGAACTGACTCTCTAAAAGTGTAAGCAAGCCTCCAATTAATTTTTTTCTATAAGAGTTGGTCATGGTGTCTCTTCTCAGTAATAGAACAGTAACTAAGGCAGAGATTATAGGTAAAGTAAATTTAGGAAGAAAAGTAAATTGTGTTTTAGACATTTTGTTTGAGATATCTTTTAGACATTCAAGGGAAGCTAAAAATGTCCAACTGAAGTCTAGAATCTCAGTAAAAATTCAGTGTTGATTTGTAGATAGGAAAATTGTTCTGGATGAAATCACAGGATGAATGTAGACAGGAGACACTAGAGACTAATGAAGTGGTGAGCAAGACAAAAGGAAAAGATGACATAATGACAACTGGACACAAAGTTTCCAGATGGTGGAGGCTTTCATCTATGTCATATATTTCAAGTTCAAGTGGACAATCGCTTCTGTGTTTAGTAAACTGAGGATTAGAGAGACGTTGACAAGAGCAGCTTCAGATGACGCAAGGATTGTTTCAGGATTTCTATCACAACACATGGCATCTGAGCACTCAAGGAACCAACAGAAACTAGAAGTATTCTTGGCTTTACTGCTTACACCTGCACTAAAAGACACCATAGCTGACTTCTCCAACTTTCCTCTAAAAATAACAGTATTCTATCCCAGGGGTGTCCATGCTGAACCTGGAGGGAAGCAGTGCATTTTTCTTTGAAGACACAGAGCACACAGAGGGATTTCAACCATCTTTTCTAAGTCACCCCTGGTTTATCACCGCAGGAACATATTTTCATCCTCTAACCATATTTTTGTGCAGTCCAAAAAAAATACACAGACATCCCTGTTTCTTTAGGTCTTCATTTCTAAGACATCATAAATCTTTTAAAACAATACTTATATTTGTATGATTTTCTCATTTGTATGTACATTGATATAAGAATCGCAGCTAATCATCAAATACAAATAAATGAGAAAAATATTTTATTTTTTTTCTCCACATAGAGAAAGATTAAGTGAAGTGATTTAAGGGAGTGAGAGAAAAGGAACTGGAGACAATAAACAAAGACAGTTCTTTAAGGAGTCTTATTATAAAAGGGAGCTGAAAAATGAGGTGGCACCTAGTAAGAAATGAGGAATTCAGAGATGTTCCTTTTAGTGTTTGGAGCATCAGAAATAGTTGTTTACATACTAATTAGAAATTGTCTGACAGTTGAAAACTATAATCTGGGAAAGAAGAGAGAATGCTTGGAACACTATATTTGCATAGACTAGGAGGTGGGATCTATCATATATATGGAAACTTTGTTCTTCCATTTGGGCATGGAGAGCTTAACACAGTCTTTAACTTGTGACACAATGGTGACACACCAGCAAAATGGTGTCAGTAGATATGTCCACATTGACCTTGTAAGATGTTATGAAAATTCACTTAGCAGTCTCATCACTGGGTTTTTGGTGTTTTGTGTTTTGTTGGTGGTGGTGGTGGTAGTGGTGGTTTTATTTGTTTGTTATTGGTTTCTTGTCTTGTTGTTGTTATTGTTTTTGAGAATAAGGAAGATAACAGTGGTTTGAAGACTAAGAGAATGTATGAAACAGTCATTTTGGAGAATGAGAATTTTAAAAGACTATGAAGAAGTAAATTATGTGACATAAAGTCTTTCAGGGATGCTAGGAACTTGTGGGCGTGAATTTAAACTGAAGCTTCTAAGCAAGAATGAATCTTTCTCCTAGCATGTTAACCAAGTGAACATAAGCACAAGGAAGAAGAGGAAGTACACTTAGCAACAGCTATGATCTTGACTGGTATAAAAAAGTGATAAAAAGGAGACAGGCTGGGGAGAGGTGTTGATAGCCTAAAATGGAACAAAAA
The DNA here is from genome assembly GCA_036184795.1 of Tokudaia tokunoshimensis. Taxonomy (NCBI): domain Eukaryota; kingdom Metazoa; phylum Chordata; class Mammalia; order Rodentia; family Muridae; genus Tokudaia; species Tokudaia tokunoshimensis. The sequence continues at coordinate 55,953,793 of BTHU01000009.1, read as the reverse complement.
AATGACTGCTGGCTACAGAACTTAGATAAATGCTAGCAATATTAATGCATTTAGATTAATATTTTCTTGTGTCTACCTCAGTGTTTTGCTCTCATGTAATTGTGCCAAGAAGTGGGTGTTCTTCACACCCACTCTGCTGCATAGTTAGAAGCAAATCATTTCAAATGGGCCAAAAGATGCAGCTCCAGCCTCACGTTTAATTTTTCTATTACACTAAAGTCACAGAAAGAAATAAGGTGAAATCTACAAGAACAGAACTCCAGTCAGTGTTTGGTAGGGAATGGAAGAGAGAGGTTTGGCTGCAAAGTGCAAGGAGGAGCTTTTTGATATACCAGACATGTTCCACACTCTGAACGTTGTAACTGCTCCCTAACAGAGAAATTCATTCAAAATTCATTGGGCTCTACAGGAAGAGTGACATCTCAGCAACCCTGAAGTGAAAATAACCCTGCTTGAAAAAAAATATATAAGCAAACACACACACACACACACACACACACACACACGCATACATTCGCACAAACATGCACACACTCACATGCACAAGCACACACAATTGACTAATATAATAAAGAGACACAAAACATTAGAAAGCCTCTCATAGAAGGTAACTACAGTTTCCAACCTTTTTAATTGTCCCTTTGCTGAATCTACAGTCCAAAACAACAATGTAATTTGGTAAGATCAGAAATGCTGAGGAAAATGCCCTTTTATTTATCAAGAGGTAGAGCAACATTTGAAAAAGTATTTAAAAAAAGAATTGAGGGTGGGCACAGTACTCACCTCTTTCTGAATAATTTTATACTAACATAGTAAAACATAGATCCAGAAACCTAGGAATCTAGAAATTCTCTGAAATTTCCTGACCCCACTGAACCACTCAAAAAGTTTGTGTGCACACTAGTAATAAAGTTAACATTTATTTTGACAGCTGGTCTAAACAGGGGCTTCAAATAATTTAATGCATCGACCATGCATTACATTGGCATTTCTTGAAATTTCTTGAATTTCTCTTTTACGGAGCCTATGCTCTCACACTGCCTGACTTCAGTCCCTACACTGATTTCCAAGAGGAAGAAGGAATATATGTAAGTGCCCCTCACAATGGAAAGCATGCAAATGTTCCCATACTTGCAGTTTTTAATTTAGATAAAATTTGACTTAGTCTCACTTCAGGAGGATAAAAGGCAGCCATTACTTAACTCCTCCTCCTTCCCGAAGAGTTCCCCAACTTCTATCCAAACCTCTAAGCAGTGAATTGGTCGGGGACGACATTGTACAATGAAATGCAATCCCTGTGTAGAGTTGGAGCACAGAAGACGAGAGACACATAAAGAAGGAGAGTGACAAGTGTGTCACAAAAAGACAAAATTACCTCTTAATCTTCCATCGTTTATGGCAATCAAACAGAACAAGAGGAGTCAAAGCTAAACAAAGTGTGCAGTCATAGAGACACATCTTATATATTAGAGGTAAAAACTTAAAAGTTGGGCCAGACAAGGTGGTATACACCTTTAATTCAGCATTTAGGAGGCAGAGGCAGGTAGATCTCTGTAAATTCCAAAGCCAACCTGGTCTACACAGTGAGTTCTAGGACAACCAGGAGTAGAGTAGCCTTATCTCAACAACAACAAAAACAGAAAGAAAAAAGAAAACAAACAGAAGACACAAGAACAATAAAAACACAACAAAGCTAAAATTCAAGGAGTGGAAGTAGTTTGGCCAAAGACATGGTTTACTGGTATGTAATGCAATTAAATATAGAATTTGGATCTTGATAAAAGAAAAAGATGGCCAATGAAACTCATTCATTCATTCGTTATTAGCTATTTAGTTATCTAATGGCACGACTTGGAATCTCATGCAATAGTTGTTCAGAATGAGATAGAGACTGTGCTTGACCCCACACAGCTGGGGAAAGTGGAAACTGAGAACCCAGAGCCAGATGTAGGTCACTGGATGTAAAGTTCCTGAAGGAAACTTCAGAGAGAAAGGGGATTCTGGCTAAAGTGACCTACCAAGTTTCTTACTGAAGAGAGGCAACAACAGATATCACCAGGGAGTGCAAGAGCATGAGGAATCTGACCAGACATTGAAGGAGATCAGTAACCAAGGCTGACCAAGCTAAGTAAGGTTCTTTGGTAAACCTAACTGTTACAAAGGAGTGCATAGATGAACCTTGTAGGTGATTCAGTAATTTAGTTATGAGTTTGACCAAGCAAAGAGTCTTTTTATTAGTATCCTCCTGATAGTTTCACTATACCACTTGAAGGGACCAAAAGGCAGCTTATTAAACTACAATACCAAATGAGTAGCTAAACTAAAGTTCGCATTGTGCACACAATTGCCTGCCGGATCCACTGCACAAAAGTAAATCGACCATTGTTCAGTGCTGCAACTCATTAATGTTGTATACAATTACATATTGCTGATTTTTTGCTAGGCCACCATTAAAACAGAAAGCTCTTGAATACCATGGGCATCAAGAGCCAGAAATGGCTGCAATTTACATGGCCTTGCTCCAAGTTTAAAGTAATTCACAGTAATTAAGCATGGACATGTCTGCATTTTTTCTCTGTTTTCTCAGCAGCTGCCACACATGAGTTCATAAGGGTAAGGCATGCCCTCTTAGTGCATATCAGGGTATATGGTCATTAAGAATACCCTGAAGGGCATCAATGGGAAGAAATGTACTTGGTCATATGAAGACTTGATAGATGCCCCAGAGTAGGGGAATTGAGGGCAGGGAGGTGGGAGTGGGGTGGGTGGAAGAACACCCTCATAGAAGAGGGAAGGAGGATGGGATAGGGGCTCCTGGGAGGGGAGAAAACTGGGAAAGGGAATAACATTTGAAATGAAAATAAAGAAAATATTCAATAAAAAACATAAAAGAGAATACGCTGAAGAGTTGTGGGTGGGTAGGGAGATAACTCTACACAAAGATGTAGTGTAGATATAAGAGATAGATGCCTGATATAGAGTGTGCTATAATACAAATGACTGTTTCCTCTCCAGAGTTCATGGGGAAATTCACTTTCCCTTCCCTTGGTGGTAACAAGGAATGAGGCCGCCATATTGATGAGACTTCATATATATAGCTCTCTGAACAATACCAATAGAAACAACATACTAACATGGAAGGGGGAAGTCTCATCAACTCTAGGCAAAGAACTATAGGGCTATAGGGAGCTAAGGAATGCTGAGAGCAGGAGAAACAATCTTTTCCAGGCAAGAGTTTTTCAAGTAGTTACCCAATAACAAGTGGGGTCAGGCTATATATATATATATATGCATATACATATACATGTTTATATATATGTGTGTATGTATGCATGTATGTATGTATATAACTTTCTATGGACTGAATAGGTTGCAGTTATGTACTTAGGAACACACACACACACACACACACCATCACTGCCACCACCATCACCATCACCAACACCAACAACAGCAGCAACAACAACTAAAGAAATAGAACACATGGACAGGCCCAAAGTGGGATCCAGCTCAAGGGGAGGTCCCAAGGCCTGACACTATTACTGAGGCTATGGAGCACTCACAAAAAGAGACAGCATGACCACACTCCAGAAGTACCATCAAGCAGCTGAAAGAGTCAGATGCAGATATTTGCACCCAACCAATGGACAGAAGCTTCTGACCCCTGTTGCTGAACTAGGGAAGACTGAAAGAAGCTGAGGAGAAGGGCAATCTTGTAGGAGGACTAGCAATCTCAATTAATCTGGACCCCCAAGATCTCTCAAACACTGGACCACCAACCAGGAACATACATCAGCTGATATGAGGCCCCTAACACACATAGAGTTGAGGACTGCAGGTCTGTGTTCATTCAGAGATGATGCACCTGACCCTCAAGAGACTGGAGACCCCAGGGAGTTTAGAGGTCAGGTGGGGTGGGGGGTAGGGACATCCATGTGGAGGCAGGGGGTGGGGAGGAGGTATGGGATGTGGAACAGTTGGAGGGTGGACGGTGGTGGTGGTGAATAAAATATGGAGTGTAAATAAATAAATTAATAAATTTTAAAAAATAGAATACAAAGCTGAACAAAATTCTTAACAGAGGAAACTCTAAATGACAAGAGAAACTTAAAGAAACATTCAAAGGCCTTAGTCATCAGGGAAATGCAAATCAAAGTGATCTGACATTCGGTTTTACACACAGCAGAATGGCTAAGATCAAAAACTCAAGTGACAGCACATGTTGGTAAGGATGTGATGCCAAGAGAACACTTCTCCATTGCTGGTGGGAGTGCAAACTTGTACAACCACTTTGAAAATCAATTTGGTGGTTTTTCAGAAAATTGGCAATAGCTCTACCCCAAGAACCAGCTATGCCACTCCTAGGCATATACCCAAAAGATGCCCCACATAAAGATACCACAGTGACACTTGCTCAACTATGTTCACAGCAGCTTTATTCATAATAGCCAGAAACTGGAATCAACCTAAACGTCTTACAACTGAAGAATGGAAAGTGAGCAAACTATATATTAGCTAAAGAAGAATTCAATAAATGCAATATGAAAGACACAAAGGGGGCGTTAGCCTCAGTTTAGGAAAGTGATTCCTTCCACAGACAATACATTCTCAGATCTATTTAGAGAAAACCCTTATTCCCTAGGCCTAAGAGAGTGAGCTTAACCAAACAACCATGTCAGACTATAATACAGTAGCATGCACACATGTACAACCTACATAAAAGAGCAGGGGACGTTGGGAAGGATGCCTACAGCAAGAGAAATCAAGGTTCTTATAGCCTTTTGTCCATTGCATTTTATACCTGTTGTGCCATATTGACTCTCTCTCTACTGTCCATTGTTAGAATTCTAGTTTGTATTGATGCTGTTTTATCTGGGTTTTGCATTTCTTAAGCTTTTTCTGTGATCATTTCCACTACATTATCATAGCTACTTATCTTTATAAAAATCACATGTAAGAAAGGGCCCCGAATTTAACCCAGGCTATGGCATACATTAGTAGTAGTGCTTGGTCAACTTGCAGAACTCATCTGAGCTTCAGTTTCTCATCTGCGAATGTTCATCTGAACAAGGAAAGATGGTTTTATTAAAGAAATGAACAGGGGCTGGAGAGATGGCATAGCACTTAAAAAGTATTGGCTGCTCTTGCAAAGGATTTGGCTTGGTTTCTCAGCACCCACAAAGTAGCAAATTATTTCAGCACTTATTAATTATAGTATTTTATTGTGTGCATTATGTATGCTAACTTTTCTTCCAAAACATCTTAATTCACACTAGGAATGTCTTTTGTATTCAGTGAATTAACCTAGCTTATCTCACCAATGGGATTCTTGTGGGCAGGATTCTAAATTCAATTTTTTGTTTGTTTGGTTGGTTGGTTGGTTGGTTGGGTTGGGTTTGTTTGGCTTGGGTTGGGTTTTGATTTTCAAGATATGGAAGACAGAGTTTCTCTGTGTAACCTTGGCTGTCATGGAACTTTCTCTGTAGAGCAGGCTAGCCTCAAACTCAAAGATCTGCCTACCTCTGTCTCCTGAGTGCTGGGATCAAAGGCAATGATGCACCACCACACTTGGTAGATTCTAAATTCTTAAAGGCACATTATTTTTTAAAATGCATCTGCAACTTTGGATACAGAGAAATTTAGATATTTACAGTTTTGTTGTTAATTGCTCTGTTATTAGGGAATTGTGACCCTCTTATTTTGGAGAAATATTGTTTTCCAAAATGATAGCTCTGTCTTGATGCTGTGTGCGCCTTTCTAGTCCAGGAAGTACTCAAAGTCTTTGTTGCTAAGAGCAACAGGAAAGATCTAAGTAAATGTAGCAAATTCTCAGGTTACAAGCTGGAAGTAGAGGAACCAGACTGCCAGACAGACAGACAGATGGGGACATAAATGGCCACTGAGAAAACAAGACCTTTCTGTGGCATCAATAAACACTGCATTCTTACATAACTTGGATGCCTGTGTCCTTGGCAGAATTTGATTTAGCTTTTTTTTTGTTCTTTTTTTTTTTCTCATTATTTTTTGGCCAGTGAGTTCTAATTACTATAGTCCTAACACCTGTCACTAGAGAAAGGGGCCGAATTGGGTAGCTAGATTATATGTAAATTATATACACACAAGCAATGCTAAATAGTCTCAGAAAGTTGTATTTATGTCTTCATTCAGAGCTAAGTGTATTCCTGATAGAGGAAGCCACAGTGGAATGCCCGGACCTGCTCAACATGTGAATTTGAGAAAAGTCATTCTCTGACTGCAAATGTCATTTGCCCCTTTCTCAAATTCACATGCTCAGGATTAGGAATTTAATATGTGGGCTTTTACTTTCCCCTCGTAGAAAATGTTGAGAATGACTTTTCTCAAATTCCTAAGCCACCAAAAGACATGAGGCCAGTAGATGTAGCTCAGATGCCCAGGTGTTTGGGTGGCTACATTATTTCTTTGATATTTACAGATTAATAATATCCAGTGTTTCCCACTAAACTTTCTTGTATCCTTCAGTAGGGCTGAGTTAGCCAGCCAATGAGCAAATTAATCCAAATTTTACAACTTTCTTCAACAATATGAATTTTCTAGAACTCCAAATACATCCCCACCTGGAAGTCTACAGGTTGCTTGTTTGTCTTTTGAGACAAGGACTCAGCATGCATCCAGCCTGACCTCAAACTCGTTTATCATCCTCCTGCCTCAGCAAATGCTGGTGGTACAGGATTTGCCACTGTATCTGGCAACTTTCTGGTGGTTTGATCTTTCCCCTTTTCAAACCCAGTGAACATACAGCAAAGTTGAATTCTTGACTCAGATCTGCTGGTGTTTTGCTTCCTCCAAACGGCAGAACCATCACATAGTTCTAACTAAAACACTCCAAAGTCTCGTGTTTAATAAAGTCATAGCAGGGAATGACAAGCCATCATTATACAAACTCAAGATGTAAAAACTAAGCATGGCTCAAGACTACACAGATGACAAAATCCAAACATGAACCCACATGCATGCTACAGGAAAATGAATAAAACGTTGTACCCAAGTCTGTTTCTATTCCTTGGTTATTTGAGATGTCACTTCCTTTAACTTTAGTGTTCTCTGGTTTTACAAGTTTTGTTACAGATTCTCAGGCTTTCTTCTTTGGCGTCAGGCCTTCCCTGTTCCTGCCTTGTCTCATCGCCTGTCAGTCGTACAACAATAAATAACTGGTGGGTTGCAAAAGAAGCATGTGTTGGATCAAGTCGATGTGTCCACTCTCTGCCCCCCAGAGAGGACAGAGAAGGCTTTGACGTCTGAAAGAGTTCCACATTTTGACCTGGGGAACCTCTCAATTCCGAGTAGGTGCCCTTGCCAAGTATATGGAACAATTATTTACAATTAAAGAAGCATTCCATACCTCTTTCGAAACTGACACGATCGCCTCATTTCTAAGAGGAGAAAGTAAGAGCTCATGTATTAAATTCCTAATCCTGAGAAATTAGAGTGGGGAAGGGGGTTGCATTGGGACTTATTCTTCATATATGGTCACAGTTTAAAAACAGAAAGGGGACAAGCTGAGTAAGTAAACTGATTTACGTCTTCACGGGGAGCTAAGTGGATTCCAGGGAAATACCACGAACACTCACACAGCACTCAGCGGCCTGCTCAACTCTCACCCCAAACCAAGGCCCTCAGCTTCCTTGGGCAAGAACTCTTTGGTGGTTCATGAAAGTGGTTTTTATTTGAGACACAGAACACAGAACTTTGGTCACATGAGAATTATTATTTCTCTTTTTTTCCCTAATAGTATGTCAACGATTTCCATAGGTCTGCCTTCGCCCACATTCTCGTTACCTTCAGAGTAGATCACCCGTTTTCAGAATGTGTCTTCTGGAACTCTAATCCTGACAAATGAATGAAGTAACACTTAGGCTGATGAGTTTCGGATGTGCTACAGAATATTTCCTCAGTCAATCAGTTTTCTCAGCTTACTGAAGGCTTTGCGAAGTCCTGCACATAGTCAAGGATCCCCAGTGCCATGTTTTAGATACAGTTCATCCTTCACCGGCTTGTCTGCTACAGGGCTCTTTGTCCACTGTGATGGTATTAAGAGATCGCAAAAGTTTGGCATGGTGGTACATACCTATAATCCCAGTACTTGGAATGCTAGGAGAAGAAAACCACTGGCCTTCACAGTGAGTTCCAGGCCAATCTGAGCAGTAGCGTGAGACCCTGCTTTAAATAAATAAATAAATAAATAAATATTTTAAAGAGAACAATTAAAATGGCAGAACTTCTATGAGAAAGATTCTCATAGGGAAAAAAATCAACCTGGTTCATCACTGTTAGAAGGAATGAGTATAGTCCTCTTACTGACTGCTTGTTCCAAGTGTGAGTTGGTACAAGATCACCTTAGCTCCCCAACCCCTCTGTCTCGCTCTTGGCTCTCTCCGTCTCCCATGTGCTGTGACCATAAATCTATCCACTGTCTGTGATGCAGCTAGCAGGGCTCATTAGAGGCTCAACAAATGGGACCGTTTGCTCTGGGGCTTCTGGGCCCAAAAGCTGTGAGCTAAGTCCCCCTCTCTAGAGGTATATAGCGTCTGGCATTTTGCTATAACAAAAGAAAATAGATTGTTTTTTATTTTCTTTTATTATTTTATGTGCCTACGTATTTTGCCTGTGTGTGTATTATTGTACATGCTGTTCATGGAGGCCAGAAGAGGATGTCGGTTCCTATGGAACGGGAGTTACAGATGGTTATGAGTCACTGTGTGGGTGCTGGGAAATAAACCTGGGTCCTAAGGAAGAACAGCAGACAATACACTTAACTGCTGAGCCATCTGTGCAGGACTCAGGGAAAACACTGGACTAATACATCCAGAAGCTGCAAAACTTCTGGAACTGAAAGTGCATGTCATGCCATCTTTATATTCCTTGGTCTCAGACTTCCTCCTGCTTTTTAGAATTAATTAATTTGTTTAAATAAATTAAATTAATAATGAAATAATTTTAAAATAAGTAATTTAATTAATTAACTTAATTTGAATTAATTAATTAAATTAATTAATTAATTGGCTATTTCCACATCCTAACTGCAGTTTTTCCTCCCCACTCTCCACCCAGTTCCTCCCCTCTGCCTTTCCTTTCACCATCCCCCCTTCACCACCGAACCCATTTCTCTTCAGAAAAGGGCAGGCCTCCCATGAATATCAAGTCCTGGCATACCAAGTTGCAGTAAGACTAGTCACCTCCCCTCCTATTAAGGCTAGGAAAGGCAGGCCAGTGGAGGAAAGGGTCCCTAAGGCAGGCAACAGAATCAGAGACAGACCCTTCTCCCACTGTTAGGAGCCTCTCAAGAGGACCGAGCTACACAACTGTAACGTAAGTGCAGAGGGCCTAGGTCAGTCCCATGGAGGCTCCCTGATTTGTCCCTTCGGTTTCCATGAGCCCAGGTTAGTTGATAGTATAGGTTTTCTTGTGGTATTCGTGACCCTTCTGGCTACTGCATTCCTCCCCCCCCCCTTCTGCTTCACCTAACATTTGGCTAACGTTTGGCTGTGCGTCTCTGAATCTGTGTCCATCAGCTGCTGGATGAAGCTTCTCTGATAACCATTGGGCAAGCAAAAGGGGATACAGAACCTGAACTGCCCATCTCCTGTAACCAGGCAACGGAGAGACTGGGACACCAACCGAGATACAAAACCTTTAACCCACGATTTGTCCTGCTTGGGGTAAAGGTGATGCAGACATTGTGGGAGCGACCAACCAATGACTAGTCCAGCTTGAGACCCATGTCATGAGAAAGAGCCCACCCCTGACAGCGCCTGGAAGGTCAGGAGCCAAAGGCCAGGTAGCCCAGAAACCTAGAATAGAACCAAACAGGACTGACAAAAAAAAAGTCAATGAAGCGATTCCTAGTAATGATACTCCACTGTACTCATAGATTGGTGTCTACACTCCCTGGGTTTTAATCCTGCATGGCAAGCAGCAGTTGACCACCGTTCTTCTCCTCTGAACCACAATAGCTCTTTATTTGCTTATAAACATTTGTGATTCCCTATGAATGTTAGAGATGCATTCAGGTATGCTTTGTTATTATTTGGGGTCTTGTCTGTTTTAATTTTCTATATACTATTACTGAACAAAATCCAGTTTCCTCGGTCTTCAACTCCCACAGGAGACCTGTTACATGAGAGCAAACTATAGGTGTTCAATGTATGAACAAGGAGGTCAATCAGTTTAGGTGCTAGTAGTTTTTAAATGTCTGTACTGGTTCTGCAAAAACAAAAGAATCTTAAGTCATATTTTTAAATCTAGTGCTCAAAGCTAGAGTTTAGAAGGTAAAAATAGTAAACGTGGACACCCCATTTGTCTCTACTTGTGTCTTTGCTAACTAGACAATTCCTGAGAAACTGCATAACATCTCCCTTTCATCTTCACATCTGGAACTGTGTTTCAGATATTCATGCGACTCATTTACTGTAATTAAACTTGACTTCATTGGAAAATATCAATTTCAAGGAAGTTCCTATAGTGTGATTGCATGACTTTATAAATAACACTTGTCAGCCCAATGTGGTGATACAGAGTCTGGTGCAAATATTTATTGGCTAAAATGATTGTACTGTTCATTGAATATTTTAACTATGCTTTAAATTTTACAAAATAAAAACTATATACAGTGATTAATTTTCAGTGCACATTAAACCCATAACATGTAGCCAATATCAATTTTCCCCAGGGACAAGCTCCCAAATAGCTTATCCAGCCCAAGATGGCCATCCCTAAACATATGTACATATTAGCAACACTAAATGGGCTCAGTTGGTGAGGGGTGTGTGTGTGTGTGTGTGTGTGTTTGTGTGTCCAGTCCAATAGGGCCATCCCTAAACATGTGTACATATTAGCAACACTAAATGGACTCAGTCGGTGAAATGTGTGTGTGTGTGTGTGTGTGTGTGTAATTATAGAAGAAGTCATTTGAGCAGGAACATGGAGAAATAATGTGAATACAGTACTCATGTAAAATTATTAAAAAATAAAAATATGTAAATAGAGCTAATTAACACTAGGATACTGTAAGGAATTAGGTCTGGTTTTGGAGGGTGTGACAAATAAGTATTGATCTCTAGGGAAAAAAAATATGAGTAAGCCATAATTTGTACCTTCTGTAAGGTTAGAGTGGCATTTACCCACCTTACAGTGTTAACATTCAGAGCCGTATGGTTCTGTTGGAGGAGGCTGTGCTGCATATTGGAAGGTATTAGCAAGATATCCTACCCTACATCTAGGTTATGCATCTTTAAACTCAAGGACAAATTTATTTGAGGAAAAAATGGGCAACAAGCTGCAAACCTTGGCAACTATGAGAGGAGGACAATGAAGACAAGAGTCATAATATTTGACTTAAACTGGCAAGGAGGTCAGGCACGCTGGGCAAGCAGTCAGATGAAGAGGAGGGGAGCTTTCGAGAAAACAAAAAACAAAAAAACCCCAAAAAACCAAAAACAAACAAACAAACAAAAAAACAAAACTCCAAGTGTTAGGGAAAATGCATTTAGAAAAGATAAAAAAAATAAAAGTTACAAATTTCTAATTCAGAAAATTGGGCAGACTTATGGGATTGCCTGGCTGTAGCCAGCCCAGTAGTGACCACACAGAAAGCAGGAATTCTGGGAAGGAAACATTTATTATCCCATTAAATGGATTATTCCTCCTATCTCTTCTGAGTGTCGTAAAAGTATCCTTCCTGAGTGGTTGGCCTGCTCAATTGGAATAGTAGGTCTGCACCCAGAGTAGAGATTTCATTCTCTTAAGGGACCTTCACTTTTACCTCAATATTTGCACAGTTAACTCTATATTCATTGAGGGGTTGACCTTTGCAGTCCATTTCTTCCTTTAAAGTCTGGAGACCCAATTCCAAAGCTGTTCACCAGAAGAGATTAGCATCTGGACAGGATTTCCATCCCCCAGCCTCACATACAACCTAAAGGTAGGGTGTTCATTTAAACCAGAGCTCTCCTGACATTTCTGGCTAGAAAGACTAGAGCATTTCTGGAACTGTTGCTTTCAGGGATCCCTGAACTGAGCTGCCTGTCCAATTTCTATCTCCTGTTCTCATTGCTCCCTTCTGAAGAGATAACCTAACTTCCATTTAGGGAATTTGGTGTGTCAATTTATCTAGCTTCTTAGAGTTGAGTAGGGTCATAGGGTGTGGCAGTTTAAGTGTCCCTCCAATAGAGATCCCTACAGGACTCTGAAAGTGTAGACAGTCGCATATGTGCAAGAACCAGATGCAGGAAGGAAAGAGAGTCCTTGCCTTGTACTTGAATAGAGTCATGCACCCTCTAGGTTCAAGTTTCAATTTTCCAGTTATGAGCACTGAAAAGGTCTAGTCCGTGGTTCTCAACCTTCCTAATGCTGTGGCCCTTTAATACAGTTCCTTATGTTGTGGTGTTAAGCACAAAAAGATTTCATTGCTACATCACAGATGTAATTTTGCTACTGTTATGAATCATAATCTAAACATCTGATATGCAGAATATCTGATGCGCGACTCCATCAGTCATGACCATGGGTTGAAAACCTCTGGTCTAGTTAGTCGTATCTATATATAACTCATTGAGAAGAAAATATCTCCAGTTGTAAACATTTTCTTTGTATGAAAAAGACACTGAAATTGTATAGTTTCAGACCTTTTTTTTTTTAACAGTTCTATCAAATACCAGAAATACAGGAAGCCCTCGCTTATTTTGAAGTTGTCCAAAGTATAAGAACAAAAGTTCAATATTAAGACCTCTGGGCATAGAAGAAGTAAAATTGAAGTATTTGTTATCAGTGAGCATTTTCAACAATTCATCTATTGTTTTTTCTTCTTTGCATCCAGCTCCTGGGCATGAAGAAGATAAGATGTCAGGCGGAAGCTTATGCAAACTACAAATACAGTAGGCAGTAAAAGTAGAATACTAAAGTTTAAAGCTCTCTTTGTTCTACCTACTGCTCCACAGTTTCTGCAATAGTTGCTCTCTGTAGCCCAGGCTAGGCTTGAATTCACTATGTAGCCCAAGCTGGCCTGAAATTCAGGGCTCTTTAACTCTGCCTCTTGAAGTGCTGGGATTACAGACGGGTGCACCACACCTAGTTCTATTGGGTTTTCATATTTAATAACAAAAACAAAACCTGGGAAAGTCAGACAAGCAACAAAACCAAAGACTACTACCTTTTAAATAAAGTCTGAGATAAAACATGTATCTTGACTCCTGGTCAATGGCTTTGTCCAATTAAGTGCCAAGTGTGATGTATTCAGAAAGAAAGAGAATAGTTAAGAGAGAACATGGCAAGGAGGAACTGAAGCCAGGCCTTGAAGAGCACAGATGGCTTAGGAGGATCTGGAAGGCCATCCCTACATCTTTTGCTGGGTCCAGTGCCAGCTGGGGGGTGACAGGAGGAAAGACCCAGCCTGGAGATGTGCCTGATACAAACCAGCAATAAGGTTCTTGTGCGGTGAGAACACAGGAAGGATTTGGAATCGACTTCAAAATCTTCCCAAGGATTACAGATTACTTTCCTGGGTACTGCTCCTACTTTGCGCCTCATTCTCCAACCACAGAATTCCCTACTGACCCAGAGAAGACCCTTGGGAAAGGCTTGGCTAGAAAGGCATGTCCAAGTCCTCAGTCACCGTGAAGCTCTCTATCCTCAAATGGCATTATCTTTATGCTGCAATCGTGAATTCGCACATAAAAGTCTCAGGAACAGAGCCATGATTGACACAAAGTTTTACCCACAGACTCTCCCTTTGCCTCTGACCTTAAATGCAAAAATGGACCTGGTTCCTTTCGTCTGGTCATCTAAAATTGTTTCTTTCTACCTGAGATAAATTTGGTATTAGTGATATATTTATGTGAATATGTTGCAAGAAAGCTAACAAGTAAGTAAAACTAAAATACTCAAATTTCTTCAAATCCCTGGAAGAAATCTGTTGATGGTCATCTTCAGGAAGGAGCAGAGAGGAGAAAGTTTAAAGGTCATGTCAGAGAGATTGCCTAGGGAAAAAAAGAGAGGGGGGGGATGGAGAGAGACCTGGTCTGTATATACATGTGTATACACAGGTATATGTTGTGCCTCGGGTAGTAGGGAGAAGGTATTTTAGGATGGATGACAAACACAGATTCTAGAAGAACAAAAAAGAAGGAGGAGGAGGAGGGCAAGAAGAAGAAGGCAGCTCTATACCATCTGGTTGAGGTTTTCAATTTTTTTTCCAAAATTTTCTATAGTCAAATTTAATACATCAGTTACAACTACATTTCCAATGCAAGTAAGATGCCTTGTCTTCTCTAATTTCTTAGGCTTTTCTGAGACATTACAGTGTTATACCCACTGTTTATGTGATCTAAAAATGTCTGCTGAATACCACCCAAGTAACTGTCCCTACAGTAGTCAAATTTCATTTGTATGAACACATTTAGAGAGAAGGGGAGTGAGATCACAAATCTGAAAGAGATAAGATTCAATCCCTAACCCTAGGGACTCACATCTGGGTCAGAGGGAGAGAGAACTATGGGTTCAGGGAAAAATTTTCAGAGGAAATCTATGAAACATAGTGACAGATAGTTCCGGTGAGAAAATATGACACAAAGCACGGGAGTGTGGCTCTCTCCCCTGTGTGAGGCGTCCCTCCATTACCGTGAGAACATTCGGAAGAGCACAAGGGACCAGCACCCTCTATCACACAAGAGTCCCAGACAAGCTAGAGAGATTTATTTTGGTGAGTATTCTTCTTGTGACCTCAAAGGTATACACATAGTGATGTAAACATGTATGGATAAGTCTAGGGGGAAAACACCAAAGCAATAAGAGCAACTATTTATGGCATTAGGAGGACCCAAGTTTTATGACATTTCATGGACTGTTATCTGTTTTCCAAATGTTCTAGGGTGAATGCCTATGATATTTAGGAACATGAAAACTTTTTTTTTTTTGGAGTGACAAAGGGTTGTAATCACACTGTCATCAATTTGCTTTGGACAGCACGAACCCTCTATGGAAATGTTAGCTTTGTACTGTGGATTTGATGATCACCAGGCCAAATGATACACTAAAATGAAACCTGTTTCTAATTAGTGAGTAACAGCTCTGGTTGCCAAGCCTGAGGAGCATAGCTTAATCCCTTCGACCTAAACTGGGGATGAAGAGAATTTACCCACCAAGTTGTCTGATTTCTGTTCTTCTCTGTGACACAGGTATGTACATACACGTGAATGAATGCTCACAAGGGTGCATAAGCAAGAACGCAAGCATATGCACATGCCCATGCACACATACACATATATGTGCAAGCACACAGTCTCACACACATACACATCTAAGTAAATAAAAATATAATAAAATAAGTTTAAAAAAAGAACAGGAGACAAGTTGATAAATTTTTCTACTGCTGGTATAAAATTACAATTTTTTTTTTTTTGGTTTTGTTCTTTCCAACAAAGTCAGTTTTGCCAGAAATGACAAAGAAGAACATAATTATCTCTCTCTGGGAATAATCATTAAAATTAGTGCTGCGGTTTCCTAGAATATCCGTTTTAACTCAATAAGTAGATAATTGATCAACTCTCCAGAGGATTTGGGGATTCAAATGTCACATATTTTTTGCTCTGGTGTTTCTAAAAGTGAGATGAAATGGATTACACGTGTAGCATGCTGTAGACCTTGCAGTCACTCTGCATGTGTAGCATGCTGTAGACCCTGCAGTCACTCATCTGTACTTTCTACTTCATTTGCGAGGAGTTTCCCTTGAAACATCTGGTTTTCAAAACTTCCATTCAACTCCCATGTAGTCATGTATCTTAATCTTATAAATTTAATTGGTTGTCCCAGAGAACTATAATTTAATGTAGTATCTAAAATATAATCTAGTTTCCCATCAGTTGGACCTAATTGCAGTTAAAAAGAAGATTCATATTTAAAAAAAAAAGAGGAATGCAATAAGATGATATTCAAACACAAATGGCATTTGCACCCCAGGGTTAGATAATTGAATGAGACTTAAGACGTGGAAACACACAATCTCTGAGAAGCCAAGCTAAGGCAGGTAAAAATCAGAACATGGTAGAGGATGACAGAATGCGTTTTGATGAAACAGAAAACGAATATAGTTTTCAAAATTCCCCCCCACACACACATACACATGAAATTAAGTATTGATATTATAATTACTTTCTTGTTTATGCACAGCAACTTAGAATCACCAAGTAAGGTGTTGGGGGGGGGGGCTTTTATTCTTCTTCTCAAATGTATTCCCAAATCCTTAACTATCCTTAACTAGTAGAAACTTCATCAACTTTAAGGAATGTGTTTGTTGGGAGAGGGGGAAGTTCTATATATTTTTCGCACAGGATTGTCTTTAAACTAAAAATAAATTTGCTAAAAGCCATACATTACCATAGGTTCATCTTAAGAATACTATCTCAAAGTATTCCTAAAAACAAAACAAAATTGTGGCCCAATTATCTTCACCATGTCTCTTTCTGTCTGAGCTCAGTTTTCTTTGAGGTGGGTAAAAATAGAGAGCCTCCCTGGAAAGATTGTGTCCCTGACTCAAAGTTCACCAACAGCCTGGGGTGGGCACTTATCTCTGAAGGAATCTGGTCCAAGTAGAAGAGTGCAGACAAACTAGCCTCTGAAAGGTAAAACGTTTCCAGAAAGGCATTCAAAACAAGAAAGTGACTCACTTCTACAACACCCTGGCTTGCTTACTGGTAAACACTGCGAATTTGACTACAAGGTGTAGGTGTTTTCTATTGGCTTCTATTACCAGAACACATTTTATATGAAAATAAAAGGCCAAAAGTAAAAGATATAGACACCTGGCTCTTTCTTTCTGAGGCTGAAGCAAACAATATTGGAATAAACATTTGACCCTTCCTCTGGAGCCCTCCGCTGTCCTTTCTTCCCTTTGACTGAGTAACCTTAGAAACTAAGTTGTTAAGACAGGAAACATTTTTACAATGTACAACTATCTCACCCAGTTGTTGAGTTTCAGAGACAGACTGTGGGGTTGTGTGTAGGGATACAAACAGCAGTCAGATTTGAAGCATTTTGCTTGTTTGATTCTTTAATATTTTATTTCATTTAAAATAAGTTAATTTCCTTCCCTGAATGTCTGGGGTTGAGGGGAAATAAGAGACCTGAAGCACAGTTTGACAACTGGAATAGTGTTACAGAGTTTACAGTGAAAACACCCAGGCCACCTGAACACAATAACACCACCAATGACCCGATGATGTAATCAAAGTAAGTGGGATATAAGGATTGTGTTTCCCAGCAATGAACAAGTAAACATGAAATTCTCACACTGAAATAATGCACATGTTCTGGTTATTTATCGTCTCTAACTCCATTAACAATTTTGCAAAGCACGGGGTTGGCTTGAGAAGAATATAGACATTCCATCGGTGTACACATGAGGACGCGGATGATAGAGAACTTCTCTTGCTCTCTCTCTCTCTGAAACCAACTGGGAACTTCCTGCTACAAGCTAATTACATTGTCCAAAGACTAAGTTCATTGAGAGGATCAAGAAAAGAGGAAGAAAGTCCTAATGCCAGATGACATAAAATAGAAAAAAATAAAACAGTTGAGCGTCTCTGTTTCCCCCTTAGGAACGACCGGTAATAAAACTAGAGCTCAATGAAGTCTCTATTCAGGGTCTGGCCTCCTTCATGCTGCAAACTGAGTAGGGAAAGCAAGACGAAGGGGGAAGGAGCACAAAAGCGGGTCCCTTCGATCCCTAAATCCCCTTGCAGCTGGAGAGCTGTGCTCTTAAACGCACTCATGAACACTCGTGGCCGGAACTCAGCAGCGCTTCTGAGACTCTTCCTTTTTCCACCCGTGGAAGAATGTCTTATTTCCGTTGTGGGTATCACCGGAAAAGACTACTCATACACAGGATTAAGTATATAGAAAGTCTTTACTAGCTGGCTGGCGACTACACTAGGTGTTCTGGATCGTGTGTACCCCAAATCTTTCTCAGGGTGAGGTTTTAAGGACAAAAGCCATGCCCTGAGTTGATGTACCTCAGTTAAAAAGAACAAATAGCCAAAAGTGAAGATACGGAAGCCAAAGAGTTTAGTACATTTAGACATGTTCCCAGAACTCCGGACTTCGATGGATTAGGGTTTTGTTTTGTTTTGACTGGTGGTGCTGTCTATGTGCTAAGTTTTACAGCCTGAATGGTACTTCTACCATGGAGTCAGTTGTGCTAAGGATGTGAGGGCCTTCTAAATTCTGGGGGCCTATTATAATTTCACCATTCATGGAGACGTTGATCACAAGAAAACCATGCCTGATGGCTCATGTCTGTAATCCGAGAACACAGGAAGTGTGTTGTATTCTCTGTTCCCTCTGCCTTAACAGCATGATTGCCCTTGGTGGCACGAGAGAGAAAGCAAGGCAGAAATGGCTGGGCCATGGAGACCACAGCGGTCAGTGAGCAGGAAGTGAAACAGACTGCTCAGTGGACAGACTTAGGAGTAACTCATTTAATTGGAGGGAACAAAGACTATTTAAGTCTTTGAGGGGGTGGTGAGTAGGGGCTATGGGGCCAGAGTGCTGGGGATACCTCATTTGCATAAGGAGGAATTCCGGGTGCAGCTGGACATGACCTTATAAGGGGAAAGGAAGTTTAACCTAGCTACCAGGCTACAGGAACTCCTCTGGACTGGCGGTGGAGGGTGGGGTAAGGGTGGGCTGGGGAGTGGGGGGTGGTGGGGGAGCGTCCTACTGACCTCAAGTCCACGCCTGCTCTGAACCTGCGACTCCCAGTTCCATGGTGCCCCAGCCGCATCAAAGTGAAGGCAAGAGTATCATTATGAGTTTAAGGTCAGCCAAGATTACATAGTAAGTTCAAGGTGAGTCCAGGCTACAGAGCAAGATCATGTCTCAGCCACAAAACGACGGAAGGAAGGAAGGGAGGAAGGAAGGAAGGAAGGAAGGAAGGAAGGAAGGAAGGAAGGATAAGAGGCCTCATGGATTCCTCTGCTGTTCTTAGATTACTTTGGCTCTTCAGTTTTGAGCACTTTGGTTTTCTCAGCTCATTTTCACTCTGGAAGGATTTCCTTCGAGGACGGGTGCACACCCTTTTCTGCCCATCCTCTCCTGAGTGCTTCAGTTACACAGAACTTTGCATTTTGTGCAGCTCACTCATCCTGTAGCTCCATATACTTCTCTATTCTTCTCGGGTTACTAAGATAATAAAGCCAGTGTTGGCACTCATTGTTTATATTGTATGACCCATTCTCGATCCCACAGAGGGAAAAGAATTATTGACAATTTTCACAGGCATACACTGTCTATATGACTTTACTATAAGCAAAAGTTTCTGTTTTGGATACCAAAGTGTCAATTTAACCATTTTGTATAAAATCCTCCTAAATTAAAAATCACGTATCACAAAAGACAGAGAGGGCAGATGCATACACTCTTAAACATGTCTGCAATATCAAGGTTGTAATGATAGCATCTGTGATCTTTAAATGATATAATGTGGTTTCACTGTTTTGAGATTACTTCTGTCTACAGGTTCTGTTACTGTCTCAGGTTTCCACATACCACTAAATTAATGTGAACCAAAAGTAGACACCCATATTTATTTAAAAATATGAATAGCATAAAAGCTAATGTTAAATATATTTGATGAGGAAATACTACAAAAAATCATTTACTTTCTCAAAGAAAGTCCTTTCCAAGTTTCTATCCATGGCCTCATTATATAAAAATGGGAAGCTACCAATCTTGGCCTCAGATTAACCAGATATTTGTGAGGCTCAATATCCTTCCTTCTATCCAGCCAATTTCTGACATCTTCAAGCCCCTAACAAGTTTCAAGGAGTAAGAGTAATTCCTGAGTAGCACAACTTTTGTATCCAGCATGTTATTGTGTTACTTTGAGCTCATTCATTCTTTTGTTTGTTTTTATTCATTCGAATGATGTTTTTGCTTGTTTGAGACAGGATTTTGTCCTCTATCCCAAACTGGTTTCAAACTGGCAATTTTCCTACCTTCGCCTTTAGATGCTGGGATGCTGGGATTCTAAGTGTCTACCACGGTGCACAGCCGGATAGTGCCTAAGTCACAGATATTTTGAACAATCCCTTCCAAAATTGCAGAGGGGAAAAGAGTAAAATTATCAAATCTGATAACTTACCAGAGCAAATCATGTTCAAGCATCATTCCTTTAAAGAGAGGCTCATCCCATGAAGGACAAGTCGAAGTCTTGTACAAAGTGTTGATACTAACTAGCTCCGAGAACTTAAAGTCATTTGATTTGCCTAATCTAAATAGCACATATTCTAACAATTAATTCGTATCACCAAGAAAAATTAAGTTATTATTCAACTAGTCAGGTATTTTGACATTTAAAAGACTGGCTGAACAGCAAAATAACCTGTGACAAGGATGCCATCTAGTGGCCTTTCCATTAACTAATGGCCTGACTAATGAACATCCCTATAATCCACTCCACAGTTACCGCTGTAGGCAAATACTTAGGACTATAAATAACAAGTATCTGCGGGAGCTGGTCTAAATTTCTGTAGTTGTTTTCTTCCTATTTCTGTGATAAAAACAGCTTAAAGAAGAAAGAGTTTTATTCTGCTTATAATCAGAGCCCATTACTGAGGGAACTCAGGCAAAAACTCAAGCAGAAGTAGGAACCATGGCACGATGCTCTCCATAGCGTGCTTAGCCTGTTTTTGTATACAGCCCAGGACTACCTGCCTAGGGGTGGTGATGCTTGTTTTGTAAATAAAGTTTTATTGGAACATGGATACTTTCATTTTATTTTCCAGATCGTAGCTGCTTGTGTACTACATCAGTCGAATATTTATAATAGTCTGTGTTGTCCTAGAACTCTACAATATTTATTTTGTCTCTTTCAGGAAAAAAGCTTGCCAACCCCTTCAATTGTAACTACATAAAGATGGCACAGGAACAGAAAGGAAATCGTGTCACTAAAACGATCATTTTAGTTAATGACAAGAAAAAAGCCTAAACATCTACCTTAATAGATTCTATTTAAAAACCCCTTTCTTATGTCAAGTAAGGCTTTGCTGCTCACATTTTATGAGCTGGATTTCTGTGTGTCATACAGCTCTTTGCCTAGGCATTAAGTTAGCCCGAAGAAAAAAAAAAAGTTAGCCAGAAGAGAGCAGAAATAGAGCACCACTGACGTTGTTGGGCTCAGGGTGAGTTTCACCAGCAGAGGGCTCCACTTGGCCGTCCAATTTGTCGCCCATTAATGAATTTCGACTACATGCATCCTGGAATAATATCAAGCCTCCATTAAAGTTAGAGTCAACTTTGCCAAAGTTAGTTCTCAAGGACATGATTAAAGGTAGTCCAAAGTCAGTAGTGGGGGTGGAATGGAAGTGAAATAGATTGGGATGTGACTAATTCGTGTGTGTTGGTATTTCGTCTAGGCTCCACCCCACATTACCTGGCAACAGCCAGGTATGCCTGACTCACTATAAAAGGAGCAGCTTGCCCCCTCCTTCCTCTTTTCTCTTCTCTTGCTCCCTTACCCTCTTCTCTCTCTCTCCCCTTTCCCCTCCCCCTCTCTTCCTGTGCGCTCGCGCTCTCTCTCTCTCTCTCTCTCTCTCTCTCTCCCCTTTCCCCTCCCCCTCTCTTCCTGTGCTCTCTCTCTCTCTCTCTCTCCCTCCCTCTCCTCCCTCCCTCTCTCTGTTTCTCTCTCTCTTTCTCCCACTCCCTCCCTCCCTCTCTCTGTGTCTCTGTCTGTGTCTCTCTGTCTCTGTCTGTCTGTCTGTCTTTCTCTGTCTCTACTCCCTCAACTTTTCTTCCCACGCTCTAAATAAACTCTATTCTATACTATACCATCCTGTGTCTGATACCTCAAGGGGAAGGGATGCCTCAGCATGGGCCTGCAGAGGTATCCCCACACCATACTGGACCTCCATCAAACATGCCTGAGTTCTTTTCTTTTTTATAAAACACAACGGTGTGGCCTTGTTGGAGGAAATATGTCACTGTGGGGGTGGGCTTTGAGGTATAAGAAGCACAAGTCTAGCCAGTGTATCTCAATCTTTCTTCATTTCTACTATCTGGGAATCAAGATGTAGAACTCTCAGCTCCTTCTCCAGCACTGTGTCTGCCTGCATGCCGCCATGTTTCCCACCATGATGAGATTGGACTAACCCTCTGAACTATAAGCCAGTTCCAACTAAATGTTTCCCTTTACAAAAGT
The DNA here is from genome assembly GCA_036184795.1 of Tokudaia tokunoshimensis. Classification (NCBI taxonomy): domain Eukaryota; kingdom Metazoa; phylum Chordata; class Mammalia; order Rodentia; family Muridae; genus Tokudaia; species Tokudaia tokunoshimensis. The sequence continues at coordinate 55,931,568 of BTHU01000009.1, read as the reverse complement.
TACTGTGGTCATGGTGTCTCTTCACAGCAATAACACCCAGAAATAGGAGCAAATAGTTTTGTGTTAATTTTAAGAGGGAAAGGATAAAGGTATTTGTAAGAATGATCTACCACGTGTTGGCAAGTTCTGACTGAGTATTTGGATTTTGAGTGCTGAACCTTGATGTTTTGATAGTTGGACCTTGATGACCAGTCTTAGGAATGAACCAGTGGCCAAATAAGGGGCTAGACTTTGGTGACTGGCTTTAGGAATGTGATCTAACGGTCTGGCAAGGAGGCAACAGGTGGGTGCCATGTTTGCTCTGCTCTGCTCTGCTAGTCTTACAAGTGGGCCACAAGCTCCCAGATCTTTTGTTTAACCATTTTTTCAGGGAGTGCTTGCTTCCAGACGAGATCAGGCAGGTAGAAGATAGGAAATTGCCTCCCCTAGTATAGCTGAGTTTCATGCAATCAATGGAAGACCTCTAGTGGGAAAAACACGGATTTCTGGCTGAATAACAGAGGTGGGACACCTCCTGCCTTTTCTCACCTCGAGTTTTGAATTGAAAGGGAAGTTCTTGGATTTTCAGTCTCCCGGCTTTTGTACTGGATCTTGTGCCATGAGGTCCCATGTTTCCAGCTTGTTCAACTGCATAGGAATATAAGCCAATTCCTTTTATTAATATCTCTCCATCTCACATATCGCATCACATGTTAATCTTATGTCATATTAATTATACATAATATAGTATATATTACATATTAATTATACATTATATAGCATATATCTCTCATTATTCGTAATATGTTATATATTATATACAGTTTAATTCTATATATAGGCATGAATAATATGTAAATACACATGAGTGTATGTATCTATCTGGATGTGTGCATCTGAATATTTTGTTCACACAAAAACACAGCCCCCATCTCAAAGGGAATAACAATTTATTCTGGATCTACATGTGAGTGGCTGCAGCTCAGAAACAAAGACTCAGAATACTCTAAGCACCGTGTTATGAAGTTCTCAGCGGGACAGTTTCATGAAGATTTTATAAAAGAACAAGGAAAATCATAAATCAAAATATTTCAAATTGCATTGGTGGAAATATCAAGTAGACTGGACAGAAGACAGGTTAATCTCTATTTCAGACCGTGGGTACTACCTTTGGCATGCCTCAGCTTTGCCTTTGATCTGTATGTTGCAAAGAGAGGATTTTATCTGATAATCACGAGGATGTACAGGACAAGCAGATAATTGTTCCATAAATGGCTATCTAGAAGCAAAGGATAGCCCAAGATAATTCGGCTCTGGTCCTGCGACATTCCAGGTTTGCACAGTCACCACAGGTGGAGTCAGTCTCTCAGCCTTGGAGAATGTTTAATGCCAGTGTCACTTTTCTAGGGGGAAGGAGCAGTGCAGTTGATACATCCTATTGAGTTTTTTCTGAGGGACTCTCCATTATCCCCAGCTTTGGAGCAGACCATCTGCTGCCACCTTTCCTTCCTCTCTGCTCCACTCCCAGGGACCTAAGCAGTGCCTCTCCTATAGCCTTCTTCCTCACCCCATACCTTTGTCTCAACTGCCTGCAGGCAAGACTCTCTTGCAGGGCAACCCTCAGGCCATGGGAGCCAGTGAATCAGATCCTTCTAGCAGACTCAGCTTTCCCCCTTCAGTGGAACCTCCAACCCTCCCTCTTACCCTTCTAGCCCACCCCCTAAATATCCAGTCCCAATACCTAGAAACAAGTTCCACCTGGATCCCCAGTGCTCACACCTGGCGGGGCCTCGGAAGCACTCCCTACCAGGCAATGCACAGCCACCACATACTCTTAAGGTCAAGAGAGGACAACAGAAACCAAGGAATGGAAAAAAAAATCACCCTACAAAAACAAGACCAGATATCAACACCAAGAGTTACAATCATCCCAAACCAAGATGTCTAGACAGCATAAAAAACACAATCATTAGAAACGAGGACAATATGACTCCACTGGAATCCAGCAACGCTACACAGCAGGCCCTGAGTAATACAATATAACAAAAAGACAAGACAAGGACTTCAAAATAGCTATCATGAATATGATCGGGGACCTTAACAAGAATATGAATAAGTCCATTAATGAAATCTATTAAAACCCAAACAAGTAGTGGAATAAAATGCAGAAAGCAGTTTAAGATATGTAACTAGAAATGGAATCAATAGAGAGAATCCAAACAAGAGAAACTGGAAATGAAATAAAAACTCAAATAGGAACCTCAGAGGTAAGTCTCACCAACAGAATACAAGAGATGAAGGATATAATCTCAGGCACTGAAGACAGGATGGAAAAATGGATTTCTTAATCAAATAAAATACTTACATACATACATACATACATACATACACACACACACACACACACACACACACCATACATATATCTCCAGGCACAAAACATCCAGGAACTCTGGGACACTGTAAAGAGACCAAATCAAACAAGAATAAGAAATAGAAAAAGGATTTTTAAAAAACCTAGGGCAAAGGCATAGAAAATGTTTTCAACAAATTTAGAGAAGAAAATGCCCCTAATCTAAACAAAGAGGTTCCTATCGTGGTACAAGAAAAATACAGAACACCAAATAGAATTGGCCAGAAAAAAATTACCAAGACATATGTAATATTCAAAACATTAAATGTACAGAATGAAGAAAGAATATTAGAAGATGCAAGGTGAAAGGATCAAGTAACATATAAAGGCAGACCTATTAGAATAACATCTGACTCCTCACTGGAGACTCTAAAAGCCAGAAGGGCCTGGATGGATATTCCACAAACTCTAGGACAGCAACCCTGCCAGTTCAAACTACTATACCTACCAATACTTTCAATCATAGTAAATGGAGACAATAAGATATTCCATGATAAAACCAGATTGAAGCGATAGCTATCATCTTAGTGTTTTACTGCTGTGAACAGAGACAACGACCAAGGACAACATTTAATTGGGGCTGACTTACAGGTTCAGAGGTTCAGCCCATTATCATCAAGGTGAAAACTTGGCAGCATGAAGGCAGGCACGGTGCAGGAGGAGCTGATAGTTCTACATCTTCATCTGAAGGCTGCTAGCCTAGTTGACTTCCAGGCAGTAGGATGAGGATGTTAAAGCCCACACCCGCAGTGACACACCTACTTCAACAAGGTCACACCTCCTAATAGTGCCACTTCCTGGCTGACCCAAGCAGCTATCTATAAATCCAGTTCTACAGAAAGTGCTAGAAGGAAAACTCCAACCTAAAATGTTAAACATACCCAAGAATACTTGATGTATAAATAATCTTAGACTAGAATATCAAAAGAAGGTAAAAATAAAAAAATAAAAAAGATGAACAGACTAAACCCAACCCATCCCAAACCAAACCAATAACAAAAAACCCTCACATTGTAACAATGAAATAATGAGAATCAACAAACATTGCTCATTATTAATTCCCAACATCAATAGTCTCAATTCCCCAATAAAAAGACACAGACTAACAGACTGCTTTCAAAACCAGGATTCATATTTTGCTTCATCCAAGAAACACGCCTTAACATCAAGGATATGCATCACCTAAGGGTAAATGGATGGAAAAGGATATTCCAAGAAAATGGCTCCCAGAAGCAAGGAGGAATATCCATTTTCATGTCTGACAAAATAGACTTCAAACCAAACCTAATCAGAAGATAAAGGAAAGGATACTACATACTCATCAAGGAAAAATCTACCAAAAGAATATTGCAATCCTAAATACCTATATACCAAACACAAAGGCACTCAGGTTCAGAAGAGGAACACTATTATAACTAATATCACATACTGACCCTCGAACAGAAACAGTGGATGAATTCAATATTTCACTGTCACCAGTGAACAAACCAGAAGTATATAGAGAAATGATGGAGCTAAATGACAGAATAAACCCAACTCAAACAGGGTAAACAGAGATAATTGTCAAACCCTGACTGACCACTAGAATTACTAACAGATTCAAGGTCTCTTTTTACAATACACTTAGAGCTTATTACACCCAAACACAAAAGAGAGACTATACCTTCTTCTTAATATCTCATTGACCTTTCTCCAAAGTTGATCACATATTTGGATACAAAACAGGTCTAAGCAGATACAAGAAAATTGAAATTGCACTCTTTAATCCACCTGACCTCATCTGGGGGCCTTCCCTGGCCATTGACAGCAAGGGAGGGGTGATAGTCAGGGGACTCTTGCAACTCTGATTGACTAGCGACCAGGTCATCTCTTTATTTATACAGGCTTCACAGAACAAAAACAAATTAATGATTATCCAAGAAGTACAGTTATATTATTTTGTTTTTGGACATGTGTTTGATTTTTTAATGACATGTTCAGGGTTACAAGTGCAGTCACAGATAGAAAGTACCAATGCAACAGATTTTATTTTTATTATCAGCTCTATAACACAAATTTAAAGACTCTAAAGAATGTCTCCACCAAATCGAACACATTTATTATATGACTTCCTGATTTTAGGATGGCAGCGTTTGCCGTTTTAAAGCACTCAAGACAAACAGAAAATATCTGAGCTGGTCTTTTTGTGAATAGCAAATACTAATACCTACTCCTTTTTACTATATTGTTTCATCAACTATGCTACAAAGAAGGAAAAGCCTAGTCAATCTATTATTTACTGAGCTCTATTCCTCCAGGAGTGTGCCCTGTAAGCTCCTCTATCTTTAACCTACATTTTTGGAGAGCTCTAAGTTTATTGTAAAAGGAGGTCTTGAATCTGTCATCAATTCTAGTGGCCATTCAGAATTTGTTAACTATCCCTGTCTACCCTGCACCAATTTTATTGTTTGAGTTTGGTTACAGGTAGATGCCCCAAGAAGATTCCTAGAGTGATGGTCTAATTTAGAAATTCCTAGCTTTTGCTTATTCATCCTAGCTGTGTTTATTTATCATAATTTCCAAGGAACAAGGAAGACTTCTAAATACATCCAAATAAAGTTATTTCACTAAAAGCAGAAGGGACAGTGAGTTTAGGATGATCCTAAAAAGACTCAGACATAATTTTATCAGGAAAAGATATAAAATGAATCACAATGCAGAAAATCCCCAAGAATGTAACCTGCAGAGAACAAAGCCTAAAAGTGAGAGATAGACATTGGGTATTTGTGATCCTTGTGCCTTTTCCATGGTGAGCATTTAAGCACAGAAATCAGGACTTGGGTTGACATACTTCAGTTAACAAGAACAATTAGCCAGAAGTCAAACTACAAAAACCAAAAAGCAAGGTTAGTATAGTTAGAGACTTTTCCGACCTATGGACTTTAACAGATTAGGTCTTTGTTTTTGTTTTTGGCAAATGGTGCTGTCTACACTCCAAGTTTTACAATCTGAATGGTACTTACATTATGGAGTCAACTGTGCTAAGGTCTGGGGGACTGTTAACAAACAACAGTTAATCAATGGAACCTCATGAAACTGAAAAGCCTCTGTATGACAAAAGTCACTATCATTTGGACAAATTGGCAGGCTACAGAATGCGAAAAAAACCTTTACCAACTACATGTCATAGAGGGGTAATATCTAAAATAAATAAAGAACTAAAACCAACCTCAACATCAAGTAAACAATGACCCAATTTAAAAATGGGGTACAAATGTAAACAGAGAATTCTCAAAAGAGAAAACACAAATGGCTGAAAAGCACTTAAAAGAAATGTTTCACCAACCTTACATATCAGAGACATGGAAATCAAAACTACTTGAAATTTTATCTTACACCAGACAGAATAGCCAAGATCAATAAGAAAAATGACAGTTCGTGCTGGTGAGGATGTGGAGTAAGGGGAACATGAATCCATTGCCGGTGGGAGTGCAAATATGTACAGTCACTATGGAAATTCATGTGGAGGTTCCTCGGGAAGCTGGGAATAGATCAACCCCAAGACCAAGCTATACTACCCTTGAGCATATACCCAAAGGATGCTTCATCCTGTTACAGAGACATTTGTTCAACCATCTTCATTGCTGCTCTATTCATAATAACCAGAATTTGGAAAAAGCCTAGATATACATCAACATTTGAATGCATAAATAAAATGAGGTACACTTACACAATGGAATCAGCTATTAAAGAAGTAGAATCATGAAATTTGTAGGTAAATGGATGGAGCTAGTCAAAAAATAATGCTGAGTGACGTAATCAGACCCCAAAAGACAAATATAGTATGTACTTGCTTATATATGGATCTTAGCTATAAATCTTCAATAATCAGCTATACATCATATAAACCCATTAGGTATAGAGAAAAGAATCTGGCCAGGGATGGATCTCCCTAGGAAGGGGAAATAGAATAGGTAGTTATAGATGGAAGAGATACTGAATGGAGGATCAAATGAGTGGGGAGGGACAGGGGGTGAGGGAAGGAATTTGAAGACAGACAACTAAAACTAAGGTCCATTTGAGGGGTTTATGGAAACCTAATAGAGTAGAAACTCCCTAAAATATGTACGTATATGAAGGTGTTCTAAATGGAGTCTCCAAATAACAAAGGCGGTGGAACCCTGTGAAGGTTTGTATATGCTTGGGCTAGGCCAGGGAGTGGCCCTATTAGGAGACTTGGCCTCATTGGAGTAGGTGTGTCACTGTGGGTGTGGGCTTGAATACCCTAGTCCTAGCTGCCTGGGAGTCAGAATTCTGCTAGCAGCCTCCAGATGAAGATGTAGAACTCTCAGCTCCTGCACCGTGCCTGCCTAGACGCCACCAAGTTCCAACCTTGATAATGGATTGAGTATCTGAACCTGTAAGCTAGCCCCAATTAAATGTTGTCTTTATAAAAGTTGCCTTGATCATGGTGTCTGTTCACAGAAGTAAAACCCTAAGACAAACCCCAACTGGACATCTTTTATCACGTCTAGCACTTGGAATGAATTAGATCCAATCAACTTGTTTGCCAAAGGGGCACCATTGGAACCCCCAAACAACCCAGGATATTGCTAAAGCTACTTGCTTTTCTCCACAAACTGTTGGTAAGGCCCTATTGCTTAAGATAGCACACAGACATTAAGCATGAAGAAATTGGTGCCTACCTAGAGCCTTCGCCCCTACTGACTATTTGTTCATGGTTCTGGAAGGTACTCTGCACACTATCAAAGGAGAAAAGTAAACACCAACACAGCTACAAATCCTTTGATCTGCCATGATGATCTGCATGCAAGACAAGCAAGTGCAATTGTGGTACAAAGCTTTAGGGAATAACCAATATCTGATCAGATTTAAGGTCCACTCTATGAGATGGAACCCATCCCTGACACTACTCAGGTGGACAAGAACCTAAGACTAGATAGCCCAGGGACCTAGGGACAAACCAAATACTATTAAATTTATAAAGGATTATAGCTACAAAATGTCTCCTAACAACATTCTGCTATATTTATATTCCAGTGTCTTGCTCAGCCATCACCAGAGAAGCTTTCTCTTGCATTAGATGGAAATACATACAGAACCCACAGTTGGACAAGATGTGGAGAGTGAGACACTTTGAAACCCTTGACCCTAAATGGGATGCCTTCATCTGTTCTCTCCCTTCATAGCCCAAGGAAGAGGAGGCAGAAAGAATATAAGACCAAGAAGGCATGAAGAACACCAAGAAAGAAAGGCCTTCTAAACACAGCAGAGCTGATGCACAGATGAACTTCCAGAGACTGCAGCAACATGTACAGGGTCTCCACAGGTCATCACCAGATGTGGTCCTAGAACTGAAAGAAGTGGACACATGTGCCCACCCCACACACAGAAGCTATCTCCAATTGAAATCCACTCACAAAATGAAAAATTAGTTTTCTCCAATGAAATTTTACTGGGTATACAAAGCACTTTTAAGGCAAAGTCCCATATCCAACCCCAGATGGCCAACACAAAATGAACTCAATGGTATTGTTGGTTTGCTTTGTTTAGTTTGATTTGGTTTGGTCTGGTCTCAATACTTTGGCTAGGCATCTCCCACCTGATTCCCCTTTAGGTCTCTTGCTTGTATTTTCTGATTTCCAGTTTTGAGTTTTTAGAGGATTTCTTAACTCCAGTACGAATGACAGGAATTTTGGGGAAAGGTAGAACCTGGAATCAAACTTGGGTCCTTTGGAGCCTTAGTGCTCTTAACTGCTGAACTACAGCTCCAGCACTTTTACAGGATTTCTGTCTGTGCATGCCATGCCAATGTGTGTATCTCCGTGTCTTTATGTATTTCTTATGTTTTTCTTTGGCTCTCTGTTTTTCTGCTTGTTTGTTTTGTCCAATTCAGGTTTGTTTTTTATTTTATTTTTTCCTTCCTTCCTTCCTTCCTTCCTTCCTTCCTTCCTTCCTTCCTCCTTCCCTCCTTCCCTCTCTCTCTCTTTCTTTTTTTCTTGCTTTTTAGATGCCTGCTTGTTTTCTAATGAGAGCAAGAAAGAATGTGGATTTGGGTGGGTGGTGAGGTGAGAAAGCTCTGGAAAGATTTGGGGGAGAGGCAACCATAATCAGAATCAGAAAACTATTTTCAATTAAAAACTTCTGTGAATACAGAAGGAATTTCAAATACTACAGATGTCAATATGAAACAAGCTCCTCTGAAGAGTTTACCTCTTAATAATATCTTGCCAGATGGACCTTTCTTGAATGGAATTTCAGTTTATAGTCAAGGCTAAAGCTTTCTTGGGGTATATCTGGTTCCTTTTAGTAGTCATTTTATAGCCGTTTTTGCATCCAAGCTAACATCTTTATGACTTTTAGATAACATTATTGGAATATATTTGAGTTTGATGGTTATCCCTCACTAACCCTAAAGGCGAGAATGTGATAAAGACAATGTCTAAATCCTGCCAACCCCCGCCTTGCTGCGGCCTGTCTACCTGAGGAAGCCCCTGTGCAGCTTGTAATAGAGATTGTTCACGACTTTCTTTTCTTGCCTAGCTTATGTAAGTCCCTGGGTTTGATCCCCAACACAAAATAAAATAAACTTCATATAACTTGTCCTTGGTGGAATATTTCTTTGGTGTAACCTGAATCCATGTTTCTGGGTTACCGTCACTCAAAACGAAGTATATTCTATTTCCTTAAAAAAAGCTGTTTTAGGTCAACATTAATCACTCTTATATTTCGGGGCTGGAAAGACATCTCTGCAGTAGAGCACTGGCTGTTCTTCTAGAGGACCTGGGTTCAATATTGAGCACCTACATGGCAGCCCACAACTGTCTGTAACTCCAGTTCCAGGGAATCTAACACCTTCACGCAGACAGACATGCAGGCAAAACACCAATGTACATGCAATTTAAAAAGATTTAAAAATCACTCATCTATTTCTATGTGAAGCAGGACAATATATGTTTTCATTGATAGGCACAACACACTCTAAATACACGAGTAAATGCTCTGAAGCAGTGTGGATGTAGACAGATTTGCTAGGAGAGAAAACGACAAGACCATGAAAAGAAAACTGGGTCCTCTATTATCAGCAATCATGCATGGTCCACGGTTTAAGTAGCACCTCTAGGTCCATTTTTCCTTTGATGATGTCCAAAGATCACACATCTGGAACTTAGTTCTTGAGGCTAACACTCTCGGCTGTGAGTGATTTTTGGTCCAGGAAGACATTGGGTAATGGCTATTGGCATATGAGGTTATCAAAACTGGGAGAAAGAAAGTATTGGCGCTAGGTGGTTAGAGCTAGAGAATTGTTTGAACATCTTATAGTGCACAATAGATTACTAACAAATAGTTACTTAGTCTAACTATGATAGTGCTGAATTTGAGAAAACTCTGACCATAGGCTTTTAAGACCTAGGTGACATAATATATTTAAGTCTAATTGTCATTTGTTTATTGGAAATAAATCTAGAGACTTTTCTGAAAGCTGGTTGTCATAGAGACCAGTAGGTGGAGAAGAATCAGTGCCATCCAAGTACTTTGAGAGATGGCCAAGGTTACCTGCCAGAAAATGGGGAGAGGGACAAATGCAAAATTTTACAAATTTAGCAACCTGCGCCGGAGGATAATATGTTCCTTGGCGACGGGAAGCAACTCCTTGAAAAGTTACTCAGGAAGTATTTGTCAAATTCAAACGGATCTCAGTGAGTTTGAGGCCTACATAGTGAGTTTCAGGACAGTTGGGCTGTACATATAGTGAGACCCTGTCTCAACCCCACTTGGTGAAGGTGTTGTGGGTACTGGGTGGACATGGTGGCCAGCGCCTTTAATCCTATAATTTGGGTGGCTATCGCAGAAGGTTCCCAAATTAGACAAGACTGTGTTGCAAGTTCGAGGCTATCCCTGGCTGCATAGTGAAACAAACAAAAAACCAAAAAGTGGCAGTTGCCATGAGGATAAGCGATCCAACTAGAACTTTTTGTTAAGCATTTTGTTTAAATAGGAAAAAGCTAATCTCGAGCTCCCGTGATATAAATGACTTTTGTGTGGAGTCAGAGGTTATTTCCTCAAGTAAAAAGGTAACTTTGTGTGCCGTCTATGGGGACACTGAGAAAAGTCTGAGCAATGGCGCTTGTCCCACAGACACCAAATTGGTCCCATGCTCATGAGGAAGGCTGAGTCATCGCTTCAGATTATCAGCCAACACTCCAGGTAGAGTGCATCTGAGATAAACCGGAGCGCCAGAGCCCATACCCAGGTTGCCCAGTAGTTCCCGGAAACACGGCCCAAGCCGCAATTTACTACGGTGGCCGCTAAGGTCCTGCAGAAAGACAGATGGGAAAGAGTGCGCTTGCGCGCCTCACTACACTGTCTGGAACTGGGTAATCGGATTTCTTGAAAAGTTCGGCACTCTCAGGTACTCTATTGGCTGAGGAAAGGGAGGACCCGCCTCTCTGCGTGGCCCATTGGCCTCGTGTCCAGGTTGGGCGGGGCCTGGCGTCCCGTTGCATCAGCTGGTTTGCTGGTTCCGCCAGGGCCACGTGGCGCACGCGCAGTGCTGAATTGCTGGTCTTCGCTGCTGGTTTGGGGGGTCTTCTCTGCGTTGTTGCTCTCGGGTTTTGTCTCTCAGCGGTCCTTCCATGTCGGAGGAGAAGGCTAGCAGCCCTTCGGGGAAGTTGGACGGCGAGAAGCCGGTGAGCAGGCGCGGTGGGGTCCAGAGCGCGGATGTGTCCTGGGAGCCGGCACTGCCCATTGGGGCAGGAGTGGAGAGTGGCGGGGAGCAGTCGGTATTGGGGGCCCTGGGTAATAAGTTAGCAACTCTTTCTGGCAGGAGTGGTCTAGAGATCTGTGAGTTGAGACTGAGTGGCTTGCTTAGAGCCAGACAGTAAGTAAGCATTTGGGGCTTAGACTCCAGCACCTGTAATTTTATCCCTAAAATAAGCGGGAAGAACCTTTTAAATCCTAAACTTGAGTGGGGCAAAAAGCTCTAGTTAGGAAGGAAAAGCCAGTCCCTGCGATCAGATCCGGTTTGCCCGAGACTGAGTGCTTTTATAAGGCTAGATTCCCCATGGACAGACTGCTTTGAAATTGAAGCCTCTTTTGGGCAGGTGCTGGAAGCGACCTAGATAATTTCACACACATCCCCTTTAAACTTTGATTTAGGCTGTCATCCACTGGTTAGGAACATCATTTTTACACTGGCGTGTTTCTGCTCCACCCCGCTTTTACAGCCAACTCTGTATTTGTCCCCTGTGTATTTATTTGCCCTGGCACTTAGCCAGGCAGCGCAGGTGGCGACACAAGTAAGATGGATTGCTGGCTTTGGGGGCTCCCAAAGAGCTTAATGTGCAAGACTGGACAATCGTACTTCTCGGATTAGCTTAGTTGAGTTATAGAGGAAGCGCAGAACTCGTACAGTCAGACTGTTTTATTGCATTTGGAAAAATGAGGTCAGGTAAACCAGGCAGGGCAGGGCTGTCCAGGTTCAGGGGATGAATTGTGCCCCGGCTATACTGGAAGAGACAGGAGGGAAGTACAACGATTGGGGATATCAGTTTTCTTTAGATGCAGGGTTTTATGTAGGGAGGTGCTGGATATGGACTGCGTTGTCAAAAGTGACATGGCATTGGGGTTTAAGGAACATTGGACAGAGGTGAGGTCATATGACAGACTGTTTGAATAGTCCAGGTGACTGTCGCTAGGGTCTTCAGCAAGAGGAGTTTCCACCCTGATAGGACAAACCGCCAAAATGCTTGTGTATGCATTTTAAGCTACGGATTTAAGGTGATGAATAATGGCTATACATAGATTTTGTTTTATTTCCATGTGTTTTTTTAAAGGTGTTTTACAGTTTGGTAACTTGGTTACCCCTTTGCTTCCTTCCCTACTGTCCTTTCATCTATTCCTAAACTCACCCCCGTTACTTCCAAGCTCGACTGGGATTTATATGAGGCTGGGAGTTACTTAAGATAATCACCCCCCTGAGCAGGCGTGTAAAACTTCAGATTGGGATTTTTGTGAATAAAACTACTTGAAATGTAAAGTGTGATATTATTGCCTCTGTAATAATCAGGTATCTTAAACTTTTGGAAGCTTACTGAGTGAGGTAACAGATCTGACCCCAAAGTTCCCTTGTCATTGAGCTACATCCTCAGTCCCACAGGTCACAAACCCTTTTTCCTTTCACATATAATCTTCACAACATTGTTGTGAACAACTACATTCAGTTTGAAGAGGGAAAACTGCGCCTAGGAGAGCTGAAGTGATAAATATGTGATTTCCCTAGTTGGTGGCGGGGGGGGGGGGGTTAGGTAGGTAGGTGGGTAGATAATCCCCCACCCCCCTTCAAAATAACTCTTATTGAATATGTGCATTTTTTATTGCTTTATATACAGGTTCAGGTAAGCTTACTGAAGGGAAAGTTACAGGAACAGTTATAAATTTGAGGAAGTGCACATTGATAAGTGACCCTCTCCACTTTTCTTAGGGTTTGTTTTTATTGTAAGTTGTGTAACTTGACTTTACCAGTGATGAATTTCTAATCTTTCAAAACGAGATTGTCCATTTTAGTTTTGTTTTGTTTTGTTTAAGATGATAACTTTCTTCGCTGCAGTTTTGGAGAAGGTATCAAGTTAGGCTGAAGTACGAGAGTTCTCTTTTGCTTCTTCAGGTGGATGCCAGCGAGGAGAAGCGAAAAGAAGGAGGCAAGAAGAAGAACAAAGATGGAGGTGGAGATGGAGGTCGAGCAGAGGTGATACAGACTGCCTCATGGAGGCTTGGGTCTGGAAGGCTGCTGAGAAACGGGGGACTGTCTCAGACGAGCCCTACATAAGGAGCGTGTGTGTGTGTGTGTGTGTGTGTGTGTGTGTGTGTGTGCACACGCGTGCGCGTTGTGCCCACATATAGTCATGCTTTGCAGGCCTTCTGCAGTCTGCACACTGCAGATCGAGCTCAGATGTTAGCCCTGCTGTCCCCTGTGTAAGGGTTCTAATGGCCACCGAGGGCAGTAAGGTAGCACTAGTTGGAAAACCCAGGGAAAAGAGTTTAAAAGAAAAAGAGCCTGAGAAGGAAAAAGGATTTGCAGGACCCTACCAGTACAAAGGGACATGTGTGTAATGGTAAGATGACCTCATGGTGGACTTGGACTGAAAAGTGTAGAGGAAGGGCTACAGTTGTTGCTGAGCTGCCAAGGTTAGGTACTGACTTACTGCTCCCTTGAGTGAGGGGTTAAGGGGTCGAGACTCCATCCTGGGTTCCTCCAAGTTCAACCAGAACCAAACAGAATCCAGTTCATTGGTTCCTCCTTTATTGCTTGGATCTGCTTTTGCAGTCTGGTTTACTTGTATCCAGAAAATCATTCAGTTCCCGGGCTCACAGGACACGGAAGTAGTAGTTTTAAAGCCATCCCAGGATGCACTTTGTTCCTGGTGCTCGAGGAAGTGGTTGTGCACCTGGCTCTGCCGGGTTTGAATTTGAACTGCTGTGAACTGTGCTGTGCCTTTTTGCATTGAGTCATTGCAGTTTTATTGGGGACCTTGGAAAGCTGCCGGGACGCAGGAGCAGAAAGGGCTGAGCTTTTTAAAAGTAGCTCAATAAATGGACTTTAAAGGGTGGGTTATAAAGCTGGAGTAGTGATGCGCACCCTTAATCCCAACGTTCAGGAGCTGGGGGCAGGAGAAAGCTAAGTTGTAGGTCAACCCAGGCTGCATAGTGAGACCCTGTCTGAGAAAAACAAAACACAAACCCCGTTTTTCTAATGCTGAGTTGCTGAGCTGAGAAGTGTTTCAGCTTACGAAGGCTGGCTTTACAGGCAATGAAGGACGATGTTGCCTGTGATCAGCCAATCCCTGATCGTTTTGCACTCACATCATTGTGGCAGAAATTGTTGATAGTGAACCCTAAGACTTGCAAGTAACATGCATGTTCTTAATTTCCTTGTTATACTTCGGTTGGAATTCTATGTATTGCCCCATCACAGATTGAAACGTGGGCTAGAAAAGGAGACAAGCAGTCCAGTGACTCGGCCGAGTAGAGACGTTTTAAGTGGGGTGTGTGTGTGACGATTATGTGTTTTAAATTATCTACCAGAATATAGAGTGGATGTGGTGTGTCCAATACCTTGCTTTCTCTGTGCTCCGATCATTCCGCAAACTTTTCCTTGTGTCTGTCTAAGGACAAAATGCAGGTTTTACCCATCTGTACTTCGAGTCTGGCATGGAACACATTGCTCAGTTAATATTAGTGAGTGTAACTAAGTTATTTTGTTTAGAAAATGCCAAGGATATACAGAAGTAGACTGTAGTAAGGCATGGAAGTTTGGGTGGGAAGAGATACTCAGGCACACTGGATGAACTGGGGTTGGGCTCGTGTTTGTACAGTGATGGGCTATGGCCACTGTTACTGTATTTGTTCTTCCTCGGTAGTCATGGGCCACTGTGATAATCTGATGGGATTGTAGCCATGTGCCATGAGACCTGGCAATAGCTGCTAATTTCCATATATGTACATACGTAGAAAGTCGTAGACCCAAGCTATTTCTTCTTTATTGCTGTTTATGACCATGTTATTACCAGAGCATGGTGCCACAAAACTGTAAACTCAGTCTTGGGAGGCTGAGGCAGGAGGATCATGAGTTCAAGGCTGGAGAAGGCTACATAGTGAGTTTGAGAGGCTGGGTGCTGGGAGAGAATGATCTATGTTGCAGTCATTTGGAGATGCAATTATCAGATTCACTGTTTGCTTAGACAATAGAAGTCGTTTTTTAAAATCTTTGTCAAACTTTTGGGGATCTCTGATGTCTTATATAATATATTCTGGTTAATTATATCGAATATATAGACTACAGTGATATGCTATTTTATTTAAGTAATCTGACTAGGATGATCTTGGCATCTTTGAATTGGATAAATATTTTCCTTTTGTAGGCTCCTCTAAGTCCAGTTCATTTTTGGTTGGTTGTGAGTAGACATAAAGACCAGTCAGCTGCACAGACTGGCCCTGGTTAAGTCAAACCGTGTGGTCCTTTATTGTTTCTCTGTGCAGTGTTGCTCGTAGCTGAAGTCACAAGCTCAGGTAATTAGAAAAGATCTTGAAACTGACTACGCCAAGTATGCAGCTCTTTTGATAGTGTGCTTGTTGAACATGCATGAAAACTCGATCCCCAGGAACCCATAAACCAGGCTTGGAAGCAAATACCTTTAATCCTAGCCCTCTTGGTATTGGGATGATCCTAAGTTCAAGGTCATCCTTGAGACCTTAGGAGGGCATCCTAAGAGAGAAAAGGTCACTGGAACAAACTAAATTACAGAATGGTAATTGGTTATCAACTCAAGATGTCGGCAGGTCAACTGTTTATGCTTTTTTATTTTTGAGTAAACATTACAGTGACTCACTTTATTCTTTTGCCCTGGTTTAGAGCTAGATCAATGCCAGTGATTATTGTGATCTATGAAGCAGTCTGAGTTAGTCATCAATTCATAGTACATAGATATTTTGTGTTATGTATTATTAATATAAAAGTACATTTTGTGTTGTGTATTATTATTATTCCCTCTGAAAGTAAAGCAAGTATTGCAGATTTCTTCTTGGTTCTTCTGCAGTTGAACCCCTGGCCGGAATACATTAACACACGCCTTGATATGTATAAGAAGCTCAGAGCGGAGCATGATTCTCTCCTGGCCGAAAAGGCCGCAAAAGATAGCAAGCCGATTAAAGTCACCCTGCCCGACGGCAGACAGGTGGACGCCGAGTCCTGGAAAACCACGCCGTATGAGATTGCGTGTGGAATTAGGTGAGCCCCACACCAACTCTGATCTTCTCTTCTTCCTAAAGTAATTAAACGTTCACTGTCCTGCCAGGCACATCCTGATAGCATTCTTGTGTTTCCGCTGAAGGTGTTTGACTTACCTTAGTTGAGATCTTTGAAAATCAAGGTGATAGGGAACTTTGTGGTCACGACTCAGTGTTCCTTTGTGAAGGCGCTTGCACACCTTGCTCTTCCCTTAGGAGGTAACTTGATTGTCACTCTGTGGGGATCATAAAGCTTCAGAGGCAGGACAGAGTTCACCAGCTTTTACTTACATGTCTCACATTTGAGCTTATTTACGAAGGTGGGTAACCTCACAGGGAAAGTTAAAAAAAAAACCTGACATGTATGAAACAGTATGCTCTGTGTTTATAAATGCAATGAAGAACTGTATATATTCTTAAAGCTTATTGGGTTGGAAGAAATATGAACAACTGAGAACTGGACTCCTACTCTGTGACAGAGAAAGCTTTCTTATTCTCGATCAGAGTCATAGGTAGTCACTTCATCTGAACAGGGTAAAATTGTCCCGAATCTAAAACTAGTTGTCAGCACACTGATGACAGCCGGAAGCCTTCCGTCTAAGTGACTGAAGCAAACAGAACAACCAGGAAGCGCACACAACGTAGCGCTGTGCCCTCACCGCACAGGGTCGTAGCCTGCCTGGCAGTCAGCAGATTTACTTCAAGTATGTAAAAGTCCTAACTGCTCGCTAAGCTTAGGTTTGTAGAGCCCTGGCCTGGAACTGCTGTGTGCATTTTTAATGCCTACCTCACCCGGGCATATAGAGAAGCAAGTGCTAAGTGTGGACGCCTCCACTCCTAACACCGGGATTTTTTAATTATTAGCCTTTATCGAGTCTGGCCAAATAACCACTTTGTTCTTTTTATATTTTAAGCCAAGGCCTGGCTGACAACACAGTTGTTGCTAAGGTGAACAAAGTCGTTTGGGACCTGGACCGCCCGCTGGAGACAGATTGTACTTTGGAGCTTCTCAAGTTCGAGGACGAGGAAGCGCAGGCAGTAAGTTGGACTTGTGGTAAACACTGAACCATGAGCTGCATAAGGGGAGACAAGTTATTTCGAGTGGTTGTGCTGTGTATGGGTTGTAACCTGGAGGCCACAGTTGTTTACGAACATCTTTCACTGTGACTCGGGAGGGCGCCTTGGTTGTAAATCCTGGAAGCATTGCTTTGGGTGTGCTCCCAGTGTGTCTTCCAAATGTTGACTCATCATGTATCTACTGAGACTGAAGCTGTCTCGTTTTTCTTTTCATCTTCAGGTATATTGGCACTCCAGTGCCCACATAATGGGTGAGGCCATGGAGAGAGTCTATGGCGGATGTTTATGTTACGGCCCACCAATAGAAAATGGCTTCTATTATGATATGTACCTTGAAGAAGGGTAAGTTAAGAAACTGGGAAAGGGAAAATCTGAGTGGCTCTGTGTCTGGTTCTGTGTGTGACTTGTAAAGCGCTGTCATTGAAGGAGAAGGATCTATAGCTCACAGAATAAAGCTGCTAGTGAGAGTTACTGACAACATTGAAATGCCGAGAGTTACCTGTAATCTCTGGGATGGCTGGAAGCGTGCGCAGAGGCATGCTGGGAATTGAAACAGGTTCTCCTTTCCCTTTGTTGTGATGGAGCTTGGGCAGATGTCGCTTGTGAGCAAGTTCATAATGGCCAAGGTAGAAGCAGTGAAAATACAAATATAATTGATGACCCATTTAATACTAAATTCTAATATATGATACAAAGCTCTGTTTTAAAGTAGTAGGGAAAACAATCCCTGCGTTGACTCAGATGGAATATGTGAAGTTACGCTGTTTTCTCTCCTTCAGGGGTGTGTCCAGCAATGATTTCTCTTCCCTGGAAACTCTGTGTAAGAAAATCATCAAAGAGAAACAAACTTTCGAAAGATTGGAAGTTAAAAAGGAAACATTACTAGAAATGTTTAAGGTAAACTCAATCATAACCACTTTGATTTTATTAGCCAGTCCTTCAAGTAGTGTATCAAAGTTTCCTGTCGTAAAACTGAAATATCTTCAAAACGTGAAATACTGGTGTGCTCTAGAAAGCGTTTTGACTCACACTGTAGCTGCGTCTTTAGAGATGAACATGAGAGGCCACTGGGATGTCTTCTTTCTCATTTCCAGTACAACAAGTTCAAGTGTCGGATACTGAACGAGAAAGTGAACACTCCGACCACGACTGTCTACAGGTGAGAGTGGGACGCTGGGGAGCACGGCTGCTGTGTTAGTCTGCCTCCGATAACATCCCTTTTTGTCATCCTTAGATGCGGCCCTTTGATAGACCTCTGCCGGGGTCCTCACGTCCGACACACTGGCAAGATCAAGACTTTGAAGATACACAAGGTGAAACATGCTGGGAACTGGGCAGAGTGCTGGCGCCTCAGTTCCCACTGCCCTCTGCGTTCTACCGTTTCGTTTTCTTGTTGATATACCGAGGGTCACCGTTTGTGTTTTTAGAGCTGTGTACTGAGTAGGGTACTGTATGTGTCCTCTGTACCCCAGTACTTAGCACAAGAGCCAGGAAGTGGGGAGAGGGGTTTGGAGACGTCACAAAATGAGCAGTCACAGGCCGTGGTAGCTTCAGAAGCCTTGAGGCTCTGTTGGAGTTTATCCAAGTTTTTCATAAGCTAGTCCTGTCGGTTTATGCTAGCTTATACTAGACATGCGGTACTTAAGATAGTGTCCTCTGAGTCCTGACAACAACTGGGTCAATTCTACATGCCTTTCGCTGTATTTATGGGTTCCTTTGCATCTTGTGAGAGGAGCCCATTTGGTTGGAATAGTTTGATGGGATTGTGATCTGTGGGAAGGACCTTCTGGAGAGAAGCAAGCAGAGAAAATACCATGCTGTGGATGAGTCTACCCACGCAGGGTAGACCTCAAAACAGTGAGACACGTTCACTAGGATTGTGTGTTTAGGTGTTTACAGATATAAGGGCCGTGACATTGTTGGTCCTCACTTTTAGAATTCCTCCACGTACTGGGAAGGCAAAGCCGACATGGAAACGCTCCAGAGGATTTATGGCATTTCGTTCCCTGACCCCAAGCTACTGAAGGAGTGGGAGAAGTTCCAAGAGGAAGCCAAAAACCGAGACCACAGGAAAATTGGGAGGGTACGTGAGAGCAGTCAAGTGTCTGGTCTGAGCTTCCCTTGGCTCATTTGGGCTGAGCCTACAGCACTAGGTTTCATCTTGAAGAGGGCAGTGCTCTCTAGGAGCTGACTGTGTCCACGCTATCCTTCTGAGACATCAGAGTCCATCTCAGTTACTGCTCTGAGAACAGTGCTAGGGACCCATGGCTTCCTGTAAGCAGCATCTCTGAGCTGGCAGAAGCGAACTTTAGAACCCATCTCACTGGCTCCCTGTGACGCCGCAGTCTGAATCCGAGGGATCAGCCTATTCATTCTTCAGGACATAGAGCAGGTCACCAGGTCACCAGTGCATTCTGCCCCGGCCTGCCCCATATCTCTCTAGCTGCCTGTGACTGCCCTCTTTAGTTGGAGTTACATTTGATTCTTTACAACATCTTTGTCCATAAAATGGGAGTTTACTGCTGGAGGTCTGAGATCTGTCCTACTGCTTTGACAACTAGCAATAAACGACAGCAGTGAGGAGGCTGATGGTGATTGGTGGGTTCCAATCACCACCTGAGGCTCTCAGCCACGCCCTGTCTTGAGGCTGATGGTGATTGGTGGTGATTGAGACTCTCAGCCAATCCCTGGCTTGCATGTTTTCTTTATTACTAGCACATTTGAAGTTTGGAAGACAGTGGCAGAACTCTGAACTAAGGGTCTTCAGTCATTTATAAACAATCTTCTGCTGTTTTATCCAGGACCAAGAACTATATTTCTTCCATGAACTCAGCCCTGGAAGTTGCTTTTTCCTGCCCAAAGGAGCCTACATTTATAATACACTAATGGAATTTATCAGGGTAAGCCTTATTTGTTAACTGTCTTCTGAAGAGTTAGGATATAAGATAATTTTATTAGCCAGGGTCTGGTAAAAGAAAGATAAATCTGCATTTGGTAGGAAAAGAAACATAAAGTTATTTTTTTAAGTCGAAGTTTGTGTACAGAGATGTGCAGTGGTTATTCTGTGGTTGTGAGTGACTACTGCTCTCCCAAAGGACCCAAGTTCAGTTCCCCACCCCCACGTCAACTGCCTCACAACCACCCATAACTCCAGCTTGAAAGCATCTGACAAGTTTGCCGGCCTCCGCAGGCACCTGCATATGCATAGCATTCACTCAATAAACACATTCATAAAAATACGCTTTCACAAAGCTGGGGCTGGAGAGTTGGCTCAGTGGTCGAGAGCAACTACTTCTCTTCCGGAAGACCCGCCCTTCGCTCCCAGCATCCAGCCACCCGGCTAACACATCTATAACTCCAGCCCCAGAGCATCCGATGGCCTCTCCTGTTCCTCACAGGCACCCCCACCAGAGGCACAGGATAAACAGTCTGAAATGTCAAAGATCTCATAAATTATTTAGAGTCATCCTAATGTGTGGTTTTCTTCATGTTCGTGGAAATGTGCAGAGAGAAGCCGCTGAGCGGGAGGGACCCGTGATCTGTTACTGGGAATGTTTCTTGTCCCTTGAATTCTGTCTTTTCTTTTTAAATTATGAACTATTTCCAGCATATAGTCAAGGAAAACAGAATAACCTGTGCTAGGTTTACCTGCTACCAGATTTAATATATTTGCTTCGGTGGCTATGTTTGTTCACGGTCTTTGTGAAAAGAAAAAGGAACACATACTGTTCTTTTAAGAAAGACCCCTTTGGAACTGTTTTGAGGTCATGGCTCCCATACATCTCCACATCTATCCATCTTTAACTTGTTTTGTACTGAGTGCGCTTCAGTTCACAGGAATGGTCTTCTGTGTGTCTGTTAGATAACAGATGCTACAGCGCATGTCCGTTCGCTGTGTACTGCATTCCTCCATGTCTACTGTGGAGTGCTGTTCCCAGCACAGTAGCTCAGGTGCTGACTCATGCACAGCCATCCACAGCCTGTGGTCCTGTACCGGGAGCCATGCGGTTAGCATTATTTCCATGAGTTTTGGTGCAGCACCTACAGATGGAACTTCTGAGTTGTCATATGTGTGCCTGCGACTTGGCTAAGTAGGGTAAAGTTGCTCTGTAAGTTTTATTCCCTCCGCAGAGGTGAGCATTGATGTCCTTGCCTGTGTGTTCTGCTCTAACAGAGTGAATACAGGAAGAGAGGGTTTCAGGAGGTCGTCACTCCCAACATCTTCAATAGCCGGCTCTGGATGACCTCTGGCCATTGGCAGCACTACAGTGAGAACATGTTCTCCTTTGAGGTGGAGAAGGAGCAGTTTGCCCTAAAGCCCATGAACTGCCCAGGACACTGGTATCGAGCAGCTTTGTGTTTTCCTTTCTTTTTACTAAACTCACCTGGATGTGTCTATGTTGAGTGTTTGCCACATGTCTGGGTTGCTGCAGTTTGGATGAGGGTGCTGGGGTTCGAGTAGATGTGGTTGTGAGCCGCCCCATATGGGTGCTAGGAACTGAACCCGGGTCCTCTGGAAGAGTAGCAAGGCTCTTAACCTTTGAGCCATCTCTCCAGCCCTGCAGCATGCCCTCAGAGGAAAGATGTTCTTCTGCTATAAAACCTTCTGGGTTGCTTTAGCCCTTTGAAAGAGTGCGTGTGTGTGTGCATGCGTGCGTGTATGTGTGTGTGTATGCTCACCTGTACACACACATACATGATATTAGTGCAGAAAGGAGACTAAGAAGAGGTCTGAGGAGCCTGCAGAAAACAGAAGGGTAGTGGAATGTCTACACCATGAAAGCAGAAGGGAAACTGGTGCTCAGAGGAAGGCAGGTGAGGTAGGGAGGGAAGGAGGATAAAGCAGCGCTCTCTGCGTTTGACAGTGTCATAGAAACCCAGGTCACATGCTAACAGCAGCAGCAGAAAACTCACTGATCAGAATAAGCCTTACACGCAAGATTGGTGTCATAGTAGCTTTCATCCTGATTAGATCCCACCCTCTATAGACATTCAGGAGTGGTCCTGGGGTTATAGCAGCAAACAGGCAGAGTATATTGAAGAGGGGGATTGAATGTGGGACATAGAAGATTCCATAGACCAATATTCCTACCTTGCTTCTTAGTAAGAAATATGTTTCAGCAGAACCCACTGTTGATGAGTTACTGTCCTTGGAAATCTTTCCCGGAGGCCTCTGCCTTGGGTTGTGAAAAGTGACTTCAGGGAGGTCCGAGGGCGTGGGTGCCGGTGTTCATGTGTACAGCTCCGTGGGTGGCTTTATCAGGCTGAGCTGCCGAGAGGAAATGCCTTTAAGAAACTGTCCTGTACACATCAGGGAAACACAGCACTCCACTTAGGTTTCACAGCATTAAGTTTCTGAAGCACCCTGGGCCCTACTAGAGCAAGCCTGATATTAGTGTCCAGTGTTAGAAATAGTGTGTGTACAGCTGGAACTGTTTCTTCACTGAGAACCTTTCATTAAGTCTTCCTAGTAATTGACTACAGTCTTCATGTTAATAGAATGCCGAGTACTAGGGTCTGCCCTAGACCTAGGCAGTGCCTTGCTTTACCCTCTCTCCACCACAGTTGATTGCACTGTAACTCAGGAAGTGCTTCTGTTGCTCTGTGAGGCCTGGGGCTTGAAAGCAGTTGCTTGTGGCTGATATCACATGTAATATTTGAGGAATTTTGTTCTTGTGAAGTTTTGAAATTGCTAATTTTATTGTCACTGTGATTCACCGAAAGCATCTCGGGCTAGGCCAGCTCTCTGCTGTGGGCTGCACCCTTTGCCCTGTGCACTTACGGCTGCGCCTTGCTTGCCCCTTCAGCCTGATGTTCGATCACCGGCCGAGGTCCTGGCGAGAGCTGCCCCTGCGACTGGCTGATTTTGGTGTGCTTCATAGAAACGAGCTCTCAGGGGCTCTCACGGGGCTCACGAGGGTCCGAAGGTTCCAGCAGGATGACGCACACATATTCTGTGCTATGGAGCAGGTATAAGGCCGGGTGGAGCACAACACAGACATCAGGGCTGAAGAGGGAAGGAAGATAACCTTTTCTGTTTTCTTTCTTAAGATTGAAGATGAAATCAAAGGTTGTTTGGATTTTCTTCGCACAGTATATAATGTCTTTGGATTTTCATTTAAATTGAATCTTTCTACTCGCCCAGAAAAATTCCTTGGAGATATTGAAATATGGAACCAAGCTGAGAAAGTAAGTGACGTTTTTGGTGTGTTTGAGAACTTACACAAATGCCAGGAAGCCTTCTTGGGTAGACATGAGCAAAGGAAAATGGCAGTGTTTCTGGTGTCCAGCGAATGTTTTCTCTAAGGTCTTCCCGTCCTTCATTGGACCAGACGTTTTCATACTTTGTCGACTACTAAGCCATAGCTTTCAAGCATGCTTTGGTTTAATTAGGAGGATGGCGTGAAACACCCAGGAGACTTTATATCCAAATCAGGTGGGAAGAGGGACCATTGCAGATGAACAAAAGTTCAAATCCTTTCTGCTTTATCTCTAGCAACTTGAAAACAGTTTGAATGAATTTGGCGAGAAGTGGGAACTGAATCCTGGTGATGGAGCCTTCTATGGTCCAAAGGTTAGTACTTGGGATACTCAAGTAATGTGAGCTTTAGTTGTGCGTAAGAAACATTACTTTAAATTGGAAGAGAGAGAGAGAGAGAGAGAGAGAGAGAGAGAGAGAGAGAGAGAGAGTTAAGAACAAAGAACATCTGGTCATAACCCAGTGCTTGCTTTGCAGATTGACATACAGATAAAAGATGCTATTGGCCGCTACCACCAGTGTGCAACCATCCAGCTGGACTTTCAGTTGCCCATTAGGTTTAACCTTACTTACGTCAGGTGAGCATCTGGTATCTGCTCTGAGCATTCTTCAGGCTATCCATATCCATTTCCATATATATGATAAAACAAATTCCTTCTTTTCCATAGCCATGACGGTGATGATAAGAAGAGACCAGTGATTGTTCACCGAGCCATCCTGGGGTCAGTGGAAAGAATGATTGCCATCCTCACGGAAAACTATGGGGGCAAGTGGTAAGTTCCTTCTGTTGCTTTTCCCATCCAGCAAAATCATCCAGAAGAGATGCCTCCTTCTAAATACACTTATGGAATTGGAAGGGAGGTGATTGTACTCCGTCACTTCTAACCAATGACGTGCTCACTGAAAGGAATCAGAATTCGACCCAATGTTTGATTACATGTTTGGGGCTGGAGAACTGGTGGTTCTGAGTGGGACTCCATGTTAACCTCAGCACGCAAGCGCGCGCACTCAAGCGCACACGCACACACACACACACACACACACACACCCACCCACCCACCCACCCACCCACCCCCTGGAACACTTGTTATTACTAATTGGCTTTTATTTCAAAACTTGATTTGTTTGAATATTGCATAAGGGACTAGAGAGATGGCTTAGCAGTTAAGAGCACTAGCTATTCTGTGAGAGGATTTGCGTTCAGTTCCTAGCACTGCACAGTGGTTACAACCATGGGATCCAGTGCCAACCTCTGACCTGCGCAGGCACTAGGCATACATCATGTAGGGTATGTATACACAAAACACTCATACACATATTAAAAAAATTGTAATTAAAAAATTGAATTTGTAAAATTTTGCAGTAAGCAATTACTGTTCAGTAAGATCCATAGATAATTTGCTTTTTATTGCTTTTCCTGGCCTTGTAAAAGTTTTTTCACTAGAATGAACATGTAGGTTTTTAATTATCTTGCTTAGTTTTACTGATAAGAATAAGCAAGTATTTTGCCATATTTAGGAAGCCAAGCAGTTTTTTAATTGGAAAAGAAGTAAACAAAACAGGCCAAGCCAGTTGGCGGTTCTCAGTGGTTTCATCTAAATGTGCAGTGCAGTTCAAATGAGGTTATCAATATCCATGGTACAGCCTTCCTTCTGTCTGAAGAGTGTGTGATTCAAGCTTTTGTAAAGTCATGTGCTACTGTCGTTCAGTAAGTAGGGTTTCTTAGCCTCCCGTATTACATTTTTCATACTTGTCAACAGAATAATCCTGCTTCATTTAAAGTTCACAGAAGTCAAGTAGAGCCCTGGCACATGTGCTCTGTGTGCTCATTTTTTAACCCAAACTCAGGGTAAGTTGGGAAAAGCCCACATTTAATAGAGAATTTACTGCCTCCTCCGGCTTTACTTAATGCCCGAGACAACAGACAGCTGCTGTGTCTTCCAGCTGTGTGATATTCTGGCGGTGAGGCCCGTTCCTGTTCCAGTTGGCTTTACTGAGTGTTGAACAGCACAAATATTATTGCAGGTCCTCCATACTTAGTTTCCATCTTCCAGGCCATCTTTCCTTTAGTAGTTTTTCCTTTAGAAGCCAAGTTATGAAGCTGGAAGTAGCTTCAGAACAGGCAGTGCCCGCCGAGCCCAGGCTCTCCTCCTTCAGTGTGCGCAGGTCCACGCTCACCACTCTTATTCCTCCCTTAGGCCCTTCTGGCTCTCTCCCCGCCAGGTGATGGTGGTCCCAGTGGGACCGACGTGTGATGAATATGCCCAAAAGGTAATCCTTAAGTCGGATTTGTCTTACTGTTTGAGTCTGTTCTCAACCGCTTTGCAGTCGGAATCTTACCATATAGTCAACAGTGGCCTTGGACTGAGCTTCTTGTTCTAGTCCCTGAGTAGTTGGTATTGCCAGTGTGTGCCACATAAAACACCCATCCTGGTAGCTGTGCTTGTAGGATGTTGAATTGACAAGCCATGTATAAAGGATATACAATCAAGGGCTCACGACTTCAAAGACTCTAACTTCTATGTCTGATAGGCCTGAATGTTACGTCTTTAGAGCTTTGTCTTTATGGTTCTCTGACCCATGTATTCCCGCAGTGTTTCAGATATACTTGTATATTTTAATGTTTGGTGTTCATTCATTCAAGAAATGAATTAGGAAACATAGCCTACACTGTATTATTGTTAGAATTACATATCTCACTGAAGTGCCTAATATTTTCTGATGAATTCATTTGTTAATGTAAATTTCTTCAGTGGTTTGAAATTTTTTCATCTTGCTGTCACGGCTGGCCAGTGTCTTGCCCTTCTAGCACGTGTGTAAGCATCAGTGTGAACTTTGCACCCTAAAGGCCAGAATAATCAGTTCTGCTTTAGTGATTGCTTCATACGAAAGAAAGAATTACACGTTTAACAGTCGGTTGGTGAAGAAGGCTGGGCATGGTGGAAAGCCTGTATTCCAGTAGCTGGGAGGGTGAAATAGGGGTGCACACGTTTGCAGCCAGCCCAGAGTATGTGGTAAAACTGTCTTAAAAAGGGTGGGGGTTGGCAGGCAGTGGCAAGATGGCTCAGTGAGTCGAAGCACTTGACGAGCAAGCCTGACAATATGAATGTAATCCCTGGAATGCCCATAAAAAGGCCAGGTGCACACATGTGATCCCAACACTCCGATGGAGAGATGGAAGGTAGAGACGGAATTGCCTGCAAGCTCACAGGCCTTCGTAGTCTAGAGAGCACAGGCCGCAGACACGAGAGACCCTGTAGAAGTTGCTGGCAAGGAGGCCCAGCAGATAAGGACACCTGCCACCTAGCCTAGTGACCTCAGCTCAATCTCTGGAACCCCTAAGCTACGAAGAGAGGACATTGCCACAAGTTGTCCTACCAGAAACAAGGAGAAAGGAGACAGCCAAGTCCTGAAAGTCCCCATACATGTACATGACTAAGTACAGTAACAATAGTAAACTTTCTAAATAAAACAGCATTGATCATTGAGCAGTATTGTCAACATCAAAATAGATTGTGATTCTAGATTATCAGAATTGGACTTTAATCTTTTTTCTTTTCTTTCTTTCTTTTTTTTTTTTTTTTTTTGAAGCAAGGTCTCGCTATTATGTAGCTCTGTATCATAGAACTTACTGTGTAGATCAGACTGGCCTTGTGTAAAGGCATGTATCACCATACCTGGCTGTGTACTCTGATCTCAGCTGTATTTAAGAAACACGTAAACATTAAATCAGCTGGTGAGCTGAGCTGTCAAGTAAACCATTCCCTGTATTTCGTGTGGAGTTTTACGTGCAGCTGATGTGTGGCTGGTTTCCTTGCAGTCATTACCTGATGTAATTGGAAGGGGCTTCTTTATCTTCGTTTTATTTCTTTAAAAAGCTGATTTGATGTTCTGAGTTCTAACTTTTGAGGATTTTCTAAAACATTTATTTCACAAGAGAAAATGCCCCTTCTTGTTCAAGTGCTGGGAATTAAATGTGTGCATGTTGGAGCTGTGTTCCATCCCTAGCTCCAAAAATGTGGCCACTAGCTTTCAAAATGTAAACCCAAGTCATAACTTCCTACTGTCAGCTTAAGTATTTGTATTAGTGTTCATTTTTAATGTTTACATAATTAAATTCATGAAATATGTTAAATTCTGGGACAAAGTAAACTATATTTCTCTTTTAACTCTGCCGAACTGTTACTAGGTACGGCAACAATTCCATGATGCTAAATTCATGGCGGATATTGACCTGGATCCAGGCTGTACCTTGAATAAGAAGATCAGAAATGCGCAGTTGGCACAGTATAACTTCATCCTTGGTAAGAAACAAAGGTTCCTGACCTCATAGGAAAAGCTGCTGAAATCTGGAGACAAAAAGAGTAATGAATCTTGGTCATGAATCTATTCAGTTCCTGTCTTAGTTACTGTACTTGGTCACTGCTGTGAGGAGACACCATGACCAGGGTAACTTAGAAAAGAAAGCGTTTAGCTGGAGGCTTGGTTACAGTTTCAGAGGCTTAGTCCATGACCATCAGAGCAGGCAGGCATGGCATGGGACTGGAACAATAGCTGAAACCTTACATCTGACCCACAAGTCGGGTAGAGAGGGAGACTGAGCTGATGTTGGGTTTTGAAAGCTCAAAACCAACCCCAAGTGATGCACCTCCTCCATTGAGGCCACACTTTCTAATCCTTCCCACACAGTTTCACTACCGGGGGACCAAGCAATCAAATATGATCCTATTGGGACCATTCTCATTCAAACCACACAGTTCCTTCTTTGTGTGTGTGTGTGTGTGTGTGTGTGTGTGTTTTCTTACTTTTTTGCAGTCCTGGGAATTGGGCCCAGTGGGTTTCTTGCTGGGTTTCTGTAAGATTGATTTTAAAATTCAGTGTGCTCAGTTTACATGGTAAGACAGTTTGGGGGTGAGAAAAGTGCTGAAGGGCAGGCAGTTCAATGTCTCCCTACATGGAATTGCCTTTATATGGTGATATTTTTTTTTTAATTAGGTTCACTACCTTAAGTGACTCAGGACAAAAGTTTTAGGTACTTAAAGAGGTCCTTTTTAAAAATAACTAGAACATTTTATAAGTCTGAATATAAAGGTCACTTGTCCATCTCAGTGTATCTTAGGTTACGGGGAAGTTTGGGTCCATCGGGATTAGATTATTTCTGCTGTTCAGGACAAATCCTTCCAGGTCTATCAGCTGAAGTCTCACGGAGCCCTGCGTCTTATGTTTCAGTTGTTGGTGAGAAGGAGAAAGCCAGTGGTACGGTGAATATCCGCACGAGAGACAACAAGGTCCACGGAGAGGGGACCGTGGAGCAGACGGTGGAGCGGCTGCAGCAGCTCAAACAGTCGCGCAGCACGCAGGCGGAGGAGGAGTTTTAACAAGCACGTCGCCCGAGCCGGCTCAGAATAAAGGAAAACCTTGTACACTGGGAGACACGGCTTCAGGATGAGCATGGAGTAGCTCTGCAGAGTCTGCACGAGTCAGCCTTTTTATCTGGCCAAGTCTTAGAGAATGTTCTTAGATGAGGTTAAGAAGAGAACCATTAAAAAGTATTTGTTCATTGAATGTCTCTCCAAAATGAACAGCCATGGGGGCTGTTTTATGTACCTGGGTTATTTTGTATGAATTCAACCAATTAGAAAATAAAACTTGTAAAATGTGCCTAAAGAAAAAAAAACAGAGTTGAATTATGATGTTAAAATTTTAAATTTAATACTATAGGTATCAAGACCTCTATACTCAGGTTTATATAGAAGCACTGTCAGATTGAGCCCTCGGTTTCCATCTGAGGTCAAGCATGTGCTGATTCCCTAGCCAAAGTGGGAGCTAGGTGCTGGCTTGTTAGTGACGTTTTTATTTCTTTTGGGGAAGACAGTTTTAAAATAGTTTAAAACAACGATGCTGAAACTTTTAAGGCTGTGTCTTCAATGAAATAGCTGTGTATGGAAGACTATTCTGTGTTAAATAATCTGTATTATGATGAATAATTTTTAATTTCTCCACCAGCAAATCATTTTATGGAGAATAACATAAGAAAGAAATTTCTTGTGTGATTTTTACGGTCATTTTCAGAAGTCAGTGAAGATGTTCAGATCTATAGCCACCCCAACAAGTGTGTTGGTAATGGTTACATCAAAGAGAAGCTGTTTTACATAGATTAATCCTCTAATGAAGGAGGAAGAACCTTTGCTCTTGGTTTTGTTCTTGGAAACTTCACTCCCAAGTGCCTTAGCAGTTACCCTGTGGCCTGTGGAATTGACTTCTGTGTGGATCGTGACAAAACTTAAGATTTAAGACGGATTTCATATTCTGTGAAGCCACCGTTTTCTGGTCTGTTTATTGATTTGTCTTTGTTTGATCTAATTCTTAAAAAGTCAGTGTTCCAGGCTAAGGATGACCACCAGATGCGTACTAGACACATGCATACGTTATCACCGAAGCATACCGCCAGGCCAGTCTACTGCATGTCGTGAGCCTTCTGGGCAAATGGCTCTTTACCGTTAGTCTCTGTGGGCCTTTCAGAGCATCACTGGCTCATCCTCCTTTTCGTGTGTGACTGAGTTACAGTGTGGTGTGTCAGACTGCTCTTATACAGTCAACTTCCTTAAAGGACATTTTATTGACAGAGCTCTTATGCCAAGGAGCACTTGGAGATTGGTCTAGCCCATTAGATAGAAGCAGAAGCCTCTGTGTAGAACTTTAAAAACATCACATTCCTCATGCTCTGTCGGGTACAGTTTTAGCTCTAAGAAAATAACATATTTACCAATGGAAACGATGACTAAATTTAATTTCTTCTCTATGTTCTCAGGTTTTAAATATATTTACGTGATTCATAGGCATGAGATCAACCAGAAGCAACCACTTATTTCTAGTATTCTGGGGCATGATACAGGCAATTGCTTTTATTAGTTTAGAGACTGTGTGACTCCACAGCACGAGTCCATCCGTTCAGGTATTGTTTGTGGCTGCTTGCCCACCACAGCAGTAAGTAGTTTGACTGGGTGTGTCGAGTCCACACAGTTGCTAGCTAGTGTGTGGACTTTGTCCTTTTCCTGCTGCGCTTGCTGCCTTACGTGTGCATGGGAAGAAGTCTGACCAACTTCTTGCAATCTTGAATCGGCTGTGAAAATGAAAGGCACATATTAATTAGTGTAGTGAGCTGATCCAGGAGTTTGGGCCAGCTCTGTACAGTGACATGCGTGTAGTCCCAGTTACTGGGTAGGACAGGCAGACCCCCGCAAACTTGATCCATGCGGGTGAAATGAAATTCTGAAGACAGGCGACTTATTTGATGGCCCTGATGAACTTGTCTGGACTGCCTAACCTTGGGAGGTATAGACAGAACACATGAGAAATCACCATCTAATTAAATTAGTGTGGCCAGATTTCTGGTTTGGTCCCTAGCTTATGAACTCAGTTTCATCAAAGGTGGCCACTTTTCCAATCTTCTATCCTCTCCTGCTTTTATGTGCTGTGGATTGCACATAAGTTTAGTCTTTTCATTTCACCTCTGAGCATCTCCTGTCCCTGGCTCTTCCCACTAAGCCTTGATTTTCATGGCCAGTCACTTGTAGACCTTTCCCCTGAAACTCGTTTTGCGTGTGTGTCCTCCTCACCCTATTGGATAAATATCCATCCTTTTCTCCAGTCCTAAAGTTAGGAGACGAGTCCTGTGTGAGAAAAGTGCTATACGGAGTGGGAAGAATTGAAGCCACTTCCTGTTGGTGATTTCCACTCCTATGGCTCCTAATGTATCCCCACAGGTATTGTTTGAGGCTCTCGCTGAGGAGTACATCTTCAAATCTTCATGTGTCATGTGCCCCGCCAACTGACTTGGCTAATGCTACTTCCTTAAATGTAGCTCATACTGGGGCTACGGATGAATTCTTTCTTTTAAAGCTAACCATTATAAAGCTCCTGGCCTTATGATGTAGACTCACAGGTATGATCTGCGAGTTGCTATTCTAACTGCAGCTTCCAGTTGAATAACCCTGGACAAATATAACTTCTCTGAGCCTCTTGCTGCTTGTCAGATGAGCACACTATATCCTACGGTGTGTAAGTGTTATGACAAGTCTCTGAGTTCTGTGTTACTGCTGCTCCAATACTTCTCCCTGCATGTTAACTTCTCTGTTGCCTCTGACCTCTCAAACTCAAAGTACTAACATCTTTTTTTTAGTATATTCTGTTTCCCTCAGTGTTCCAACTTAAGCGTGCATAAAAACCATTCAAAACCTGCCTTCCAAAGACCAAAAAGATCCCCTGTGTTCTTTATTGGACTGAAAACTCGGCCTCTAACAGTAGAACTAGTCCTGGCAGTGAATGAACGGGATGTGATCTTTGCTCATCTGAAGAGGAAAAGCCCCTCAAGGCCTGGTTCTCAGGAGGGGGCATTGGCTGGGGTGGGAGCATGGGAGGCTGTGGAGAATGGGAGGGATGGACCGATGGGTGTCCAGAGGAGATGTCCCTGGACCAGAGGAACAAGCAGCCGTGGGTCCAATGGGATGTGCAGGCTAAGCAAAAGAATGAGGAGCTGAGTGGAAAAGGGAAAATGATTTAGGTCAGATTCACAGCACACTGGCTGTGTGCTGATTTAGAAACAGATAGTCCTTTACTGGAGTCTTCGATAAAACTGGCTTCCAAAGGAACAATTTTTGAAGTTTTCAGCATCTCCAAGTGCATTATGTCTCTACAGCAACATTAAGCTGTGATTAATTTAAGTACACTGTCCTCTGGCTACTGATAACCAGTGACCCTGGGCTAACATAGTGTGAAAAAGACATGTAAAGCTTACTTTCAGACAGCAGAGGGCAGTGTACTTAAATTAAGTACACTCTCTCTTTGCCTGATGCAGGCACTAAACAAGGCAGGTAAGATCAGTTTAAAATTACCGAATTAGTTCAATTAGCTTGAACTGCCGTGTCCACTCACTGGAGATGAGTAATGGACTCCGGCGGCATCACTGAATCACGTTTATAGCTTGAAATGGGCCTTTCCCTGATCACTCTCAGCAGCCAATCACCATAGCCAACCATGGAAAGCCCATAAGAGGTAACAAAGAGAAGGTAAGGGCACTGGGACTGTCCCTGTCACTTCTGATGCGCTGTGGATGAAGGAGAGTGATGTGGCAGGGGTCCAGGAAGACAGTGAACTGATGTCTGGTTTGTAAGCAGAGAAGCAGATGCATATGCAGAATAAACCCCGTGCTCAGTTCACAGGGCCAAAGCTGTCACACAGAATACGGAGATGCGACAGCTAACCGTGAGCCTGCCAGGACAAAGGATCCCAGGAAGACTGCTTTGTCATTCAGGTGAAAATAGTCCGGCAGGGGCATATTTTCGGAGGTCTGCGGGGTGCTAATAATGTATTATCTGGATCCTGTCCAGCAGATCACTTGCAGTGAAGGTTGCTGCAAAAACATAGGCATCTACACAATGAGACAGTCAGATGACAGGCCCAGAGGTCTCTGTTCTCCACTAGAATAAAGTAATTCTTCCACTGCCACCACCCCACCTTTTGGGGGTGGGATTGGGTTGAAACTAGGGCAACTTGCCTACTGCATATACACCAGCGAGCTAGCCTGTAGCCTGCTTTTTACTTTGAGATAGAATCTTATTAACTTGCAGAGGCTGGCCTTGAATTTACTCTATACCCAAGGCACGTCTCAAACTTGTGATCTTCCTGCGTCAGTCTCCTCCCAAATAACTAGGAGTGCATGCTTATGCTTCAGCTGAACTTTGAAAACTACTGATTTCAGGGTCTCTATAAGCCGCCCATGGTTGAGTAAAACTGAACTCTGTCTCATTGCGGACATAGTTCTCATAACGGGGGAGAAGAGGGCAGAACTCTCGGGTTAATGGACATAGGTCTGGGTTTTAAAAAATAGCTGCATGAAATTCTATTCTATGACTTTATTACAGCTTAATTCAGAAACTACTAGGAACTTCAAGTTGGCATTTTCTTTTCTTTTGTTTTTTTTTTTGGGGGGGGGCTTTTGTTCTTTGCAATTTTGCTTTTGTTGCTATACAAACCATGCTTCAGAAAATGGTGTTAGCATGGGTTCCTATGTAATTCTCCTCACTTACAAAGACTAGTTTCTCAGAAGAGGGATTGCTGAGATGTTAGAAAGGCCTCATGTCTTTTTACTTTTGTAAGCTCTAACTTCGACGGTGTGGTCGTTTGAGTAAGAGCGACCCCCATATTCTATAGGTTTGACTGATTAGTCTTCAGAGAGTGCATCCATTTGAGAAGGATTAGGAGGCGTGGCCTTGTTGGAGGAAGTGTGTTACTAGGGATGGGCTCTGAGGTTTCAAAAGCCCATGCTAAGGCTGGTCTTGCTCTCTGCCTGCAAAGGATGTAGCTCTCAGCTACTGTTCCAAGACTGAGTGGCGCCCTGCTCCCACCCTGCCCCGCCATGATGCTAATGGACTGTCTGAAAATGTAAGCAAGCCCATGATTAAATTCCTCCTAAGAGTTGTCTTGGTCGTTGCTTCTCTTCATGGGAACAGAGCAGTGACTAAAACAGATGGTCTGATGAATTCGTGCCAGAGTGCCTCTGTCCCAATTGCTCGGAAATGCTAGTAATAGATCAGTTCCCAAATAAAACCTACCTTCCCAATCAGAAGTAA
Source organism: Tokudaia tokunoshimensis (assembly GCA_036184795.1). Lineage (NCBI taxonomy): Eukaryota > Metazoa > Chordata > Mammalia > Rodentia > Muridae > Tokudaia > Tokudaia tokunoshimensis. Next base: position 55,897,424 of record BTHU01000009.1, on the reverse strand, counting down.
AGGGTACCAAAAGCCAGTTAAACCTGTTTAAAACTGTGACATAAAACAAGCATGCTGAATGACGGAAATGTATGTTAATATTATTAGAGAGCCCAAAATAATAATAATTACAGTAATTTTATTCAAAGATTTTTAGCTTTACTTTAACTTGACAATGGTTCATTCCATAAAACAGAATAAATAAAACAAGGAGGAAGGCTTGGTCTGTAGACAGACAAAAGCTGAAACAGAAAACAGTTGATTCATCTCGATGTTAAGTTTCTTGTAAGGCCAGCATAGGAGACAGAACAAAAGGAAGCTACCTTTCAGGTAAGGAGAATTCAGGTGGAGGGAACTCGGTTACCCTGACAACTGTCTCTGGTCTGTTTAGGAAAACTGGCTGCTAACTGATAATCCTGACTTTCTCTACAGTCAGATAAACAATTTCAAGAGGTAAATATCTAAAGTGCTTCTGTTTTTTGTTTTAATCTGATCAACTGGGGCTTAAAGTCATTTGGTCCAAAACAATAGTCTGTCTGTCATTTTTACTCAATTCCGATCATCAGACAAGAGATGGCAGGGGCATGGCTGTTCTTAGAGTCTGATATTTATGACAGATTGCTGTCAGGAAGGGTGACAACACGGAGTGATGTGCATTACGTCCCCAGCCTCCCTGCCTGGCATAATCTTAGTGGAGTAAGGAGATTCCTTATGGGGGGGACACTGTGTGGGATGTGAGTGTTCGTCCACTCACCCTGGATACCAGGCTCCACCCTGACATGCAACTCCCACACCTCATATGGGCACACATCTGGAAGAAGAAGAGTGCCAGCTGATCTTTGTCTTGGCCAGAAAATATACCATGTCACACAAATGTTTGTGACACATAGCACTACGTGTACAATAACTAACTGGAAGAAATCATGGATTGTATTTAAAACCATCATCCCCTAAAGAGGGGTCGCCAAGTCCCACTGCTAAGAGAAACTACAAGGATATTTCAGTGTGTTCCCTTTAGTTAGGTAAGTGGCTGATAGGATCAGTGGGGACAATCTAGATAGAGACAGGACTGTGGAGAGTTATATAAGGATTCAATGGCTCGAGTTCAGGAAATCACTGCTTCCCTTTCCCGGGTACGAAATCAACACACACACACACACACACACACACACAGAGGGGGGTTAGGAGAGAGAGAGAGAGAGAGAGAGAGAGAGAGAGAGAGAGTGAGTGAGAGAGAGAGCTTTCTGTAAATCCAAACCACAGGTCATTTTCATAAATGTTTCACAAAAACATTTTCGTAAGTTTGTGTGTAATTATAAGTTTTTCAAATGGCGGTCCTTTAAATCACTATGTATAAATCACTTTATATTCTTGTTCAAATTGTAGGCTGATCCTTGACATAAAAATTAACATCTTGGAGATAACTCTGAAAATTATTTTTAACAAGGTCCTTACATGATTTCTTCTACCTACAGAAGCAAAAAACAAAACAATTACTTCATATGGGACATATAGATATTTTGGCTCACAAATTCTATAGTGAAACATCTTTCTTTTATGAGTACCTTTGAGTTTCATATGCCTAACATTTTCTAGTGGTCATTAATGCTAATATTTTTTCTAGGCAAATAGCCACAGTCAGAGCACAGCCTCTTACTGAAGTCAGTAAATAATTGTCTTTCTAGAACTAAAATTAGGGATTACTTTCCAACTTCTGGGCTTTAGTCTTTAATTGGCATTTGTTTCTTTCTAAACTCTTCTTTCTTTCTTTCTTTTTGAAAATTTCATACACAGAAGCAATGAAATATGATCATATCCTATTTGCTCCTCCAAATCTCCCCATATCCTCTTCACACCCCTCTCAATTTCGTGTTTGTTTATTTATTTGATGTCCCACTAAGTTGGTGCTGCAATAGGTATATACATGTGGGGCCTGGCAATGAGCATGGGAAACCTACCAGTGTCTACACCCTCAATAAAGAATGGTTCTTCCTTACCCAGCAACTAACTATCTTCTGCCAGCAACTCCTCAAAGGAGTGGGGCATCAAGGTCACTTTCTATTGCATTTTTTTTTCTTGAAGTTAAAAAGTCACGCTTCTTCAAGGAAAACACTCCACCAACTCTTCCCATTAGGAACTCTTTAGAAACACCCTTTCTTAAAGTTTTTTGGGAGTTGGGCTCTTACAAAGGCCACTAATCTAGAGCTCTGGACTGGGCGTAGATATCTCGACTTTGTTTACTTTCCCAGTGGATGGTGTTATAGGAAGCATCCTTCAGACGGCCTGTCCTGTCCCAGTTCAAGTTGTGATTATCATTCTACCATAATTGTGATGAGGGCAATTTAATCTGGTAAGAAAGATTGGAATGAATTATCCTAAGGCCCACAAAAACTCAGACTTGTCAGGGTAATCAAAATGTTGCATCCAGATGGATGGAAATTTCAGCAAGTATACAGCTGCATTAGCTGGAGAGATGACACAATGCTCCTCTTTCCAGATGCCTGTATTAGTCAGGGTTCTCCAGAGTAGCAAAACTTATAGAATGAATCTCTCTGTATATACATAGAAAGGGGCACTGGGTCTGGCATGGCTGCCTAAGGGGAGCATGACACAGTTCCTGCCCCTGGAGCATCCTCAAGCCATAGATCTCCATGTGTACTAATGGCTGCTGTTGCCCTGAAGTTGTTCTGATGTTTCTTATATTTGTTTTGCTTTCAACCTCTCTTTCTGGGGAATCTATCTCCCCCATTACTCAGAGCTAATCACTCCATAAGAAATGATATCTTCCTCCATTACTCAGAGCTAATCACTCCATAAGAAATGAAACAAATGCAATTCTCAGGAATGGAGGTGGTCATGGGGCTGTGGGGGACAAGGAACAGACCCTCTGCTTGGCCTTTAGAACCATGGGAAAGGATCTAGACAACATAACCACAGAGGCCATAAAAAACCAAGATGCCCATTCCCTCACTGTATTAGTCAAATACAGTGTATACAGCTAATGCAGCCATATACTTCCTGGAATTTCTGTCCATCTGGATGCAACATTCTGATTACCCTAACAAGTCTGAGTCTTTATGGGCCTTTTATAGAAATTTCTTGTTATCTAACTCGGCCTTAAATTTGAAATTGTATGAGAAGATACACGTCTTCTGGTCCAAGGACTGCTGCATTAATTAGCCAGGGTAAGCTTGGGGACATCAAGGATAGAGAGTTAAAGTGGTCTCAAGAGGAAAAGGTATGGATAAGAAAAGAAGGAGGAATCTGTAAAAACAAACAAAACAACAATGATAGCAAAAAAAAAAAAAACCAACCCAAGCATATGATAGGTGTGTTTATCTTATAACAGAAAGGTTTGTATATGATCCAGAAATAAGTCATATTAGAAGGACAGCCAGGCTTAATGGCAAAGCACAGTGGGCGAGTGAACTAAATGTTCATGGAGAGATTGTCAATTTTGAACATGAGACCATGGAATTGCTAGGATAAGGAAACAAAGATAAGAAAATTAAAAAGACGATGTACAAGCATATAAAAAGCTTGTACTTCATTCTTCTCGCTATGACAATGCCTAGAGACATATCAGAGAGAGCTAGCTGAGTTACTTACATACATTTTAAAACTTTATAAGAAATTATTTTAACCTCCGCAGTCTGTTATCTTTCTGTTCTTACATGAAAGTAGCTACTGGAATGACTGCTCTCTGCTTTACCCGGAAACTGCAAGTGCTGTGCCCAGCTACCCGTGAAGAACAGTCTGTGTAAGGACTGTAGGGAAATGGGCTCTTCCTTTGTGTTTAGTTTCTATTTTAAGGAATTGGAGGCTGGGGGTTGGGGGGGATAATGATCCAGGATTTTTAGAACTAATGAAAATCAAAGGTTTTATTAAAAGTGATTAATGATGGTTACAGCTTTGATGATGAAGGTTTAGTAAATAAAAGGCTGGGTTCAGGCTCTCTGGTCACAATAAAGAAAATCATCAGCCAATGAGAGAGCACTTGAATTGACAACCTGCATCCACTACTGATTCCAAGACTTTATTGAATCAGCATTGCTCCCGCTCACCCCTTTCTCAGGACCCTCCTCACTCTGAGATTGGATCTCCAAAAAGAGGGTTTCATCAGAATGGCTTACAGGCTGTGGTCCAGCCGATTGATCCAACAATGACTGGCTGTGAAATGAAAGTCTAAGAATCCAGTAGTTGTTCCATCCACAAGGCTGGATGTCTCAGAGAGTTTTCAGTGCACACTGGAATCCCGGAAGACGTAGTCTCTAACGCCAGGGAAGGAATGTACTTGCTAGCAAGGCAAAGGCAAACAGGAAGCAAACAAGCTTTCTTCTTCCAAGCACTTAATTTACATAGGCTTCCAGCAAAAGATGTGGCCCAGATCAAAGGTGTGTGCCTTTCTGCCTCAAGATAAGGATCTTCCTATTTTAAATCAAGCAAGAAGATCTCACTGAAGTGTCCTTCATGTTTGGATTTTAGTTAATTCCAGGTAGAGTCAAGTTGACCGCCAAGAGTAGCCAACCAGCATGGTCACCATCATTGTTCTCCTGCAGACAGACAGCCTGCTGAGGAGAGTGAAATCAAACCAAATTTTATACAAGGTTTCAGAGTTCAACCCTTGTCCTCATTCTTGACAGCAGTGGAAGAAGCCGGTGTTGTCATTGTCTGGAGGTCAATGAGGTTGGTCTGCTGAGGGTGACAGAGTGCAGGAGCCTTGCTTTCTACTGTCTTGTGGTCACTTGACATCTTTCTTTGGAAAAGGGGGTGGTGCCAGGGGAACTCCTGAACACAGCACACATTGTATCCTCTGGAGCTCCTGCCTGGTGAAGACTGAGTCTCCCAAGATGGCATACAAAGCTCTCTAGGAGCTGTTCAGCCCTGGACCCTAAACCCTAATGAGGATTGTCCTAACACTGGGAAACTTCAAGGCTCTGTGTAGATTTTGACGGGAACCAGAGATGATGTATCTGATTATCCTTGCGTGTTCTCTGATTTAAATGCATGTACAGAGTGAGTTCAGTGTAAGGGAGGTCACAGCAACACCCAAAGAGGGAATGCTCTAACTGGAAGAGGGAGTTCCAACTCAGGGTCCTCTTTCCCTGGAGATTTAGCATGTAACCCAGAATATAATAATAATGATGATGATAATAATAATATTAATAATAATATCAGCAGTAGTAGTAGCAATATCAACAGGTGTTTAGCAAACCTCCGATCTTATTACTATATGCTGTATTAATAAATACATCAGTATTATCATCATAAAGTAGTTTAAAATGGATAAATATCCATTTTAAAGGTGTTGAAACTGAGGAACCGAACAGTTAAGACCACAGAACAAGGAACAGAACTGGAATTCCAGACAAGGTCCTTTGATTTGGGCACCAAACACTAACTGGGAAAAGCTGCCTTGGCTCCTTCCTACTCAGTGCTTCCTCCTGCCCACACTCACCTCCTCTACCTTCAGTCATTCCTGGCTAGTGTTGACACCGTCCAGACCCGGAGTGGCAAAAACCATGAATGGAGGTTATTCGGAAAAAGAGTAGAAGGATTTACTGGCCAGACTGAAAAAGATCATGGCATGACACTACAAACAACCATTCCCCAGAGGATATTGGCATTTTGGAATAGCAGGACATTCGACAGGATTATTTGTGGCCACATTCAAAGAAGGCCAGGCAAGGAGAAGTTGGTTAACTTAACTAGCTCTGAGCTCAGTGTGTGGACAGGGCTGGGCTTGAACTCAATTGAGAATTGCAGCAGACATTTTGAAACAATAGCTTCTGTCCACAATACTACAGAGATCTACCTGCCTCTGCCTCCTGAATGGTGAGATTAAAGGTAACATACCATCAAGCTTACCTGTATTTATTTATTTATTTATATTTGTATTTATATTTATATGAGTACACTGTAGCTGTCTTCAGACACACCAGAAGAGTACATCAGATCCCATTACAGATGGTTGTGAGCCACCATGTGGTTGCTGGGAATTAAACTCAGGCCCTCTGGAAGAACAGTTAATGTTCTTAACCGCTGAGCCATCTCTCCAGCACCTGTGGTTTTTGTTTGTTTGTTTGTTTGTTTTGTTTTGTTTGACAGTGCCTTAACTCTGTATTCATGCTGGCATGGAATTTGCAAGTCTTCCCAGCTCAGCCCTTTAAGTGCTGGATTACAGATGTCCATATTCTCCACTAATAGGGACATTTTGAAGATCAAAACGAGGAGAATTGCAACAGACATTTTGAAACAATAGCTTCTGTCCACAATACTACAGTATAATAGGAAAAGTATAGTCAATTTGAAGTTGGACTGCTGGTGGGCAGATGTTTCTGTTAAAGTGCTTTGTACAGGTTGAGATGACCTCTATGTAAGCTTGTGGCTTTAGAAGAACCATGTGATGGGTATTATCAGGCAACGGTGCACAAGAACCCTTCCTTATAATCCCCTGCTGTGTTTGCTTTTCTTTGATAAGGTCAACACAGACATAGAAGACTCCACTTTGATTCTGATAATACTCATATTTCTTTTAAAACACAAACAAGTGCAAAAGTATCTCTTAGCTCTTGTAGTTTGACGGAAGTCAGTATGTTCTAAGATTTTTAAATAGTTTGGGGGTTGGATGTTAGTCAGAAAGCCAAATGGTACACATGTCAGAGAATAAACAAGAAAGAACAAATAGCTGAAAGCTGTGTTCTAATAAATGGTAAAGATGGAGGGACCTTATTATGCCTGGTGTATAGAGATGCTTGGACTGTATATCTGCACTCATGGTGCCAACATCAATGCTTAGGCGAGAGAAACAGAGCTGCTCTGACAAGGGCAGTGGGGCCTCTGGTCAGCTGGAATGGGATGAGACATTAGATGGATGTCTAACTCTTTTATGTGTAAGTGCTCATAGAGATGAGACGGCAATCTTCTGCCACTCACGGAGCTGTAGACTGTCAGCTGGCATATGTGGATTGCATTGGTTCATAAGATGCACTTTGACCAGAAAGAACAGTTCTGTGTGATTTGCATGTGTGAGCTGATTTAAAAGCCATAATTCTAAAAATAAAAACGCTATTAGTTCACAGTTCGTGAAAACAATAAAGAATAGCAGAATTTGGGAGCTTAAGTTTTGGGTACTGTTAGTCTACTTATAACCAATGGGACTGAAGGAATGGCTGAGAGATTAAGAACATGTATTCATTTTGCAGAGGCCCCAAGTTCCATTCCCAGCATCCACATCAGGCAGCTCACACCTGCTCACAACTCTAGCTCCAGGGAGATGCCTTAAACCCCAGGGACATGCACATATACAGATGTAAACATAGATAAATAAGAAAAATGATGGTCTTAGTTTACAATTAGTGAAAACCGTCAAGGTTTGAAAATTAACCTTTGGGTGCTTTTGGCCCATTTATATGTTTGTTCGTTTCCTGGAATTCCAGTGTGGGAAATGGAGGGAGTTAATGATCACTGAGCCACGGAAACTGTCCCAGGCTGAAGGAGAGGAGAGTAGTTGACAGCATGATAGAATTAGGGGTGAATAGAGGTGCTCAGTGTCACTCAAAGCCAATGGATCATATGAACAAGCACAACGAACCAAGGATAAGTTCACAACTCCTAGCTCAAGGGATAAGTGCTTTCTTGAGTCTGAACTATTCCCTGTTGATTAATATGAATAGGAATCTTATAACTTTTAACCAAGATACAGAAAAATGATCAAAAGATTGCCCCTTGTTCTGTGAAGACACTGTAACCGTATCTGTGATATGGACAGTTAAGTGTAGCTAGCAAAACAATGAGGGTAATTAACAGAAAACACTTGACAAAGATGCTTTCAACTTTCCAGCTTCTTGAACCTGTTATTTAGAGGACAGACTTGGCTTCTAATTAGCTTTTATTTCTAGAATGTTCCTCCTTTAAAGTGAAGTGTTCAATGAGAAGACAATAACATATCCCTTTAATACTTCAGCATATTCTTATGACTTACATAAACAAGACCTTAAGGATGTCGGAAACTGTCTCCCTGAGACAAAGCAGAACAAGAGAGGGGTGCATAACTTTCTTTAAGCTTCTCCTCAAATGGACTCTGGGTTAGAAACAGCAAGTTACCAAAGCTGCTTCTGCAAAAACAAGGGGACTAAAGGAATCCTGGGTAAGAGTACATAGCCCCATTATGATCAAGGAAGTTATCTGATATTTGCCATTGCCCTACACACACACATGCACGCACACACACACACACACACATACATTTACATATGCACCTGCACCTCTGTGTACACACACACACACATACATTCACATATGCACCTGCACCGCTGTGTACACACACACACACACACACACACACACACACACACACACACACACACGCATGAATGTGTATACACAAAAACAATCTGCAAACAGTTTCCAAAGGGGAAAGCCAGAGAGCCTTTTTTCTTTTTACTTTCCCTTTTCTTGTAGCTCCAACACCAGCTGTTAGCTTGTTCATCATGTGGCTGGATGCCAAACTCATTGCGTTGATTCTTCTTTCTAGTACAGAGTGGGAGAGTAAGCATAAATGCAAACTGATTCACTTCAGGATATCTGCATTATACCTCAGCACTAGTAGGCAATGTTTCCCTTGGGGATTGTATAGCATGGGTGTCTTAGTCAGGGTTTCTATTCCTGCACAAACATCATGAGCAAGAAGCAAGTTGGGGAGGAAAGGGTTTATTCAGCTTACACTTCCATATTGCTGTTCATCAGCAAAGAAAGTCAGGACTGGAACTCAAGCAGGTCAGGAAGCAGGAGCTGATGCAGAGGCCATGGAGGGATGTTTCTTACTGGCTTGCTTCCCCTGGCTTGCTCAGCCTGATTTCTTATAGAACCCAAGACCACCAGCCCAGGGATGGCACCATCCACAATGGGCCCTCCTCCCTTGATCACCAAACAAATGCCTTATAGCTAGATCTCATGGTGACACTTTCCCAACTGAAGCTCCTTTCTCTGTGATAACTCCAGCTTGTGTCAAGTTGACACACAAAACCAGCTGGTACAATGGCTTGAAATGAATCATCTAGACTGACTGTGGACTATGGCAAAACCATACCTGTGGAAAATAGCCAGATGAAAGCAGATAGTGTTGTGAACATAAAAAGAGAAATAGGTGTAAGAATATGTTCTATGGGCATGTGGGGGAGGTGTGGGGGAAGGGGGTGCCCCAGTGGGCCCATGCTGAGGCATCCCTTCCCCCCTGAGGAACCAGCCACACATTGGTATAGAATAGAATAGAGTTTATTTAGGGCATGGGGAAGGGAGTTAAGGGGGTAGTAGAGGCAGAGAGGAGAGAGTAGAGAAGTAGAGGCTGGGCACGAACCACATGGAGAGAGGGGGAAATAGAAGGGGGAGAGAGGGGGAGCAAGGGGGCAAGAGGCAAAAGGTGAGAGAGAGAGAGAGAGAGAGAGAGAGAGAGAGAGAGAGAGAGAGAGAGAGAGAGAGAGTAAGAAAGGGAGGAGGGGCCAAACAGTCCCTTTTATAGTGGGTAACTGTGGGGGTGGAGTTCAGACAGAAGACCAACAGTTAGGATACGTTTGACAATAGGCTTGTGTACTGCCCTTTATCACCAGCAACAAAAAATAGGACTTACCATAGGACCAGAGAGTATCAGTGGCAAAGGGTTTTTTGTTGTTGTTTTGTTTTTTGTTTTAAGATCCACTTATTTATTCACTCATTCAGTTATTTATAAGTGCTCAAACTGTGTGCACACCTGCACACCAGAGATAGCTTTGGATCCTATTATAGATGGTTGTGAGCCACCATGTGGTTGCTGGGAATTGAACTCAGGGCCTCTGGAGGGACGGCCAGTGCTCTTAACCACTGAGCCATCTCTCTAGCACTAGTAGCGAGGGCTTGTGATCCCCTTCTCATTAACATCCCAGCTGAGATTAGCCTCCCCAAATCATTAGTTAATACAGAACTTCCTTCCCTGTGGCACGGTTCCAGTTGCCCCCTCAAGCCTTTCTCTTGTTAAATAGCTATGTGGTCACTGCTTCTCTGCAACTGCATCTTCCCTTTTCTGAAGGATGCTGGAAAGCTATGAGTTCCTCATAGGGATGCGAGGTTGATAGTTCTCTGTAGTCATCAGGAAGTGATCACACAGGGTTGGGCTCTATTCATCTGAAGCGATGAGAATGATCACTTAATTGAGAATCCTGTCACTGTTGTCATATGCTTCTCTGTTCACATCAGATCTGACTGACTCAGTACCAACCAAGAAGAGCTCAGGGTTTCACCAGCTGTTCATTTCTTAATTAATTCAAGAGATGTTTATGGTATGCCAAGAAACCTTCTATGCCCTGGGGATAGGAGAGAGAAGAGTCTGTTGGCATTCACAGTCTCCATTCCAGAATTGATAAGCAGATAAGAATAAATGCTATGAAAAAATACAGCAGGAAAGGTTGATAGAATCCTTGGGGATTGGTCCAGCTTACAGTTTTACATACGGTAGTGAAAGAGGTCTCATTGAAAAGGTGAGCCACGAAAAATATCAAAGAGAATGAAAATCAGAAGGAGCTGAGAGGAGACATTATGCACATGTCTGGGTAAAAATCCCTTCTGGGAGACAAATGGGACTTGCAACATCCATTTGCCACCAACTAAGAAGTGTTTACATCACTTACTAGCCCTAGTGAGTAGGGCCACTATTTGCATGTGCCTTCTGGAGTCTGGACCATTTCTGTATCTTAGCTCCTGCTACACTTTGGATGTAGTTCAAATATGGCTCCCTAGGGCTTGTGAGTTGAGACTGTCTCTGCAGTGATGTATGAAGAGGGCGGAAACTTTATCTGACTGTGGTATTTAGAGGAGTTTGGATGCTGGTTAGTCATACAGTCCTCAGCATATGTTGCCCTTGGTGGTTTTAAAAGAAAGAAGATCGCTAAACTTATCATACACGTCTCAGCATCTTGTCATGTGATATCCTGTGCTACCTGACCTTTTCCAGGAGTTAGGCTATCACTTGAAGCTCCTATTTATTGGGTCTCCAGAATAAACCTTTCCTTATCATTAGCTGTCCGACCTCAAGCATTTGAGGGGAGTAATGAAAAACAGTTCATGATTTTTTCTTTTGACTTTTGAAGGTAGCCACTTCAGATGAATTGACTTTATTTGGCAGAGCTGTTCGGCATAACCAGAAAAAAAGAAAAAGAAAAAGAAAAAAAAAACAGAAAAGAAAAAAGAAAAGAAAAGAAAAAGGTTTCTCATGCAAGCACCCGTGCATACATTGAAGGAAGGATTGGATACATGTTAGTTCTCAGGAAACTAAAGGTTTCCTGAGTTTTAGCAGCTGATTCTCTCCCACACAATGTGTAGGGAACTCATATTTGTCCCTTTTCAATAAGTGGGCTTGGAGGGCAGTCAACTTAGGTAAAGAGATAAGCTTTGGGAACAAAGAAGTTGGAGTATTCTTATAATTTCTCAGTGGGCTGGAGCGGTGCCTTCAGGTGGAGCTATTCTCTTCTGTCATCATAAATTTTATGTGGGACACTTTCCTTCCTTGTGTGGTTGATTATATGGGTATCTGAGACACACCTACTGAAGAAAGTGTGGTTTTAACTTACAGGTCACCTATCAGTTTAATATACTTGCCTGGAGGAGGGGATCACAAATGGGAGCAGGTGATGTTGACGTCGCAGAGCAGCTGTATGTAATTTCAATTTTTCTATCTGCGTTACCTGCCAGCTCTGGCGCTGGAGCCAAGATCATTCACGTGATCTGTGGATGCCAGCTGCCATTGGACGTCAAACTCACTGAGGCTTCACGTTGTTCTGATAGTTTGTTTTAGCTGTGTCAGAAACGCAGACAAACACACCTGGGTCTATCCACAATGTCAGAATTTACCAGATTACAATAAATTCACAATGGTAGCAATTTGCCAGACACTCCCACTTTTCCTTCGTAATCCTGGACAAATCACATACAGGTTCTTTTATTTCAATGTTAATTGAAATAACTCTATTACTAACTAACAGACACTTACCTGTGAAGGAACATGCCATGGCACACGTGTGGTGGCCAGAGGACATCTTGCAGGAATTAGTTTTCTTTTCCTACCCTGTGGCCTTCCAGGATCAAACTCAGCTCATCAGGCTTGGTGGAACATGTACTCACAAAATGAATCATTTCACTGGCCTCCTCCGTTTGTGAGGCAGAATCTCAAATAAACGAGGCTGACCTCAAACTTCCTATGAAGCTGAAATTGGCTTAACCCCCTCCTAGCTTAGCCTCCCGGTGCTGGGAATGCAAGTATGACCCATTCCATCCAGCTTTCAATTTTTAACATAATTGTATTTTCTAAAACTACAAGTGCCCTTGCTCTATTCCAGACCTCTGAGAGGTTCTGGGTCAATTAACTGACCGGATCAAGAATTTGGGAGTTGAGAACCTCTCTGTGATCTTTAGACCCTCCATAGCAGATCTTTTTCTTTTTTTTAAAAACAATATCTGAGGTCCTATCCGGAACTTCTGAGTCATAATTACTGGAACTTAGGGGAAAAAAAATCTCCCCATATAATTTATGCAAACTGAACTCTGTGAGCAGTAGCCTGGAAGTTTGCATCATTAAACCTTTCCTTAGAAAGAATGTAGAACCAATAAACAAAAAAGAGTCTAAACATACAAATGGCAAAGGCCAAACAATATGATGTTGACCCATAGTCGCCAACAATTTGACCAGAAGACCAAACTCTTAACTAGAGTAAACAACCCAGGAAATCATCTTCCTGTAAGTCAAAATGGCAGAAAGTCAAAATGAAAATAAGCAGACTGTCTGCCCTTAGAGGTGTTGAAGGTGTGGCCGCTATGTCACATGTGTGGCAGAGAGGAGGCAGAGAGGAGAAAGGCTATGTCTACACTCAGTGTTCTGACCTGTGAATGTCAGAATGATTAGTTACCTAACACTCCCTTCAAGAAGTGAGACTGAGATGCCTACCAATCTGGCACTGTGCAGACCTGGGGGTGGGGCAGGCCATGCTCAAGATGATCCCTGCCCATAATGCACAAGTGGGACATAGCATTTCTGAGACAACACCTGACATAGCACAGGGACCACACCTGAGACAACCCCAGACACTCAGAGATCCCAGGCAAGCAGAGAAGTGAGTCAACATTGGAGAACTGGAAGAGAAAGAGAAACAGAAGGATGTGGGCACAATGAAGAGAGGCCAAACTGGAGATTCAAGGGCAGTGAGGAACAGCCTGATGTGAGTAGCCAATGATGCCACCTGAGATCATGGTGGAGTCCTGGCCTGCGCTGCCACTGGGGACCATGATTGGGACCATGGCCCTGCAACAGCAGGGGTCTGTTACCACTAAAGGCAAAGGCAGATGTTTCTGGTCTGGGCTGTTGCCTGGTGACACACTGATGAGTGAGGGCTAAACAGAACTCGCCCCACTCCTCACCTGGGCATCATGGGAGAGATGGCCCAGGGGGAATGAATGCAGGGGAACTGACCCAGCCCCTAGCCAGCTTCAGTACTCAGGAGAGTGGGCCCAGCACATTGTGGAAGTCGTGGGGCCCCAAGGATGTGAGTATGGGAGAGCTGGCTCCACTAATCTGCTGTGTGGCAGTGTGGGTGAGGGAGAGATAGTGCCACTCATTTGTTTCAGGATGCTGTAGAGCAGGAGGGCAGGCCCTGTACCTTGCTGGTCCTGGATGGAGTTGCAGGTGGGTCTGTCCTGAGACTGTGAGTATAGGAGAACCATCTCTGTATCTTGTCTGCTGTGTGGTGGCACAGATGAGGGAGAGATGGCCTTCTCCCCTCCTTTGTCACTCACTACCTATGGCAGGTGGGAAATCTGGCCCCAGGGTCATGAGAGTGGAAGAACTGTGGGGATTGCCCACATTCAGTGAGGGATCCAGTGGGCTGACCACCTCAGATACCTCTCAGGCCCAGGTCCAGGGCTTTGAACTGGTCCACCCCAACATCTACTCCATCGATTAAATGGCTAGGGTACATGAAGGGGGCCAGTTCTACAGATTTAAAACTACAGGATCTCCATGTCACTGGGCCACAAAAGGATATCTGAGAGGAGTCACAGTGAAGTTCCAGTATTGATAGAGTAGCGGAAGCCAGAGGATGCATACCAGAACAAGGACTCTTCACAATGAACATTTGCAAGGGAGGAAGTGTAGACCAAAGGGTGTCCTGTGGAACACACTTGACACACTATAGACTCCACAACGGGATTATTTTCTTCTCTGCAGGAGTAGAGGGCGAGTGCAAGGGGAGAGCCGGATGAGTGAGACTGGGGTGCATGATGTGAAATTCACAAAGAACCAGGAAAGAGGTGAAAAGGGTTTTACAGTCATTTAGTAGGTCTCGATTTTGTCCACAGGATGAAGACTGGCCCAGAAGCTAAAAGGCTTGATTAATGTGGGAGAGCGACAGTGCCTTTAGCTCTTGTTACTCTAGCTGGCAGACACAGTTGATGAGACATGCTGGGTAGACAGCACAGCTCTGAAGGAGCCAGCATCCTGCGGCAGCTGAGGGGCAGCAGGTGTACCTTGGGCCAAGTGTCTTTATCAGGCCTTTTCCTTTTCTTAATTTTCTTTTCCTTTTTTTTCTTTTTCTTGAAAATAATTATTTTCTCATACAATATATCCTGATTCTAGTCTCCCCTCCCTCTAGTCTTCCCAGTTCTTTCCTACCTCTCCTGCCCTCTGGATCTACTCACTTTTTGTCTCTCATTAGAAAAGAGTAGGCTTCTAAAGAGAAAGCCATCAAACTTGACAACATTTTTTAAAAAATTAAGATAAAATATAAACTATCATAGTAAAGTTAGATGTGGCAATCCAACAGGACGAAAAGTATCCCAAGAGCGGCACAAGTGTCAGAGACTCACCTTTTCTCACACTCAGGGGTCCCATAAAATACCAAGCTAATAGCTATCATATATATTCAGAGACCTCCCAGGCTCCTTTTAATACATCAGTTTGTATAGAGATAAAGAGGTTCCCATGGAGGTGAAATACTATCTTGGCAATTGAGACATAGATAACAGATGCCCTTGGTCCCTGGTTCTGAATGTCCTTCTTGGCATTCTATTCCTTGATAACCCTTTAGTAAGGGTTGGTAACCCTTGGTAAGACACAGCAAACCCACACACAGTAGAACCACTCATTTCGGTCCTGTTGATATTTGAATCCTCAAATCGCACATGATGTTTGATGAGTCACTCCTTGATACCAAGTTACTGATTGGGTTTGGCTTCTTAAAGTGAAATGTGAAAGGTATTTGTGAGTAAATGATTCAGGATGACCTGTAATTGGGTTGGGAATTAGCTTCTTTGCCTGAGTACAAAGGAAAGATAATTGGTGCTTTGAAATAGACTTCACCCACGTCTGGCCTCGGCATACACATTTTGGTCCTGGGATTTTGGTGAATCACATTCTTGACAGTGGGTAGAGCTGGTAGGTGGGAATGGAGGCTGAGGACCATGAGGTAGGTTGAGAACACATGTCAAAATTTGGAGTCAAGATACATTGGTCCTTTTTTGCTAATCTCGTTACAGCTAGTCACAGTCGTGGTTTTACAGTCTGTCTTCCGGTTGGCCTCTGAAACCCTGGGCTGAAGCAAGCCTTGTTTGTTGAGCCAACACTTTTCAGACACTCATCCAGTTCACCTTCAAGATGAGCCTGGGTTCTACTTGACTACAGGTTACCTCTCCTGTGAGAATCTCGGCTCATGGTTGGAAATTCTCACGATCCGATCCGTACTCATCTGGAAAACAGATGAGGCAGCCGAGGTCTCTCTTCTACAGAATGACATTTTATTCTTAAGTAATAATAATGGTTCCTGAAGGTTGTGTGAATGTTTCTGGAATCTGCAAAAGAATTCAACTAGCTGTAATGGGAGTTTAGCTCTATGTCTTGGGTCTAAGTAGGTCATAAAGTTTAACTCCCAAAATACTGTCTTTCATTTGCTAAAACAAGGTCATCTCTTCTTCCTGCTTCTTAACGGGCATTCATTATTTAATTAGCTTGTTTTATTATAATATAATAAGATCATGCCCACCTCCTACTTTCCTCCTCCAGTTCTTCCTATATTTCTCTCCAACATATCCTGCTCTTAACTCCATGTTCTCTATTTTAAAAAAAAAATCCATGAAGTTCCAATTAGTGCATGAATTTCGGGGCCATCCACAAGAGCACAAAAAACACACCAGTTGGAACACTCTCAAAAAAAAAAAAGAAAAAAAAAGCAAACAAACAAAAAACCAACCCCCACAAAAACAAAAACAAAACAACCAACCAACCAACCAACAACAACAACAAACCCCACTGACTCTGCTTGCCCAGCAGCTATCAATGGCCTGCAGCTCGTCACTGAAGCCTGGAGAGCAGTTCCCCTAGCTGTGATGGAAATTTCGGTAGGCTTGGCAGTTTCAATCAGGCATGGCCCCTCACAGTCTTGGGCATTTGAGCCCTTAGCCCCCAGGTGGTGGTGTTGGTTGGGGTGGCTCAGGAGGAAGTACAACACTGGGGGTGGGCTTTGAGCATAAAAATGTCTTGCCTCCTTGCAGTCTGCCTTCTCTGCTTTGTTCTTTCCATTCAAGATGTGAGTTCTCAGCTTCTCGTTCCTTCCATCATGCCTACTGTCTGCCGCCATGCTGTCCCCAGCAACGTGAACTCTACTCTTTGGAACCTTAAGCCACAACACACTCTCTTTGAGTTTGTCTTGGTCATGTTGTTACATCACAGCAGAAGAGTAATTCATTCAACAACCAACATAGTACCTTCCTACACTATGAAAACTAATCCCAAGACAGGCCATTTCCTGATCGGTTAGAGATTGATTTCTCTATGTCCTATAGCCAAAATTTGTGGTATTTTCAGCAACAGGCTCTTGCCATTTAGTTCTAGTGGACTATCAGGGGTAATGGCAATAGACTGTGCTGATTTGGGGACTTCTGGATCTGCCCTGACCAACGACTCATAAGGAGGTATCCAGAAACTTGCCTTGAGGTTTTCATTTAATGATCCTTGTCTTCTGAGAATGACCTTGTCCATCTACACAGGGTAATTCTGTTTGAACTCTTGCTTAAAATTATATTTTGGAATTATCTTACTAACTAGAGAATTTCAATAAGACTTTTATATACATCCTTGGTTTTAGTTAATCCACACACTACTCCCTTCTCCACCCAGACTGTATTCAATACCTTACCCCCCAACCCTAGGCTTCTTCCATATTGTCTGTAGTCTACTATCCCTCTAGTATATACTTTTAATTGAATTGTGAGGTTGTAGGCTTCCATGTTGCTTTTATACACTCTTCCTTCAAGCTAGCTCCTCCTACTTTTC
The DNA here is from genome assembly GCA_036184795.1 of Tokudaia tokunoshimensis. Classification (NCBI taxonomy): domain Eukaryota; kingdom Metazoa; phylum Chordata; class Mammalia; order Rodentia; family Muridae; genus Tokudaia; species Tokudaia tokunoshimensis. The sequence goes on along the minus strand of BTHU01000009.1, from coordinate 55,880,101 downwards.
CAGTTTCTCCCATCCTTTCTGCTTATGCCTCTCTGTCTCCAGTATCCTTTCTCTCTGCTTTTGTTTTGCCTATAATCTACTGTCTAGTATTCCTTAATGTAGTTCTCCTATAACTTTATAAAGTACATACTATGTGTCAGCCAGGGGACTAGGCTCAGAAATAAGAGATATGTCTGTCTGTTGAGGTTAATGAGTCATGCGCTCCACTTTTCTCTTCCTCCCCGAGTCCCCTTCCTCAGCTCAGCACACCTCTATGGGGAAACCTTTCCTACAGCCATCCTGCTGCTTGCTATGGAGGCTGGAGATATGAAAGGTAGGAAGCCTTTTTCCATCAGCAATCCACACGTACTCTTCAACCCAATGTCCCCATTAGTAAAGCTGGTATTTTGAGCAGACTAATTATGTGTACTTTCTGTTTTATTAGAGACCTCAGTTGGAAGAGGATGATTAATTCAAACCCTTAGCATATCACTGTTCCCTGTTCCAAGGTTTTTTTTTTTCTTTTAGTTTATTGCTCTGAGTTTAAAACTGAGATACCTCAATCTGTAGGCTAGCCCATAAGATCTGGGGCTACCTCATGATTATAACTAATCCAATGTCAAAATGTTCTTTTCTTTTAAAAATATGTCTTTGATATTTAAACATATACACAGTGTATTTTCATTATATTTATGCCTGAGTCCTCCCTCTTAACTCCTCTCAGATCTATAGTTCCCCCCCGCCTTCCTATCCTTTTTATTTATCTATTTATTTTTAGCATATAAACCTCTGGTTCCAATTTTCACTTCCCAGATGCTTTCTACCAATCCGAAGTACTTCGAATCCATATGCAGTTTCTTTCTTTTGAGGTCTTTTTGATGTAGCTTATCAGTCCTTTCCTGGGGTCTAGATTTTAGAGGATGATCATTTTTATTTAACTCCAATCTCTGTTACTAATTCCAAGGTGATAATTGTCTCAGTGCAGTTTTTTCTAACTTTAGAACAATGGATATTTTGAGATATGTTTGACGAAAAGGGAGGCAGCCATCCTGGAGGGTACTCAGCGGCATCATTGACCTTCTCTGATTAGATGGTGGTAGCATTCCTCTGCTCCAGCGAGTGAAAATACAACACATTCCAGACATTGCCACACGTCTCCCAGGGAACTAAATCTCTACTGACTAAAAGTGAAAAATATGCAGGACACAGCAGGAGCAGAAGTGTGCCTTATGCATCCTAACAGGGTCAGGAGAGTCTTCCTAAGGGCAGAGACATTTGGCCAGGTGTTTGAACGGTAAGAAAGAATTCCCTGGTGGTCAGGAATAGTTTTTAAGGTACAGACAGGGAGGTGCCCATAGTCTTCTGTGATACCACATTGACCAAACTCACATTTCCTACCACCCAAAAATACATTCTCAAAACTTCTAGGGGTCACCTATGTGGCTCCTTTTCAATGCTTTTTTTTATATGATTAGTAGATTCCTTTCTATATAAGCAAATGTCACCTTTTGCTGCCTAAACTTAGCTCTGCACTGCCTTTGAGTAATAATTATCTTCTTCATGTAAACTCTTCTAGATGTGAGAAGATTTTTCAAAGCATCATGTCTACACTTAGGACATCAAGAGAGGAACTTGTAGTATGAGCTGAGGCTCTGACTACACTGGATTGAGTATTGTGAGGTATTTTAGGCATCACTTCAGATTATCATATTTCATTTCAGTCGTTGCATGTGGTAGTTTGAGTGAAAATGACCCCCATAGGGCTGTAGGGAGTGGTGCTGTTAGGAGGTATGGCCTTGTTGTAGTAGGTGTGACCTTGTCGGATGAAGTTTGTCACTGGGGATGGACTTTGAGGTTTCAGATGCTCAAGCCAGGTCCAATGTCATTCTCTCTTCCTGCTGCCTGCTGAGCCAGATGCAGAACTCTCAGCTAGCCCAGATAGGTGTATCATCACCATGTCTACTTGCATGCGCACCATGATGATAATGGACTAAACCTCTTAACTGTAAACCATTCTCAATTAAATGTCTTTCTTTATAAGAGTTGCCATGGTCATGGTGTCTCTTCGCAGCAATAGAAACCCTAAGACACTGCACATTCATGAGAATAAACAAATTCCACTCACCTGGGTTATGACTCATTGCGAAATATTACTTGTCTAGAGGTTGAGGAGGAGGGAATCTGGGAGGAGTGTAGGAGGAAGAAATTGATAGTAACGTCTTCCAGTTGCTAAACTCCATGGCAACACTGTGTGGGTGGTGAGTGTCTCACAGTAGGAGCAAATGAATCACAAGGAAACATCAATGAGTTTGGCCATTTATTGATGCCATACAGAGACAGCCTATGATTATAATCTGGTTTTAATACTGAGGTACTCATCAGGTACATAGGGAGTGTGGGAATCAGCTGGTGAAGCAGAAGTACAGAAACAAAGGGGAGACAATGGGTTAGCCATGGATGTCACGCCATGATTTTCCAAGGAAATGGTAGGGAGGAATACAGTTTCCCCATCACATTATTTTTAGTGACAGAACTTAGAAATACTTGAATTAAAAAAAATACTTGCATTAGCAACAGGAGAAGCATCATATATATATTGGATTGGTTTTAGCACCAGGAAGCTCAAGGCATGTGGCTTGCACAAGTGAATCACTGTGGATTGAGCACCAGATAGGCTGTCCCAGAGCTTCATGTTGAAGGGGAAAAGGAGAGAGCTAAGACTTTGATCTTTTCTAGGTTAGCAAAATGTAGCTTTCAGAGAACTTCAGCTGACCAGATGGGAAGTTAGGGTCTGAAATAATATAATCCTTCAAACTGATTCAGATTCCTGATGTAGGTTGTTCAAAACAGAATCTCAGAAAGCATTGCATTGGAAAGTCAGTGAAGACATGCTGTCTCAGGAGACCAGAAGGACATGTGTGCTGTTGTTCAGGAAGACCTATGACTAAACAGTTATTCCTACAGAGGAAAGCAACCCTTTGTTGCAGGACATGATTCATGACTTGAATAAAGTATTCACTATAAAGTTTCTAGGAATATTGTTCTTTTATGGCATAACATAAGAATTAAATAGCCTATAACTCTTTGGAGAAGAACTAATTCTATCACTCTGAAAAGCAATGTAAACCCAATATGATGTATTTAAGCACAAGGCCTCATGATGGACCTGTCTGGCTCATGGTAAGGGTGTATCCAGTGTCTTGCTGAACTTGCTCACACCTTCAAGGAGTTAATGTGAAGGAGGATATAGATGAAATAAACCAAGCCTTTACATTTGACCCTGTGAAGACATTATCCAGCTCTTGCTATCAGCATCATCCTGCTATTCAAGGTTCTTCTAGCATCTCAAGCATTAAATATCCATGGGACCACTGGTAGCCCACAGCAGAGCAGCTGACTGATGACTCCTATAGCAAACACGAATGACACACACCATAGGACAGTCTCACCATGGTAGGAAGAGGATGTCCGTGATGCAAGATCAGAGGCCTATTTCCTGTACTTGAGAAACTGGAGAAAGATCTAGAATGAAGCACCTGGTCAGACTCTTCCCCACCGGCTCATGATGTGCTCCACCACATGGGTTCCAAATGACATGGTCTACTTTCTGCATTGGGAAATCTGGCCTACTTTAGTTGGTTGAGGTCAGTAGAAATCCAAGTTTGTTCCTGAGTTTCATAAGCCTGGTCATACCCAGGACTCTGGTGTCATGTACTTTACTCTAGAACAGTACCAGCTTGAGTTAAATTCACATGGCTTACTAATTAACACTTCTGAAAACCTATACTACCTGTCTTTGCAAAATTTCCCATTAGAAAGTCAAGTTTCCCTCTACTTTTTGTCCCCATTTATGCCACTAATAGAATAACATAAGTATTTCTCTAAAATAGCTATTTCACCAGAGATTGTCATTGGCCAGCCAAGTTTTCATGTAAATACAGAATGCAAGAATGTATGTTTCACTACACATGAATTCCTTGGCTTCAGTAAATGTGTATTTTCTCTTATTTCTGGCATACCTTGAATTTTATCCAAATCCCAGTGTTTTATTTCCACAGGAATTGACCAGAATAATACATACTAGTGACTTGAAAGAATTTAAAAGCACATACTATATAACGTTATGCTCATGGTCTCAGAACAAATAAGACTGGTATTGGCCAGCAACACCATCTCACAAAAAGCCTATGTCTGTCTGGAAGGTCCTAGACACTTAGCCATTCACATGACTATTTTTTAACCCTTCTGCAAGCTCTGCTACCATCTAGATGTTAGCACCAAGTTCAATAGCACCATTCTGCTGAATGGATAGATAACTACAGGGAGCTGTGGGGTACTGTAGGAAGACGATGCATATTGGTGCACAAGCCTAAAGCTATGTGATCCATCACCGGAAGGCATACATTGCCTCTTATCCTATCAAGAGCTGGTTCTGGGGTCTTTCCCCAGGGCTGGCCTCTCTCCACATGCTCTTCCTCTCACTCTAGGTTCGGTCTACAGGCTAACCTGGAAATTGGCTCTGAGTTTGTGCTCACAGCCAACTCTGACTTCAGTGGGAGCAGGATGTCTAAAATAGGCATGCTAACTTCTATTTCAGTGTTTGGGACCCTCTTGACTTGCTTGCTCTCCATAAGGTTAAGTTAACCTCCATTTTTGATTCTGTGTATGTATATGTGTATATGCATGCATGTGTGTTGCTAGAGACCAAACTTACAGCCTTGTACAACTGCACTAAATATGCATTCTACCTCAGCTTTAGTGGCAAAAGACTTTCAAAAGTCACTAATGGATATATTTGCCCACTTTTTAGAACTTTTTTCCTTCTAAACAATAAATTTCTACTAAATTCCTGGACTTAGTACAATTTACCTGATTTTAAAAAGTGGTTTAACCTGGAACTTCACCTTTTCTCTCAGGAGAGAAATGGGGTATGTAAGCAGCCATAACCATAGTTGTAGAAGTTTTTGTGTATAATCTTCCTGCACAGGGATGACAGAAGGACCTGAGGTCATGACTCCGACAGGGACAGGGCAGGAGAAAGACTGGCAGACAGGAACACACATTTGTTCTGTGACAAGCTGACATAACCAGGAAAGTTTGAGGAACACGGACCACACATTTCCTTTCTTATGCTAGCAAGAAGTTGATTTCTGTTCAGTTGTGTCTTTAGGACTTTTAATAGAAACTGAAGTAAAGTTAAAAAAAAATGACTTCTTGATCTCCAATCTAATCTCCCTAGGCTGCATCTGATGCTCCTGTCTTCTTAATCTCAAATCTCCATGGTTTGTCCCAAGATTCTAGGTTTCCAGTTGTCAAGTCTTACAGGAATGGAGAGTAGACTGAGCACCATAGCTAGCACCCTTTCCTGTCCTTATTGACTACTGGATAGATGTTCCTAAAAATTGCCCCATGACTTTTAAACAGTGGCTACCCAAAGCACCCACAGAGGATATATTCATGAAGACAAACTTAAAAGATTATCTATTTCTTGGGTAAGTGTGGCTCTGTTTCTTGATACTCTTGAGGTAGTTTGGAAAAAAAATCTGGTCTGTACTTTTATCTTTGAAGGGGGAAAGACATATTTTCACAGACTTGCCTAATCTGTCACTTTCCCCAGGAACTCATCTCAACTGCTGCAGCATTCTCTCAAATACTCTGTCTTCCTATCAGGGAGCAGCCAGCCCCAAGCTTTCTGTGAGGAACATTTTGTGGCTAGACACATACATTGCATTTTGTTTGTTATGACCCAAAATTGAACTTATAATGTATAAAGCAAAATATTAGTGAAGTGACCGTCTGGACCATGTTCTTGGGTCTCAGGCTGTGGAGGCCCATGATGGTGGCTCCTCTCTGAACCTAGAGTTTGTCATGGTTTTGGAGCAACCGCTGTTTTCTTTGCCTCTGGGTGTGGATGCTGGGCGCCTGAGGACATGAGAGACAGCACTGGGTTTGCACTGATGGCACAGAGCACTTCCTCATGGATTTTAGTGTCTGGCAGAAGCTGGTTGAAAGTCTGTCTTTTGTGCAAGTTAAATCTGTAGGAGAAGAGAACAGTAAGAAATAAATCCACAATGGCAGTCAACACAGAGACCCTCAACTGGTCATCACCCAGAGAATGAGAGGCTGCGGAGTGCCTAGCCCTCAACACAGTCATACATCCCACAGCCTTTCCCACGAGGCTCAGGGATATTTGAGGAAGAGGCAGAACAAAGATTGTAGGAGTCAGAACGGGTGGAAAACACAAAGGGAACAGTGGATTCTGGACACCACAGGGCAAGTGCACATTGGATTCCCTGCATCGTAACAGCATGTGCAATTCCTGTGCAAGCTCAAACCAGAAAAATACCTCAGGGTAGAGACAGGAAAAGGACATTAAATCTCAGCATGAACTGAGGAGTTATTGACTTCAATAGCTGTTGGAAAAGAGTCAGTTATCTTTAATGATGTGATGCCTTGTGGTTTGGCCAAATGCTAGGGTAGGTTCCAACTCCCAAGACTAGTTAGATGTTGATATACAGCGGGATCCTGAAACTTTCATCAAGAGCAAAGTTAAAATCAAGGACAACTTGTCACACACACACACACACACACACACATTTCTGTGGAAAGCTGCTGGGCAATCTGACAGTCAGAAGAAAAATGTTTGCAGGTTGGCTTTTGGGTGCAAGTATAATAGCTCTGAGCCCTTATGATCTCTAAGGTTGTACATAAGGCCTAGAACTCCCAGTAACCCCTGCTTTACCCTTTAAAAACACCAAACTAGAAAACAAAACTGTTCTCCTTTTTCAGTAAAAGTAACCTGGAGAGTCTGTGTGTCTCTCTGCTCTTCTCTTCCAGGAACTCCAAGGTTTGACTCTGGATGCTCCCGCAGTGGCAGTTGGGCACCATGAATTGGATTCAACAGTGAAGGTTAAAAGGAGATTTAGGTGAGGGGAAAGGGAGAAGTTGATGAGAGAGGGGTTGGGGGAGAGAGGGTAAAAAAAAAATGTCCAAAGTACATTATATGAAAATTTCAAAGAATTAGTAAAACTGTTGCTTTAAAAAGTCCCAAGGCTATCCTTTGCAGGAGAAAGACACAGCTTCTATTAATGTAGTACTTTGTGTATCTGATAAGAAAGGATCTGTAGTAATGCATAATAGTAACTATTCAATAAACCATCATGGACCAGACATTGTAGAGTGTTTGTGTAAAGCTGGCTTCAGTCCTTTGTGGTCGTGTTAGGCATTCCCATTTTGTCATGGCTTCTTGGTAGGCCAAGGATATCCACTTGCTCTTCTGTTTTGGGTTCAGCTCTATGACTTGCTTAGAGATGTTAGTAAGTACTGTTATTAGAGGGCCACTGGGTATATAGGAGGATGAGCCTATCCCAGTAAGAATCTTGTTCACACAGCTGCCAGACAAAAAGGATGAGGGACATTGAAGCAAGTCTCCCTACAGTCTACAGCTTGCAGCCAGAAGTGGACAAAGCTGGTCTAAATGGAAACAGCATTGAGTGACTTGTCTATGTCGAAGAGACAAAAAGGCCATGGTCTTGAGCTATGAGCACAGGGTGTTTCGCTCTGCAGTATTGTCAGGGCAACAGCTGAACACAGCATTTTACATCCTTTCCTGCATTTCATTTGCATCAGCTAATTATTCTTTCCATTTCCCAGGCGAGGAAAAATAAAGTCTAGAGCAGTTAAGAATTTGCAAAGTATTATCTGACTGGACAAGTGGCAGGAACAGGTCTGTGCAGCAGGCAGCGCTGATCTAGAATCCATTACTGCAGTATGTAGGGTGCCCAGCAGTCAGTCAGCAGCTCATCTATGCTTCTTGAGCACCGCTCAGCAGAGAGGGGGAAACAAAAACACAGTGTCCTCTATTCCGTCTAAAACAATGTAGGTGAAGACATGAGACATGACCAAACAGCCACCCCCATTGTCCATATGCATCGATTGCCTCGATTCTCACCTGTTCTAGAGCAACAAAACTCCACTTAATTTTCTTCATCTTGTTTTTCCTACATACCCAGAAAATTTGAATAGATTATATAAAAGGTCATTCATGTGCACAGTCATATTGTCTCTCTTCTTTTCTTTAGGCAAGCTTTTTTTGTCTTGAACTTGAAAACAGCTTCCTAGTGCTAAGAATATAGACACATATCACCAAATCCCAACTTTTACACACACACTTCTCCAGATGATCTTCCAAACACATTGGTCCACATACTAACTATAGTACTAGTTCTAGAAGGAATTCACTTCTGGAAAAAAGTCAGTGAGACCCAAATAACACTTTTTTTTTCCTTTAAGAAAATGAAATTGTTTCAGACCTTGCTTGGGTGCCTCTGGAATCCCTGATTATTTTCTCTCTCTCTCTCTCTCTCTTTCTCTCTCTCTCCTTTCTTCCTTTCTTTCTTTCCTTCCTTCTTTTCTTTTTTAACAGGGAACTTTAATATATCAATAATAGCACTTAAGAAAGATATTTCCACCAACAGACAGTGTACTGTGTCCACACATTGTCCTGTGTAGACGGAAAAGTCAGTAACTAGAAATTAATGTCTTCTTCATTCTGAACCTGTACTTTCTGCTGCTCTGTTTTGTTGGTTTGTTTGTTTGTTTTTTATCTTCTGATTATAGAGGCACAAATGCTTTTCATTTCCATAGAAATTATTTTGCTGACTGCGCCCTTTGTTTCTCTGGGAAAAAACAGCTGCCTCTGCTAGCTTTGTGAATCCCTTTTTTTTTTTGTAAAATATAACACAATAAAATATAATAATAAGAAATAAAAACTATCATATCAAAGTTGGACAGGAAAAAAACAGAAGAAAAAGAGCCTAAGTGAAGAAGCAAGCATTAGAGAGCCACTGGTTCACTCAGGCATTGCACAGAAACACTGAACTCAAAGTCATAAATACATATTCCAAAGACCTGGTGCAGACCCACGCAGGCCCTGTGTTTGCTGTTTCAAACTCTGTGAGTTCATATGAGCTCTGCTCATGTTGACTAAGAGGTCCTGTTGAGAATCCCATTTTGTATGTAAGCTTGACATGCGCTTAGGAAAAAGGAACATAAGGAACATATAATGATCTCAAAATTCCCCAACTCATCTATATTGTTGAATCTTTCCTTTCTCAGTGCCCCCTGATCTAAGCCTATTATTAAAAATCTGCCTTTCCTAAATGGCATAGAAAAATTGTTTACATTATCTAAAGTTCCAGAGAGGCCATGATTTCTCTGGGTATCACTACTGTAAAATATCCCTTCAAGTTCTTCATCTCCCATGTACACACCAGAGTCATAGGCATTCTCAATCAGGGCGGGGCTGTACATCAGTGGGCTGCTGCTTAGAACAACCCATATTTCTGTTTGTTGAACAGAGTCCACAATGAAAACCCAGAAGTCATATAACTTCTCAAATTTCTTAGCATCTAAAGTCCTTGCTGGTAGTATGTAGGAAAAATGCATGTTAAGGAGTTACATGTTATTTTTCCATAACTGTGTTAGTTCTCTGGAGTTGTTACAAGCAAGGGAGAAGATAGAAAAAGTGTGAAACCTTGGGACATGCCTCCTACCTTTCCATAGTACTTCTTTGGGCCATGCAGGCTCACACAGATCCTTTCTGTCTCAGTCTCCCAAACCTGGGTTAGTATTGTGTCACTTGTTGAGTCAAATGGTGGGTGGGCCTTTTCTCCTGAAGGTTAGTATGGCACCTTAGTGAGGAGGTGTCTGTGATGGTATGAAGAGTCACTTGGAGGCCTCAGAAATCTGAAGTTTAAGCACCCACTAGTTGAAGTACTACTCTGGGCATTGCTAAATGTTGTTGGATCTGGAAACAGGGTACTGTGGATGTAATTATAATGCACATTCAGACAGAGATGTTCTGCAGTAGAGTAGACTCTTCATAGAATATGATTAATGCTGTCCTTTAGAGAAGAGAAGAGAAGAGAAGAGAGGAGAGGAGAGGAGAGGAGAGGAGAGGAGAGGAGAGGAGAGAAGAGAAGAGAAGAGAAGAGAAGAGAAGAGAAGAGAAGAGAAGAGAAAAGAAAAGAAGAGAAAAGAGAAGTCAGACATGCACAGAGAGAAGACAGCCATGTTGAGAAACAGATACTAAGAGGCAGGATATCAGAGGTGTCAATCAACATTAACACCTGTGAGTCAAGGAAACCCAGGCATTGCTGGAAAGCAACAAAAGCTAGAAGAGAAAGCCTGAACCTGGTGCTAACTCTATCTCAGATTTCCAAACTGCAGACATTTAAAAGAATAAATTCACACTGTTAAGTCCCACAGTGTATGGCAATTTATTGTAGTAGTTGCAGAAGAATTAGTACAACCATCACTGCTAGCAACAACAATGACAACAGAATTCCCTATGTTCAAGGTGATATGCTTGATTTGTGCTATATGAATTTGTTCTCAGAGGACTTTATTTGTAAAGACCTCTGTTCCCTTTAAAAAATTTTATTTCTCTTGCTTTTCCTCTCCCGAAACCTTCCCATATATCTCTTGCATGTTCTCCTTCCAATTCATGGCCTCTATATACATATAGGTATACATATTCCATATATATATATGTTAATTGACATCTCTGATATCTCCCTCTTGGTGCCTGTCTCTCAGCATATATATATATATACACACCACACACACACACACACACACACACACACACACACGTATGTACTAGCTAATTGCTGTCACATCCCTAAATATAACCTGCTCAGTCTGTATAATGTTACTTGCATGTATCTTTTCAGGGCTGACCTTTTTTGCACTGGGCAACCAATTGGTGTGCTAGTCTCTGGGAAGACCACCTCTTCAGCTCTCAGTTTTCCTCAGTTGCCTATAGTTCTTTGTGTAGAGTTGAGGACTTGTGGGTTTTCCTATATCCATATTAGCATGTTAATTGGATTTAAGACTTGCTCAACAAGAGGGAAACTGTGCCTGGTATTAGAAAGCTAGCTAACTACTCAGTGAAATTAGGGCTAGTAGAGGAGAATCCACAACCACTAATTTACTAAACCAGCATAAGCCCTAACAACAACTAATAAACATTTGTCCTGATACACATAAGTAAGTGGAGTCTTCACCCCTCATTAAGGAAACTTCTATTTTCAATGGATAGACATTCACACCAAATCAAAATGGAGAATTGTGGAGCCCAGCCCAAATGGATGCATCTACAAAACACTGCCATATCTAAGGCTCAGGGAACATTGAAGAAGAGGGGGCCAGAAAGATTTTAAGAGGCAGAAGATCAGAGAGTTTGCTGTGAGATCACATGTCCTCATAATATCAGAGGCTACACCCATAGAGTGTTACCAACGTGACTGTCCAAACTCGAGATGAACACAGATGACACCAATATTCTTCTCTTTTAAAAACTGAGGGCTCCAAAGAAACTAAGCAACCCAATAGCTGTAATATGGTGTCATCTCAGTGTTTCTGAAGCTCTGCCTGCAAGAGACTGAGTCTCTTGTGCTGGTGATGTAGAACTGGGGGATTAACTTAAACAAGTGTCCCATGCCCAGAACAATCTCATTTGCTCAAAAAGAGCCCACTTGTCACATTATGTTAATATCTAATGACTTAAGATATTGACTAAAGCCTGGTTATGTTGCCTGGTGTTGAGAATGCAGGCTGTCAGTGTCCTGAAAGCACCAGCTTCTGGATTCTTACTGTTTCAGAGAGGAAATCCAGAAGCAACAGCAGAGGACAGAGAGGACTGGTGCTGGTAGTCTGTTTCTGGTCGATGTCTAGCAAGTCATTCAGGCAATGACCGAGAACCTCACATCACAGCAGGGCTTAATTATACCAGTTCTCTTCAATATTGTAAAACAATGAAGGCTTCTGTTTGTCAGCCAATTGGAGCCTAGCCCTGAAGTAAACACAATACATGTAATCAGGGGCAGCTTGGAGAACTGATCTCAAATTTCCTCTGTCTATTCAATAGCATACTTGGATATTTAAAAGGACAATTATCTGCCTGTTTTCCTGCAGGCAGCTGGGTCTAAGTTGATGAAACCGTATTCTGCCCGTGAAAGAACATTTCACTGTTACTGACAGTTTCCATGAGACTGGGCTCTCCCTGAAGACATCTTAGTCACATCATTCAGCACTTTTGAGAAGTGTCTTCTGACCAACAATGTTTGTGGAACAGTGTTTGTGAATGAATGAGTCCTACCCAACTAGAAAATTCAGCAGAACATTTGCAGACTCGAATGTTGGATTGTTGTATTATTATTAACTCTTTTGTACTCCTCATCACTTAAACTGAACAGGAAGAACAAAACCCTAGAATGTGGCCAGAAATATAGTGGCGGGGTGTTTGCCTACCATATGGAAAGACCTAAGTTCAATTCTTAGCACTACAGCAAACAAACAAACAAACAAAAAACTGGGGTATAATAATTTTAATTAAAATAAAAGCCCATAACTATTTGTAAAAGGTTTTATAATCTGACTATGGACAGGGTAGTTTAAATTTAGGTTTTAAGTTATTGAAATTTAAAAGGATGAATATAACTTCTCTCATTTTGAGGAAATGTTGGAATCTCACAGCCAGCTCCAGCTCTTACAGCTTTCTGATCCCCCCTGCCACAATGAATATGGGGAAGCAAGGGAGGACTCGACCCTACATAAAGGACTACAGGTAACTCCAGGATGCTGGGAGCAGGAGAGAGTCTTCTCCAGGGAAGAGAAAACCAACTGGTTATTCTATACCGTGGTCAGTCTTGAAAACATACAGGTGGTATTATACAGACTGAGAAGGTTGTATTTATGTATTTAGATACACACACATATGTGCATAACACACATATACATAACAACAATTTAAAAATGGTGGTGAATTTGAAAGAGAGCAAGGGATGTACTTTGGAGGGTTTAGAGAGAGGAAAGGGGAGGAAGAAACTATGACATTATATTAACCTCAAAAAATTTTAAAATTCAGATGGTGTTTTAAAAAAAGTAAAATGTCCTTTAGGAAAGTAATCTATCTTTTGTGAATTCATACAAGGTCTTACATAATGGATGTATGGTATTTATTGTGATGGCTAGACGGCAAGAATACTGATATTGAATGTTTTGGTTTCAAAGCTTCTTGATCTATAAGGCATCAGGGTAAGTGGTTGGCTTCTAAATCAAAGATTTTTTGCAACTGTTCTATCTTGTTGCATCTCTATGAGTAAGCATGAAGCTAGTAATTAACTTTTGTTGCCCTATTAATTACTGATGATGGCAATTCATTGTTATTTACATCAATTGCCAGCTGTTTACATCAATTGCCAGTGTGAGATTTCAAGATGAAAAATATAATCTTTACATTTAGTTCAGTTTTAGTTATTGAATATTATATTTTTCAGAAATACAACAGTTAAAGATAATCTATATATATTAAAATTACTCAATTCACATATTAATAGATTTCCAAGAAGATGGAAGGAGAGACCCCTGGTCCTGGAAAGACTGGATGTAGGGGAATACCAGGACAGAGAAACGAGAGGGGGTTGAATGGGGAACAGAGGGAGGGAAGGGGGCTTATGGGACTTTTAGGGAGGGAGGAAACGGGAAAGGGGAAATCATTGGAATGTAAATAAAAAAGTATAGAAAATAAAAAAATAATAATAGCAATAATTTTGCTTATATGGTATTGAATATACATCTGGTCAAAAAAGCAACTATTTATATCCATTATATTAAGAAGTCAAACCACTGAGTTAAAAACATTGATCAAGTATCAAGTAAAAAAAATTACTCATAATAATAGGCATGATTGAAATAGGTCAGATGGTTGTTTTAATTTCAAAAGAGTCACATCATGGGAAAGATTAGTGTCTACCTCTTAAAATTATGGTTTAATAGAAAGTCATGGGATGGAATGAAAATATTATCTCAAATGTGGCTTCTTGATCTACAATAGAATGTCCTTCAGATTCCAACAGGCACCTGGATCATCCATGGAATGTTTAAGGGCACAGTCTTAGAGGCGAGGTTAGAGGTGAGGTCTATGATTTGCTGTCTGTAGTAAACTCAATGTTGCAGGATTTTCCATGTCCAGTCATACTAGGGCAGTGGAAGGCCTGTAACTGGATAGGAAAGGGGAGGCGGAGCTAGGAGTTGGGGAGTCACAGAGGTCACAGGAGGAGAGAGAAAGAACCGAGATGGCTTCGTTCGTGGACCTGTGTGACATCTACTAGCCAAAATAGCTAAGTTTTTATAAGGTTAGAAGTATTAGGATAAAGCTTTTATTATTATAAATTGGCTCTTAAATTATTGTATTGGCATCTTGTAAATTATGATATCACTGATATGTAAATCTGGTTGATTAATTAAGCTTTAAGAGTTTTTCTTTACTTGGTTACTGGAGTGTGGGTCCACTGATGGCAGAGAGGGAACACAGCTGAGATGCTGTGGGAGTTAGCTGGGAGAGAATAGCTCTGTGGAAGCAAAAACACGCTGAGCAGGACACCACCAGGACCTGATGCTGAGGCCTGGCAGGGCAGGAGAATTGGCAGGATCGTTTTTAATATTTCCTGCCACAAAATTCCTAGGAGATACCAATTCAGCTTGTCTGGGCACCACACTCTGAAGGGTAAAAGTTTGGCACCTCTGGAAATGAGCTCTCAGTGGTTTCTTTTTGTATTTCCAGAGAGGACAATGGAAACTACCTTTAGGTGCAAAAGGTCAGAAAGACGTTAAAGGTGACAATCATATTTACAGTATTTCTCTCCAGTACAGTGTGATCAGGATTCCCAACCCAGGCTTCTTTCCTGGACTCCACACCTAAGCACTAAGCAAAGCACAGGCCACTTGTAAGTGATCTGCAAAACCCTTCACGAACATGGCTTAGCCCAAGTTCATGACTTTCTGCTATTCCCAATCCCACCCCAACACAGTAACTTCACCATCTCTGCCACCTGGCTAAGAAATACAGGAACAAACCTTTATCTCTTTCCCTCCGCCAAAAAATTCAGACTCTTTCAAGTAACGCCTGGATCTCTTCTCTCTGCACTTCTGTCCTTGTTCATTCCCCTTTCCATGAATAGACTGCAGTCTCCTAACTGGGTCCTTATCTATCCTCCACTGAGTAGCTGGAATCCCTTCCTTCCCATCCCTTCCCTTCCCTTCCCTTCCCTTTCCTTCCCTTCCCTTCCGTTCCCCTACCCCTTCTCCTTCCCCTCCCTTCCTTCCTTCCTTCCTTCCTTTCTTTCTTTCTTTCTTTCTTTCTTTCTTTCTTTCTTTCTTTCTTTCTTTCTTTCTTTCTTTCTTTCTTTCTTTCTTTCTTCAGTTTTTAAATTTTTGAGACTATAGTTAGAACTTTTCTCCCTTTCCTTTCTTACCTTTAAACCATCCTATACACCCCTCCTTACTCTCCTTCAAATTCATGGCATCTTTTTTTGTTGTTGTTGATTGTCATTATATGAAGAAATAAATAGGTAAATACATATGTATTCCTAAATACAACCTGTTCAGTCTGTATAATGTTACTTGGATGTGTGTTTTCAGGGATGACAACTTGGTATTAGACAACCATTTGGTGTGTTAAAGACTATTACTACCACTCTCGCCATTTCTCAGTTGCCTGTAGTTCTCTGTATATGGTTGAGGCTTCATGGTCTTTTCCCATCAATGTTGGCAAACATTTAAAGGCAACAGTGTAGAAGTGAGGGCAGAAAGACTCTAAAGGGCAGATTAGGGAGTTTGCTGTGAAAGTGTGTCTTCTAGTAATGTCAGAAGCTACACCATAAAGTCTCACCAACAGGAGTTCCTCAGCTTGAGCTGAACAAGGAGGATGACTTTGGACATGCCAGAAATACTCTATTACCTCTACTGCCCTCCTTTGGATGCTTCAACAGCTCCTTTATGCCTCAGGAGGAAAAAGTGCAAACCTACCTACAAATTCCAAGCTTCTGTCCTTCCTATCTTTTCTTTAATTCCAAGATAACCTGACTCTTAGAAAGAATGCTCACTGATTACCAGAAGAATATCTTTGTCTCTAGTATAGAGCTTTAAATGCTGGCAAATTCAACTCATCTCAGGTATCCCAAGAGAGTTTCATGAACTGGTCCATCTTGGCTGTGCCTGTTTCTTTTTATTTATGTCATGCTTCTTTCCTTCTTGCCCCATAATTATCTTCCCTGAGATTATGTACTTAATGAATCATATATATATATATATATATGTATATATATACATATATATATATATATATATATAAAGTGAATATATATATATTCACTTTAGAGCTTGCTTCTGAGCAAGTATATTTAGATTTATTGATCATTCTGTACTTGGATGGTGTACTGGCTGGTTTTGTGTATCAACTTAACACAAGCTGGAGTTATCACAGAGAAAGGAGTTTCAGGTGAGGAAATGCCTCCATGAGATCCAACTATAAGGCATTTTCTCAATTAGTGATCAAGGGTGGGAGGGCCCATTGTGGATGGTGCCATCCCTGGGCTGGTAGTCTTGGTTTCTATAAGAGAGCAAGATGAGCAAGCCAGGGGAGCAAGCCAGTAAAAACATCCCTCCATGGCCTCTGCATCAGCTCCTGCTTCCTGACCTGCTTGAGTTCCAGTCCTGACTTCCTTTGGTGATGAACAGTAGTGTAGAAGTGTAAGCTGAATAAACCCTGTCCTCCCCAACTTGCTTCTTGGTCATGATGTTTGTGCAGGAGCAGAAACTCTGACTAAGACAGATGGATTCCTGAGAAAGGTTAGAATATTTCTCAGACATCTAAAAAAGAAAAGAAGAAAGAAACCCAAAGTAATTCTTATCTGTGTGGGATGCCATCAGCATAAATATGCTCTGAGACAGGGGATCAGATATACAGATATCTGTATTCATCAAGTAATTCATCAAGGAATCAATCAAAATTTATTAAATCCTATCCCTTGCTCTCAAAGTTGCTGTCTAGTCTCTTCAGCATCAAGATTTTCTGTTCTGCAAAGAGGCCAGAAAACTATCCTCAAACTTAATCATGAAGGAGGACTTATCCAACACTGTCTGCACCACAGTCCTGCTCCACCTGAGTCACCCAGTCACCTACCAGCAGTCTTCCTGCAGGCTTGCTGGTTGCACTTTTGGAGTTCTGGGGGTCTGACTTGATGGTCACAGAGGCACTGGTCTTGATCTTCAGTTGTACTGTTTTCTGAGGGGATGCAATGAACGGTCCTCCTCTGAAAGCCACCACCACAGGAAGTGGTACACTGAAAGACACAGAAAGGGTCAAATTTCTTCCCCAGGACTACCGAGGGAGCAACCTACTACAGTCAACTGAGAGACAATCTAAATTCCCGTGAGCCCTTTAGAGCTAGGCTCACTGTGAGACCAAGTTGTAATAAAGTACTACACTGCCATAATAGAAATCCAAATCAGTCCAAGATGTGAGTTTAGGAAGAGTTCTGCATTAGAGGCTATTGGAATGACTATAGCCTACCTGCTAGTGAGTTCTCTGTAGAATGTGTTCCTCTCCCCCACATTTGAGAATGCCCTGATGCTCCTATGACACAGCTATAGCATTGAGGTTTAGATACTAATGCTAGGACCACAGATCCATACCTACTGGACCATTCTTGACTCATCCAGGAGAAGGTACTTGAGTCAAAGTGAACCAGTTAATCACTCCCTTGGAAATTTGTAATGAACACACAGAAAGAGATTCCATTTTAGAGTGAATGATGCAAAAGAGGATGTGGTTGGTGGCTATCCTTCCTGCCAAGCCATAGAGAATAAGAAACCAGATTTTCTGTTGCATAATTGCAAAGCGAGTGGGATGGAGTAAAGATATATGGAGAAATAAGAATGAAAGATGATGTTTATAGGGGTTATAGCCTTGATTCTAAAGAATACTCTCAACCCAAGCACTCATTTTGACATCATGAATGTATGGGAAGCATTCACCTTGACATTATGAAGACATGATGTGAACCATAAGGAGACAGGTTGAGCTGAAAGAAAAATAGAAGAAAATTTTCTCTTTATGGTTTTTTCCGGATTCTCTGGTCTAGTAGAGATTTGGGGCTAGAGAAGATGGGATAACATCATTAGGGAAGACAAGAGTAGCATGAAAAATGTTGGAGAGAGACTAATAGGAAAGGGACATAGGGTTGAATAAAGAGTGTGTGTAAATAGGGCAGGAATAGGTATATGGGCTTTTGAGTATCAGGCTTGCTGGATCATGATTGACCTCCAGTTCTACTGATATGTCAGATGCCACTGTAACACCAGGGTTGGGCACCTGCAAAAGGAGGGTTAGTCTCTGTGTTAGTTGGTGGAGGCAACTTCCTTGAGGCAATTCCTAAGAATGTAAGAGATTATGGTTATTTTGTAAATTCTTTTATTTGTGGGAAAATGCAAAGAAAGTCCATGAAAGTTACTGCTATAAGTCTGTACATAACACTACACACACACACACACACACACACACACACGCACACGCACACACACACACACACACACATTTCCTTTTTTGTTTTGTTTTTGAGATTATGTGTTGGTCCGTAGCTCTGTTGGCCTTCAGTTTATAATCACCCTGACTCCAGCTCCCAAGTACTGGGGCTCCAGGTACTTGCCACCACACCGAGCTTTATTTTAAGCTTTGTTATATACACACTACAGCAGCCTTAAGAACATTCTCAGGGTATACCAAGCGTCTATTGAACGTTTTCATCTCAGCAAACTGAGGCTGTATTTTTAAACAACTTACCACCACCTTCCATCTGTACCCCAGCTCCTGGCAAACACCATTATATCTTTTTGATGTTCTTTTATCTCTGCAGGAATCTTCCTAAGTAGAAGCAGACAGTTCCCCATTTGTGACTAACTTATTTCACTTAGCATAATTATTGTTAGTTCATCTATGTTGCAGTGTGAGGACTTCCTTTCTAAGGTGGAATAATGTTCCATTTATGTTTGTTCCACATTGCTTTACATTCATCCACCGAGGGACATTAATGCTGACTCCATGCTTTGACTATTGTGATACACATACATACTTAGGTTATTTATTTTATACCATGTTTTGTTATTTCTTTTCTGTTTGCATGACTGGTGGTAAAGGTGTGTATTTAGCATTAGCCAGTTGTCCTCAGTGTAGATAATCCCAGTGTTGTTGGTAACATCCAGAACATCATACTGAGGATCCAGCCAAGCAGATGTCTTCTCTTCATCAGGCATTATCAGGGTATTGGTTTTGGCCACATCAGTATCATAGTTCCTTCAGGCTGTTTGATCTTCTGCTTACTGGCCTTGACATCCACAATGAACACAAGTGGGTTGCTGTCTTCTGTCTTCCTCATGGCTGATTCAGTGGTCAGGGGGAATTTGTTGACAGCATATAGTGATCAAGCATGTTTCTTCTGGGCATGCTCTTTCAAGGGTATTTGGGCTGCCTCCAAAGCCACAGGGACTTGTGCCTCTGGTTGTTGGGTGGCATGCAGATCTTCTTTTTGTGGCTCTGGATACCCTGCAGCACTACCTTCTTAGCTCTCAAGGCCTTCACTTTGGCTTTGAGCAGGGCAGGAGCTTCCTTCTTTGCTTTTGATGCCATCTTGGTGAAAGGTGGTTTGTTATTTCTTAGACTTATCTTCTTATGTGAGCAAAAATTCTCAAGAGTAGAATCAAGTTCCCCATTCTTTTTGCTTCACAGCAATGAGCATGATGTTCAACAAATGCCCACAGACCAACTAGCTCCAAAGGTCACTAAATGGGAAAGCCATTAAGCTTAAAAGAATCCATTTGCCATTTGAAATATGACTGGAGACTCAGAACACTAGGCAAGAGAATTTCCAGGCAGGGATACTACCAATCAACTCTGAACACCAAACCTTGTTCCTTACATAGACCTCACAGATGACAGGATGACAAATGTGACTTTTTCTTGATGTCTACTCATCTATTTTATTTTACTGTATATAAAGCATGAGGCATAACAGTGAGCAGTCATGCTTCCATGACTAAATTTGAATATAATTTTAATCATGTCTTCCACAAGTATTGGCAAGAAGCAATGGAATGCCTACTCAGGTAAAACATGCCATATCAATTAGTCTATAACAAAAGCTAGAAGGAAGAAAGAGAGAGAATAAACAATCAAGACTCCGAGAGAACCCTGGACTAGCATTTTGCAGATTTGGGATTTCTGTTTTACTGTTTATCATCCTAGATAATGCAGTCCTACTTTCTTTTGCTTTATCTGGAAGAAGAGATTGTTGCATGAAGACTAAGTGTATCAGCTTGGTTTCCTGTTGCTATGGCAAACACTGATCACAGCTACTGAGGAAGGGAAGACTATTTGACTTCCAGGCTACAGTCCATCATCTAGAGAAGCTGAAGCAGGAACCAGGAGGCAGGAATTGAAGCAGGAGCCATGGGGGAATGATACTTCCTGGGTTCCTCTCCAGCTTGCTCAGTCACACAACGGAGACCCACCTGCCCAGAGGTGTGGACACCGTCCACAGGGGACTGAGCCCTCTCATATTAATCGTTAACCTATTTCCTAGAGAACTCAGGTCGGATGAGTCAGAACACTGGCAGACTTTGTCTATGGGATATGTTTTATCCCCCTCCATAATTAATGCAAGGATGATAATTTTTCTCTCACTTATAGTTTAATTATTTTGTTTACTCCACCGTCAAACAGGCTGGCCATCTGGCAAACTGTTTTGTGGACAGAAGAAAGGTCTAGACTCACAAAGTCAGGCTAAGCCTAAAGCTTCAATATGTGATGATATTTAAGTCTAAGAAAAGAACCCAAGGGCTCGAGGGCCAAAATAACCTTTCTATAGGACTTGAGCAACTGGAATATTTTTGTTATTTTATGTTTTCTCTTTTGAAAGTATTTTTTCTCCTCTCTTCTAAACTCCAGATAATGAACATAGACTCACAGAAGCTATGAGGCAACTTTTGAGAGACAGACCTGGAAGTAGTATATGGGGAAGAGCAGTGAGAGTGAAGCACATAGAAACATGTGACATATCAGTTACACGGAAACACATGACATGTCAGGTACAAGTAGTGAACATTCACCATGTGTTCAAAGGAAAAATGGATAGGGAAGCTAAAGTAGAGGGGTCAAGAGATGGCCTAGCAGTTATTCCCTAGCAGGGAAGTTCCCAGTCTTCCAGAGGACTCAAGTTTGGGTCCCAACACCTGCATCAGGTGGCTTACATTCCAGTTCTAGGGATTATGTCCTCCAAGGGCACTGCACATAAGCTCGCACACCCACACAGCATACATTCAGGTACATCATATAAAAATAGGACACCATTGCTATAAAGGGGCAAGTGAAAAAAATGGTTGGGAGAAATTTACTAGGGATCAGGGAAGGAGGCAACCCAGAAGAAGTGGGAAGAGGGGGGATAAATAGCACGAAAAATGTTTGAAAATGCAACAGGGAATTATTTTATATTTAGCTAAAATCACATATAATTAATCGATCAGTCAATTAATTAATAAGCACATGCACATCTATCTATATAATGTCATTGAAACAATACCACTTACGCTATCTTCAAAATCATAGATTGTCTAACAAAATTCTCAGTGCCAGGCATGGGAAATCTTTCAGTTCAGGGGAGTGCAAGAGACCCTCTCACACACTCTAGACTATTGCTGTTGCCCTGGTGCCTTCCGGAAAATGAAGGTAAGATCCTATTGCTGAAGACAACACACACTTTGGATACAGGACTTAGAGGAATAGGTTTGGAACTAATCTGGAAGCCTCCTACCTGAGGACTAGCTCCCATGGTATCAGAGGAGCAATGGAAGCTGACAAGGGAGGAAAACAATCAATACTCCTATCTAAATGTAATGCCTGTGAACCACAACAATGACCTGCATAGCAAGATATGCGCCCCCACCCTGCAGGTTAGCTTCTGTTCCCCTACCCATCTGTCCAGCTCTCTCTGAGCCCCATTTTCCTTCTGGTCTCCACCTCCACCTGAACCCATGGCAGAATGGCATGCTTGTACCCCACTTTCCACAACCTACCTGTTTCACAGGAGGTCTGCCATAACTAGAAACACAGGTGAGACCCCTGCCC
This sequence comes from Tokudaia tokunoshimensis, assembly GCA_036184795.1. NCBI lineage: Eukaryota > Metazoa > Chordata > Mammalia > Rodentia > Muridae > Tokudaia > Tokudaia tokunoshimensis. The sequence continues at coordinate 55,858,098 of BTHU01000009.1, read as the reverse complement.
CAATACCCACACCAACTGGGACCCCCCACATTGCCCAGCAAACATGGGATCTAGTCCACCCTGTCTGAGCCCTATAGGCCTTCCAATCTGTACCTCCATCTGAACCCGTGACAGATTGACCTGCCTGCCCCTGGATGCTGAAACCAATCTGTCTCCCAGGATATTTAGTTAGAAATTTTAAAAATGTGCTATAAAATTTCTTTGTAGAAAGTCAAGGTAAAACAAGGCACCTATAGCCAACTCTTACCAGCTCCCAGCTCCCAGTGGTCCAGTGACAGCAAAGGTGTCTGTTGCAGGGCACAGTGGTTGCAGGTCTTTTTGTCCAGTCACAGAGGCCTCCTGGGCAAGACACTTCTCTCTCCTGTACACCGCCTCCACAGGACCTAGAACACTGACACATAACACAGGCAGTTGGTAAAACATAGGTGCACTCAATGATAGAGGCAAATATTTTGCTCTCATTTCAGATGTGTCCTAGAGAACTTAATATTGGTATGAGAACCTGGAACATCTTTGCATTCCTTAAAGGATTGTTTTTTCAGTATATATGTGAGGTTATCTGCATATTAAATGTAAAAGAGCCGCCATGTTAACAGTTTTGCTCTGTGGCACAAGTTTTCCATAACAAAAATGTAAGGTTTAGGTTTCTTTTAAATTTGTGATTAGGGGGCTGGAGAGAGGGATCAGCAGTTAGGAGCATTGGCGGTTCTTCCAGTAGGCCCAGGTTCGATTTCCAGCACCTACATAGTGGCTCACACTGCCTGTACCTCAAGTTTCAGCATGCTCCCTTCTGGCTTCTGCAGGCACCAGGAACACCTATGCTGTAATGCATACAGGCAAAGCACTCATACACATAAATACATTTTTTAATTTAAAAATATATGATTACGTCACCCTGTAAGGAGACACATTTCTTGCTTCTTATTGAAATATGACAGTTTTCCTTCCAAACTACATAAGGTTTTAGAATGGACATTTCCTCTAGTTAGTAAAATTGATGGATTTGCTAGGAATGTAATACGTGGCTGATAATATTCATAAGAGAAACTCCAGATAGCAAGGTGGATTTTTATAGGGATATGCTTCTGAAATGTCAGCTTGTTGCTTATGAGAATGATTTCATATGATATGTGTTCTAAATGTGCATGACACTTCTAAGAGCAAATTAACTCACTAATAAACATTGAAAAGAAGTGCAAAAACACGAGAAACAAATGAGAACACTTTGAAAATGCCTAGTTATGACATGGTTACCATCATAACAAACTATGGTTATCTTATCAAGGTCAAGTTCATTACATGAGACACTATATGGCAGTATGACAGAATATGGGAATATTATATGCAATTAGCTATATATGCTTAATAAATGCCCTGACATGTTACCTTCAGAAAATTCCAGCTTCGAGACTCAATTTAGACCCTGCTCTCTTTTATTCAATCAGTTTGTAACCCCATGTGAGGGACAAAGTAGAATTCCACTTGGGATTCTGTGGCTCTGCATATGGGCAGATGGATTCAGACATGAGTTAGTGGCCCATAGTGAAGTACGGGAAGTCCCAGGGGAGCCAGTTGTCTGTGCTAAGTCTGTGTATTCAGGCTCTGAATCTAAAATTATATGGGGTGAGCAGGATCTGTTATTGTCAGCCTGACTGAAGAAGGCTTGGGCAGGTGTACATTGTTCATCAGAGCTCTCTATTTTGAATAATTTCACTATATTCATATCTGTTCTCTTCCTGTATACATTGCAGGTACCCATAAAAGAGTCAATGACTCAGTCATTTTCCCTAGTTATCTCTCTGCTCAATGCCCACTGAGTCAAGTTCTATAGAGGAGTAGACACTGATACGAAAGTATGATGCTTGAATAAGCACTTAGTCATTCATTTTCTAGTTGTGGAACCTCAGGTGTATTTCTTAACCCTTGAGTTAAAATTTTTCTATAGAGCGGAACGAGCAAGACCTACTGCCTACCTCATTGTGAGAATTAAAGTAGGCAATAAAATACCCCACGTACACACTTAACAGAGCGTTATAGTTTTGGCTTCTCATCTTTGTTTGGTGCGTGGGTAGACTTGGGAGTATGTTTTAGCCATTGATGTGTTTATCTACTGGGAAATGATACTATTATACTTTACCAGAGAAAAATAACCTTGTTTTCATGTTCTAGAACCAAGATCCAGCAGAGTTCTTTATCTCACAGAAGAGACAAACACCCTCTCTTTTATTTGTGCAAACAGCCATCTGCGTATTTAACTGAGATATGAATCTAAAATTATATGGGGTGAGAAGGATGTGACCATTATTCTCAGCTTGACTGAAGAAGGCTTAGACAGGTGTGCAAGGCTATTATTACACATTGCTCATCAAAGTCATCTATTTTGAATCATCTCATGTGTTCATATCTCCAGCAGGGCCTCTGATTAAAAAATATGTCCATTGTGAGACCACATTCTAATAAATCACTTCACTGTCATAGCTGACAACACACCATATCATTTTCCCAATAGAATTCATTAAGCTCCTACAAGGGAGCTGTTTCCCTCATACAGTGTGGGGTCACTAAATGGAACCAAATCTCTGGTATGATTCTAGTGTGGTCTTCTGTAACTCCTACATATGTTAATATAACAATTCATGGTCTGATAGACTCAGTCTCCATGCCGCATGTCCCTTCTGGCTGCCATACCTGGCTCCAGGGCTCCACTTGCCATTCTTCACAAGGCTCCAGGTTACAGCTCATACTCAGTGGAGGAGGAACGCCAGCCAGGAATTGACAGTGAAGTGGCCTCAGGCTCCGGTGATGGTCCAGGCTGTCCATGCACTGAACCTCACGAATCTTGAAGCCTCCACTGCAGTTTCGGGAGCACTGAATGGAGGACAAAGGCAGAGGTACAGCTGTATCCTTGGCATCAGGATCCCGCAGTCCATCACTGTGGAAGTCAGGCTCCTCTCGTGGGGAGCGAGGTCAAGCCTAGTCTGCATGTACCCTGCTTTCCTTCATATTTAGGGAAAGGCAATCACACAGATTTTCTAGTTTGGGTTTCCTGGTGTCAAAAACCAAAAAAACAAACCAACCAACCAACAACAACAACAACAAAAAAAAAACCCCCAGTGTTTCAATGTGTGAGAGTTTGAACTGTCAGCAGTGGGTGAGTATCTCAGTTTATCCATGGCTGATTAATAATAAATTATTATTAATATGATTATTAATTTCCCAGTGGATACACTTTGAGCCTCTGGGGACATAATTGTAAACTGAGATGTTTAACTGTTATCTCACAGACTACTAGAAGATGAGAACCTGGGTCGGCCAGCACAGGTTCCAGCCTGACTCAGAGGGTGGCCATTCCTGCTAAATACCTGTATTCACTTCAAGCAAACCAGCATCCAAGGCCTTCTGGGATCGGGCATTTTGGTCCCAAGGGAAGGACTCCTCTGACAAATCACCTTCACTTCTCCCTCAGAGCTTCACTACAAAATAGTCTTATCCATGATTCAGAACACAGGATAGGTTATAATGACTCTTGGGAAGGGATTATATTATAGGAACAAACTGAGTAACTGCTCAGTGGTTTGACTCACAGGAGTGAGCAAAGCTGTCATCACCTGCCTCCGTCACTGAATGTTTGCCTTATGGGCACAAGTCCACAGAAAGCCTCCAAACCAGCCCTATTTATAGCCCTCTCCCCCCACCCCGACTCCATCCTTGTGAAACAGTCCCTGCGTCCTGCTTTGTATCCGCAAACTGCAGGGTTCACCTGTCAGCTTTCCATGTCATTTGGACCAGGATAGCACTGGTAGCTTAGGCTGCCTCGGTCTCTCATCGGTCTCTCATTTGATTCCAGTGCCTTCCTGATCCCTTACTGCCTGCATTTGCTGCACATTTGGACCTAAAATGGGAGGACAGACACCTGCACTCATCAGAAGACTCTCTCAGCTTGTGGTCCTTACATCCTAAAATCCTTTCCTCTGCTTTCTGAATTGTGCTACTACTCTTGGTTCAAGCATCGGATTAAATGAGAACACTTTTTAACAAACTTTACTTATCATAGTGCGTGATGTGCTATGTATGCACATGTATCTGCCACTGTGGCACACGTGCCCATCAGAGGATAGCTCTGTGGAGCTGATTCTTTACCTTTAACTTAATTGGGTTCTGGGGCTAGAACTCAGGCCCTCGGGGCTTGCGAGGCAAGCCCCCCCTTCCACTGAGCCATCTCACCGCTTTGTAAAGCCGAGGTCTTCCGTAAACAAAATATGCTCCTCCTACTGTTTCCACCCCTTCTCACTCCATGGTAAAGCACTTGAAATGAAACACATTTCATTTATTTTGTCTGTGGTTTCGACCCCTGTCGCCGCCATGGAAGACGTCCCTAAGCGCCCGGTCAGCACTGCACCACAAGTGCTCGGCATGGCGTCAGGTAAGCATGAATGGTCAGAATGGATTTGTTAAATCAAGAACATGAATGCGGAGAAACTGCTCGTTGGACCCCAAAAGGGGAAAACCAGTGTCTGCTTCCTTCCTTCCTTCCTTCCTGTCTGTCTGTCTTTTGAGATAGGGTATCTTGCTATGTGGCCTACCCTAGTCTGACATCATGAACGCCCTGCCTCAGCCTCTTGAGCACTAGGATTCCGGATTTGTGCTTCTATGCTCGGCAACAGGGAGTTTACCCTCTCCATTGTTCACAGTGATTTCATTGAGAGTCTCGACTGAGAAGGTACTAATAGAGAGGACATATACTACTGGGGGATGTCTGTATGTTGTCCTCTGACCTTCCCCTCTAATCAGGAAACATCACACGCTCCTGGCTCCTGGCTTTCCCAGAAATCATCATTGTAGGCTTGCAACTGAGTAGAGAAAATTCCTCAAACCCTTTCATTATATTTCCAAAACTACTGCTCCACCTTCTCCCGGTGTCCAGAAACACACAACAAGATACCTGGTAAAATCTTGGCCTGTGTCTTTGTTTTCTATTGCTATGATTAAAACTCCATGAAAAAAAAGCAATTTGAAAGAATTTATTTTAGCTACATTTGTAGGTTATAGCCCATCATGACAGGACTCACAATAGTAGGATTCTGAGGGAGCTGGTCACACCCTATCCTCAGTCAAGAAGCAGTGAGGAATGCTTGAGCTTAGCTAATTTTCTCTTTTTTAATACAGACTAGGACCCAAACCTAGGGAATGGTGCCACCCACAATAGAAAGGTCTTCCCAACTCACTAAAGCTAATTAAGATAACCTGCACGAGCATGCCTAATCGGCTAGCCCCTGCCAAATTATCAACACTAAACAGCATCATCTGTAACATGGGAAGACATAGACTCACTTGCCAAAGAGGTAGATGGATGCTCAAATGTTTTCACAATTCAAGTATGATCAACACTAGCCAGACAGCTCCAATAAAACACACATTAAAAATGTTTTTATCTTCCTCCCATGTGTTAAGCACATGTAGGAAAATAAAAGTAGCTGCTACTTTATAATTAGCTCTATTAGGAGAAGGAAATTTCACAAGAAACAAGTGTAAAATGAGATTTTATTTTCTCATGTTCTATTTGTCGCGACAAGCCACTATTCCCAAATACAATTTTCAAATTAGCATTATTCTATTGTTGAAAGTTTATACCCATTCAATGGGGAGTGAAATTTACTAACATGCTGCCAGCAGTCACAAGGGAAGATGCTCTCTAAATCTATCCTTTTGTTTTGTTTTCAAAGGGGTCTTAGTTTCCATTAGCAAGGCAGAAGTGGCGGCATATTGAAATCACTTGGCATATTGAAATTACTTCACTCCTAATGCTGTTTTGCTTTTGTGTGCAGAATGCCAATTGATTACATTCATTTTCTTCTTGCCCCACTCGTATTTCCTAATATGGATCCTGAGGGTCAGGCTGAGCACAGGAGTCAGGATAAGGGAGGAGAAAAACTAGTTAATTCTCTGTCGAAATCAAGTGATAGTTTTCCAGTTACAGTGTCAGCTGCTTTAACTGAAGTCCTTTGCAAACTAAATCAAGGTATAATAGAAATAAATTCCATTCTCTCAAGGATTTTTTTGTTGTTGTTTTGATGGTAGATGAGTGTGCGATATTTTTATCTATTTTTAAGTTTTTATGCTAAGTTTACAAAATTAAAGAAAGTAAAAATGCCTTTACCACTGAATTCCCTGATAGTAATAGAATGGAATGCCTACCTCTTCTTGGGGATGCTTTTGATACATGTCATCTTTTTCATACTAGATTCATACAGAGTCCTCAGAAACATATAACAAGGAAGTTAAAGAGCACAGGGTCAGGAGGTCATCACGAGACGTTCAGTTACAACCCTGGCACCAGGTGGCTGCACTCGTGTGGATACATTACTTCTCTAAGACTCCATTTCTTCACTGATATCAAAATAAGGATGAGTTAGATGATTAAATAGCTCCAACATTCCCAAGTGTCAGAAGGGCATGGATCACTGCAATCATATTGTGTTGTGAGTTGAGAATATCCAAAACTTCAGGCCAAATATTAAACTAGAATATAGAATTTAAAAGGAACCCTTACTATTTACTCTTTTCTTTATGCTAAACACATTCACAAGACCTTTAAAATCTAGTAGTTACCCAAGAATATGTGAACAGCACAAACAAGACTTGTATGAGTTAAGAAACACAAGGACACAAAACTAGATTGGTACAGAAGGGAGTATGTATTCAGGAGGAGTCTGGGCATGAATAAGATCAAAATACAAATGTATGAGTTTCTCAAATAACTAATAAAACTATTTGTAGTGACATTTTTGGAAACTATGGAATTTTAGTTTCTTTAAAAAAAAACAGAAATATTATAAAAATGTGCTTTCATTTTTTTTTTTGAAAAAGGAAGTAGAAACATTTTATGACAGAATTGAAGATTTACATGGGAAATATTTCTAATAAAATTGTAGAAAAATATAAAGTAATCTTAAAATTGAAGATAATCATGGAAAATTACAGATAAAATGGTAGGCATAAAAATATTTCTAAGTTGATTGAAAGTGGAATTATAAACATTTTATGATAAAATTGAAGATATACAAGGGAAATATTTCTTTTTTTTTTTTTAATTTAATTTAATTTTATTTTTTAAATTTACATTCCAAATCACTTCCCCTTTCCCGTTTCCTCCCTCCCCGAAAGTCCCATAAGCCCCCTTCCCTCCCTCTTTTCTCCGTTCAACCCCCTCTCATTACTCTGTCCTGGCGTTCCCCTACATCCAGTCTTTCCAGGACCAGGGGTCTCTCCTTCCATCTTTTTAGAAATCTATTGATATGCTGATTGTGTCTAGGGTATTCTGAGATTCTGGGTCAATATCCCCTTATCAGTGCTTTCATTTTTAATCCCAGGTTTGGAGATGTGGGGCTGCTACAGACAGTCTACAGCGTCTGACTATGATTTGCCTAGTGCTCTAGCAGAGGTGTGATTTTTGCCAGCTGCTGATATTTTCTATGATTGTGTGATGTTTGGAATTCTGGGAACTTTTAATAGCATATGTAAACACTAGGGCTCCGAGAGACTGGTGTTGGTGTTGTTAGTAATTCAGGGGGTGTTGGATGTTGTTTGTTAGTAGTTCTGCTCAAAGAAGAAACAAGAGAAAAGAAAATCTGGAAGATCTCTCTCTCTCTCTCTCTCTCTCTCTCTCTCTCTCTCTCTCTCTCTCTCCCTCCCTCCCTCCCTCCCTCTCCCTCTCTTTCTGACCCTCCCTCTCTCTCCTCTATCCTTTCTCTTCTATCTAGTGATTGGGATGAAATGGGGGGGGGAATAAAGAATGGGAAAAAAACCCACAAAGTAACAAAGACCAGCTACAACTATTTCCAAAATTCTAATTGTCCCTCTGTCCCCTTACTTTCCTTCTTCCTAGTTATTGCACAGTTGTCATGCTCTAAGCTCTGCATCTTTAATACAAGTGCTTTGTAATGGTATGCTGAAGGGATTCACATAAATAAATGCTAGATTGTCTTCCATAAGTTACTCGAGACCTTATGATGTTACAAAGAGGGTTAGTTAGCATCACCTCATAAACTGAAGAAAGGCTTTAATTTAAATTAAAGGAGGGGAATTAGGCCAAATCCTTTAAGTAGATACTGAAGGCAAAATGGGCAGAAGACAGAGAAGTAGAGAGAATGGTATGTAGAGAGTCTCAACACTTTGATACAACATGGCTTGTCTGCAAACAAAACATTGGGCAGAATTCAAGAAGAGGAGAGCAAGGAAAGGTAGGCAGAGGCCACCATGGAGGACCTTGTGGTCTGCACATCAATGGACTTGGGTCAAATTTTCTGTGGCCCCAATTGCATGAGACAACTAGGTTTATATCCTGTTGCTTCCATTTAATTGCCATTCTTATAACTATTTTTCTGTAGGGATCTCTGAATTTAAGATGCTTTAGTGGTGAAAAAAGAGTGTGATGCTTTAAAAACAGGTTAAATTATTAATATACTCAGGGTCAAATAAATGAAGAGAATCCCAGTGTATCATCTCCCTTCCTGCCACTCAGTTTTGCTTTTTGGGGAATGGAGACACCTCTCTAATATATAATTCTATGTGTCGGCTTTTACACATTAAATTTTAATGTGTTTCTATAAATGTGCTTTGGAGGGCAGTGGGAATCTATGTATATTTAGTAAAAATCAATTCTATTTCTCATTTTATCCATTTGTAAAACTTCAGTTTTGTAAAATGTAGCAAAGCCATAGAAAATATTCAAACTCAAAAAGCATACAAACTTGGACTAGATTAAGACAGAGTAGTTAACAAATATTGAGACCTGATAGTTTAAGGACAGGCTGTAGTCTCCTTCTATTTTTTCGGCAAAGCCACAGATAATAAAATCAACTGTTGCTAAAAGAAAATTGTGGCATTGCATATGTGGGAAGACAAATTGCCCCACAGGAAAATGTATTTCTGATTCATTTCAGGAAGAAATACGATTGGTTTGACTTAATTCCAAAAAGGACAGTGTTCAATCTAAGAAACATAACAGGGAGACTGTCAAATCAAGAATTTGGAGAACTGAGGTGACACATGGAACACTCTTTCAGGAAGTGTGTGGAGCTGAAAATCATGAGTATCTTGGGTGTCAGACCTACTGGATGGGGTTTTCAAGTGCATCTTTGTCATTTCTTGCATTTCTTCCACTGTAAGAATAACCTCCCCTCCCCGAGGAATTCTTTCTAAAATTGGTGTGTGTCACCCCACTGATTTACATATTTATTATGCTCTGTTTCCTTCCTCCTGAAAAGCTATAGTCGAAGCGATGAGCTGTCATCAGTTGATAATTTCTTGTAACTGACACTTCGTAGAATAAACATCATAAACAACCACTTTAAATCTCATTTTCCTCAACAGAGATTGTGCATTCCTTTACTATGTTAACAATGACATTGGTTTTTTGAAAGCTTTAGCACCAGGCTGGTATCGGTGACTCCTGGCTTCTGCAGGTAGTTTAAGCGACCTACTGTTCGTTCATGAACAGCTGGACCCTTTGGTGAGCACAAGGAACAAACACCTCCTCTGACAGGGTTCACCTGTCCAATCAACCTCTTGTTCCACGTCCAGGAAAGCAGAGGTTAGCAAATACCTACCAGCCACTCTGACCTTCACTGTTTCGAATAAATCTTGGCCAGAGCTCCCCCTGCCCCCACCACACACACAGGCTTTTGCCATTTATGGATCTTTTGCACACCGCTATAGTTTAAATCTAGGATGTTTTCCAAAGCCCACGTATGAACGTCTTGTTCTCCAGCACGATGCTGATTGGAGGTGGTAGAAATTTTAAGGGAGTGGGGTGGAGTAGGTGGTCTCCTGGTTGTTGGGCACAGGCCCTTGAAAAAGGATTCTCCCTTTTCGTTTCTGTATTGTGCCTCCCGACCAGGGAGTAGAAGCATTGCTTCACCAGGTACTTCCTACCATCGATGCTACAGTAAAGAGATCAACGGTTCATAGATCGAATCCTCTAAGTACACCTTTTCTTTTTATAAGTTGATTATCTCAGGTGATTGTTGTAGAAATAAAAGCTAACAAATACACATTTTGATCCTTACACAACCTTACAGGTCAAGTAGAAGCATTATTATTAATTTATTTCTGACATGAACACATTAGTCTTCCTAAGCAGCTGAATGAATACATACTAATTACAGACAGGTCAGGACTACCAATTTAAATGTGCCTCTTCTCAGGACACCACTGCCGCTAGGATGTTTAGGATGTTTTTATTTTGTCTTATGAGACAGTCTTGCTATACCGTTCTGGCCCCCTTTGAATTCACTACTAGGTTCAGGCTGGACTTAAATTTATGATAATCCTGGTGCCCCTTGAGGAGTACAGCCAGGCACCACCCTACCCGCTTGCCTCTAGGACTTAATTCTATAGAAATATGTTGGGACAAAGTTAAGATGAGAACCTTTGCTTTATTTCAGCCAGATGAATGCAGAGAGGAAGAGCGATTTTTGTTGTCTCTAGGTACCAGGAGGGAAGAAATCTAAAGGGGCAACCTCATTTCCTGTCAAACATCTGAAAACTTCACATAAGAGCCGCTTAACTCAGGCTTAACCCTTAATCTAAGGACACACATAGAGACAGAAGTCAGCCAAGACACATCGAACCAGCCAGTTAACGATCGATCATGGTGGTGGGGATATCCCTGGAGAGTAACTGGGCGCCTCAGTTCTGATGGCAGGGGAGTCTGTAATTCAGCCTGAACTGTAAGGAATTTAAGTCTTTGTATTTGGATAGAGATTTGTAGACTAGTGGAGAGGTAAAGTGGAAATTTTAGCTTTGAGAAACTCTGAAAAAGCAAACTGTCAACTGAAAAATGAATTAAACTCCTGATAGGTAGAGGAGGGGGGAGTCTGGAGAAATCCCAGATCTGAGCTCTGGAATCTTTCCTCTGGGGAGTTTCCACCAGCTAGAATTCCTCAGACCCGACTTGACAATCTGGAGGGACTGTCATTTCATGTTATCATTTCCATGGAAGTGATTATCCTCAATGATAAGTGGATGGAATTGTCAGACATGGGCAACACTTGGTAAAGTCTGAAAACTGAGACATTTCTTTAGGTATTTTTGGATATGGAAGATGATTCATAGATAAGTGGTATGTCTTTGTTATCTTCTGGATCTGTTACTAGTTGGAAGGAAAAGAAAACTCAAAGGAATGTGAATTTATCCTTTAAAAACTTATAGTACCAACACAGAAAGAAGGAGGTTGAAGAGTCATTAGAACATGTAGTAAGATTCTCAATGAGTTAACCCCCTCTTTCCCAAATTCTGAATCTTCCTTTGGGGGAAGGGTCATAAGGTGCAACAAGGATGTTTTATGCTCTTGTCCGAAGGTAAGTCTACCTAGTAGGTAAGTCTGTCCAGTGAGATACCTTGTGGTCTTCCTCTGGGACACAAACTTGCTACCAGACAAAGGAGCTAATGCCTAGACTTTGGAGGGTCCTGAGCCTCTGCAGACTTTCTACGTAGTTTCCTCTTTCCCAAAGTCTTAGCTGTTGTTGGAATCTGGTTCTCTGGAGAGGTGACAAACATCTAGGGATCCCTAGTATTAGGCATTTATAAGACACAGAAGGGGTACCCATAGCTCACATCTGCTCTTGCTACCTGCCTGGCCCTAAACTCTGCTGCTGACCTCTGTGCCTCCCAAGGTCTGACTCAACTTCAGTACAAGATGATGGGCAGATGGCCTGACTAGGTACCTTCAAAGCACTTGGACTAACCGGAAGACTTTACCCTTTCTCAAGGGAAATGCATACTAATATGGGAGCATACCTTTTTTGTTCTTTGTTTTTGAGAGCAGGTTTTTATGTAGCCCAGGTTGAACTAGAACTTTTGCTATAGCTCAGAATGACTCTTAACCCATGATTATCTTCCCTTGGGTCCTGGGATTACAGACACATACCATCATGGAATATACTTTTTAATGGTCAGGTTATTTTTTAAAGTATCAATATCAATCTTCATCATTATCATCATCATCACCACCACCATTATTATTATTATTATCGTTATTATTATCTATGTGTGTATGTTCATGTGTAAAGGTTAGAAGTTGGAATCAGGTCTCCTGGAGTTGCAGCTTCAGGTAGTTGTAAACCAAGCTGTGTGGATACTGGGAGCTAGACTCAGTTCCTCTGTAAGAACAGAAAGCACTCTTAACTGCTGGACCAGTCCTCTAGACCCAGATTATTCTTAATGCTTCTGCTTTCTATTCATTTTAGACAAATGAAACATTTATTTTGTGAAGAGCCATTGAGTCATGACTTAATTAAATATGTGACAATGTATAATTATTCATTATACAATTATAATCTTCATGCAATGCAAAATTATAATAATTGAGAAATATTGAACTGCATGTTAGACAAAGCAACTAATTTTGAAAATGTTTTCTTGAGCTTATCTCAAGACACTGATGACACACAGGTAAAATTTTGCATATTAATAACAAGTCTGACTTCTAGGTCTTCTATAAGTTAGACTAAGCCAATGGTCCTTGCTTTTTTAAAGAGACATACAGAAGGGAGGTAAGGAGGGAAGAGAGTAGACGTTTTTGGCAAATGTTCATACAGGGCCCTCTCCTTTCCCTGAGAACATAGCACCAAAGATTACCTTGCTCCAGTTTCCCACTCGCCAGCCAGCACAGGGGCGAAGGTGGCACTTCTTAGCAGGGTCTGGCCTCTGAATGGTTGCGCAGTCAGCGTTCACCCCGGTGCTGCACTCCACAGTCCTCCAGTAGGCCCCCAGCCCACAGGTGGTGGAACACTGCAGCAGGAAGGGAGGAAGAGAAGACAAACTGAAAGGTTTTCCATACTGGGCACCCGGAGCCAAAGGTTTCCTGTCCCAGATGCTAAGGTTGTCTCAGGTATAAACAAGCACAAAATTTGAATGTCTGGATGAATAGTTTAAAATGAATGGCTTTAATATCTGTAGCCAGGGATCATCCAGCTGTGTACAAAAGGAAATAAAAATATGCTTTTCCTTGAAACATATACTGACACAAATGCTGGGCCACAGTCATACCACTCCAGTTCAGAAAGGATGTCAGATGTGAGTATCCACCTCACAGCTCGTGTCCAATGTGACAATGGCTTTTACCCACTTGCTTTCAATGGCAACCTTGGGGTATTGGTTAGTACTATTATAGGCTGGACAGAGACACTGAAGCTTAATGCTGGCTTGCTAATGGAGGAAGAGAGTGTTCTTCCTCCAGAGCCCATGTCATATATTTTGGTAGTTCCTCCCAAATTCTAGTGTCTCTAGGTAACATCCAGGAACCCTGCCTGCTAAATGCAGATTTGAGATTCTACATTTCCTTTTGTTTCTAATGTTTTTATTAGATATATTCTTTATTTACATTTCAAATATTGTCCCCTTTACTGGTTCCACCCCCCCCTGAAAATCCCCTAAACCATCCCCACCCTGCTCACCAATCCACCCACTCCCACTTCCCTGTCCTGGCATTCTCCTATACTGGGGCATCAAGCCTTCTCAGGACCGAGGGCATCTCTTCCCTTTGATGTCCAACAAGGCCATCCTCTGCTACATATGCAGCTGGAGCCATGGGTTTCTTCATGTGGTTTAGTCCCTGGGAGCTCTGGGGGTACTGGGTGGTTCAAATTGTTGTTCCTCCTATGGTGCGGCAAACCCCTTCAGCTCCTTGGGTCCTTTCTCTAGCTCCTCCATTGGAGAGAGATTCTACATTTTCACAAAGTGCAGATGATACTGCCACTGTTGGTCTCAGACCACAAGTGGAGTAGGGAAGACCTTACAAAAGGCTGCCCTTCACTCCTTGGTCTGGTGGCAGAGAACACTGTAGTGACCTTTTGCATGGGTACAGTTTAATTTTCTCAAGGTGTTTCCTTCATTCACCTTGAAGAATACACAGTTTGTCCCATTTTATCTTTTCCTCCCCTTGTATACTCTTTTCCTACTTACCCTTAGGACAGGGTCCTTTCCAAGTATATAAACGACAGATCTGAGCAAATTTAAAAGAAAGTTTCTATTGATAAATTATATAAATCAAGAGCAGCCTTATGTTTCCTTGGCTACGCATTTGCCCTCTATATAATTTGGTTCTTCATCTGGAGCAAATTTTGGTATTGTAAAGTATATACAAATGTATATATAGATCTGTGTATATGTGTGTTTATATACATATGTGTAAATATACTTATATGTATAGTCACATTCATATCTTAGGTAAATTGTAGAATCCCAGAATGGGAAAAGTAGAAAACACCCAAGGTCATAATCTAATTTCAATTTTCATTTATGGAAGCAATTTATTCTCATCCTTACAATCCTTTAGAACTTGATCTAAGTCTCTCTGGTTTCTCTTTGAACATAATTATTCATCTGTTTAGTGGAGACCACGACAGCTAACATGCACTGACCACGTCGTAGATTAAGCCCACTAAAGTTCTCCATCATTCACCGTCACACTCCCATCAGAGATGGAATCCAATTAAGGCTGTTTTGTCTAATAGGACATGGTGGCTAGAGCTATGCTAGTTACCAGGTTTTGCTTTCTGCTTTTGTTCTGGACTCTGCTTTCGCCATGAGCATAAGCCTGGACCACACATTAGAGGACAAGAGCCAACATGAAACAGGATCAGAAGACTCAGCTGAAGTCACCCCAGGCCAGCTGAGCCCTAGCAGGTACCTGATAGAACAGGTTGAGGCTGATAGAACCTCCTGGTTGAGGGCACAACTATGCAGTGAGTAGGCACAGTTCTGCTGTTTGCTTTTGCAGATTATGGATTCCCCTAGGTATAGGACCCCTCATGCTGAGTTGCTGTCAGGAAGAAAGCTCACTCACACAAATGGCCCGGCACAAGCTCACACGGACACTATGCCATGCTGGTAACTTACTATTATGACACAGAAGGAACATATAACATTTAGGAAAGCCTAGGGAAGTTGTTAATGAGACCACAGTGCCAGGCTAGTAATGACCCCATTAAATCTCAAGACATAGCCGTAGTTCTCTGTGCCATACTTATGTGGCAAATCACATATATTATTTCCGGAGCTTGAAGTTTTATTTGCCTGGTTTAATTTCCTTTGACAGTTTCTATTTAGGCATCCCGTAACAGTCCAAAAGTAAGTCTGACAAAAGAGGACATCCACAGAAAATAGGAAAAGCAAAACAAAAATCACATTCTGTAGATTAGAGGTTTTCTTAAATTTAATCACTTTCAAATTGGAAGTAGGAGACGGGAGGAAACAAGAGGACTTCGAGGAAGAGGAGGGGTAACTTCATTCTCTTCTGGAGCCCTGGAAGCAGTTGACCCATCAGGTCAAGGAGCAGGTGTGGGATGCTAGAACTGGGGCATTATGGAGGGTCAGGTCAGCAGCATCTGAAAAATAGCTCTGAAAAGATGTGGAAATTATGCGCTCACCTTCATTCTACTTGACTACAGAGGTCTACATTTAATGGGAATACCCAGGGGATCTGATTGAAAGAAGAATTCAATGAGATGAGGGATTCTGTCTAAATAAGGGCCATAACAATGCACAGGACATGAAACATTTTCTGTTATGTGAACACAAATTGAAAACTCCCCTGCTTCTTACTATGTGCCTGGTGTTCTTCTGTAGCCCACAGATTTTTTTTTTTTTATTTTATACAAATCTTAGGAGTCAGATGACCATCACCTATTTAGAGATGAGTAAATGAAGGGGCGTCAGGATACAGTTACTCAGGGTTCAAGTCCAGCAAGTGCATTTTCAAACTGCATGCCTTTTTTATAGAGCCAACCTGGGTTTTTGCATCAGTTATTAACTCTGAAACCTTAATTAGTAAAAAGAGATGTGTGATGTACAGTGAGGGCCTTGGGCAATCTTTTAATGCAGGAGAGAAGCTGAGAACATATCCTAAGAGAGACTTCAGATCAAGCCCTCGGAAACTTTAAAAATGATTTCTGGGTTAGGGATCAGAAAAGCTTTACAGAAGGTGCAGCTGAAAATGACCCCAAAGGACACGCAGGATATAAGGGCAGAGTAGGCAGAATAGGAGAGCCCAGACAGAAGCATCATGCTTGAGAGCATTGGACAAGGACATAGAGAGTAAAGGAGACTGGGCACTTTAGAGTTCTGAAGTGCAAATTGGATGCAGAAGAGCAGCAGGACTAGAAAGTCAGCCTTTGCAAAGCTACAACTCCAATTTGATGTTCCCTTACACCGTTTCCTTTTTTAAAACATCCCTTTATATTATTGAGGGAGTGCACTTCACCTGATCTGTCTGTATTGGAAAAACAGATGTATGTAAGCAGGACATTAGTTAGAAAAATCCTCTTACATCTCTTGTAGTGGTGTGTGGCGAGGGTAGGGAAAGGGAAGGAATAGAGATGCACAGACCAGCAATGAGGCGAAGGCAGGTGTCTTGGGCAAGAGTATGCACCAACTATTGAGATGCCATTGGTGCATTGGGCTTGGGAATCCTTCCTTAGAAAAGATTTTCCTGAATACTGTAGGGATTTTTATCATTTTTTTGGTCTCTCATATATTAAGTGTGATCATTATTTAATACCACCAAAAGTGTCCCCACCCCTTCCAAATCCTTCCTACCATCAGCCTAGGAACCATGCAGCCTTCAACTAGCAGGAAGCAAAATGGAGATGACCGAATTGATGAGGTCATCTGACCTCAAACACTGCTAGAGCTTGTTCTAGTGGACTGGAGGCAAATTAGCTTCAGTGGTGAATCTTAGGTTTCTGAGACATTGTAATTGACAGATAAGTGATCTGTTTACTGAAAAAAAAAACAGCTTCAGAAATGGGCAGACATAAGCATCAAGGGCCCTGAGGTCCTCAAAAACCCAAGGCTTCCATTCTGAATTTTGACTTTCTTTGGTAAATCCATATATGACACATTTTTTTTTCTAAAAAAATATATAAAAGGAATAGTTACTAAACCCTGCCATATAGGGGGCCTCTGCCAAGTAGAGAGCTCTAATTTTCATTATATTCTTGTTGCTCTAAAAGGCTTAAGTGATCCAGTTCCTTTTCTGGAGGCAAACTTTTTAGGTGACAGAAGTTTTGGTGACTATAACACTGTTGCCAACCTTTTGGTGGATTATAATAAATCCGATAAGACAATTAGTTTTGAAAAGGTCTAATGATAATATTTGAGTCTAAATGAATTATGTCTTGACTTATTATAATCAAAATGCTTAAACCCCTGTGATCAAAAAGTCATTATAGTTTATGTCTACTCTATGATGTTTTCATTTTCTTGGATATAGTAACTTGAATTTTAGTTCACTGAACTAATAAACATTTGTCAACTGAATAGCGTCTATTGAACATCAACAGGGCAGAATCACTGCAATGCACTTAAATCCAGGAATGGTACCAGCTGTCCTGGGATTTGAGCATGGGTAAAACGATAAGGAGATGAGTCATCCCCAAACAAATACTTGTTTTAGTATTTCTGTACTTATTCCCAGGATGCCATTATACAGCCCAGGATGATCTGGAACTTGCTCAGCAGCCCAAGATGGTTTTGAACTCACAGTCACCATGGCCCTTAAACTTTCATACTAACTTCCGATCTGAGGAGAGATGTCTATGCTTACTAATAGTCCCAGTGTAGAGTCCCCCCCCCCAATTATTGAGATAGTCTCCTAAAGGGTCCTCCCTTCCTACTGCAGCTTCCATCTAAGTAGCCTATTCTCCCCAAAGTCATCAGAGACCTGACAATGATCAAGTACAAAAGTTGACTCAGTCCTAAATACAAAAGATACCATCTCTCTTTGTATAAGTCCTACCTATTATATTATTCCTTACCAGATTTCCCCATGGGGTATCATTTTAGTCATCTCTTTAAAACATGGGTGTTTTCTAGGTTTCCACTCTTGGGCCATAGGTCTTTTCAGTGTTCAGGTAACTTTTGGGTAACCTCACTCAATTTCAAGGCTATACCTACTACCCGTTGATCATGGCTGCTAAATTCTATCTCTAGTTATTGCCTTCCTCAAGAACCCCAGATCCATACACACAAAACATGCTAGTTATACCTAGACATCTCACAGGCATGTAAGGCCATACCAACTGAATTGCTTTGACACACAGGAAGACAGCAGCCTCTCTCTTTGCTCCTTAGGGATATGGCATGATTTTAGAAAGAAAGATACTATTTGAAATAAATCATTCTAAGAATCCCTGAGAAAGTCAACTTTACTTTAACATTTCTATACTGAATCAATGGTGGTAATATCATCGGGGCTATTATTATTATTATTATTATTATTATTATTATTATTATTATTATTATTAAGAAGTAACCAGGAGGTGCCCCCTGTGTTGTTATAAAATATGTTCTTGTGGAATACATGATTTTCGCATCTATCTACTTTGTGTATTCAAATAACTGACTTTGCTTTTATATGTAATATGAGCAAAGAAACATCAAATAGAACTAAAGGCACAGAGGATGGAAATAATGTTTTCTGATTTGCAAAGGAAGGGATTGTGGGTTCTTAGTTATCTTTCCAAGTTCAAATCTCTGCTCCTTCAGTTGCTGTGTGTGATTCTAGTTACTTAACTTCTCTCAAGTTCACATCTAGTGTGTCATCAATCTTCTTGGGCTGCAGTATTGCAGTAGAGAACTCATGCTAATTAGCTTAAAATGCTATTTCTAACATATCTCCAGGCTTGTCAGTTTTCATTGTCAGCTTTTGTCAATACAGTACTTTTGAATTTATCAGACAGGAAATATGACTAAAGCTTTGGACTATGAGACATATTTGTCTCTTCAAAACATGAGATCATTATGAACACAAACATCTTTTTATCTCTGAAGCTGGGTTTTTGTGATTAGAGATAATATGTTGATTCACCAATGAAAAATGTGATAACTCACTTTAGAACATAAATCCATGGGAAAATTTAGTTCAAATGGAAATAATTACAGATTTGGCATAGAAACTTTTGGAGTTTTGAATTTACCCATATGTTGCTGGTAAAGTCAATAACATGGTCTGTGGAGGCTGGTTAATTTATGCAAAAGAACACTTAATTTGTAAATTGTTGACAGAATTTAGCATAGAGACAGTAAGTTACAGTGAAAAGAAGAAGCCCATCATCCCACCGAATGTGAGTCATTGGACATTTACTTAGCCGTAGCATCTCAGGTTCTCTACTTAACATGTATGTCAGCATGCATGGGATAGACATCATCTACTCTCTAGGACTGCCAAAGGAAAAATCATAAGAGACAATATGTGAGAATGTTCTGGAAAGTGGCATGCCTTATAAATTTCTTTAACTATATTCTTGTTGTTATATTAATAGCTATATTATATTAGAAGGTTGTTGTTAATTAACTGCTGTAGTTTGCCTCTCTTTAGAAAGTAAAACATAAAATTTAAAAAAGTCCGTGAATTATTTGAATGTGTAGTTACATTAATTTATAAATTCATATACTAAGCTTATTATTGCATTTTAAAATTAAAATAGGAGAGAAATCATTTTGGTACCTCAAAGGATATAGAAATAGAAAACTAAATATCTAGTCAAATTTCTAAAGCTTGAAAGCAGGAGCTAACATTTTATCATAATGCATAGCTCTTCTTAGATATTACAATTTTTTCAATGAGTCATAGTGAATTTTTTAATGAGGCCACTCAAAATGAGCAAACAAACAAAAAAGAATTAGATAATGAAGGTTGGTAAATAGCTCTGTAAATAGGTAAAGTTCAAAATATGCAATTATATATTAATAAAGCAGCTTAAGTATGTCACAGGTAGAAAGGGCAGCTTTTGATAGGTATTTCCTCTCAAGCTAATTATGATCACAAAATAAATATACTGAATATTTATATAAAATCAAAGGATATATCTATCTCTTTTGACATATATATAATATAATATTGATAATATATGAATGGAATACACTTGGATATAAAAGATTGTTGACATGGTAAGCTATAGAATTGTTTGAGAGAATTTTTCTCAGATTTCCATTCCAATTGTGATTATTTTACAAGTTTAGACAAAGTCTAAGCTTTAGCTTTGTGGTGGAAGTGTGAAGACAGGTTCCTGTAGCTCTTACTCATCACAGGACCTCTGGAGTGCACAGCTGAAGGGACACCAGAGACGCTCCACCCTAGGCATATCAGCCTGCAGCTTAAACATGAGACACAGAGGGATGATGAGTTCTCTGTACTCACATAGTAACTTGTTCAGGTCTCCTAATAGAAACTTCTCAGTTTCATCATATGTCTTTCCTTTAGTATTTATAAACAATATATAAATATATACTTGTATGTACATATTGTTTTATAAATAATATATTTATTCTTCTCCTTCCCATTTGGGGAACTGACATAGAGATGGTTTTAAATATGCTTTCCATCTATCTATCTATCTATCTATCTATCTATCTATCTATCTATCTATCTATCTATCTATGTTTTATCTATCTATCTATCTATCTATCTATCTATCTATCTATCTATCTTATCTATCTATCTATGTTCTATCTTTCTACCTACCTATCATCTATCTACAATCTATTATCTATCTATCATCTATCAATAATCATTGTCTATCACCTATCATCCATCTTTCTTTCATTCCTTTCCTCTCCTCTCTCCATCTCCCTCCCTTCTCTCTCCATAACTCCTTCTCCTCCTCTCTTTACATTCTCCTTCTTTCTTTTTCTTTTATTTCAACAAAATCTTCTTATGTAACCAGGCTGGCTTTCAAATCTGCTCTGTATTCAGACTAACATTCAATTCACAATCTACCGGTCCCAGCCTCCCAAGAGCTAAGATTACAAATTTGTACTTCTATGCCCAATTAGACATTTTAATGTAAGTTCATTTGGAATTTGCACAATATACCATTCCTAGACATTTTCCATAAGAAATCAAGTCTAAGACAGGAAACAAGAAACATAATTTCTTACTTTACTCCAATTTCCAACAATCCAGTGTGCAGGGCTGTGGTCCTTCATAAGATGCTTGTAATCAGAAGCATTTAGCAAAAAGCCCTCAGCAATCAGAATAGAGGCATCTTCCTCAGTCAGGACAGGCCCAGAGCCTTGGGTTAGATTTGTATTATTTGACAATGCCAACTGGTAATGGTTTCCTAACTTCTCTGAGGGTGCTGGCTGGTGGTCTCCTACAAGAGGGAGTGGAATCTTCCTTGATTTTTCAGTGATCATCCCCTCATCCCTTGGTGTCTCATTTTTGAAGGACCAGGCAGGTAACGAGCCTTCCATCATTGTATTGAAGGGAGGCAGTGAGGGCTCTTCCCCCACATAAGATGTTGGTGGAGGTCCAAGCGGTATTTCTGCATCCGTCTCCCTGGGAGCATCATGTTCGGGTACTCTGATTTTGTTCCATATCACAGAGTTGCTTTCATCCTTGTTCAAAGGCTGGTCACTGTCTTCCCCTGAACCACTATGTATCTCCACTTCTGGATCTGTTTTCACAGTGCTATAAAATGGAGTTACCTGCCAAGTCATAGCATTGCTGGATGATAAGCCAGAATCACTTGTTGTGGTCACCCAAAAGTCACCCTCTGAAGTTGGACCTATAGCTGAACTGGAAACATTTTCATCATCGGGTTGGATACTCAAAGACCAGGAAGTCAGGGGAGGCTGGGAAGTACTTCCAGAAGTAAGGAAGTGGGAGTCCTCTCCAGCTTGGGTTGAATTATTCTGCCATCCTCTCCCATCAGGATCTTCCTGGGATGCTATGGTGGAGCCAAGGTTGTTGATTGCAGGAGTACTTGTGCTCACAGACCCGGGCATTGTGGGTGTGGACGGTGGTGTAGGCCTGGGTGTAGGAGCTGGGATGGGCTTGAAGGGGTCATGTTCTGGTATTGTTTGATTTTTCCCACTGGGAGCTGTATCTTTATTGGGTTTCAGAACTCTTCGGCTGGATGGGCACTGCTGGAGGCCGCACAGAGCTCGACTATTGGGTTTCCGTGTCTTGTCACAGGGTTCATTAAGGTTCTTGGCACATGTGACACTGCGAATCCGCACTCCACCACCACAGGAAACAGAGCACTGGAAAAAGAGAGACAGCTGTTAGTTTTCGTGGGAAAAGATACCTTTCTTCTCATGGTCAGGCGCAGTGGTGATGGAATTGTGAAGTTAATGCTCTAGCGTCGTTTGGTTTCTCTGCTTTCAGTTTTCCATTGTCTCCTGGAGACTAGCCAGGGCCCAGAACCAATCTGAACAAAACCCATGATACAGTCAAACTGAAGGCTTTTTGAGTCTTGATAACTGGACACCACCATCTACAAGAAGTGCAATGAATTAAATTACTCCCCTATTACTACTCTTCAGCGAAGACTATTATCTCTTTCTAAGCGCTATGAAGCTATTGAATTAATACAAAAATGCTCCCAGATTCTCAGAATTGTACAAAACAAGCTATGTGAAAGCTTTTATATTTAGAAATTATTAGAATCATGTTTTTTTTCCTCCCAGGTCTCAGTTATTTACCTATTGCAGGTAGGATTCTGTTAAAACCTAGATACTTACCATACTCACATATACTTAAGATCTAAGATTTTTTTCCTGAACTTGAAAGACGAAAAGTTAATCAAAGGTGGAAAACATACTTTCTCAAAGAATTGGGTTCTTCTATCGCAGGACAGTAATATGCACGCTGGGAGAGTGCCATGCCTCCTATTCTAAATCCCTTTTACATTCTGGAAGGTTTGGGCATCTAGATTTCCTTTTGCAGTGGGCAGGGGAATCCCAGCAGGGCACTCCATCCTTTCACTTTAATGTAAAACCTGTTTCAGCCATCTCTGTGCCCACTAATCATACATAGCTGCTGTATAACACAGGAAAGTGAACCATTTTGAAAAGTCAATACTTGTGCCAAATATGCTCCATTTTTTTTCCAATGGCATGTTAATTCAACCAACAAGCTGGCACTGGAATACGGGACACTCAGGTGCCTTTGCCATCCATTTTATATTGATTTATATTCTCTATCTTGTATCATTTGACATCAAAGCAGGTTTCTTAAGGCTATGCCTGCATAATATCTGATGGATTTCACGGGGCCTCCTAGATATTATTCTGTGTGATA
This sequence comes from Tokudaia tokunoshimensis, assembly GCA_036184795.1. Classification (NCBI taxonomy): domain Eukaryota; kingdom Metazoa; phylum Chordata; class Mammalia; order Rodentia; family Muridae; genus Tokudaia; species Tokudaia tokunoshimensis. Next base: position 55,835,009 of record BTHU01000009.1, on the reverse strand, counting down.
TTTGTAGCATCTCTTCAAGATTTACAAGGCAGCAGTGATCATCCTCCCCGCACCCCGAGAGAGGAGCTGAGGGCCCAGGACTCACTTGAAAGGCCGCAAGTCAGCTTCAGTAAAAAGTCAGGTTCATTTACCACACTTTCTTCTCCACCAAAGCCAGCGTAACACAGATATGTGGACTTTGCCTAGTGAGTTGCTAGTGTTTTTGATTTTATAAGAGTAACCCTCAGGTGGGACCTGTTTCTTATTCATAATTACATGACAGGATAATTCTTACAATATTTGATCACTATATATATTTGCTAAGGGAATGTTTTATTTTGTGGGGAAAAAATAGGAATGGGGAAATTGGTACCTGGAAGCTTATGCAATTTTTTTTTAAGCTTAGCTTCCTTGCTTCCTCCAGTCCTATTGGTGTAAAATCTCCTCCTTTATTTTCTTTCAATCAAGCACAATCATTCAGGCACACATAATTGCTCTGTGAAATCAGCTCCTTTGAAAACAAGAAGCACCAACGAACTCGGGAGATTATAGACCTAGGCAGCAGCCAAGTATAGACTTGGGTTCATGGTACTGTCAGTAAAGCAATTCAGCTGCCTGGTCCTAGGACTGCCCAGTAGTTACAGGGCTAATCCTCAGTGGGAACTATGCTCTACTCCCAGGAAGCACACGCTATCTTCCCAACAAAGATGAGGCCGTCAGATAGAAAATAGTGTCTTCTGGTGCTTCCGTGGCTCCTTCTGCAGCTCGCTGAGAGCCCAAAACAACAAGCTGGGGGCATTTATTTTTCTGCTTTGTCTCAGATTTCTGGCATTTTTGAGTTGGAAGACATTTCCAAGCCCACTCAATTTAGTTATCTCTCATTACATTCTAGTCTAAACACCTTGGGGTTTTCAAATCTTTACACTGTAAAATTTATAAATGCGACAGGGTAATTCTCAGTGTGCGCCTGAACACATTTTCCCACAGGCTGGCTTTGTTTTTAGCCAGGATTCAGAAACAAGGCTAATGGGCCCCTCTTGAAAATTTTTTCTCTCCAAGAAGCACCAGAATATATAACAACATATGGGGATTCTTCCACATCTTCCCCAAGCTTCTGAATTATTTTGACTTGCAGGATTTGTAATGCCTGTGGGGATGTGAAAGTGTATGGTACATTTCAATTCTTTTACTAATTAAAAAGCTTTGAAGTATGTACTCTCTGTTCCCTCCATATTGAATTATTGAACAAAATAACTGCAAAGCCTGTGAGAATTGGCTTGTTTTTCAAATATATATATATATATACATATATGCATATATATACATATACATATACATATACATATACATATACATATATTCCTCTGATTAAATCTTAGCTCACTTTTCTGGAAATTGAGAGAAATTAATAACTACTTTTCAAGGCTACTGTGAGGGCTATGTAAGCCCAGTGGACAACACGTATATAAAACAAAGGGCCACACACAAGCACACACACACGTCAGTCAATATTTATAGTATGAGCATCTGCATAACACCTATGAGGCAATTGGTCTTTAGAAGCCAATATTATTCCAATAATAATAATAATAATAACAATAATAATGCCTTTGAATATTGATGATAACAATGACAACAGGCATGGGCACGGTTCCCCAATTTCTACTGTCCTTTTGGATTATGGTAAATAAAACTATCTTCTCAGAGGAGTTGTAGGTAAACTAGACTCAGGCACTCGTCTAGAAAACTATCTAAAGACTAATATACTCAACTGGAGTGGCTTACTGCTGCAGGATTTTTTTTTCTATATTTTTTTTATTTACATTCCGAATGATTTCCCCTTTCCCGGTTCCTCCCTCCCCGAAAATCCCATAAGCCCTCTTCCCTCCCCCTGTTCCCCATTCAACCCCCTCTCGCTTCTCTGTCCTGGCATTCCTCTACATCCAGTCTTTCCAGGACCAGGGATCTCTCCTTCCATCTTCTTGGAAATCTATTGATATGTGAATTGTGTCTTGGGTATTCCGAGATTCTGGGTTAATATCACCTTATCAGTGACTGCGTACCATGTATGTTCTTTTGTGATTGGGTTACCTCACTAAGGGTGATATTTTCCAGTTCTGGATTCAGAAGATGTGGTATATTTACACAATGGAATACTACTCTGCAATTAAAAACAATGAATTCACTGCTGCAGGATTTTAAGCTAGGATACCCTGGGATAATTGAAGGAGACAAGATATGGTCTTTTTGTGTTTGGAGATTTGTTTTATTTGTTTGTTCATCACTATGTGTGTCTGTCTATGTATCTGCATTTCTGTGTGTATGTCTATGTGTGAATGCTGCCTACAGACGCTAAAAGAGGAAGTCTGATCTTCTGGAACTGGTATAATAGGCAGTTATAAGCTGACCAATATGGGTGCTAGGAACTAAACGTGTGTCCTCTAGAAGAATGGGAGTATTATGAATCACTGAGCCCTCTCTCTAGCTCTGCACATGTGACCTTTTAACTTACAAATTTGAAGAACTCAACAATCCTATTACTTGAATTTGGTACACATACGCAAGAAAATCGAAGACAGGTAATAGCCATCAAGTGGTTTCTTGAATTGAAATGCATTAGGTTTTGGTACTTAAAAAACAGAAGACTTTTCTCAAATGCTAATGGTCTACCAAGGCAAAACATCGAGATCAATATATAAAAGCTAGAAGAGTAGCAAATGTTTTAAAAGCTAGAAATTTCCTATTAATTAGATTTTAGATGTTTGACTATGCTTGAAAAGTCAGACAATCATCACCCATTGGTCTCATTCCCCAGGGCAGCTCAAAACATCAGTCATGGAAACCAAGGATTGGGATGGACACAAATGTTCTCTGACATAGCCCTGTGTACTTTTCTTTCCCAGGAGCCACCCACTCTGCTAAGTGATCAACAGTGGTCATTTCTTAACCATCCTTAGCACAGGATGTTGTACCAAACAGGACCATACTATCTATCAGCTAGGCTGAGCCCAAACAGGAAGTTGCCTTTTCTAGTTGTCAATAGAACAAGCAGTTCTCTTTGTATTCAGCCTGGAGCTCCTTCAACTATGTTTATCTCCTCAGGAGCTGTCAAGCCCTTTAGATGAGATAAATGCAGCTCCTTGACACATACTTACAGCCCATCGCAATTGGTACTTTTGGAATTCTCACAACAAGTTTCAGCTATGATTATCGTATGCCCTGACCTTATAATTTTGAACTCTGTACCAGGCAAGCAGCTTGCCATTCCTTCTATTTGTGTGTTCTCTGGGAGTTATCTTGCCCTGCATATCTACTACTCCTGGATTAAAGCCTCTGGGGAAAACCTGCTGAGAAAGAGGCCTGCTGCTAAATTGGCCAACTCCACCTACCTGAGGTTCAGAGAGGCAAGTTGGCCCAGAGATACATCACTGAGCGAGGCCATTCAAAAACTCAGCAGGAAAATATCAGAGGCTTGAGACTAAAGGGGCTTTGTGAGAAATGGCCAATATCTTGTACATAAAACGTTTCTCTATGTTTCAGGAATTAATAAGTGAATGAGTGGGGTTCATACCAAAAATTACCTTTGATATAAGCTAAAACATTGCCTGCAACCAGTAAAAATGTGTACCCTCTCCTCTCCAAAGGTAGGAACATCAGAGTCCAAATGACTTCTACCTCAGAATGTGATCCAACTTAGAGACAGTGCTTTTAGGTGGAAATCAACTTAAAACGAGGTCTTTTGAGTAAGTCCTAACCCTGTATGATCAGTATTATTATAAAAGGGGAAATTTTTAGACATCTTGTAGGAAGAATATCCTGGGATCTTGGTGGTGTATTTACAAATCAAGGGACCCCAAAGATTTCTAGGACACAACCATATGGAGGGAAAACGAGGCATGAGATATGCTCCCTTACAGAATTTAGGAAGTTAGCCTCTTTAAAGTTGATCTAGAATCTCTGCTTTCTAAGCTCTAACACAAGAGATTTTCCATTTTCTGGACAGCTAGTTTTTGTGGTTTTATTATGGAAACTCTAAGAAAGTAATTCCATATCTTAGATGAGAACAAGTAGATACAATAAGGAGAACCAGCATAGCTGGAAACCAGCTTTCTGAGTAGTTCTTGCAAATAGGAGTTTGCAAGAACCAGAAGAACATAGGTGTCCATATCTGCAAAGAACTGGGATCTTGGCATTTACAGAAGCTTCATTCTCAAAGTAACGCAGGTCGGAGCATCAACTCACAGGAGCACAGGAGCACAGGATAACTGAAAATGCTAGAGGTAAGGCTCACAAATGTCTCCTGTCTCTCCACGCTTTTCCTTCCATTTTCAGGAGTTCCTGTAGGAATCCACAGGCACTTTCTTGGCATTGGTGTTTGTTCCCATGTCTTCTTTAGAAGAGCTATTGAAAACTCATTTCTATCAACTGCCCTATTTAGGTATTCTGTATTTGTTACTGCTTGGATTTGAAATGATCCTCCAAAAGTATCCTATCTTAAAAGTCTGAAACCAGCCTGGTAATCCATTCACTGCAAAGTGATTAGATTGCAGATACTTTATTCTAACCAATGGATAAATATCCTGATGGCTTATGGTAGGATGGCATCATTGGAAAGTGGTATTGAGCTGAAGGTCCTGGTTGTAGGAAGCAGATTCCAGGCTCAGGATTTGAATGGTGTATTTTTCCTTTGCCTCTTCCTATCACTGTTTCATAAGTGACATAAAGTGAACACCTTTCTCTCACCATGCACTTCCTCCATGATGTTGCGCCTTCCTGTAGGCATAAAACCAATGGAACCAACAGAATATATACCAAAAACTGAAGCCATGAGCTAATAAAATTTTTCCTCCTTTAACCCATTTTTCTTAATTACTTTTATATTGTTGTGATAAGACACTATGACCAAGTCAACTTATAAAAGAAAACATTTACTAGTGCTCACAGTTCAAGAAGGTCTGAGTCTATAACCATCGTGGTGGTGAAGGTGGCAACAGGGAGACTAGGAGACTAGCATGGTGCTGGGGCAGTAGCTAAGCGTTTACATCCTGATCCATGGGCAGAAAGCAGGAAAGAGTGGTAGTATGTGCTTTTGAGAACTTAAAGCCTGTGTTCAGTGACATACCTTCTCCCTCAAGGCCATACCTCCTAATCCTTCCCAAACAGTCCTAACAATTGAAGACCAAGCATTCAAACATATGAGCCTATAAAGGTCATTTTCATCCAAACCACCACATCCCAGTTAGGTATCTGGATGCCATAATACTAGAACACCCTTAGAAACAGATTTCATTTAATATACTTCTAGAAAATTGGTTGATAGATTGCTTTGTTCACGTGTGTGTTTTGGTCAGACAGAGGAAGGGCAGATTATGGATATTCCTAGACCCTAAGCACATCTGCTTTTGAATGGCCTTCTTTATGTCTCCTCAGATTCACTCCAGTGTACTTCTTGTCTCAAGTGAGAGATGGTATGTTGCTGTAGAAACCAATTGAAACATTTTTTTCTTTTGAGTTTTGCAATTATTTGGTGAGACTAAGTCATTTTGTCTTGAGAGACTCAGATCTTGGCAATAATTATGTATATTGTGAATTCCAGCAAAGTGAGAAAAGATGACTCTCAAACTGTTTCCAAACAGAATATGTTTCTGATGAATTCTAGGAACTGCTGTATTGCTGTATTTTGCAGACACTTGAGCTTCATGACAGTGTTCAAAGTAGAATCTTAGCTGCCTGCATTCTGAGCCTCCATCACTGGGTAGCTGTATGACTGGAACAGGTCTCCAAGCATCTCTATGTTACAGTCTCTTCCCCTGAGAAATGGGGATATTTTGCTACTAATATGAAATGAAATACAATTGACTTTCAATATTACTTTGAGTTTTTGAAAGTAACACAGTCATTTGTTTTTAAGTCTCAAGTATTTCTGTAGGGTTTTTGAAAAGCTGTCAGGTGCTATGAAGTATGTCTAGAGTGCTTTATGAATTAAGATGGCCCTAAGCTAAAGAATGGGGTAGTTTAGTCAATTCCTTTGGGACTCTGGATACCTCTGATGGACAAGGAGAGAAAACTAGAGTAACACAGGAAGCCAGCCTTTACCTTCTTGTCAGATTACAAAGTCATCATTTACTAGAACTCACTGGTTTTTCAGGAAATCTGATAAGTGCTTATATGACTTATTTTATTTAACCTTACAAAAATAGAAACGGGGAAAGGATTAAGAGTTAATAGTAGCTAGAGATTACACAATTGGAGATTTCCAGGCATGGTAAAAATGAAAACAAAACAAAACAAAACAAAACCCACCACCCTACAAAATCTCTCTAATGGGAGAAAAAAAGATATTGGGTTATAGTTGGTGAAACTGAAGCCCCATGAAGTGAGACAGTTTACCTAAACTGTCCTGTGAGTTTATTCAGGATACATGAGTCTAGATGGTTCTTTGGGCTATTTTCTGTTTCCTTTCTTGTCCAAGATACATTAAGCCAGACACATTTACTAATTGCATGGTGCTTTCAGGGGTTTCCTGTCCTTCCATCCATGGAAAAATATGCCACAACTTTCTGCTGAGCCTATAAATGAACCATTCTCTGTGTCCTGGATTCAGAACTAAAATCTTCATGTAAGATGGGTATGGTGGAGTGGCCGGGAAGTTGGGACTGCCAGGCTCTGAGACAGACAGGCATAATATCGCTTGGGTCTCGGGCGGCTTGTGTGTATGCAGCTCCCAAGTGCTGGGCAGATCTGCAGTAACCAGTGCGCCAGCTCTGCTGTGGGACTTCTGCCTGGCAGAGGGACCCCGCACTGGGCGGGAGCCTACCAGCTTCCCTTCCTCGACCTCTGTTCCGGTAGACTGCACTGAAGAGACAGGTACCCAGGCTCTCACCAATATAACATCGCTTGGGACATGGCCTGTTGGGGCTTCCGTCTGCGCCCAAGAACGGGTCAGCGCTGTCGTCGTCTGGGTGCCAGATCTGCTGAAGGCCATCGCCTCTGCAGGGTGACCAGTGCCACGGAGAGAGTGCAGAGTGCACTCCGCCATCTTTGTCCAGTGGCCGGGAAGTTGGGACTGCCAGGCTCAGAGACAGACAGGCATAATATCACTTGGGTCTTGGGCGGATTGTGTGCACGTGGCTCCCAAGTGCTGGGCAGATCTGCAGTAACCAGCGTGCTAGCTCTGCTGTGGGACTTCTGCCTGGCAGAGGGATGTCCCCTCCCCCCCCCACTCTAGGAGAGATCACACACCCCTGCACAGGGCAGGAGCCTACCAGCCTCCCTTTGGTGACCTCTGCTCCAGGAATCCACTACGCTGAGCCTTTGGATGTGCAAGGACTCCCCAATATAACATCACTTGGGTCAAGGCACATCAGGGCTCCAAAGTCACTCAGGAGCAGGGCAGGCCCCAGAAATCTGTGCCAGGGGAATCCTGGTAAACCGGGGGGGGGGGCAGAAATAGCTTTGCAGGCTCACAGGAGGTCCAACCAACAGCCAGTGACAGCAGGACCAACTAACATTAGAGGTAACCAGATGGCAAAAGGCAAACGTAGGAACGTTACTAACAGAAATCAAAGTAATATGGCACCATCCGAACCCAACTCTCCAACAGCAGCAAGTCCTGGATACCCCACCACACCCGAAAGACAAGATGTGGATTTAAAATCACTTCTCATGATGCTATTAGAGGATCACAAGAAGGACACAAATAAATCTAATAAAGAATTACAGGAGACCATGAATCAACAGTTAAAAGCCCTTACAAAGGAAACACAAAAATCGCTTAGAGAAATGCAGGAGAACATGGATCAAAAGATGGAGGCGCACAAGGAGACAACACAAAAATCACTTAACGAGATGAATCAACGGGTAGATGCACTCACAAAGGAATCACAAAATTTGCATAAAGAAATGCAGAAGAATATGGATCAACAGACGGATGCCCATAAGGAGGCAACACAAAAATTGCTTAAAGAAATGAATCAACGGATAGATGCCCTTACAAAGGAAACACGAGAACTGCTTAAAGAAATGCAGGAGACGATGGATCAACAGATGGATTCCCATGAGGAGGAAACAAAAAATCGCTCAGAGAAATGCAGGAGAATGTGGGTCAACAGGCAGAAATCCTGAAAGAGGTAATGCAAAAATACCTTAAAGAAATACAGGAAAATACAAACAAACAAGTGAAGGATCTCAGCAAATCCATCCAGGAACTAAAAAAGGAAGTAGAAACAACTAAGAAATCACAAAGGGAGACAACTTTGGAGATAGAAAACCTTGGGAAGAAATCAGGAGTCATAGATGCAAACATAAACAATAGAATACAAGAGATGGAAGAAAGAATTTCAGGTGCTGAAGATTCCATAGAAAGCATCGACTCAACAGTCAAAGAAAATGCAAAATGCAAAAAACGTGTAACCCAAAACATCCAGGAAATCCAGGACACAATGAGAAGACCAAACCTAAGGATTATAGGTATAGATGAGAGTGAAGATTTGCAACTTAAAGGGCCAGTAAACATCTTCAACAAAATTATGGAGGAAAACTTCCCTAACCTAAAGAGAGAGATGCCGATGAACGTACAAGAAGCCTACAGAACTCCAAACAGACTGGACCAGAACAGAAATACCTCCCGTCACATAATAATCAAAACACCAAATGTTCTAAACAAAGAAAGAATATTAAAAGCAGTAAGAGAAAAGGGCCAAGTAACATACAAAGGAAGACCTATCTGAATCACATCAGACTTCTCACCAGAGACTATGAAAGCCAGAAGATCCTGGGCAGATCTCATGCAGACACTAAGAGAGCACAAATGCCAACCTAGACTACTATACCCAGCAAAACTCTCAATCACCATAGATGGAGAGACCAAGATATTCCATGATAAAACCAAATTTTCACAATATCTTTCCACAAATCCAGCCCTGCAATGGATAATAGGTGGAAACCTCCAATACAGGGAGAGAAACAACACCCTGGACAAAATGAGATAATAACCTTCTTGAATCAAACCCAAAAGTAGATAACCACTCAAACATAAAGATAGCGTCAAGAATGGCAGATGGCAATAATCACTATGCCTTAATCTCTCTTAATATCAATGGTCTCAATTCCCCAATTAAAAGACATAGACTAGCAGACTGGATACGTAAACAGGACCCAGCATTTTGCTGCATGCAGGAAACGCACCTCAGTGTCAAAGACAAACACTACCTCAGAGTAAAAGGCTGGAAAACAATTTTACAAGCAAATGGCCCCAAGAAACGAGGTGGAGTAGCCATCCTAATATCGGATAAAATTGATTTTCAACCCAAAGTCATCAAAAAAGACACAGAAGGACACTACATACTGATCAAGGGAAAAATCCACCATCAAGAACTCTCAATCCTGAATATCTATGCTCCAAATGCAAGGGCACCCTCATTCGTAAAAGAAACTTTACTAAAACTCAAAGCACACATCGCACCGCACACAATAATAGTGGGTGACTTCAACACCCCACTCTCTGAAATGGATCGTTCAGGAAAGCAGAAACTAAACAGGGACACAGTGAATCTAATTGAAGCCTTGGACCAAATGGAACTAACTGATATATATAGAACATTTCATCCTAGAGCTAAAGAATACACCTTCTTCTCAGCTCCTCATGGTACCTTCTCCAAAATTGACCATATAATTGGTCACAAATCAGACCTCAACAGATATAAAAGATAGAACTAATCCCATGCCTCCTATCAGATCCCTATGGAATAAGGGTGGTCTTCAATGGCAACAAAAACAAAAGAAAACCCACGTACACATGGAGGCTGAACAATGCTCTACTCAATGATAACTTGGTCAAGGTGGAAATAAAGAAAGAAATCAAAGACTTTTTGAAAGTTAATGAAAATGAAGGCACAACATACCCTAATTTATGGGACACAATGAAAGCAGTGCTAAGAAGAAAATTCATAGCCCTGAGTGCCGCCAAAAAGAAACGGGAGACAGCATACACTAACAGCTTAATGGCACACCTGAAAGCCCTGGAACAAAAAGAAGCAAATACACCAAAGAGGAGTAGAAGGCAGGAATTCATCAAACTCAGGGCTGAAATCAATCAAGTAGAAACAAATAAAACCATACAAAGAATCAACAAAACGAGGAGTTGGTTCTTTGAGAAAATCAACAAGATAGATAAGCCCTTAGCCAGACTAACCAGAGGGCACAGAGATAGTATCCAAATTAATAAAATCAGAAACGAAAAGGGAGAGATAACAACAGAAACTGAGGAAATTCAAAAAATCATCAGATCCTACTACAAAAACCTGTATTCAACACAACTAGAAAATCTTGAGGAAATGGACAATTTCCTTGACAGATACCAAATACCAAAATTAAATCAGGATCAAATAGACCATCTAAACCGTCCCATAACCCCTGAAGAAATAGAAGTTGTCATTGGAAGTCTTCCAACCAAAAAAAGCACAGGTCCAGATGGTTTTAGTGCAGAATTCTATCAGACCTTCAAAGAAGACCTAACACCAATACTCTTTAAACTGTTCCACAAAATAGAAACAGAAGGAACAGTACCCAACTCGTTCTATGAAGTCACAATTACACTAATACCAAAAGCACACAAAGATCCGACAAAGAAAGAGAATCTCAGGCCAATCTCTCTTATGAATATCGATGCAAAAATACTCAATAAAACTCTTGCCAACCGAATCCAAGAACACATCAAAATGATCATTCACTATGATCAAGTAGGCTTCATCCAAGGGATGCAGGGATGGTTCAATATAAGGAAATCCATCAATGTAATCCACTATATAAACAATCTCAAAGAAAAAAACCACATGGTCATCTCATTAGATGCTGAGAAAGCATTTGACAAAATTCAGCATCCTTTCATGCTAAAGGTCTTAGAAAGATCAGGAATTAAAGGCCCATACCTAAACATAGTAAAAGCAATTTACAGCAAACCGGTAGCCAGCATCAATCTAAATGGAGAGAAACTTGAAGCAATCCCACTAAAATCAGGGACTAGACAAGGCTGCCCTCTCTCTCCATATCTTTTCAATATAGTACTTGAAGTTCTAGCTAGAGCAATTAGGCAACAAAAAGAGGTCAAAGGGATACAAATTGGAAAGGAAGAAGTCAAACTATCACTATTTGCAGACGATATGATAGTATACTTAAGCAACCCAAAGAACTCCACCAGAGAACTCCTACAGCTGATAAACGACTTCAGCAAAGTGGCCGGATATAAAATCAACTCAAGCAAGTCAGTAGCCTTCCTATACTCAAAGGATAAGCAGGCTGAGAAAGAAGTAAGAGAAATGATACCCTTCGCGATAGCCACAAACCATATAAAGTATCTTGGTGTGACTCTAACCAAACAAGTGAAAGATCTGTATGACAAGAACTTCAAGTCTCTGAAGAAAGAAATTGAAGAAGACCTCAGAAGATGGAACAATCTGCCATGTTCATGGATTGGCAGGATTAATATAGTAAAAATGACCATCTTACCAAAAGTAATATACAGATTCAATGCAATCCCCGTCAAAATCCCAACTCAATTCTTCATAGAGTTAGAAAGAGCAATTCAAAAATTCATCTAGAATAACAGAAAACCCAGAATAGCTAAAACTATTCTCAAGAGTAAAAGAACCTCTGAGGGAATCAGTGTCCCGGACCTCAAGCTGTACTAGAGAGCAATAGTGTTAAAAACTGCATGGTATTGGTACCGTGACAGGCATGTAGATCAATGGAACAGAATTGAAGACCCAGAAATGAATCCACACTCCTATGGTCACTTGATCTTTGACAAAGGAGCTAAAACCATCCAGTGGACAAAAGATAGCCTTTTCAACAAATGGTGCTGGCTCAACTGGAGGTCAACATGCAGAAGAATGCAAATTGAGCCATTCTTATCTCCTTGCACTAAGCTCAATTCCAAGTGGATCAAGGATCTCCACATAAAACCAGATACACTGAAACTAATAGAAAGGAAACTAGGGAAGAACCTTGAACATATGGGCACAGGGGAGAATTTCCTGAAAAGAACTCCAATAGCTTATGCTCTAAGATCAAGAATAGATAAATGGGACCTCATTATATTACAAAGTTTTTGCAAGGCAAAAACACTGTCAAAAAGACAAAGCGGCAACCAACTAACTGGGAAATGATCTTTACCAACCTTACATCTGACAGAGAGCTAATATCCAATATATACAAAGAACTCAAGAAGTTAAACTTCAGAGAGGCAAGTAACCCTATTAAAAAATGGGGTACAGAGCTACACAAAGAGTTCTCACCTGAAGAATATCTAATGGCTGAGAAGCACCTAAAGAGATGTTCATCATCCTTAGTCATTAGGGAAATGCAAATCAAAACAGCCCTGAGATTCCATCTCACACCAGTCAGAATGGCTAAGATCAAAAACACAGGAGACAGCAGTTGTTGGCAAGGATGTGGAGAAAGAGGAACACTCCTCCACTGCTGGTGGAATTGCAAGCTGGTACAACCACTCTGGAAAGCAGTCTGGCGGTTCCTCTGAAAATTGGGCATGACACTCCCGGAGGATCCGGCTATACCACTCCTGGGCATATACCCAGAGGCTTTACCTGCATGCAATAAGGACACATGCTCCGCTATGTTCATAGCAGCCTTATTTATAATAGCCAGAAGCTGGAAAAAACCCAGATGTCCCTCAACGGAGGAATGGATTCAGAAGATGTGGTATATCTACACAATGGAATACTACTCTGCAATTAAAAACAATGAATTCACGAAATCCCTAGGCAAATGGTCAGAACTTGAAAATATCATCCTTAGTGAGGTAACCCAAACACAAAAGAACACATATGGCATGCAGTCACTGATAAGGGGATATTAACCCAGAATCTCGGAATACCCTAGACACAATTCGCGTATCAATAGATTTCTAAGAAGATGGAAGGAGAGACCCCTGGTCCTGGAAAGACTGGATGTAGGGGAACGCCAGGACAGAGTAACGAGAGGGGGTTGAATGGAGAAAAGAGGGAGGGAAGGGGGCTTATGGGACTTTCGGGGAGGGAGGAAATGGGAAAGGGGAAATGATTTGGAATGTAAATAAAAAAAAAACTTAGAAAATAAAAGAAAAAAAAAAGATGGGTATGGTGATGTATTCCCAGAACCTCAAGGGTGTGGTTCAGTGCAAGAAGATCAAAAGTTAGAATCTAGCTTAGATAATTTAGCGAGAATTAATTTTAAAATAAAATTTAACATTTTGGAGATATGATCTAAGCAAGAGAGGGCTTGCTTCACACACAACATACACACACACACGCACACACACAGAGAGAGTGTGTGTGAGAGAGAGAGAGAGAGAGAGAGAGAGAGAGAGAGAGAGAAAACATGAACTTCGGTGATAGGCATATTTGGAAGTTGGAGGAAGGGAAAGAATGAAATATAAAATATCTTAATCATGAATTTTGTTTGTTTGGTTCTATTCTGCTTTGTTTTCATTTTATTTTATTATTTTTTTTTATATGCCTGCTTTTTAAGGAGAAAGGGTGTAGATTGGGTGGAAGGGGATGTAGAAAGAATATGGGGGAATTGAGGGAGGTGAAACTGACCAGAGTATATTTTATGGGAAAAAAGATCTATTTTCAAAAAAAAGAAAGCTAGATAAAATATATATGTAAAAATTTTAGTAAACAATGAAAAAATACATATACATAAAACTGCCCAAATGTATTTTGGCATAGTTAGAAATTCATCCTTGTCATATTTCAGCAAAGCTCATTGAGTGTTATTATCAAGACAAAAGAAGGAGGAAAGAAGATTTATCCAACGAATTTGGATAAATCAGCATCAATTTATCTACTAAAGCTGATTTAGCTACAGGGACTTTGCCAAAATACATATCCCAATAAAGGTACCAGCTTGACTTTTCTGCTCAGTTTTGCAAGAGGAAACTAGAAACTGGATTCCACATATGCTGTCAATCAACTACACAATGTCCTATTTGGGAACTTCAGACACCAGTACTTGTGACCTTATGCCAAGGCAGGTTATTATGTGCTGTACATATGGGCTCAGGAAGAGGGTCTCCTCCGCCAAATCTGTAATTACAGTCATTTGAGAAAGTCCTGGGATTCTGGCAATTAGTAAATTTGACATGACAAGGTTTATTAAGTGTTTTGGATGCAGCCAACACATTTTTTTGGTAAACAAATTTAATGGATCTATCACAATACCTCATTCAATCTTATTTTGACAGCACTGTAATTTATAGCAGTCTAGGTTGGTGGGGAACATGTCAGGCCAAATACATACTCCTTGTTTGCTCAACTCAAGTTGCTCCTTCCAAAGAATAGCAGGGAGGATATTCTGACTTGGCACCAATGCATGCAGATGTGTTGGTGCACAAATTCACAATGTACTTGCATTAACCTCTAGATGCATTACTGCTAGTCTCACCCTTCATGATCTTTCTCCACTGCCCATCTTCCCTTGACTGCTCCAATGTTTTCACTTTTATCTCCCATTTAATAGGATATTTTCACAGTCTCAGGACCATAATGTCTATTTCTTAACTTTAGCCCATATACCTACCAAAACATCTGACTCAGAGCTAGAAGGTAGATTATCTCAACTATGATTATATGTTAAAGAAACTGTCTTGGGAAGATTATCAAAGCTGTTTGGTTCACATGAGTACTCTGCTTTCAAATAAGTATCTTCAGAGAAGATAATTTTATTGCTGCAAAATTTAGACTTCTCCTTTAGGTAATGTTTTCAGAGCAGTTCTATAAGCTACACAAGAAATCTTTATACATAATAAAACAATCGTTAGACTCAAATGTTCTCTCTTCGCTGAGTACATTGCTTACTTATTCATCATTGTTCATTCTGGCTATTTTCTAGAATCTTCTCCTGAACCAAATATTTTCCACCTTCTCGAAGGTGGGACTTCAGCAAAGCTTCTGAGGATTTCTAGCCATTGTTATGGGAAGCTTGTTGCTTCTCAAGAAAGTCAGTGGGATATCTCAGTGGGTAAAGGCACTTGCCTCCGAAACCTGAGTTTGATCCCTGGAACCTACGTGGAGGGAGAACAGAACTGTTGATGCCCACAGTTACCCTCTGACCTCCACAAGTGTGTCATAGCACATGTGTACAAGCACACAATAAAGATGTGCATTCAATTTTTTTAAAAGAAAGAACATAACGAAGTTATGACAAGGTCAGTGTTGTTGTTAAAATTCTGCTGTGTTCATTCCTAAAGGTCATCATTGTCTTGTTGTTCCTTGGGTCATAACTGAAATGCACATAGAGAAATAGAAACAAGGCCTTTGGAGATTCTGTGTCTTGAGGAAAGAAGAGTTTGGTTTTTATCAGTCACTCTTGGTAATCGGCACAGCAAGACCTGACAGACCCAGACTCCACAGTGACACAGAACATTAAAGCCTGTTTTTATTTGTTTGTTTGTTTTCCTCTTCATAACCTTCAAACTGTCAGATTCCTACCTGTATCCTGAGATAGATCTGGTTAATTTGGGGAAAATGAAATGCTAATTTGAATGTGTGAACTGTTAACAGATATCCCAAACACATTCTGAATGGATGAATGATTTGAATGGTTTCAGAATCAATTGCATTCTTTATTTCCAACAGACCAACACTCTTTTGGGCTTAGCTAACTACAGCAATGAATTTTCCAAGTCCTTTATAGACTGGCTTTGGGGGCTGTAGTATGTGGGTGTGGCTTTGGTTTAAAAGAACAGCTTCACAACAGGCCAACAATGAATTGATTAGCTGTCATGAGCCAAGAGCAGTGACATCCATCTGATCCCTAGTTAACAGCCACTAGCTTTGCAATGGAGGGTAAGATCCTGAAAGGCCAGAAAGAGGAAATGCAGAAAGCAAACCAGACGTGATGGATGCTGTATAGTATGTAATTTTAGGCTGGGCCATTTTGAAAGAATGAGTAAGAGGCAGATGAAGCAGGGCTATCACTGTCCCTTCAACCCACGAGCTTACCTCGCTCCAGTTGCCTACTGTCCAGTCTGATGGACACAGAATATCTCTGTTGCAGGAAACCAGTGCCTTGGGCTTCAGCAGGTGCTGGCAGTCTGTAGCAGGGAGAGCCTGTTCATCAGAGCCCATGGTCTGGATGCACAGCACCGTTCTCTTCTTTTCTCCATAGGGCCCACATGTCGTTGAACATGCTTCCCATTCCCCTGCCCACCACCTGCAAGCAGACACAGAAGTGTGGGGAGATCAGCAACTGTGCACACACATTCTATCACTGCCAGAGAAAGTGGGAAAGTATCTATTACAGAGCTGGGAGGCTCTTGGAGATGGTGCAGACTCTTCAGATATTTTCTACAGACAGGGCCAGTGTGACTTGTTCAATTGATTATGAACCCCAGAGCCCAGAAGAGACCCTGGCATATATAGTACCTAAAACAAAAACAAACAAACAAACAAAAGCATAGTTTGGGGGTTTGCAAGATGGCTCAGTGGTTTAGAGAAGTTGATGCTCTTTCAGAGGACCCGGGTTCAATTCTCAGCTCCCACAGGATAGTTCACTATTATCTATAATTCTAGTTCCAGGGGACCCAAAGCCCTATTCTGACCCCCCCAAGGACACAAGGCACAAAAGTGCTGTACATACATACTGGCAGGCAAAACATTTATACACATACAATTTAAATTTAAATTTTACTTTAAAAGAATGTTGTCTTTTAATGGAAAAAAAAAACCCTTCCCTTGTAAGTCAAAATTGAGGTCCAAGGTTCTCTCTATGAGACTTCAAGAAAGTTTAAGCTTCCGTTTCTCATCCGTTGGGTGAGGGTAGTAATAGTGACTTTATCAGTACCGTGGATTAAATCAAATACCAATTCATGCAGAGTGAGGAGCGCAGAGCCCTCTCCCCACCCCCACCCCCGCCCCCCAGATCTCAATCCCTTGGGACTCATCTGCACTTTGACTGGAGTTGTGTAGTCATAGCATTCTCTTGTCTCCTGACTCTTAACCTAATGTTTTTCTATACTACTATGAGACAGATATAAACGCCCCCACTTTTCATTTACTTAGGCAATGCCAAACCTAGCTCATTGCTGTATCTTCAGCAACCTGCTTGTTTAGAGTTTCAGTTACTCATTTGATAAAAGAGGGGGAAAAAAACAAGTTAAAGAAGATAATTTCAATAGCTGAATAGTACTCCATTGTGTATATATACCACAGTTTCTGTATCCATTCCTCAGCTGAAGGACATCTGGTTTCTTTCCAGCTTTGGGCTATTATGAATAAGGCTGCTATGAACATAGTGGAGCATGTGTCCTTGTTACATGTTGGAGCATCTTCTGGATATATGCCCAGGAGTGGTATAGCTGGATCTTCAGGTAGTACTATGTCTAATTTTCAAAGGAACCGCCAAACTATTTCCAGAGTGGTTTTACCATCTTGCAATCCCACCAGCAATGGAGAAGTGTTCCTCTTTCCCCACATCCTCTCTAGCATCTGCTGTCCCCTGAGTTTTTCATCTTAGCCATTCTGACCAGTGTGAGGTGGACTCAAAAACAATGAATTCATGAAATTCTTAGGCAAATGGATGGAACTAGAAAGTGTCATCCTGAGCGAGATAACCCAATCACAAAAGAACACACATGGTATGCACTCAGTGATAAGTGAATGTTAGCCCAAAAGCTCAAAATAAACAAGTTACAATTCACAGACCACAGGAAGCTCAAGAAAAAAGAGGACTGAAGTGGGGGGGGGGGTTGGGTTCCTCTGAGAAAGGGAACAATATACTTACAGGAGCAATAATTGAGGCAAAGTGTGGAACAGGGACTGAAGTAAAGGCCACCCAGAGACTGACCTACGTGGGGATTCACCCTATAAACAGTCACCAAACCCCAACACCACTATGGACGACAAGAAGTGCATACCAAAAGGAGCATGCCATGGTTGTCTTTGGAGGAGCCCTGCCAGAGCCTTACATATACAGAGGCAGATGCTAACAGCCAACCATTGGTCTGGGAGTAGGGTCCCCAGTGGAGGAGTTGGAGGGTGGTACGGGGAACAGAAGGGGTTTTCAGCTCCATGGGAAGAACAACGATGTTGGCCACCCAGACGCCCAAGGATTCCCAGACACTAAACCATCAACCAAGGGGTACACATGATTCCAGCCAAAAATGTGGCAGAGGAATGCCTTGTCAGGCATCAGTGGGAGGAGTGGTCCTTGGACCAGTGAAGGCTCAATAGATGCCCCAACAAGGGGAAATCGAGATGGGGGAGGTGGGAGTGGGTCAGGTGGAGGAGCATATACTTGGAGGCAGGGAGTAGGAGGAGGGGTTGGGGGGCTTTGGGGAGGGGTGAAACTAGGAAAGGTTTTAGCATTTGAAATGTAATTGAAGATTATATTCAATAAAAAAAGAAGATAATTTCTTCCATCTCAGAAGCTGCCAAGAAGTTAAGTGGTTGTATATAATGTTTTTTTTTGTTTTGTTTTGTTTTGTTTTTTGTCTTGTCTTAGGACAAGTAAGCTCTTTGTTTCTGAGTGATTAACATTCCAGGATGGGTCCAATGGCTGCACCAAAGTGCTTTTGGGAAATGGCAGGGATTCCTACTGGGACCACACACACACACACACACACACACACACACACACACACACACACACCACATTCTTCCTTTTCCATCAATATTTAAACCTGCTGCAGTTCAGGAAACAGAACTAATCTCTTGTGCCAGTGTAGTGTGGGTCCATCACTGCTTTGTGAACACCCAGTTCTTCCATATGGGCTCCCATGCAGTAGTAAAGTAGGGCATTTCTATTTTTCACAGGGATATAGCACATGATGGGAAGTTCTCCAGTCCTTCTGGCCTTGAGACAGTATTCAATTCTGCTAATGGTGAATTTGACAAAGCTTTGTCCTATTCTTTTCCTTCCCTGTGTATTATGCTCATGTGGGCAAAACTCTTTTTGCTTCTCATACGTTTAATTTCAAGTTAAAATTTGTAGAAGAGTTCTTTGTATATCTTGGATATTAGCCCTCTGTCGGATGTAAGGTTGGTAAAGATCATTTCCCAGTTAGTTGGTTGCCGCTTTGTCTTTTTGACGGTGTCTTTTGCCTTGCAAAAACTTTGTAATTTAATGAGGTCCCATTTGTCTATTCTTGATCTTAGAGTATAAGCTATTGGAGTTCTGTTCAGGAAATTCTCCCCTGTGCCCATATGTTCAAGGTTCTTCCCTAGTTTCCCTTCTATTAGTTTCAGTGTGTCTGGTTTTATGTGGAGATCTTTGATCCACTTAGAATTGAGCTTAGTGCAAGGAGATAAGGATGGGTCAATTTGCATTCTTCTGCATGTTGACCTCCAGCTGAGCCAGCACCATTTGTTGAAAAGGCTATCTTTTTTCCACTGGATGGTTTTAGCTCCTTTGTCAAAGATCAAGTGACCATAGGAGTGTGGATTCATTTCTGGGTCTTCAATTCTGTTCCATTGATCTACATGTCTGTTACTGTACCAATACCATGCAGTTTTTAACACTGTTGCTCTGTAGTACAGCTTGAGGTCCGGGATACTGATTCCCCCAGAGGTTCTTTTACTCTTGAGAATAGTTTTAGCTATTCTGGGTTTTCTGTTATTCCAGATGAATTTTTGAATTGCTCTTTCTAACTCTATGAAGAATTGAGTTGGGATTTTGATGGGGATTGCATTGAATCTGTGTATTACTTTTGGTAAGATGCTCATTTTTACTATATTAATCCTGCCAATCCATGAGCATGGCAGATTTTTCCATCTTCTGAGGTCTTCTTCAATTTCTTTCTTCAGAGACTTGAAGTTCTTGTCATACAGATCTTTCACTTGTTTGGTTAGCGTCACGCCAAGATACTTAATATGGTTTGTGGCTATCGTAAAGGGTATTATTTCTCTTACTTCTTTCTCAGCCTGCTTATCCTTTGAGTATAGGAAGGCTTCTGACTTGCTTGAGTTGATTTTATATCCGGCCACTTTGCTGAAGTCGTTTATCAGCTGTAGGAGTTCTCTGGTGGAGTTCTTTGGGTCGCTTATGTATACTATCATATCGTCTGCAAATAGTGATAGTGAGGCAAGTAACCCTATTAAAAAATGGGGTACAGAGCTACACAAAGAGTTCTCACCTGAAGAATATCTAATGGCTGAGAAGCACCTAAAGAGATGTTCATCATCCTTAGTCATTAGGGAAATGCAAATCAAAACAACCCTGAGATTCCATCTCACACCAGTCAGGATGGCTAAGATCAAAAACACAGGAGACAGCAGTTGTTGGCGAGGATGTGGAGAAAGAGGAACACTCCTCCACTGCTGGTGGAATTGCAGGCTGGTACAACCACTCTGGAAAGCAGTCTGGCGGCTCCTCAGAAAACTGGGCATGACACTTCCGGAGGATCCGGCTATACCACTCCTGGGCATATACCCAGAGACTTTACCTGCATGCAATAAGGACACATGCTCCACTATATTCATAGCAGCCTTATTTATAATAGCCAGAAGCTGGAAAGAACCCAGATGTCCCTCAACGGAGGAATGGATTCAGAAGATGTGGTATATTTACACAATGGAATACTACTCTGCAATTAAAAACAATGAATTCACGAAATTCCTAGGCAAATGGTCAGAACTTGAAAATATCATCCTTAGTGAGGTAACCCAATCACAAAAGATCACACATGGTATGAAGTCACTGATAAGGGGATATTGACCCAGAATCTCAGAATACCCTAGACACAATCAGCATATCAATAGATTTCTAAAAAGATGGAAGGAGAGACCCCTGGTCCTGGAAAGACTGGATGTAGGGGAACGCCAGGACAGAGTAATGAGAGGGGGTTGAACGGAGAAAAGAGGGAGGGAAGGGGGCTTATGGGACTTTCGGGGAGGGAGGAAACGGGAAAGGGGAAGTGATTTGGAATGTAAATTAAAAAAATAAAATTAAATTAAATTAAAAAAAAATTTGTAGAAGAAAGCTCTTTCTCGATTCTACTATTTTCTTCAGTCAGCAAGTAATTAAGAGCACCGATTTATTCTTTGGTGTTTAATTCTGGTTGCCTTGCATGAACAAAGAGCTAATACTTGACAGTGTGATGTGGAAGCAAATTAATGCACACTGTATTAGTCTAATTACTTTGCCCCACCTCTGACATTTCCAAAGGAGGCCAGGCAGACTGCTGGATATATAAAATGTCATTCTGGAAAGGCCCTAATCTGAGCTGACTGAAGGCCTAATTTATCTAATTACTTGCTACAGGGCTTTCAGTTGTGTTCTAACGAAGTGATAGTGGCCCGTTCCTGTTTTCCCTTTCTGGAGTTTCTTCCATAGTTCTCATGGAGTGATCATGTGCTAGTCCTGAGATTAAAATGTGTCGCCTAAGGGGCTGGAAAGATGGCTCAGTGGGTAAGAGCACTGGCTGCTCTTCCAGAGAACCCGGGTTCAATTCTCAGCACCTGCATGGAGGCTCACAACTGTCTATAACTCCAGTCCCAAGGGACCTGACACCTTCACACAGACATGAACGCAGGCAAACCCACCAATGAACATAAAATAAAATTAAGCACTTTATTTATAAAAGAAAGTGTTGCTTAAAGTTCATGAGTTAGAAACTCTTCAATGCTATGGTGTTGGGAGGTGGGGCCTAATGGGAGTGTTTAGCTCATGAGGACAGAGGCCTTACAAATGGATTAATGCCACTCTAAACTGTTGCCTGTGGGTGTGGTCTTGCTCTCCTTTTCTCTTCTGCACCATGGGAACACACTTCAGCTCTCAGTCCCTTCAGGTGTTGTGTGAAGATGAAGCAAGAGGGGGCCTCACTAGTGCTGGTGCCTTGAGCCTAGAGTTCGAGGTTCTAAATTCACAAGAAATAAAACTCTGGTCTTTATACCAGGTCTGTGGTATTCTGTTCCAGCAGCACAAGCCAGACTAACACATCTTATCAGCTTAAAGTGAGACGTATCTATTTATCATCTTTCCTGCCAAGTCTTCCAGGCTCAAGCTTCCACTGCTGACCCTTAGTCATCCCATGCTGGTTACTTCTTGTTAGCTTGACACAAACTATAGTCATCTGAGAAAAGGGGACCTCCATCACACAGGCCTGGAAGCAAGTGTGTGGGGACATTTACTTGATTAATGATTGATGTGGGAGAGCCTTTTGGGCTCTACAATGCTCCCCAACCTCTGGATGAGTGGTCCTGAGTTGTACACTAAAGCAGCATGAGCCAGCCATGGTAAGAAATCCAATAAGTAGTATTCCTCTGTGGTCTCTGCTTCAGTTCTCATCTCTAGGTTTCTGACTTGGCTTCCTTAACAATGCACTGTGATGTGAAAGTGTAAAATGAAATACACCATTTCCTTCTCAATGGCACAGGTAAGGACCAGACTTGGCTTGACCAAATGCTGTACACTGCCTTGTGACATCCATTTTTAGCAGAGACTTCTGCAAAATCAGGTTAAGAATGTCCACCCAAGGAAATGATTATCCTTGATATCTGCTCGGGTTCCTTACGCTCCATTTTCCCCTTCCTATGATCACCCTGATGTATCTTGAGAAAGAATACTTCAAGGTCAGCTTTGCCCCATATTTTCATTAGTCCCTTTTTTTTTCTCATAATATTTACCCATCCATTGACCCATAGGCTGATACTCAAATACAGACTCCCACTTGTCCATGCTATAGTTGGTATGGAGGCCAGTATCTCATCCACAATAAATTTCTATTACAGTGGTCCCTATACCCACAATATTGTTGAATAAATATGAATAAATTTTTAACAATTGAATAATGTTTTCTTTTATAACACAACACACAACCGGTCAATAGAGCATCCATTGTGTATAGTGTTCTTTAATCACTAAACATTAGTGGATCTCTTACCCATTATGATGTAAAAATCCTTAGGACTGGATTTATATCACAGATTATTATTATATCAACATTAGTGGAGCTTTAAAAGAAAGACCATCTCTGACTAAACTCAGAATCTCTTGTAAGGAGGGCCAAGATATCAATGCCTTGTAAGAACTACCCAGTGAATTATCTCAAGATCTCAAGTCAGGATTGGAAACTACTGATGTTCTTGGTGCCAAATAAATGGCTATAACTTTATATATCTAAATTTTACCCAAATAATGGACTTTATTGTTTTAATATGAGCTATAAGTTATAGAGAGGTGGATTCTGTGTGTGTGTGTGTGTGTGTGAGAGAGAGAGAGAGAGAGAGAGAGAGAGAGAGAGAGAGAGAGAGAGAGAGAGAGAGAGAGAGAGTTGTTAAGAGCCCTTAGTGATCCTGGAATACTTTTCTCCTGTTTAGATGGACTCCCACCCTGAGGAGGACTTGGGAGAGGGGGCAGAGGGCAGGATGGGGAACCTCTGAGCCCCTCTATTACCTGCAATTTTTTTGCCCCACCCCCCACTTCCAATGCTTGCAAGGGCAGCTCTGATTGCTATGAGCCAGGTCAAACCTCTCTGTCACCCTCATTGCTCAGACAACTGAGACCAGAAATTACCTATAATGCCATGTAAGAAGTTTTTGCACAACCAAGAGTGATCCAGCCTAAGCTCCAAAGTGCTGATGTAGGGAAACCTTGATGGAAGTCGCATGCTGTTCTTTCATGCAGCGAAGCCTACACAGAACTGCTGGAGTTGAGTGACTGGCTGTGATGTTTATTGAATGCTCTGGCTGTGCGCGATCATGGCTGTGACCTTGCAGCGCTCCCCTTTGTGGAAAAGCAGAGTCGGCTAGGGAGAGGGAACACAACTGACGGCTTTCTGCACTCAGATGTTCCAAAGAACTTCCTTCTTGGCAGCTCTGGTCCTCAAGGCCATCGGCTGCCTCATATTTGATCTAAGCTATAGATAATTTGATGCTTCTACCAAATGTTTAAAAAAATAACCTCTCTTGGACAATTCTCGGGGCAGGGAGATCAACAGATGTTAAAATTGGACTGAAAACCAAGATGTTACTAAAGAAAAACTGTCTTGAGAAAAGAAAGATGTGTGTGTGACAGAGAGGGGGGAAGGGGGATTTTATTGATTGATTTTGGAGGGTCAAATGACAGCTATGGTGACAAATGTGATCTTTTCAGACATCACAGAAATTAGGTGAGTAAGGAAGATGCTCTAGAACGTCAGGTCAAGGAACTAACTGTTGTGCTGAGTTTGTCAAAATGCATCCTAGTAACCAAGTAACCTTTGTTTATTATATTTTTAAAGCAACTTAATTTAATTTATTTAAGAAGCAAATTCCTTTAAGTCCTTTATGAATTTGCACACAAGAAACTTAGTTCTTATAGTCAGACTTGTCTGTTTGCTCATCAACTTTCATTTTGTTGATTTCTTTGGCTCCTTCACTTCTTCCTTCCTTCCTTCCTTCCTTCCTTCCTTCCTTCCTTCCTTCTTTCCCTCCTTTCTTTCCTTTTCTTTTTTGGGGGGGAGGGTAAGTCTTACCATGTAGCCCAAACCACCTTTGAACTCATTCCCTTCCCCCTGTCTCATGACTCTATGGATTGCAGGTATGTGCCATGATGCCTGGCACATATGTGACTTTGTTACCCTTGGTAAATATTTCAGTCTATATAATGAAATAAACAAATATAGCTATGAAAAGGATTATATGTATATAGCATAGCAGCCAAGATAATTTTTATATAAATTATAATATGATCAACTGTCAAGTAACTGCCTAAATATATCAACTAGGAGTCAAGTAACTGCCTAAATATATCACTGATTTTAAATATATTGTGTGTATGCATGTTTATTTGAATGTGCACCTATTCTTGAATATAAACTCAGCCTTGACCTGTTAATTTTGTTGACCTTTAGCAACTGCAAGCTGGGTTCCTGGCATAGAAATAGTCTCCAAAAAGAAAAACCCAACAGTACCTTAGAAAATAGATACCCATAAAAAAATGTAACTTAAATTGAAGAAAATATGCTATGCAACGACAGGATCTTAAAGGACTTGTCAAATTGCTTATGCTTTTCTTTTCCTACTCAAATACAATCTTCCAATTGTTTATAGAGAATTGGAGGAAATTACGTTTCCCACACAACGGCAGATGCAGGGGAATCACTGCTCTCCCAGATGTGCCCATCCAGGTGGCAGAGGCTGCACTGTAGACAGATTATCTGCTCATCAAGAAATCCTGGCTCTAGCTGCCCCTGCGCAGTGGCCGTCTTGGCACTGACTGTCCAGTACCTGGCTCCTGTGTAGGTGCATTGGTCCTTCCAATCTAATTGCCATGGCTGCATGACTGACTGCATGTGAGGAAGCTGGGCAGTTGGACCATTTCTAACTTTTCTGTGTATCAAGAAGCATAGCAGACCTCTGAGAGGCTCTACCCAGCAACTGACTGAAACAGAGACAGATGAAGATACCCACAAACATTGGATGGAGGCCTGGACCCCTGTGGAAGAGTTAGGGGAAGGACTGAAGGCCCTTAAGGAGATGGCAACCCCACAGAAAGATCAACAGCATCAACAAACCTGTACCCCTGGGAGCTCCCAGAAGCTGAGCCACCAACCAAGGAGCATACACAGGCTGGTCTGAGACCTCTGACACATATGTAGCAGAGGGCTGCCATGTCTGGCCTCAGTGGGAGAGGATGTGCCTAATCCTGCAGAGACATGATGCTACAGAGTAGGGGGTTACCTGGGGGGTGTTGTTCTCTCAGAGTCAAAGGGGAGGGTATCAGGAAGGAACACTGAGGGGTGACTGGGAGGGGAATAACATTTGGTATGTAAACAAATAATTTTTTTAAAAAGGAAGTTCCATTTATAAGCACATTTTAAGAAACATTGGAGGAGAAAACAATATCCTTGACTGTGTTCTGGCGGTGCTGCTTTCAGATCCAAGAGATGAGGAGACTCCAGGTTCACTATAACACTTCAGGGAGAGGAAGAATTCCGTGTAGTTACAGGGGATCAAGTCCTGGCTGAAGCGTCTGACTGTCAGATCAGCCCTGACACCCGCCTGCATTCTAATTGCCCTTCTTTGGGAAGCCTGAGGTAAGGAGTGGACACAGAGAGTTTACAGTATGAATAAGTGGAAGTTCTAGATTCAGTAGGAGACGTGCCCCTGGAGAAGCAAGCCATCTGGTAGTTAAACAGTTTCTGGATAAATGTTGTGAATGTTTATCTTCAACAGTTTGAGACTGAGTCTTAGTAAATGAAAACACACAGTGTATCAACTTTGTAAGAAGAATTGCTCTCGGGAAAGAAAATATCCTCACAGCTTGCCACGGGTTGACAGCAGAGTCACGGAAACCTCTCACGGTTTTCCTGCACTAACTAACAATGGTAATTCAGAGCACTATTAAATTAGGGGTCTGGCCGGGTGACACCTAGACATAAAGCTTCGTGTTATCAGGCGTTACCTGGGTGGACAATCCTTTTCATAGCACTTCTTCTGCCTCACGCTGGGCTGTGTTTCTGGGTTACACAAGGTGGTTTTCACTATCCCATGGCCCTTCTTGATACAATGAGCAGTCTGCCGGCGGATACCTGGAGAAAGGACACACAGGTTGAGTTCTGAACCCATATGAACGCTACTGTACAAGAAGCCCACATCCTCAGAGAGGCCCTGGGTAAAAGACTGGAGGGGATAGTTTCCATCCAAGAGGAACCTTCAGATGATGCCAGCTCCAAGACATTTGAGTGACTTTGACTGAGTCTCTGAGTGAATGACTTCGACTGCAGTCTTTGAGTCTTCCTAGCTGAGAGGCCCAATGTATTGGAGTAGGGACTTTTCCATCCTTTTATAGCCTTTACAAACGCCTGTCTCACAGGCTCTGTGAGCATGATGAAGTGGTGGTACTACATTAAACTGAAGAGTGGTTTCTCACACTGAAGAGATAGCAGTATGGACTGAATGAGTGCAGGCTCTCTTCCCTTCACCAGTCAGGACCAATCTAGCTTTGCCTCCTCAGTTTAGAGAGGATTGGCTCTGCTGATTCCTCCTCTCTTCCTCTCCTGGATTGTGCTTCCTTCCTTCCAGATCTACTGTGTTCCTCCCTGTACCTTGCTTTGAACTCTGGGAAATGGTCCCTGCGGTTGTCTGTGGTTTCCATCGAAGTCTGAAAAGTGGACTGCTATCTTTTTGTCTAACAACTCCTTCTAATTCTGTCCCAGGGATAGAAGCCTTTATCCCCTCACATTCCAGTGTTCATGCACAGTATTTACCTTCCTTGATCTCTCTAAGCCCTCCCATACCTGTTTTTTTTTTTGTTTTTTTTTTTTATGTTAACACAGCCACAGCGTTGAGTGCCTGTCAGACAACTGTTTCCTGCTGGGGCTTCTGAGTGAGATCATCTCCCTTACATTAATGATTTAAAGTAAAACTTTGTAATTTTATGAGGTCCCATTTGTCAATTCTTGATCTTAGAGCATATGCTATTGGTGTTCTGTTCAGGAAAATTTCCCCTGTGCCCATGTGCTCAAGGCTCTTCCCCAGATTCTTTTCTATTAGTTTCAGTGTGTCTGGTTTTATGTGGAGATCCTTGATCCACTTGGAGTTGAGCTTAGTGCAAGGAGATAAGAATGGGTCAATTTGCATTCTTCTGCATGTTATCCACTAGTTGAACCAGCACCATTTGTTGAAAAGGCTATCTTTTTTTCCACTGGATGGTTGTAGCTCCCTTGTCAAAGAACAAGTAACCATAGGTGTATGGGTTCATTTCTGGGTCTTCAATTCTGTTCCATTGATCTACCTGCCTGTCACTGTACCAATACCATGCAGTTTTTAACACTATTGCTCTGTAGTACTGCTTGAGGACCAGAATACTGATTCCTTTAGAAGTTCTTTTACTGTTGAGAATAATTTTAGCTATCCTGGGTTTTCTGTTATTCCAGATGAATTTGAGAATTGCTCTTTCTAACTCTATGAAGAATTGAGTTGGGATTTTGATGGGGATTGCATTGAATCTGTATATTACTTTTGGTAAGATGCTTATTTTTACTATATTAATCCTGCCAATCCATGAGCTTGGAAGATTTTTTCATCTTCTGACGTCTTCTTCAATTTCTTTCTTCAGAGACTTGAAGTTCTTGTCATACAGATCTTTCACTTGTTTGGTTAGAGTCACGCCAAGATACTTTATATTGTTTGTGGTTAAGCACTATTACTCTTCAGTGGCACCCTTGTTAGTCTGAAATCCAATTTTGGAAGAATGGCAGCTCTCTTTAATATGGGCTGTTATAAAAGCTTAATGGAGGGGTTAGAATCGGGTCATGCTTTTAAGAATAATTACTATTATGTAACTGTAAATTCAGAAAGTATGAGGTTAGACTGTATCTAAATGACTGTGATTTTCTGTGAAAAGAAAAAAAATGTGGCTTGTCATTTGCTCTTTTTTCAAACTGGACACTGCCCACAGAGAACTTTCACTAACTAAGGCTGCCAATAAACTTACGTGATATCATAACACTAAATTATTTGTCATCTGAAAAGTATTAAAGTTTAATACTTTAAACTTCTGCTTCTAAGATGGAAAATTAGATGTGTGAAATGGCTTGCAGGATTAGACAACTCTCAGCCAAGCCTGACAACTTGAGTTTGGTTTCCAGAGGCCACTTAGAGTAAGGAGAAAACCGATTCCTGTCAGTTGTCCTTTGACTGCTGCATACCCACAGTGACATCTGTGTGCCTGCACACAAACATGTGTATATGTGTGTGTGCAACAGTGTGGGAGCATGTGCATGTGAACACACACACACACACACACACACACACACACACACACACACACACACACACAATGCTCTTTCCAGAAGATTGTAAGTTCCTTTTAGATTCTTAATAAATTGTATTGGATATTAGTAGTACAGGGCCAATTAAATGCCTTGATTTCAAACCTGTCACCCATGTTTTAGAGTTGCTCATCCCAGAAGGGAATATGCCTTGAAAGAAGGATACACATCATATATATATATATACACACACACATATATATGTTATATTCGACATACTGTATGTATTATAATAAACTATAAATACATTTATATATCTTTCTTATTTATTTATTTATTTATTTATTTATTTATTTATTTATTTATTTATGGGGTATCAATTCCCTCTGAAGATACTCTGCTTAATGCAGGTTTTGAGGCCAGGGTTGAACATATACTCCGACATTGGGATATAGAGGAGATTTCATTCGCCCACTTAAACCTGTTCCTATACTCTGTATAATTCATTTTTCTAGACAATTGAAACCTCAATGCTACAATTCTTTTTTTCCAGCTCAGAAACCTCACAGACTTATTGCTGACCCCACCCATTGATTAGATGTATGTGAATGTACTTGACTTTATCACTTGTCATTGCTGACAACCTGACAGTTTCACAAACTGATTGTTATGTTAGAGGAATCTTTGGGGGGGAAAGGTGTGAAAATTTGTCCAAGTAAAGGAATCGACTATGCCTGAAGAATGTTTAACAGTGTTAGAGAAAATAAGTGTTTCCTTCCTGTGAAGGACCTATTCACAAAATTAAGCAAAATCAGATTTTCAATCCAACTGTGACTCTCTTCCTGTAGCCATTCTGTGCAAGCCAGGAGAGCCACACAATTAAGGAAAATCAGAAAAGCCTGCAAAATCCCACGGCACTTAGCGGCTACCAGGTAACACAGGCATTCAGCATTTCGTAGAGAACTCTCACTAAGCATGGTGCCAACTGGGCAACTGCAAGCAACTGTAATATTAGAGAACAAAACTAAAGGCCAAAAAATATGAGAGGGTCTAATCTCTGCAGCTGCACAGGGTAGAAAAGCAACACGGGTTAGGAGAGCTGCAGAATGGGAGGGCATTGCATTAGCCACTGGTGATGTACAGCTGAAAGGCTGAGAGATCTCTGCTCTCCCCTTTCTAGGCATGTGGTGAATGAACTATGCACCATCTTTACTCACTAGCATATGTTAAACCTGCCTTGATAAATAGTTTTATTATCTTTATGAAGTCTTGCATTAAAACATTCCTCCCAGGGTTTATTTGAACAGAATGAAATAAATTTTTGAATGTTAACTACCCACTATTTCCCCTTGGGACCTCAGGGATGCTGCTAAGGTACCCTAGTTTTGGGGATACCCACCCTCACCCTGGTTTCTGTAATTCCCCTTCCACTTTTTGATCCCGTGTGTTTTCCCTCCTTTTCCTGTGTTACTCTCTATTTTCATAATGTAGAAAGTTTTCATTTAAATATAATAACAAACATTGCTAAATGGTGAACCATTCAGTGTTCGGTCATCTATTTTTACATTTTGCCTTGTGTGCACGGCGTGAACACCAGTATCTCTTCCTTTGTGTTTCTTGGGTATTAACATAGCCATGATTTTCTTTGCCAGAGCCAGAGATCTTCCCATAACTGCAGTAGACAATGGGGTGAAGTTCACAACATCACTAGGGAAATCCCATTAAGGCAGGGGCAGTACTGAAGGATCAAGCTGTAACAAAAACCAATGTCTAATTGACATTAGTTAAGGATATTCTCTTTCCTACCTAACTTCAGATGTAGCTTTATGGACACTGCAAAGCCCAGCCACTTAGCTCTTTTGTCCCCTGATGCTCTGAGATGCTACGCCTAAGCTCTTTTTTTTTCTCTTTATGTCTTGAAACACAAGAGGGTGGAGGATGCTCTGCCTCTCGGTGGAGTCTCTGACAACTAGCACTAGGTAAGTTTTGTATGTGTGGTCTGGGACAAGCAATTTAAGTGCAAAGTTTAAATGTGAATTTCTCTGAGATCTGGGAAGAGGGAATCACACGTCAAAAAATGTCCTTGGAACTGCATTCACAGTGACTTCATTTTTCTCATGAATGATCCTTAGGGAAAATATTTAATACCACCATTTATCTCCTGCTAAAATTGCCTTTTCTTCTCTGGGATCCTGGCCCATACTGGGCCATAGGCCAGGGAAATGTTGCAGACAGCCAGGGTAATCAAGGATGGATTGTCTGTGAACTCCCTTGTAACATCAGTCAGACTGCACCTCTGGCTTAGATTGAGTTCTACCTTAGCAGTTTCAAAAGCTTATTATATATGTGCACATGCATGATCAAAATACATTATATATGTGTATAATATCTAAAAATAAAACATATTAAAAATGAACATTTTATTTTTTTTAATTTTTTAAAATTTTATTTTCTATATTCTTTATTTACATTCCAAATAGGGAGGAGGCTCTGCCTTGTGTACTGCTCTTGCAGAGAACCTAAGTTCAGTTCTCTGCATCCCCATTAGGAGGCTCACAGCTGCTTTATAGCTCCAGTGCCAGGGATCCAACACCTCTGGCTCCTTCAGGCATTTGCACAAATATGCACATTCACCATTTCTACATGCACACAATTAAAAATAAACATAGACATTTTATTATTATGAGTCCTAAAAGCTATATGTAGTTCTCCATGCTAAATCTAGGAAAAGAAGAATTGTTTCTGAGCTAGATTTCGTACGACCTAATTTCTGACTCTGGACTATATTCTACAATTGGTACCTGGGGTAGGGGAGGAAGAGAAGAGGCCAAGTAGCGTAAGAAGGAAGCTTGTGGAGAAGAATGGCTTCCTGGCAGATCTGTCCTTCATTTTGATTCCCCTGGCTATATTATGCATCTTGGCTGTCTGCTATGCAGGTATTCTGGTCTTACAGACAGTAGATCCAGGAAGGAGGCAAGAAGTTCCAGGACAGACTGAAGTGTGGTCTAAAGACCAGACCAGAAATAAAGCTTCTGTATATGACATTATTTCTAAAACTACTGAAATGAGTGAGCCTCCTCCCCTCCCATAGCAAGAGGCCTGCCCTCTTGCCCTCAAGGGCTTGGCAAACTTCACACATCACTTAGGCAATGCCTGAGTATTCCAAGAGACCTCTCTTTCCTTCAAATGTCCCAGTCTCCCTTTGTCCGGGAGTACCCACGTGATGAAAGCAGACCAATGTGAGATGTAAGCAAAATAGCTATTCTTTTTAAGACACGCCCACATATTCACTGTTCAAAGGGACCCCTTGGGACACCTCCATGGGACTGAAGATCATCAGATCCAGAATGACAAGACTGGCTTAGATCACCTCTTTGTCCTGCTCCAAAGCTCGTGGGGTTTCCAAGTGGAAGCAGCTGTTTCTCACCTGTTCCACACGTTACACTGCATTCTGTCCAGCGGCCAAACTGCCAGAAGTACAGCCACTTCTCCATGTCATTGTCAAGGCCATCTTTCCGAACTGTGTACTCATACTTGATACCAGGGTTAGTCACCTGAAACAGCAGCTAAAATCCGAGAAAGGAGTCCTGTCAAACTCTGTCGTGAGTATCGATTGTAAAGCAGACATTTAAAAAAAAATATGCCCAGGGGCTAGGGAGATGGATTAAGAAGCTAAAGTGCTTGCTGTGTACCCATGTAAAAAGCCAGGCCTGGGGGCATGCACTTATAATCCTAGCACTAGGGAAGCAGGGATAGGAGGACCCCTGGGGTTTGCTGGCCAGTCAGTCTAACTGCATCAGCAAGCTTCAGGCTTAGTGAGAGACTTGCCCCCAAAAGTCAAATAAAATATATATTTGCACACCAGTACATACATGTAAGTAAATTTATGAACACATGTACACAAAACATTACAGAATGCCTCGCACTTAGAAGTAGTTATAGAAGAATGCCTTACAGTGGGTGCCACTCAAAGGTTCTCCACCTATGTCTTTGTCTAGCTACATTGACTTTTGCTTTCTATGTCTATAGAAGTCTCCTTCTGCTGTCTATTAGCTAAAATATCATGGTAATTTAATAAATAGGACATTTTAATTACACAATCATTACCCTGTAGGATTCAGCCAAAAGGTGCCCTGCGTACTTACTAACTTTGTGAATAAGGGTACATGCCTTAGTTTCCTGAAAACCACATGATATCACTTCATTTTTGTCACCACTGCTGGGAAGCCACACTAAGACATCTTAAATACATAAGGAACACATTAGCCTGAGGACTACTTTCAAACCTCTCAGTGGACGGTTTTGAGGTCCTAAATTTTGTTCCTGGGACTCCAACAGTTCTAAAGAACAAAGAAGAAACAACACAGGCTCTCGGTCCTAGTATCAGTGTCTGGTGTGAATAGGGTAGTACTGAGCACACTGGCCCACAGCTCCCTTCCCTTCCGTATTACCTGGAGCCACACTGACTCATTGGTGGGGCCTGGAGCCATGAGTTTCTCTAGATCTCCTTTCCTGTCATACTGGAAAACGGTCCCTGCCAGTTTATAGTTTCCGTTCCACTGGATAATAAACCCTCCATTGAGGTAATATTTTTCGGGATCTTCACTCCTAATGGCCAGGAAATTGCCGGCTGCCTTGATTTCCATCACCCTTATATCTCTTGCACCTTTGGGAATAAGTCCGATGTCAATGTAACCTAAGGACAAAAGAGACAGAAATGAAGGGTGTGTGCCAGCTTCTTGGCTAACACAGCCTGCTGTCCTCACCTCAGCATCTCCATCCTTCAGTGCTGGTGGTGGGTGGCTAATGGGACAGGAAGAAGCACCAACTAAGAAGAATTAGAAAGAGACTAACCAGCGACAGAATTCTCCAGATAGTCACAACTTAGTGTTTAAAGGTATGAGGACAGGCGAGTAGATACAGATGAGACTTGGAAGATTTGTGGCCCAAGCAGCATTGATTTTCTTGTGTGATTCTATGTGAACAGTTCAAAATGTCTGAGCTCCAACCTAGCTTCCTGCTGGTATCTCTCCCTCCCCTTTTATTCTTGCTGTCAGATTACCTCTCCCAAGCAATGCACAGGTTACATACTTTTCTTCCTTATCATTGACATTATGTCAAAACCAGCTTCTTAGATATAATTTAACCTGAGTCGCTGTTCATTCAGACCTTCTGGAAGGAACCTCAGTTCCATCAATTGCCACCTGGCTTGTTTCAATCAGCCCAGGATGAAAACCTTAGTTCTGAGCCCTGCTTTCTACACCATCGCACAGTCCTGTCCAGCAGGAAGCCTTCCTCCCTCCTTTTCTCCTATGTTTTACAACATTAACCAATTTATAACTTATTTTCAGCGCTCTCCTCCAAGCTTCTGAAGAACCCGTATCTATTTTAAAGCATTGATCGACTCCAGCTGCAATCTTCTCCTGCTCAGTGGTCGCCATGGTAGGGGCCACACTGGTGAGAGAAGAGACAGTTGCCTCTGCTCGCCAGCTACTTATGCGTCCATGTTACTCGTGCTTCTTAGGAACCATGACTTTATAAGATGGAAGGAAACTTCCATCTTGTTCCAGCTGGTGCATTGCGCAGATCTTGCTCTCTGAATTTCAACAGTTCATTTAACTCTCTCGAATCTCATCTGTACAATGATAGTCCACCATTCAAAGATTTCTTTTTTTATAGGTTGGTTTTAAGGCATGTATAACTATATTAATTCTCCATGGGGTCTCTCTCTCTCTCTCTCTCTCTCTCTCTCTCTCTCTCTCTCTGTGTGTGTGTGTGTGTGTGTGTGTGTATACAAGGCTCATGTGTTGTGGGCCTGAGTTTCATCTCATAGGCTCTGGGAAGCTATTGGGTCCTAAGAATTCTGACCTAATCCGATGGCATTATCAGGATGTAGTAAAAGTAGGAAGTTGGGTCTTGCAAGAGTCAGTAGGTTATAGGGAGTGTACTCTGAAAATTTGATTGTCATGTGATTAAGAATCTTTGCCACTTGGTCTTGTTGCCATGACATTCTGCTACTCTGGGCCCAGAAATAATAGAGCTTGAACTAGTATGGACTGAAATCCCTAAAACCATGAGCTGAAACAAGCATTTCCTCCCTTAAGTAGTTTTCTCTTGGGCGTTTGTAACAATAATGTAAAGCTGTGACTAATACAGTTCTCATCTCTGTCACCTGAACATGCCTACGTGGCTTTACCCTGGTAGTCAAACCTTATGTGAGTCTTGAAACAGCTGCTTCAACTCCATTTGGCTTTCATGAGTTTGTCTGACACAGCTCATTCATACCACTAATTCAGGAAAAACATTTATCACATGTAATTAGAGTCAATGAAAATTTAAAAAATACCTTTGGGATATTGCTCTCTGTAACCATTGTCTGATTTAGGATATTACATGCCTTCACACTGCAGAACTCACCATGGAAGAAGCATAATATTAAATATTACATCTATCACCTTGTTCCTAGCTTTAAATACAAAAGGAAAATATAGAAATCATTTTATAAGTTTGATTTTTTTTATTTTTCCACATAAGTGAAATTTCCAAAATGGTAAATAACTATCACAGACAAATTGAAACTGGAGGAATGCTAAATGTCAAATAGAAACATGTAGTGATTATCTGTGCTTCTTCTGAATACTTGGAGATAGAAAAGGAACTGGTAGGGATACATTTTCTTGCATCTTTCCCATAGTAATCACACTCCACTTAGGGAAAAATGGAAAATATAATCTGACCTGAAAGAAGAAGTCTCTGGGTCTATGGAGACCACCCAGAGAAACTGCCCATCACATCTCTGCCTACAAGACTGTGTTGAGGATAGGACAGAAAATCAATCCCACTTCTGAAATTATCTAATATTCTAATATGTCATCTTACTGAACTGGTTTTGCAACACACACACATACACACTCACACACATGCAAAGAGAGAAAGAGAGAGAGAGAGAGAGAGAGAGAGAGAGAGAGAGAGAGAGAGAGAGAGAGAGAGAGAAAGGAGTTGATCCGTTGGCATAGTTGGTCTCTGATCATTGTCACTTTAATAAATAGGTGCTCATAAAGAGGCCACGTGACTGAACCTAGGTAAATTCTCTACAATGATTTGCTTGTCTTTCGTAAGATTGATGGTCTCTGCTAGGTGGTGACTAGAACAACACTCACTAGAGGCCTGGCACTCACAATATACATGAGGAGCTTCCTGAGGAAACATTAAGTTTTTAAATGCATCTTCTGTCGTCTCCCTTGAGAGCAGTGTCTGGCTCAGATACAGTTCTGTGTTTAATATGGGTCACAGGGTGAGAAAAAAACTACAGAAAAATCAATGCTCCTAAAAGCTTGCTCTGCCTTAGATTTAGAGCTCTAGTCTTCATTGTTTCAAACGTGTCACACTCTACTAATACATAGTGAGACACTGCAACTACCTTACTAGAAGCCAGGAGGAAGGGAGGGTCACAAATGGATAGTACCTTCTTGTTCTTACTTTTAGGGCAAAGGGTTAGAGTGGTCTTCAGACCTGGAAGGATTTTAGCCTGGATATGAAAATTCTGGTGTGTCTAACTACTCTTTCCTTTCTTCCCTTCCAAACTAACCCAAGGTTTCCCGGGAGGACAACAACAGTATAGGGTGACAATACCCAGTCTCTTTGAGTACTTGGGTTCTGAGACAGTCACACTCCCTCACATCTCTCTGGAATGTTTTCTTAGGTGATTCTCCTATCTACTTGCAATTTCTTCTCCTGGCCCTTATTCCCTTAATTTGGATTAATTTTATAGATGGTAGCACTGAGTTAATTACAGTGTTTTCAGTTAACCTGTACATTTTCAGAGAAATAGGCTTGCTAAGATGTTGATCTCCTCATAATATTTTACCCATCCAAAGTCATACAACTGTCTCTCTTCTTCTATGTCAAAGCAAACACAGTGAACTTTGTGATATAGCATTCAAGCAACTTTAAACCTTAAAGCAATGTGATTTCTTCCCAAAAGTATCTCTTTTCCCCCACCCCTAAATAAGCATGTTATTCTTAAACTACTATATCCTTTCTCCTTATGCCTGTACAATGGACGTGCTTAGAGGGCTCTCCTCATTCAAATCTTCAGCACATACATGGTTGTGGATTTGGGCAGAGAGCAACAGCATGAGCTGTGGGTGTTATCTATCTCTAATGTATATTTCACTTCCAACCAAAACGATGGTTGACAGAAACTAGTGAAACATTACTGTGAAAACTAAGTGTTTGACTCTTAGTAGGTGGGATCTGGTGAGGCTGGTGGGAGCTGATGGGATCTGGGCTGCCAGGTACACCTATCATTTCAGGAAGATGCTATTATATGCCAAGAATCTACCATTCTTCACATCAGGAACTTATTATAGGTCAGGGACTTCCTTTGTCCCTTTCTATTTTCTAAACTGCAGAATATTATTTTTATTTTTCTATGCTTTTATGCAAATGAAATTATAAGTGGGGTACATTGATTAGAGAAAACTCAGTTAATTTAAATGTTGTGCTCTGAGTTGTAATAAATCTACTAAGCTTGTGTATTGAGTGTGTGTGTGAATAATTAAATATTCATTTTATGATACCTGCTCTAGTCCAAAACCTTAAGATGCAAATCTAAGAACATAGTGATTTTGATTAAATAAAGAGGTAAAAGTCAAGGCCAATCTTGTAGGCATTGAGTCAAATGTCCCATTTAGCCATATGAAAGTCTCAGGGTGCTCAGTGATGGTGGTCCCTCATTCCCAGCAACAAGACAAAGAAGACCAGTATGAGCAAGGCCAGAACTTAAGAATAGTGGCTGCAACTTAGAAAGAAGTATAGAGAAGCTAAAGAAGGAGAGAGAAACAATCCAGAACAGTGATTTTAAGAAGTCAAGGATACTCAACAGCGTTAGAAAAGAGAGCTGAGTTCGAAGACAAAGTAGATAAGGAACCCAACATCAAGGAGCTTAAGCAGTAGAAACACATCAAGGCTGAGGAAGCTGGAGTCCACAGGGTCTAAGTCAATGAAGATTGGCCATGAGGCTGGGGAGATGATTCAGCCGTTAAGAGTGCATACTGTTGGATTTTGGTTCCCTGAAACCCACTTCCAGCCTCTGTGGGCATAGCACTCAGACCTATACACACACACACACACACACACACACACACACACACACACACTTGACAAAAAGCTCAAAATACATCTTTTTATTTTTATTTTTTTGAAAAATTAGGCTGTAAATTTTTATGATGAAGATTAGCCTGGAAAACTTTCGAGGGGAAAACAAACAGCTTAATGGTCCACCAATTTCCCTTTGAAGCAGAAATTTTGTTTAATTTGCATCTACAGGTCAAATGCCAGGGCAGCATCCTTTCCCTGTTCCCTCACTGATATAAAACAGAGATGGCAGCTGAGAGAGTCATTCTTTTTCTTTTTTGTTAAAGATTTGTTTATTTTTTTATTTATATGAGTACACTGCAGCTGTCTTCAGACACACCAGAAGAGTGCATTGGATCCTGTTACAGATGGTTGTGAGCCACCATGTGGTTGCTGGGAATTGAACTCAGGATCTCTGGAAGAACAGTCAGTGCTCTTAACTGCTGAGCCATCTCTTCAGCCTCAACACATGCTCAATTGTTTCTCGGGTAATCAGTAAATCAATCAACAAGTTAGGCAACTTTAATATCTGGATGTAGTATCTGACACTTTGCCCCATGTTCTTCTAATTCCAGATAGTTCTCATCACGATAATCACAGTGCTATCTTGCCATGTTAATGCTTTTCCTTTTTCATGAACAATGGAAAATGAAGGCACTATGAGGTGTTATAAGAAGAGGGGCCTTATGTACCCCAAGTATGGCATGAAGTTGAGGTCAAGATGGTATCATCTGGTACATGGCATCACATCTACTGAATAAGATGTCTTTCCACAGAGAAAGACAGGAGCTTATTTGTTGGAACGTCATCCCAAGCAGGCAACAGATATGGACACTTTTTCTTAGAGATTGTGCAACTTCAGCACAAAGATATCCACACACATAGTCAGCCCTGACTACAGGGCTATCAAGACTACAAAGAGAAAAAAATATCACTCAGGGTCAGTAGGGACTTCAGAAGTTGAGGTTTGGGGGATGGCTTCCTTGAGGTTAACAGTGATCAAGATCCCAACCTCATTTCTTGTCATTTTAATTCTGCATCATCCTTTCTCTTCCTTTAACAACAGACAAAAGAATGTGGCCAATATTTCATGCTTCCACAACTGAAGGTAGTAGCAGCAACTGCTTCCCCAGTGAGAAGGAAGAGTGGGGAGGAAGAAGGATTGGGTCTGACTATCACAAACATTTTAATTGGAGACTTTGTTTTAATTGAAATACTTTTAAAATAATTCTTGTAAGAAGAGCTGAGAGTAAATGAAAAACATTGATGTGACCAAAATCCAAAAGAGTAGTTTTCTTTCAAAAGAGTTAAGAAATCAAAATAAAACAATCAGGGAAAACAACCTAACTTAGAACAGCCAATTGGTTGCTGTTCTTTATTAGCAGGAGAGTTTGAAATCAATCTTACAGAAAAAAATATCATTTTACCTAAATTTCTGTGAGCACTTACCAAATACATACTCCAGATAGAGATTGTGGTCATCTGGAGTTGAGCCAGGTAGAGACAAAGACCAAAAGATAATTTTGTTCCTAGTCAATAATTACCTTAAGTTAAATGAATAAAATATAAGGTGAGCTATGGAAGCAGCACAGGATAGCTGGAGAATAAAGTCAGAGAACTGTCTAATAAAGATGGCTCCCTCTCTAACTTTGAACTTCACACGAAGCCCCTACACCAATTCAATGTAAATGCATTTCAGTATTCTTTTGCAGCATGCCCCTGCTTCATCTGCATGGTGG
This sequence comes from Tokudaia tokunoshimensis, assembly GCA_036184795.1. Classification (NCBI taxonomy): domain Eukaryota; kingdom Metazoa; phylum Chordata; class Mammalia; order Rodentia; family Muridae; genus Tokudaia; species Tokudaia tokunoshimensis. Next base: position 55,795,460 of record BTHU01000009.1, on the reverse strand, counting down.
AATAGTGGTAGGCAATGTCTTCTTCTCCCCTGTGTCAAACTTCATAAATCATGTAGCAAAGATGGGTCTTGTTAAGTATCCTAAGTATCCTATGGTTTATGGACATGAACCTTCTTACTGCATGTTGCAGTCCAGAGTGAAACTCAGTGCATGTCCCCTATGCATTAGGAGGAACAGGATCAGAGATCTATGAAAAACCTGTAGACACAGGCAGTGTAAAGGTGCCACCAATTCAGGGGTACCAAAGATCACTCAAGCATTTCATCAGCAAATGGAAGAGAGAGAACTTAACACACAGTCTCAGGGAGATGTTAAATGATTAGTAATAGTATGTGGCCAGGAGTACAGGCCAATCTGTTGTTGTCCCCTACCCCTTTGCCATCTCCAAAGACTAGGGAAGAAGAAAAACAAACAACAAAATAAAGCAACAGCAGAAGTAAAGTCCATTCCCCTAAGATATTAGAAGGTTGAATTGAGAAAATTTAGGAACGACAACTCAGGTCATCATCATGTAAAATGTGAGACATGTAAGATTCTCAGCATAGCAGGGATCAAAGCTACAGATATGATAAACAAAGCTGAGGTTAAAAGAAACCCAGTTTTAGTTTGAGTTTTTATAATTTAGGTTAATATGACCATATCTAAATAACAGAAAATATCTACAAAATGCCTTTGTTTAGATTAAAAAAATACAGCCACCACATGATGTTTAATTATAACTTTAACACATACTGGATTATCATTTGCACCCCCAGCAAGCAATTAAAAAGATGTGTTTCATCCATAATAAAACTATCAGTGAAGACAGGAAATGTAGTCTGCCAATGGTAATACTTAAAGGGAGGGAAAGAATCATTTCATAATTTGACATTAATCGGTCATCTGTCAAAATTGAAAAAATAAGGATAGAATTTAGGTAAATTTGGACTAACTGCTAGTATGTTTACTATGGGGTAATGGGTCAAGTAATCAACTGAAGAAAACACCTTGGGATTACATTTAAGCACTTCATCTTGAGTAGTAGACATATCTAGGAGAGAGATATTGATTTTTTTAGGACCCAGAAACCAGTCTCCTTTTATATCTGAAGGTGAATATCATTTCCAATTCTGATATTACCTCTAGGCAGCTGGCAATGCTACTTTCTTATCCAGGATCTGGATCCAAAACTCAGAGAACTAATTCCCACCACCACATCCTGATCAGTGGGAACCGCTGAAGATCATCCCACTTCTACACTCTATAGGTGGAAAACGCAAATGTACATGTACTATGTCTGAGCACAGCTTGGTGACCTGTCCCTTCTTTGCTGCCTTCCCTTCCTTGATGCTTTCAGATCCTCCCATTCCCTAAATAATTATTTATATCTCAATTCTTGTTCCAGAGTCTATCTGGGGAGGCTCAATTAAATAACCCTGAGTTATCTTCGTCTTAACTTAAGAATTTAGCAGCTAGAGATCATGGCTGGAACAAAGGTCTCATGAGAACTCCTGCTGATGAAGGTAAACCTGCAGGGTCATAGTGGGGTGAAACGAGCGTAGAGTCTCACCACACTCTCCTACCTCACCAGTAGTTCAAAGGGCTGCACAGAGAACTCTGAATACAGGAAAGGAATAGTGATGCATGGGTAAAGGCAGGATATTAGATAGAAGAGCCTTCCTGAGACTTGTAAGAGACCATTGTGTTGGATTCACAGGCTGCAGATGTAAAGGACCTCTGTCTTGTTTTTCCTTTGACCTGGAAGGTGCATCTCAGTCCTTCTGCCTTACCCCATGTTGCTGGCTTCTCTGTCCTCACATACAGAATCCCCATCTTCTCTGTGTGTAACTTCATGTCTCCCTGGCTTTTGGTGTATTCTAATGTCATTGTCTTTATCCTCTTATGATACATGTTCTCAAGGAGGATGCCCTCCAAAGGACCACACTATTATCTGTTCCCCTGAGTAGCCACCAGCCTTTTTGGGTCAGTGTGATGCTTCCCTGTATTTTCTTAGCAACAGTTGTTCCTGTAACTACCAGAGGGAGCCAATTTCTTGAAATTTTACAAGCTATTTTTAAAGCAAGAAAATTAATTAGTTTCATTGTTTCTCCAATGTCCCTCAATACTTCAGTTACTTGGGGTTGTCTCTTACCAGATCCTTCCTTCTGTCTAAACAGCTTCTTCACAGTTTGGCAGGCAGAGCCATCTCCAAGGCATACTCCACAGCGATCCTCTGTAGCATTGGAGTCAATCTCATAGTCACAGCCAACCCTCTGCAGGGAAGACAAGGCTGGGATGAATGATAGATCTAGGAGACATCATACCTGCCTCTACCTGGGACTTCTTTCCCACTTTATTATTCATAGTCTGAGTGTTTGTTTCCTTGTCTTGATGACAGGAACAGAGATAACCAAAACACTCTCCTATTGGCACAAGAAATAAAATCATCCCTCCTTAGCTAGGGGGGGTGATTAGCTTCAGGACAATCAACATTTTCAGATAAGATATGTCTAAGATGCCTTAGACAAAGGGCATAATGTTTGCATAAAACCTAGGCACACCTTATATTCTTTACATCATCTGTAGGATAATTATAATACCCAGAGGCCACATCTGCCAGAAAATCAGGTAGGCTGCCTCTGGAACCCCTCTCTCTCTGTTTCCCCCAGATGCAATCCCCAGTCTCATTCCTTGGAGCTGCAACAGAATACCAGCTGTAGTCTTTAATCCCTTCTGCCCACATCCCCTGTGGGTCCTACAGACCATTCCCTCCTAATCTTCCTCTTTCCAGTTTTTGCTGTATCCCAACCCCAACTCTAGCAGGTACCCCCTGCTAAATACAGGGCATGCCTGCCTGCCAAAGAACTAGGTGGACTGCCTAAAGGCTTTCTCCTTTATCTCTCTGTCCCCTGGGACACTTTCTCCGTCTAGACCCTAGTGCTACAACAGAATACCAGCTGCAGCCTGTCCTCATCCCTGCTCACAACTCCTATGCATCTCGCAAACCATCCAGTTCTCATCCCCCTTTCTCAACGTGTTGCTTTGTTCCAGACAATAACTCCCAGGGCAACCTGAAGGTAGGCCCACACCTCTCCTACTGTTCCTGAGATCCAATCTCTCCAGTCTCATCTCCAGCTCTGTAGCTGGAAACCTGCTGTGGTCTCCCTTTCCTTTCTGATCTCAAGGACATTCTCCAACCTTCCTTTCCTGAACTCATCCCAGTATCCAAGCTTCCAACACCAGCAGGCATTCCCTGTGAACACACTAGCTGAACAGGCCAGTAAAAAACAGGCAACACACAGCCATCATATTCTCTGAAAATCCATAGAGCAACAAAACACCCATGCAACAAAGCCAAATCCAGAAATCAGCACCTAGACCTACAGTCAGTCCCAACCCAGATACCCAAGCCACCTTCAAAATTTTTGACCCAGAATTGTTCTTGACTAAAAGAAATGCAGGGACAAAAAATTGAACAGAGGCTGAAGAAATGGCAGAGACCAGTGACTAGCCAAACTTGTAATCCATCCCATGGGCAGGCACCAAACCCTGACACTATTACTGATGCCATGTTGTGCTTGCAGACAGGAGCTTAGTATGTTTGTCCTCTGAAAGGCTCTACTAGCAGCTGACTGAAACTGATGCAGATAGTTACAGCCAACCATTGGACTGAGTTCAGGGACCCCTATAGAAGAAGGGGAAGGATTGAAGGAATCCTGAATGGAATGGTGACCCCATAGGAAGACCAACAGCTTCAACTGATCCAGACCCCTGAGAGCTTCTAGAGATGGAGCCACAAATCAAAGAGTATGCATGGACTGGTCAGAGGCCCCCAGTACATATGTACCAGAGGACTGTCTGGCCACAGAGGGAGAGAGGATGCACCTAATCCTGTAGAGACTTGATGCTTCAGGGAAGGATGATGGGAGGGAGCACCCTCTCAGAGGCTAAGGGAGGAGGGATGGGGCAAAGAACTCTGGGAGGGGGCAACATTTGGGATGTAAATAAATAAATAAATAAAACAAACAATTAATTAAAAAAGCCCACATAATTGGCAACAACCCGAGCAATCTGTTTCTGCTACAGCCCAGCTATCGTACCACAGCAGGCCCTGACTATTCAAACATATCTGAAACACAAGAAAACGACCTTAAAATAGCCTTTATAGTCATATATAGGCTGTAAGGACTATGATAGAGGACTTTAAAGAGGAAAGGAATAAAATCCTTAAAGAAATCCAGGAAAACAGAAAGAGACAGTGTAAAAATAAATAAAACTGTTCAAGATCTGACATTGGAAATAGAATCAGGAAAGAAAACACAAACTGAGGGGATTCTGGAAACGAAAAATTTAGAAATTTGAACAGGAACTACAGAGGTGACTTTGACTAACAGAAGATAAGAAATGGTAGAAGGAATCTCAAGCATTGAAGATACAATAGATTTTGTCGGAGGTGGTGTTGTCAATTTTTACATGAAATACTCAATCTTAACGTGTTTTTTATATATTTCTTCAATTTTATCAGAGATATTTTCCATGTAAATCAATTTTATCAGAAAATGTTTATAATTTCACTTTCAATCAACTTAGAAATATTTTTATGCCTACCATTTTATCTGTATAATTTTCCATGATAATCTTCAATTTTAATGTTTTTCCATATATTTTTTCAATTTTCTCAGAAATATTTTCCATGTAAATCTTCAATTTTATCAGAAAATGTTTATAATTCTACTTTCAATCAACTTAGGAATATTTTTATTCCTACCAATTTGTCTGTATAAATTTCTTCAATTTTATCAGAGATATTTTCCATGTAAATCTTCAATTTTATCAGAAAATGTTTTTACTTCTACTTTTAATCAGTTTAGGAATATTTTTATGCCTACCATCTTATCTGTATAATTTTTCATGAAATAGTAAGTTTTAACGTGTTTTTCTATATATTTCTTGAGTTTTATCAGAAATACTTTCCTTGTAGATTTTCAATTTTATCAGAAAATGTTTATAATTCCACTTTCAATCAACTTAGGAATATTTTTATGCCTACCATTTTATCTGTATAATTTTTCCATGAAATAGTCAATCTTAATGTGTTTTTCTATATATTTCTTCAATTTTATCAGAGATAGTTTCCATGTATATTTACACAATGGAATACTACTCAGCAATTAAAAACAAAGAATTCATGAAATTCTTAGGCAAATGGGGAAGAGTGGGAGGGAAGAGGGCTTATGGCACTTTCACAGAGGGGGGACCTGGGAAAGGGGAAATCATTTGGAAGGTAAATAAAGAATATAGAAAATAAAAATAATGATAAAATAAATAAATAAATACATAAATTTAAAAAAGATAGATGTAAAAATATATATATTGCTAAGCATATATATATAATATTTTAATTATATATATATAAGCTTAGCAAAATTAGGATTCATTTCATTAATATTTTATATGTATATGTACTATATATATATATATATATATATGCTTAGGATATTTTTTAATGAGATTTCTGTCAGGGAGAACAAGTGGGTCTTTGACTCTTGTGTCTTCTCTTGGAACTCTTTTTCCTCCTGTTGCCTTGCCTTGCTCAATTTTGATATAATAGATTTTGCTTCATCTTACTGTATTTTATTTTGTTATGTTTGGTCGTTATCACTTGGAAGCTTGTTTTTTTTTTTTTTCTTTTTTCTAATGAGAGACAGAAAGGGAGTGCATACAGAAGGGAGGGGGAGTAGGAAGAAACTGGGAACCATGGAGGGAGGGGAAACTATAATCAGGATACATTGCATGAGAAAAGAATCTATTTTCAATAAAAGAACAAAATTAAAAATATCCAATACAATGTAAATACCATATAATTAGTTGTTATACTATGTTTTCTAGGAGATAATAACAAGAAAAAAGTCTCTACATGTTTATTGCACACATTTTTCCTCAAATGCTTTTGATCTAAGATTCATTGAATCCTTTCCTTTTTTTTTAATTTTCTATATTTTTTTAATTTACATTCCAAATGTTTTTCCCTTTCCCATTTCCTCCCTCCCTGAAAGTCCCATAAGCCCTCTTCCCTCCCCCTGTTCCCCATTCAACCCCCTCTCCCTTCTCTGTCCTGGTATTCCCCTACATCCAGTCTTTCCAGGACCAGGGGTCTCTCCTTCCCTCTTCTTGGAAATCAATTGATATGTGAATTGTGTCTTGGGGATTCCAAGATTCTGGGTTAATATCCCCTTATCAGTGACTGCATACTATGTGTGTTCTTTTGTGATTGGGTTACCTCACTAAGGATGATATTTTCCAGTTCTGACCATTTTGCCTAAGAATTTCGTGAATTTATTGTTTTTAATTGCAGAGTAGTATTCCATTGTGTAAATATACCACATCTTCTGAATCCATTCCTCCATTGAGGGATATCTGGGTTCTTTCCAGCTTCTGGCTATTATAAATAAGGCTGCCGTGAACATAGTGGAGCATGTGTCCTTATTGCATGCAGGTAAAGCCTCTGGGTATATGCCCAGCAATGGTATTAACAGGATCCTCTGGGAGTGTCATGCCCAAGTTTTCTGAGGAACCGCCAGACTGCTTTCCAGAGTGGTTGTACCAGCTTGCAGTTCCACCAGCAGTGGAGGAGTGTTCCTCTTTCTCCACATCCTCACCAACAACTGCTGTCTCCTGTGTTTTTGATCTTAGCTATTCTGACTGGTGTGAGATGGAATCTCAGGGTTGTTTTGATTTGCATTTCCCTAATGACTAAGGATGTTGAACATTTCTTTAGGTGCTTCTCAGTCATTCGATATTCTTCAGATGAGAACTCTTTGTTTAGCTCTGTACCCCATTTTTTAATAGGGTTATTTGGCTCTCTGAGGTCTAACTTCTTGAGTTCTTTGTATATATTGGATATTAGCCCTCTGTCGGATGTAGGGTTGGTAAAAATCTTTTCCCGGTTTGTTGGCTGCCGCTTTGTCCTTTTGACAGTGTCATTTGCCTTACAGAAACTTTGTAATTTTAGAATGTCCCATTTGTCATTTCTTGAACTTCGAGCATAAGCTATTGGTGTTCTGTTCAGGAAATTTTCCCCTGTGCTCACCATATATTCAAGGTTCTTCCCTAGTTTCCTTTCTATTAGTTTCAGTGTGTCTGGTTTTATGTGGAGGTCCTTGATCCACTTGGAATTGAGCTTAGTGCATTCTTCTTCATGTTGACCTCCAGTTGAACCAGCACCATTTGTTGAAAAGGCTATCTTTTTACCACTGGATGGTTGTAGCTCCTTTGTCAAAGATCAAGTAACCATAGGAGTGTGGATTCATTTCTGGATCTTCAGTTCTGTTCCATTGATCTACATGCCTGTCACTGTACCAATACCATGCAATTTTTAACACTATTGCTCTGTAGTACAGCTTGAGGTCTGGGATACTGATTCCCCCAGAAGTTCTTTTACTCTTGAGAATGGTCCCAGGAAATGAGCTGGAGTAGCCATCCTAATATCAGATAAAATTGACTTTCAATCTAAAGTCATCAAAAAAGACACAGAAGGACACTACATACTGGTCAAAGGAAAAATCCACCAAGAAGAACTCTCAATTCTGAATATCTATGCTCCAAATGCAAGGGCACCCTCATTCATAAAAGAAACTTTACTAAAGCTCAAAACACACATAGCACCTCACACAATAATAGTGGGTGACTTCAACACCCCACTCTCTGAAATGGATCATTCAGGAAAGCAGAAACTGAACAGGGACACAGAGAAACTAATTGAAGCCTTGGACCAAATGGAACTAACACACACACACACACACACACACACACACACACACACACACACACACATATAAAACATTTCATCCTAAAGCAAAAGAATATACCTTCTTCTTGGCACCTCATGGTACCTTCTCCAAAATCAACCATATAATTGGTCACAAAACAGACTTCAACAGATATAAGAAGATTGAACTAATCCGGTTGAAACCTTTTCTATAGAATCCATGGAGACGGGGGAGAGCTACACTTGTTTAGAAGTTTAGCTTTCTTTCATGACAGTGTGACAAACACTATGTCATACTCCATACTTTCTTTCATGTTGGGTATAAGGATTGTGCCTAGGTAGACTATTTTTCTACTCACAGGTAGTTTTCTTTCTAATTTTAAATCCACCTCAGATCTTCTGGAAAGTTTGAGGCTTTATACCCTTGGCTAGTTAAGCCTTGAGAAAACTCACTGACATCAAATCCTCAAGTTAAATACCTCCAATTGTCTTGTTGATGCAAAGACTATTTGCTACTTGACTTCACTGAGGGAAAAAAAAATCACTAAGAGATTTTCAGAAAATCAAAACTTAATTATACAAGTCACAATGGATAGAAGATGTTTGAGATAGATATTTGCAGTGGCTAGAAATAAAATGCCAACTCTCAAACAAGTGATATACTTATGCCAACCTTGTGTAATCTCTAATAAGCTGACCTTTATAAAGCATATTCCCAGTGACCTTCATTCTTCCACTGATTTGGAGTGAGCCAGGAAAACACATACTGAGACATGTTAATTTTAGGTTTTTTTTTTTTTAATTTCTACCAGCAGACATACTTCTTTTGTGAATAATAAAATAAGGCAAGCCAAAAGTTAAATACAAATGCCTCAAGTCCATGTGTTTCTACTCGAGTGGGTGATCATGTTTCTCCATCAATACTGTTGGCATTCAGTTTAGGCTCTGTCCCACAGTTACCTGGCAATTAGCCAGGAGTGCCTAACTCACTATAAAAGGGGCTGCTGGCCCCCTCCTCACTCTTCTCACTCTTTTGCTCTCTTGTTCCTGCTCCCTACCCTCTCTTTCCCCATTCCCCTCCCCCATCTCTCCATGTGCTCATGACCAGCCTCTACTCCTCTACTCTACTCTCTCTCTCTCTCTCTCTCTCTCTCTCTCCCTTTCTCTGTCTCTTCTACCCTTTCAACTCCCCTCACCATGCCCTGAATAAACTCCATTTTATACTATACCTTTATGTGGCTGGTCCCTCAGTGGGAAGGGATGTCCTCAGCCAATGAAAATGAAAATATGAAGGTAGGCTAGAGCTATACTTAATGGAAGAGAAGAGGTAAGTGATAGTTCACTGAATGGAAGCAACAACAGCATAAAGCTTCCCTATACTTAAGTTTTCAAGGTTGATTCTTGCTGAAGATTAAATAATGTTCCCCTTACACATGTTGCAATCTTTATCTTTGGTAACTGTGAATGTGCCCTTATGGGAGAGAGGATCGTTGCAGATTTATCCAAAGAGAAATTGGTCATTCAATATTACACTGACTCTAAACCCAAAAACTGGTGCCTTGATGAAGGGTGTTGCAGGCACAGACACACGGAGTGAAGGCAGTTCTAACAAAGACGCAGACAGAAAGCAGAATGCGGGAGCTACTAGTTAGAACTGACATGGGCTGTCCGTAATCATCAGAAGTTATGGATTTCAAAGGAAAGAGTCTGCACTCAAGCCCTCAGAGAGAACACGGCGATAGATATCTACACTTTATTTCAGACTTATAGGAAGCAGTTTATGATAGAGTATAGGATACAGCAGTATAGGATACAGTTTATGATACAGTTTTATTTTTCCTGTTTTAGTTGTAGAACACAGTTCAAAGAGGCTACGTAGTTTCCCCGGTCATAGCTGAAACTCTTACATCATCTTTCACCTTAGCTCTTCAATAGCTCACCATTGCTGTAACTGTAGACCAGAACCTTACTGTGGGATCCAAGCCCCTCCCCCTCGCCATTGCTGCCCCTCCGGAGACCTCTAGGGGACTGTCCCTTCCCCTGTCAGTGGGAAACATATCCTCAGACCACCTTGAGGACACTGACAGGTTGAAAGCTTCCAGAAAAATCTTTCTGGCTCTTTGCCAGAGTCTTCAACCACAATGTAACCACCTGCTCATGAATAACATTGTTCCCAGAGCTTGAATTTGAACTTCTTGGTGTCAGAGCTAATTTTAAAACGGTGACTTAGTGTTTTCTGCTCTATATTGGAATGGCTTACTCCCTTCCCCTCTCCCCTGATTGTATGAAGAAGCGTCCCTGTATTTTTCAATTGTTAACTGCTGGGCCCAGTGATGAGTTGTGCTAAGCACTGTCAGGATTTTAGTATTGTTTCTATGGCCTATCACCAGTTTTCTGTATGTAAATGCTTGTTTTTCCTCACCTTCTTTCTTCTTCTGAGAGATTATCATATTAAAAAGCAAGCTGCTTTTAAAGAAACTGGGTAATAAGGAGGGCCCAAGGGAGGGTGTGTGAATCTCACTTAGAAGGGGAAACTAAATAGTCATCAGAGGTGGATGGGATGGAGAGAGGGAACTGTGTTGCAGTGAGGAAGGGAATGGGGATGGTTATCAGGTGTGGGGAAAGGGGAGAACGGAAGAGGGCTGGGAGTGAGAATGCAAATCAGTGGGAGACATCTCTGGGATTAGTTGAAGACCTGGGATGGTGGAGCCTATGGGCAAGACCTTAGCTGAGATTCCTATGAGGAGGGGATACAGTGACTGAAGTGGCCATCTCCTGTAGCCAGGCAGGACTTCCCGTGGAAAGAGAGGGACATCAACCCACCCACAAAATTTTCAACCAAAAATTCGTCCTACCTACAAGATGTACAGATAAAGAGCAAGCCAAGATTGAGGGAACAGTCAGCCAATGACCGACCGGCTCAACCTGAGACCCCGCCTATGCGAGAGAGCCAATCCCTGAAGCTAAAAATACTATTCTGCTACACTTGCAGACAGAAATTCAGCACAACTGCCCCCTGAGTGACTCCGTTTAGCAGTGGATGGAAACAGATGCAGAGACCAATAGGTGGAGCTTGGGGAGTCTTGTGGAAGAGTCAGGGACAGGTTGGAGGAAACTGGAGGGGTAAAGAATACCACAGAAAGACCTACAGAGTTGACTGACTCGGGCTCATTGGGGGTGGGGGGTGGGGGGCTCACAGATACTGAACCACCAACCAAAGAGCATGCAGGGGCTGGACCTAGTGTCGTCCCCCCCCACACACACACACATTGTAGCAGATGTGCAGCTTGGTCTTCACTTGGGTGCTCTAAAAATTGCAGGCAGGGAAGTGGGACTGGACTGTCTCTGACTCTGTCGAGTGCCACTGGATCCCCTTCCTCTACCTGGACTGACTGGTTGGGCTTCAGAGAGGGAGAAGGTGCTTGGAGGTGCTTGGTCCTGCTGGGATTGGATGTCCTGGTGTAGGGTGGTGCTGGAGGTGGGGAGAATGGGAAGGGTGGCTTCCCCTTCTCGGAGGAGAAGGGAAGGGCTTAATGGGAAAGGGATTTGTGGGGTAGGACTGGGAGGAGAGAAGGGAGGGGGCCTTCGACGGGGATGTAATGTGAATCAAAAAATAAATTCTGAAAAATAAAATAAGAATAAAAATAAAAATAAAAAGCAAGCTGCTGTGGTAAAGGTCAAACAGACGGCAAATGGCAACCCAGAGACGATCAGGAGATTTCTCGCTGCTAATTGGTTCAGACTGGAATGTGGCTTTTTGCATAATAAACAGCTGACAGCCCGAGCAGGAAGTACTGGGGTGGAACTTCCTGGCAGGTGAGAACTGGGCAGATTGAGAGAGATCCAGGAGCAGAAGGAAGACTGAGGGAGCTGGAGGCAGGCAGTGAGGTCCATGGGGAGAGATAGGATGAAGGAGAAGTCAGGATAAGTTTAGATAACTAGCTGAGAGATTGCCCCAACAAAAGACCACCAGCTTTATACGATATAGATGGCTCCGTGTCTTAATTAAACCTCAAGTGGGATTCAAGAAAGCTCCACAATAGTTACAGAAGAATCAAGAGTTTACATTGTGTATCTCAAACATTTAGTTTTTAGTTAATTTCTGAGACTATAACAATAGAATAAGGAGACTAATACTAAAAAAAAACTACAATCTAGATCTTGGGCGGATGAATTATATCTAGGCTATTGTGTATATTTTATTTGACCAAAGCTTTTGACCAGAAAAAGACTTACTGTAGAACTACAGAAAGTAGGCAGTTACAGTTCATCAAAAAGCCTTAACTGACATTCAGGAAGAGAAAGCTGACTGACAGAAATTGACTTATTCTATTATGTTAATTCGGTTGATTTCAGTAAAGACAACCAAGACTCTCTATATTTTGCTCAAAACATTGGTTTTCATATGCAAAATAAAATGGTATTTTTATACATGCAAAATTACTCAGGTATAAAAGTCAGATTTAGCATTATCATTCTGGTGACTACAGTTCCCAGGTCTGGCTGCATATGATAATGAAGCTTGGAGCTTTTAACATATCAGTATCTCTATCACAGGATTCTGAATTAACAGATTAGATATAAAGCCCAGAAATCAGTACTTTTTAAAAGCTGCCTGATGCTTCTAAGATGTAGTCGGGACATCTATGTTAACTAGATTTTTTGCTTTAGATTTTTGTCCTGAATTATCTAAACTGAACTAAGCCAAAATACATGTTTTGGGCTCTTTGTAGCTGCCATGAAAATTAATTGGTTTAACAGAAAATTTTGGTTGAACACTTTTAAAATTACAGTCTGATCATGGCCTGTTAGCTCACTGAAACCTAGAAATCACCATCTTGCCTCCTGTGTTTTGGTCTCCATTCAGGTAAATACAAAAGCAATTTCAAAGAGGGAAATACAACTTCTTGGGACACTAAACCTTTAAGCAAGATCTTTTCATTCTGTCCAGTGGAAAACATAGTTATAAACATTTGTAAAACAAAATGTATTGAATTTATTGTAGGTATCAGCACTCCTGTTAACAGAAAGAAGCCCAAGATGATATAGATGGTAAATGATGGTGTCAAATGAGTTCATAGGCTTGACCACTAGGGCTAAGGCACTGTTTTAGTAAAAGTACATTAGGTGACTAAAAGCAACTTCTCTTTAAACATATTTATTCTTGGACATTACATCACAAGACTTGTTATTCCTCCATTCCTTGCAAAATTAAGTACAAGTAACAAGAAGTAATTTTTAAAATGGTTTTAGTCTTAACAGCCTTTACAAATCAGGTCTAAAAAGGTAGAGACTGATTGACTTCTAGGATGACTACCAGTCACATCATCTCCTTCTGCGTCACTCTTGTTGATAATGAAGAAGGTTTATAAAAACCGTTGTTAGGACCAGGTTTTTCAAATGTAATATTGTGATGTAGTCTAGGCTGCCTTCTCCTATAATGCTTCCCGCTTCCCTCTAGTGGGCTCTTCAGTTTGTCTCTGCTCAGTTGTGATCATTAGGACATCAATGAATAAAATATCAGCTGAAAAAAGTTATTCAGATTAAACTTTGGCTTTAATGATGCTGAGAGAGCTTATCTCCTTGTGTGTCTGGCCATTTATTAATAAAAAACAATCAGATTCAAGCAAATGCCGTAAAAGCATAAATGTAGAACATCTGACCTCATAAATTAAAAAAAAAACCCATCATTTTGTAAAGTTGTAGATTAAGGAAACATACCCAATACCTTACATATGCCATTAATACAGACATTTCTGCTGTTGCCACCTTCAAAGCATGGGGTGCCATCAATGACGGCTTCCAGCATTTTCTCAGAAAACTGTTCATCTATGGGTCTGCAGTACAGCTCACAAGGATGTGCTGAAGGGAGAAAACAGATAAATCCCTTTGAGTTAACTCTGTAGTTTTTATCCTTCCCCAGGATTCCCATGGACTTCTGACCTACGAGTACCATTTACAAACCCCTCTTTGCCTTTCTGGGACACATGATAAAAAGTAGACCATTTTGTTCCTCTTTTTGTCAAATCTTTTATAATTAATTACATTTGTGAGGTTGGATGAAAATACTATATACCTTCTGTTGTAAATGAGGAAACCTTCCAATCCTACACTGAACTGCACCTAAAAATAACAAAACCTAGTACACATAGCATTAACCTATCAAATCAATAATGATAACAGGTTAACTCAGGATCTAAGCAAGCATGAAGCTTGCTGTCTGTAGCAGGCAAGCTGACTGCTAGGGTGAAAAGAGTCCCTTGTCATGGCACTGATGTCACCACCACCATCTTAACACATACCCTAGTGAGTATGCCTATTTCCCCCAACTCCAAGAAGTGTTTAGATACAAACAGACAACTACATAGAAGCACATAGAAGCGAAGAGTATGAGAACTGCCAAATTGGAACTCAATCTTACCAGCACAGGAGGCCTCTACCTTGGGTACCATTTAGAAGTCATCCTGAGGTTCAGGATTTCATTGCCTTGAGTTTGAAGGCAGGAATGTGTAATGGAATACATCTACTTATATCTGCATATATGATACTCAGAAAGACAAATGATGTTTAAAACGTAACTGCCTCATATATTTTAATGGTTAATATGTGAAGTGGTATTTTTCTTTCTTTTTTTTAAAGATTTATTTATTTATATGAGTACACTGTAGCTGTCTACAGACACACCAGAAGAGGGCATCTGATCTCATTACAGATGGTTGTGAACCACCATGTGGTTGCTGGGATTTGAACCCAGGACCTCTGGAAGAGCATTTGGTGCTCTTAACTGCTGAGCCTTCTCTCTAGCCCTGTATTTTTCTTTTGAACGCTTTATTTTGAGTGTTAGATTTTATTGCAGTGCTAGGAATTGAATTTAATGCCTCCCATGTGCTAGGCTATATTATGAAGCCCATAATTTACTTTAGGTGAGAACTCAAGACTGTCTTCAGAAGTCCCTTTGAGACTTTTCTTAGATCTGTGTGTTATGGGCAGAGCAGTCGACCTCTTGATGCTGAGGCCAGACTTACTGACTTACTGATGGATGAACATCAGATGCAAAACACCACCAAGTGTGTTGGTTTAAGGATGTGGTGATGATCCACATGACAAACATAAAAGCGTGTATCTCAAGCAAACACAGACATCTGAAGCTAAAGGAGTTTGGACAAATTGGACAAAGACATCAGATCCATCTATATAAAGCTTAAAGGAAGGGCTTATGTAAACAATGAGTATCAACTGATTTCATAGTGGTCTAAAATGATGAACAAAGTCAGAATACATCAAAGAGATTATTTTTGCAAAGATCTGGTGGAAAGAACCAGAAAATGGAGATAAAACATAAGCAGAGATTACTGTCAATTTCTCCCCATGGTGGTGAGATTAGCACTACTGCTGACCAAACAGGAAGCACATGGGGCAGCCACCTGGGAGTAGTTATGCTTTCCCAGGGATAAGAGTGAAAATGTCCATTTCTATGCCCAATCTAGGGAACTACTTATTAAGACATTGGTTTGAGTTTGAGAAATCAGATTCAGTATTTTGTATTTGGACACATGCAAAAAAGGGAAGCATTCCTGAATAATTACAGAGATATCTTTAAAAACAATTATGTACTGCTGGGTGTGATGGTAAACCCTTTTAATCCCAGCACAGAGGAAGCAGAAGCAGGGGGATATCTATGAGTTAGAGGGCAGGCTAGTCTGCCTAGTTTCAGGACAGCCAAAGCCACATGGCAAAGCCCTATCTTTTAGTTCATGAGAATCTAATATTACCATGAGAAAAGGACTTAATCTTTCTGTGTCTTGGTTGCATGCTAAGCACTTATCTCATATATATATATATATATATATATATATATATATGCTTATCTCATATATATACTTATCTCATATATATATATATATATATTGTATATAGCTATACAATACAAGAAAAATCATAAAATCAGTGACCACAATAGTTCCAACACAATACAACATATGCAGAACATAGATATAGATGGCACTGGCTAAATGTACCATATAACTTTGTCATTAGTTATATAATAAAATGTCCCAGTTGCACCAATGATCAATTGTCTTACCATCATTCAGCAAGAACTGGGGGTAAGGAAAAATGATAGCTATGGAGATGCTTTGGAGACTCAAAGTTGGCAAGTCTCTATAGAGCTTTTCTTTCCCCAGATTTGATTATAATTGTTCTAACAACCAACTGTGAGATTCTTGCATCTGTGACTCATCAGTCTCAGCACATCGGAATTTCAAGAATCTAATAATCACATAAAAGTTAGATTAGCTATTCTTTTTACTCCCTTGCCTCAAATACCCTTAAGTTAGGCAAATCTTTCTTTTTTCGTTCTTTGGTCAACATTGAAACTTAACATGAAATAGAGTGTCACAATGCTTTGAGCAGTCAGTCTCCTTGGACGAGAGCTCCCACAGGGGAACTGGTCACAGCTCAGCCTGGCATGTGGAACATGGTCTGGGCCAAGACCTCTGAGCAAATGCAGTATTGCTTAGGAATATTCTTATACAATAAATGGAAAGGAAAAGTTGAATATAAAGAAGGATATTAAATTAAGAGAGGAAAAGATGGGACAAGTAAATTCACATAGATAATAATCTCAAGAGAAGGGAAAAGAGACAAAAATTGATTTAAATGTTTTCAAGCATACATAAATACTGAACTCATACCTTTGATCCCAATATTTGGGAGGGGAAGACAGAGAAGATAGGTTCCTTGTAAGTACAAGGCTAGTCTGATCTATAGAGCAAATCCATGATAGCCCAGGCTACACAAAGAAGTTCTGTCCCAATAAATAATAAGAATATTTGTACTGCCGGGCGGTGGTGGCACACGCCTTTAATCCCAGCACTTGGGAGGCAGAGGCAGGTGGATTTCTGAGTTCGAGGCCAGCCTGGTCTACAGAGTGAGTTCCAGGATAGCAGGGCTACACAGAGAAACCCTGTCTCGAAAAAACCAAAAAAAAAAAAAAAGAATATTTGTATTCCACACAATCACATTTTAAATTATCAAGTGAAAATGGTTACATGTTCAGTGGTAATGGCGGTATTATACATCCTCTTTGAGAGAGGTCAAAATGGAGCATACCCATATAGAAAAGGGGGTTGCTAGATTGGATCTGTCTATACTTTTAATGACTTCAAACTACTGGACAAAGAATATGTTATGTTGGGGGACAGGGCTTATGTTTATGTTAACAGAAAAGGAGAAAAGGTTTTATATTCCATCCAAAATTCAAATTTCACGGAGGAAGACCTCCTGAAGATCTGGGCTACAGACAAGAAACACATCAAGGGTCAGGCAGTGGTGGTGCAGGCCTTTAATTCAGCACTTGGGAAGCAGAGGCAGGCGGACTTCCGACTTGGGCCAGCCTGGTCTACAGAGTGAGTTCTAGGACAGCCAGGACTACACAGAGAAACCCTGTGTCAAAAAACCAAAAAGAAAGAAAGAAAGAAAGAAAGAAAGAAAGAAAGAAAGAAAGAAAGAAAGAAAGAAAGAAAGAAAGGAAGGAAGGAAGGAAGGAAGGAAGGAAGGAAGGAAGGAAGGAAGGAAGGAAAGAAAGAAAGAAAGAAAGAAAGAAAGAAAGAAAGAAAGAAAGAAAGAAAGAAAGAAAGAAAGAAAAGAAACACATCAAGACCAAAACAGGTAACGAAACAGGGGATCCTTGGGAACAGCTCTGGAACTGGCTGAGACATAAAAATACCTTCAGCCAAAACTTCCAATTGCATGGCCAACAGATCTGCCGATTGCAGAATCCTCACAACTTATTATTGCGGGGCGTCCTTTCTAACGGGATGAATGGAGATTTAAATGGCAGTTTGATTATATGGTCAAACTAACTTCTAGCAGTGAGGTTTCAGTTCCCTGGGTTTGGGGTCTGAGACAGAGATCATGAGGAGGAGGACAGAGAGGAATGGGGAAGGACACCATGGGGTAGGTGGATTGTGAAACCATGGCCATGAGGGCTGGCCGGTTGAGGTAGAAGTGGCCCAGGCAGAACACGTCAAGTTATACCTTGTGGTTAGTGACAGAGAAGTAGACAATAGAGCATAGAGGGTTGATGTGCTTTAAGGCTTATTATAAACACAAACATTTGTGTCTTTTATTTGGGAATTAAATGATCTAAGGTGGGGTAGAAACCCCCAGTAATATTTACCACAATAGCTACCATTACATTCTCCAGCTCGGTAATGTCTCCATCCCTTGACACACATCCCTTAGTTCTTTGATTTTACTCTTTAACCTTCTGGTACTACGTTGCACGTATGAAACGTTGATCTCAGGCTCAGCATTAATTTCTGATGAAGGCATTCTTACTATCTTGTCTTTTTGTGAACTGTTCTCTTCCATATGGAATGACATTTTAAACTGCCTTCCTTTTCCTTTCATTCACAGAAAAATCTATTATACATAAACTTGTCAGCCATGGAAGGCTCCTTTGAAGTTACTCTCATCCTACCTGATTGAAATATCTACTGAGTGTCTAAATTCCTCCATGACCTAGTTATTGCAAACCAGCCCCCATGTTTGAAGAATATCATGTTCATCTCCCACAGGGAAGCCTGGACATATCCAGACTTCAAAATTTAGTATTCAGCTTTGGCCAGTCAGTGTTACAGTCTTCTACAACTGAGAAAACCTGGTGGTATAGTTCTCTCTGTTGACCTTTGCAGGACTTCTGAGAAATTCTAGATCCAAGGTGCACATCCAGCATCCCTTACCTGCATTAAACACTGGGAACCAGTGGTAGAATTGGTTTTTGTAGGGGACTGTGTCAAATTCACTGCACTGCATCTGCCGGAAAGTTGGAGTGTCCGAGCGGCAGGGGTGGACATTGCATAAGCGATAGCGCTTTCTTTCTCCGGTGCAGTATTTCCCTCCAAACTTTGGTCTATGGATGAAAGAGACAAGTTGTTCTTTACATTTCCCAAGAAGCCAACACTTTCCTTCTAAACGTCCTTGCTACCTAGCCATGACTGTTCCTTGTCAAAACATGCCTGTTTCAGGCCTAAAGAAACAGATAAATCCTTCCAATTTCATACTGTTTGGGGGTGTGTATGTTTCTCACCAGCCTTTCAGTCTTCAACTCCCTGTTTTAATATTATATACATGCATACACCTGCTTTAATTAAATGTATACCTGTTTTAAATGATTTATATTTTAATAGAAATACAGATTTCTATTAAATTTTATATACATTGCTATAGAATTCTAGATAGTATATAATTATAGAATTATTATGGAATATATATGTTTCCAACAGCAAAATCACCAGGAAAAATATATGAAAAAAATAGAAACATTTTACTTTCACCATGTATTCCTTTTCTGATTTCTTCTTAGCAAATAACAGTGGTCAGATTGCAGAATCATTCATAGATGGCCAATCTTGGATCAAGCTATGAATTGTTTCCATTTATTTAGTTGTTTTTGAGACAGGATCTTGTTATGCACTCTGGCTGGCCTAGAACTTGCTAGGATGACCAGACTGGTCTCAGTCTTATAAAGAACTCTCTGTCTTCATCTTCTGAATGCTAAGATTAAAGGCATACCCTTCCATGTCCAACCCATCCTGTTGTATTTTTATATGTGTTTTCTCTTTCTCAACTATACAGTTATAAAACCAATCTGATCATTATCTTCATTCTTATGGTTCCCTTTGCCAATTACAAACAATTCATACCTCTGTGTACAATGTATACTATTAGATTATCTTAAATATATTAGTTTATTGTTTAAAGTTTTTTTAAGTGTCATCCAGTGGCTAAAAATGTCAATCAAGTCTAAGTTCTTGTGAGTGGCACTCCAGACTTTCATGGTCCTGTCATAACTGATTCTATCAAGCCTTGCATATTTTTCTTTATATACTTCTTGTTTCCTAGGTTTTTTTCTATGTCTCTGCATCGACTTTCTTATTCTTAAGTCTTTCCATGTCTACATGCTGCCTATGATGGAGGTATAAATGCTATCTCCATCATAAATCCCCTCTGGATGCCACCTGCAAGTGATCTCTTTCTCCTTTTAAAAGACACTTCATGTTCTAACTGTATTTACTGGCCCTTTTCTGGAGATAGTTTTGTTTAATAATTCAGTCCAAGTTCTAATTCCTTTATAGAGCTTTTGTAGTACTGTGATCACAGCAATATCTTATAGTCATAAAGGTGTAAATTAATGTGAGGATATGAGAATCTCTCAGTATCATGTACATGGGAGAGCAGGGTATCAAATTTGCTCTCAAAGAAGCAGAGGGAAGCTGATAGGTCACATGAAGGCTCTAAGTGACTTGCTATGCCTTCTTACTTGCACCTTTTTATACCCAAGAGAGATGCTATGACTACCATTGCAGTGTAACATAATGGGTTCAAAGACTGGAGCTTGTCTCAACTTGACTTTCTAATAGTTAGATGAATCTAAACAAGTTATCTTATTTATTTTGAGCTCCAGTTTTTTGTTATTGTGATTGTCAAATGAGCATACTAATTGTTGTTTTACAATTATTTTCAAGGCTCAATGAGATAATGCATATAACTATTTAGGAGAGTAATAGTGCATGATAGAAATTGAAGACACAATAGACTCTTTTAGGTATCATGAATACAAACCAACTAACACTGAAATACAATGATGTTCTCAACAGCATTCTATGAAAAAGGAAGCATCAGTACAAAATCAACACAAGTCTTATGCTTCCTTGAAATTTTACAGTTTTGTTAAACTATTAAAATAATTATTGGTTGTGAGCCTAACCTAGCCATCTCTCCAGCTCTTAATAAACTACATGGACGTGAGAAAATTTAAGATAGCAACTAAGTAGGCATGCCTGTGAGTACAAGGCTTTGGATAAGGAAGAGCACTCCATGGAAGTAAAGTTGACCAGAAAGAGTTCTTGGAAGGGACAGACCTGGAGAACAGTCTCAGAGAAAAGACTGAAGGTAGGACAGATGTGCTGGAAGCAAGAAGTGCATTTCCTAGCTAATAGTGGCAAAGCCAAGGTTTGAACCGTGTGTTCTAATCTACTGCCTGAGTTCTCATCCATGTTCTGTCTCAGCTGATTTGCAGCCCTGAGAGACAATCCTGCCCATCTAGTTGTGTTCTTGCTCTCTTTGATATTTGATATTGAGACTTATTCTACCCTCTTCCCCATTTTTCTTGGTGCAACTTGAGAGCTCAGGGTAGCTCACATAGCGGGCTCTTCATTTATCTCTTCTGTGTAGGAGATACTAAGAATTGCCCTTAACTTCTGAATGCTAGCTTCCATTCAATAACAGAGGCTCCGTGACTTGGTACCCATCCATCTCATTTTCCTCAAACAAATATTACCAAGAGTCTCATCTGAGCCAAGATGTGCCAATGTTTCACTATCCCTATAGTTGGTCTCACGTGACCAATGTCAACCAAGGTCAGGAAAAGTATCCAGAGAAGAATACATTAAAATGCATATTAAGTGTGATTAAAGAAAGCCACAGTCTTCAGCATAAGTGGGTGTAGTTGGCTCATACACTGATCTGACTTTGTGACTGGAATCATAGAGATCTTTATACAACAATTACCATTAACAGTAGTCTCAATAAAATCAAGAAAATGAGTTATGGAATTAGATATCATCACTCACTCAAGGAGTTTGAGAAATTGCAGGCTTGGAGAAGGGTACTAGGGCATTCTGTCCTCTAACGCTGAGCTAGTGAATCATTCTCCAGTTCCTCAGAGAGACTGCCCTTCTCTGAAGACTGCAGGTTATTAAACATCTTTTCACGTTTAGGGAGTGGTGTCTGGATATATACCACAAGTCTCAGAGCATAGTGCCTACATTTCCTGATCTTTAAAAGCACACTTCTGTCCAAACTAATAAGTATCTTCTTTATAAATATAGTACTGTGTAAGACATTCCTGTTGTTGAATTTTTTTTTTAAAATAATGGGGTTTTATCAAGGGGCAGAATTTTAAAACAATTACATCATCCTTCCTCAAACAAATACTTACTTGTGTAAGTGATGATATTTATAAATAATGTTTACTTATAAGTAGTATCACTTACAGTGTTTATTTATAATTTATAATATAATAGGTACAATATTAAGTTACAGATATTTTTAAAATCCTCAGAAAAAAACAAAATTTTATATAGCGAATTGTATACATATATAATACATGTACATATAGAATTTACATATAGTATTATGATTATTAATAAAAGGAGAAGATTAAGATTTGAAACTTAGCCGGGCGGTGGTGGCACACGCCTTTATTCCCAGCACTTGGGAGGCAGAGGCAGGAGGATTTCTGAGTTCGAGGCCAGCCTGGTCTACAAAGTGGGTTCCAGGACAGCCAGGGCTACACAGAGAAACCCTGTCTCAAAAAAACAAAAACAAAAACAAAAAAAAAAAAAAAGATTTGAAACTTAGATACGGAAAGGTCTTGTAACCACTTTTATCACTCGCATTTGAAAATGTGGCTTGTATTCTTCACAGAAAAGGCCATTCTAGGAAAAGGAGCTTAGTCCCATTTACACTTTCTGGGCAGCATCAAATGCATCCTCAAAGAATGTATACTTAGAAAATTGTCTGTGAGGAAGTAATGAAACTAAGAATGTTATCTATCTAAAAACATGACAATTTAAACTATATTTACACACATATATAGCAATATAAAATTACTATGTGAAAAATAAACATTGGATTAAAAAATGAAAAATGAATTATGAAATCCTTCATAGGACATATGGAACCATAAGATTAGATTTATAAAGATATGGTGCTTGAACATTAATGATAATTTACTCAAAAACCAAGCTTAGCCATTTTAGTAGTTATAAAAGGGATGAATAGTTTTATGTAATTGTACATTCATTGTGATTGAAATCTAGCTATAATCATATCAACTGAGCTTTACTAATTTACTTCTTATTGAGAGGGCACAGTTATCTGGAGATTTTAATTGCATAAGCTCCTGGAGAGTTTCACATAGATAGAATATTTCAAAGAAATTTGCTTCTACATTTAAAAGAAGCGTGCGTTGTTCTACCCAAATGGTGGAATAAAGTTACTTAGCTATTATTAAGACTCCAATGCAAGTTAATACATATTCAAAGAGAAGTATGTTTTTTTCACCCTGTGTGAATATTTTCTGGGTCTTTCTGTCTTAGAGAATTGATCAGCTTTTCCTCAGAAACCTTCAAGAATGACGTCATGCCATTCAAGAATAGTGTCCTAGCACTTAGGGAAGAGAAGAAAGTCAGTACTCAGGGCAGGTCTTACTCTGGGTTGTTGCAGAGCCTCTCTGCGCTCTGAGCTCCTGCTCCACATGTCCTGGAACAATGTGACCAGGGTGACCATCGTCCCCAGCCTCCAGGGATGCTCTCTGGTTTCTTCCCTACTGTGATACACTTTCCAGCCATACACCACTGCAAAGAGACATGAGAGGGAGGATGTGTGTCAGGAAGATTGCATAGCAAGATGCACCAAAGACTTTCTAAAGCTGAACCCATTTCTTTCCAAGCCTGAAGACTTTCTATAGCAATACATCAGGGGCCACACAGAAAAGGGTTTAGATAGCCTCTTCAGATAAATTAGGCTTCTAGAATCAGATTTATCAGACACTGTAAACTCAGTGACAGATGGTGACAAACTCCCAAGCTACAGACCCATAATAACAAAACCCACTTAGCAGGTCAGAAGGACTCAGCACACCCTCTGGCAGTCTGGAGGGGATCTAATGTCTGTGAGTTGTGGCTATAAGACTTTTCCGCTTAGGAAAATAGAAAGAACTTTAAAATATTCAGTTATGCCAGCCAGCAAGAAGGAGGATTATAAATGAACCCAATCTGATGTTTTGGGGGCCACTCGCCTATATTTTCCAATCTTCAATATTAAGGGAGAAATGTCCAAAATGAAAGTTGATAACAAGTTCAGAAGAAAACAGAAACCCAATAGAAGTTCATCAGGGGAAGCTGGGCCTGATACTTTACAGGTAAAGTTCTTTCTCATGGACTGAGCACAGTTCTGAGTCCTTTTTCATGGTCCCAGCAATGGTTGTAAAGGAGCAGCAGATGTGTCTGGTCTGACTCTGTGAGTGCCATTGGGTGCTCCTCACATCCTCCAAGGCCTTCTTCCTACCTCTTTCCAAGAACTCCAGACCAACTGCCCTCCTACCTTTCTTCCTCAGACCTACAACACATCACCTTCTTCTCACCACAACGAGTCCCATCTGCAGCAGCATCCAGCTTAGAGCGGCAGAAGCCTTTCACTGAGCACCACAGTGTCTGGCAAACATTCTGGAAAACAAAGGAGAGCTTGTGTTCTGTTATAATTTCAAATCTTGTATGGAAATGTATCTGAAAAAGACCTAGTAACTTAGAAGATAAAAAGATAACATGTGCCAAGAATTGACCAACAGGATTGTAGGAAGTTAAAATATTTCTCCTCAGCAAAAGTAACTATGAGCAAAGTAAGAAGAAACATACAGAATGGAAGAAAATCTTTGCCAGCTACACTTCAGACTGGTGGTTCATATCTATCTGTCTGTCATTTATTTATCATCTATCTATCTATCTATCTATCTATCTATCTATCTATCTATCTATGCAGAGTAAACAGAGTGGTGGTAATGAAGAAGGCAGGACAGAGATGTTAATTACTGAAGAGCACAATGCCAAAACTTGACTTAATAGATAATGGAAATAGAGGAGAAGGGTGACTGGAGATGAGTCTCATTTCTACCCAGTGATGTAAGGATACTCTCCAAACAAATGAGAAATACAGAAAAGAGGAAATTTTAAGAATTAGATTGAATGCTATGGAGTTTATAGGTGTTAAATAGTATAAACTTTGTAAGTGGAACTATCTTCAAGTTGTATAAAATTTGTGGCTCTACACAACCCCAAGAAAGTTGTGTCAAAGATTTGTAGAAATACGAGTAATTTAAAATAAAGCTTTCAGTTCTGGGCCTGATCCTCCAGTTTCCAAGTATTTTCAGTGCTTCCTCCAGCATATTGCAGATTTCAGGCCCTGAACAGAACGACCAAAGGCACCAAGAAATCTAGCACTCACTTCCACTTCCTGGCAGAATGTAGCATTTGGGCCATATTGGAGCTGGCACTGGTGATGAACATCATAAATTACTCCAGGAGCAATGACATTGGACTTCAAGCCTTTCTTTCTGGGGATATCATCAAGACAGAACCCCCTTCCTCGGCTGCAAAGAGTTAACCAAAATCAGATCAGTTGCATATAATTCTCTCCCATCATGCAATACACATTTTCATCATAATAATTTATTCTTCATCCTTCCAGACAGTCTTAATTCTTATAAGCAAGAGAACCTTCTGGACCTTGGAAGAAAGTTAATAAAAGGAAATGCAAATCATGTTCAACAGAAAAAGTTTAGTTGTTATCTAGGAAATCAAATAGTAGGTGTCCTAGTTAGGTTTCTATTGCTCTGATAAAGACCACGACCAAAAGCAACTTGGGAAGGAACGGTCTTATTGCTTCTCATACTTCCAGGAAACAGACTATCAGTGAAGGAAGCTGAGGCAGAAACCAGGAAGCAGGGACTGATAGCAGAAGTCATGGAGAAGTGCTTGTTACGGGTTCACTCCTCATGGCTTGCTCAGCCTGCTTTCTTACATAACTCAGGACATCAATCAGTAGTCAAGAAAATGCACCACAGACTCACCTAAAGGCAATCTAATGGAAACAATTTCTCAATTGAGGCTTTTCTTCCCACATAAATCTAGTTTGTGTCAAGGAGATAAAAACAAAACCAAAACCAAGGACAATGGGGAAACCGACAATCATAGTATTATTGTTAACAGGTTTGACTGAACATTTCTGACCTGTCAGTCTCCAAGAACATAATGTATAACTCTGGTGATTTGAATATGGTTGGCCCAGGGAGTGGCACTATTAGGAGGCGTGGCCTTGTTGGAGTAGGTGTGGCCTTGTTGGAGAAAGTGTCTTATTGTGGACTTGGGCTTTAAGACCTTCATCCTAGCTGCCTGGGAGCCAGTCTTCTGTTTGCCTTTGGAACAAGATGTTGAGCTCTCAGCTCCTCCCCCATCATGCCTGCCTGAACAATGCCATGCTCCTGTTTTGGTGGTAAAAGACTGAAACTCTGAACCTGTAAGCCAGCCTCAATTAAATGTCATCCTTTATAAAAGTTGCCTTGGTCATGATGTCTGTCCACAGCAGTAAAACCCTAACTGAGACAACAATTGTACATAAAAAGCAGGTTGCCCATTTGCCTGTGGATAGGAGGAGTAGCCAGAAAGCAGAGGGGCATCCATTCCTTTGATGTCACCATGATTCTATTGGTTGGAAAATGAAACAGTCTTTCCCAGGCATTAATTTCTCTGTGGAAAACCCACTGAAACATCTGACTTAGAGATGCAAGTGAGGCTGTCATGAAAGGGACGACACTTACTCCAGGAAGCGAGTGATGTACTCCTTGCTGCATTTCGACCATGTCAGTGGAGTCGGATCATACTGAATTTGTTGGGACATAATGTATGGGTGCCTGCCCACGGGCTCACAGTCATTTTCCTTGCCATCATGCTGGATGCCAAAGCTGACCCAAAACACAAGAACAGAAGCAGACAGGCATTAAACAGGAGAAACTCACAGGTTCACCCAAGTGATTAAAAGCATGGGAAGCAACTTTTGTTCCAAAGGAACTGTTTACAAAGTGAGACTTAGAAGTTGGAAGGACAGAGCTAATTTTGGACGCAGAAGTGCGGTGAAGATAAGAGACCTGCCCTTAACCTCAGCTACATAGCCATAAGAGCCATATGGAGAATTAAAAGCAAGCTGTGTTTGGCAGAAAGCCAAAAGCTCTCAGTCTGGCTCCCTATATTCTGAAGTCAGAAGGATGAAGCACACCCCAGTACACTTGCCTTCTCTACTGAAGCAATCCCAGAATCAACAAATCCAGTTTCCCTTCTCCCTTCCTTTCATTCAAGAGGAAGCAGAAAAGCAGTCTCAGGGGGACTTTGGCCCGGGCTCAGGCATAGAAGAATGGATTTCTTTATTCAATTTCAACAGGTCTTCAAAGTCAACCCAGTAGGGAGACCTCGAAGTTCAGTGGTTGAGATCACAGGCTTTGACCATTGAGAATCTGGACTAAACTTGAACTCTGAAGTTAGATGACATTTGAGTTACTGCAACTTGCTTCATTTTATCTCCTAAAAAATTGATAGTCATCATAGTACCAGGATCTGAATGAAGAAAGATTCGAAACCCATTTAGCAAGGCCTGGTCTATAAAAAGAGATTCATAAGTGACAGAAATTTAACCTTTAAAAATAATTTTCCTAGGGCTGGGAATATGTCTCAGTAAAGCAAACTTAGGAAACTCAAGCACAGAGACTGAGTTCTATCTCCCTGTCCCTCCCCCCACACCCCAGAAACAACTTTAAAAAGCCAGCAGATATGGTCCCGGTGCTGGGGAAGACTGTTGGTGCTTACTGGCCAACCAGGCTGGCCTACAAGTTGAGCTCCAGACTGGTGAGAGATCCTGCCTTAAAAAATTAAATTGGCTATTATAAATAAGGCTGCTATGAACATAGTGGAGCATGTGTCCTTATTACATTTTGGAGCATCTTCTGGGTACATGCCCAGGAGTGGTATAGCCGGGTCCTTAGGTAGTACTATGTTCAGTTTTCTGAGGAACCTCCAAACTGATTTCCAGAGTGGTTTTACCAGCTTGCAATCCCACCACCAATGGTGGAGTATTCCTCTTTCTCCGCATCCTCTCCAGCATTTGCTGTCCCCTGAGTTTTTGATCTTGGCCATTCTGACTGGTGTGAGGTGGAATCTCAGGGTTGTTTTGATTTGCATTTCCCTGATGATTAAGGATGTTGAACATTTCTTTAGGTGTTTTTCAGCCATCTGGCATTCCTCAGTTGAGAATTCTTTGTTTAGCTCTGTACCCCATTTTTAATAGTGTTATTTGGTTCTCTGGAGTCTAACTTCTTGAGTTCTTTGTATATATTGGATATTAGGCCTCTATCGGATGTAGGATTGGTAAAGATCTTTTCTGTTGGTTGCCGTTTTGTTCTATTGACAGTGTCCTATGCCTTACAGAAGCTATGCAATTTTATGAGGTCCCATTTGTCAATTCTTGATCTTAGAGCATAAGCTATTGGTGTTCTATTCAGGAAATCTTCCCCTGTGCCCATGTGCTCCAGGTTCCTCCCCAATTTCTCTTCTATTAGCTTCAGTGTATCTGGCTTTATGTGGAGGTCCTTGATCCACTTGGACTTGAGCTTTGTACAGGGAGATAAGAATGGATCAATTTGCATCCTCAACAAAGGAATAGATACATAAACTGTGGTACATTTACACAATGGAGTACTACTCAGCTATTAAAAACAATGAATTCATGAAATTCTTAGGCAAATGGATGGAGCTAGAAACTGTCATCCTGAGTGAGGTAACCCAATCACAAAAGAACACACACAGTATGCAATTGCTGATAAGTGGATATTAGCCCAAAAGCTCGGAATATCCAAGACACAACTCACAGATCATATGAAGCTCAAGACGAAGAAAGACCAAAGTGTGGATACTTTGATCCTTATTGGAAAGTGGATCAAAACACCCATGGGTCACAGCCAATCAATAGAATGAGAATAGGGTCCCCAATGGAGCAGCTAGAGAGAGGACCCAAGGAGCTGAAGAAGTTAGCAGCTCTGCAGGAGGAACAATGATATGGACCAACCAGTACCCCCAGAGCTTCCAGGGACTAAACCACAAACCAAAGAGTAAACATGGAGGGACCCATGGCTCCAGCTACATATGTAGCAGAAGATGACCATTTCAGACATCAATGAGAGGAGAGGCCATTGGTCCTATGAAGGCTCAATTCCCCAGAACAGTGGAATGTAAGTCAGGAAATTAGGAGTGGGTGTGAGCAGGGGAAGGGGGATGGGATAGGGGGTTTTCAGTGGAGTAACGTGGAAAAGGGTTAACATTTGAAATATAAACAAAGCAAATATCTAATTTTAAAAAAACATAAAAAATAAAATAAAATGGGGAACAAATGAGGAAGATGTAGTTAACCCAGAGTTGATCTCTGGCCTCCATACACATGGGCATACATGCACATACGTGTACGTGCACACATTTGCAAACATGTGTACATATGCAAATAATGGCTTTCCAGTTTAATGTCCTTCTTTTAAAGAATAATTTTACAGGTCAAACAAAAGACATACATCTTGTTGTCTTCAATGGATCTCTGTGTTTTGAACTCATTTATTTGTCTGTTCCCCAGTCTCCTATTGTTGTGACTGACCAGGAAGGTAGCTCTGAAAGACTATAATATGAATGGCCTGCAATGCCA
Source organism: Tokudaia tokunoshimensis (assembly GCA_036184795.1). Lineage (NCBI taxonomy): Eukaryota > Metazoa > Chordata > Mammalia > Rodentia > Muridae > Tokudaia > Tokudaia tokunoshimensis. The sequence continues at coordinate 55,766,353 of BTHU01000009.1, read as the reverse complement.
GAGGGTACCAAGGAACTAAACCAACCCAGAGTTATCTTTTTACAACCAATGTCCTCAGGATTATTCCAAGACACCTTCTTAGGTTCCTTCAAAATTCTGTTCTCATGAAAGTCTGGCCATGAAACCCTTAGAGCCTAGAGATAATTGGCTTAGATTTCTCATCTGAAGTCAGTAAAGTTTAACTTTTTACTCCTCTCACCCATGTGTCTGAGGAACTCCCATTTAACTTTAATAGAATATGATCAGTATTAGCAACTCATGCACAGAATAGACTTTGGCGGATTTAGAGGTTTTCTTGTTTTATGTATTATAGCATTAATAATGTGCCTCCAAGCTTAAATCACATTCTATGAATATCACAAAGCAGCCACCAAATTAGTCAGCAACACTTTCACCACCCATTTACAAAGAAAGTGATATCAAGTAAAAGCCTCCTATACAGGCTTTCTCAGGCTGCTCCCCATCAGTCCCACACAGCTCTTGAAGTGCTTACAGTACAAGGTCATATATTCAGTAGCTAAAACACACTCTATACTATGAGCAACTCTCAAAAGAAATTCATAAAAAGAAAATATTGAGTGAGGCAGTGGATTAGGCAGCTTAGGCTGGCCCCTAACTTACTATGTAGCTAAAGATACCCTTGAACTTGTGTTTCAGGTACCTCTACCTCTAGGTGCTGGAATTCCAGGTGTGTGCCTGCATACTTGGTTCATGCAGTACTAGGGTCAAACTCAGGACTTCACACTGCTAATCAAGCATTCTACCAACTGAGCAACACCCCTGTCTCAAATGGTGATCTTTTTAGCAGAGAGTTTTCTGATACACAGAACTGTGTGCCTATGGTTAACTTTTGTCATATTTTCTTTTGTTTTTGTTTTTGTTTTGAGTCAGGGTTTCTCTGTATACCCCTGGCTGTCCTGTAACTCACTCTGTAGACCAGGCTGGCCGTGAACTCAGAAATCCACCTGTCTCTGTCTCCCAAGTGCTGGGATTAAAGGCGTGCACCACCACTGCCCGGCTTTTTCATATTTTCTTAGTATTGAGGACTGAATCTAGATTCTTGCACATGCTAGGAAAGCACTCAACCACGGAACTACATCTTAAGCCATTTGTTTTTGAAACAGAATCTTGCTATTGCAGCCCAGTCTAACTGGAGCTCTCGATCCACTTGCGTCTATACCCCCTGACATTATCGATTGCTAGCTACTGCCATTATGCTCCTAGTTACTGGTCATTCTACACTTTAAATGTAGATGTTCATCAAGATCTCATTTTAGTTTTCCTACCCTTTTGTAGAACTTCCTCTTGATCTCTATTCTTATTTATTAAATGAAAGAGTTGCTATGAAACAAAGCTGGTCTCTCTCTAGTATCTCAAAGCTGGTGGAGTCGTCATATGGGAGCAGTAAGTCAATAATACTGAGGGGTGAGAACATATGACACCAGAGTGGTGGAGGGATTCATCTTCAAGAAGCTGTCTTCTAGCCTTTGGAGTAGAATCCAAACAGTAGTTTGGAGTAGGCACCCTGTACTTCTGGAACAATCCCCAGGCTTGCCAGGCTAGCCTATTTGGGGTGTCTTCATTGTTTCAATTCTTTTAAAGTGGGTTGACTAAATTATAGGCTGAAGCAGCATCAGAAGTAAGTACCTGTGTCTCACTGGGACTTTGTGAGGCACAGCTACTCTTTAACTCGTAATGTCTATTCATTTTATGATACTGTGGAACTCGCAGAGAACATGAGCCATGAAAGTGAGAATATAAACTTTTTCCAAGTCTTTCATAAAATGAAACATACAGGGGGAAAATATTCTATAAATGAAATAGATCACAGTCTGGAAGCTGGGGTGATGATATTGAACCAGTGTGTGTGTGTGTGTGTGTGTGTGTGTGTGTGTGTGTGTGTGTGTGTGTGTGTGTGTTTACACTAAGTATAATTATTGTGTTTGAATTACTTCAAAGAAAAGTATTCTATGGGTACTCTAATTTAAAAAATAATAGAACAAAACTTTAAAAATCAAGCAAGACTAATACAGAGACCCAGAGACAGAGGGAGGAGAAAGGGGAGAAGAAGGAGGAGGAGGAGGAGCAAAAGGAGGAGGAGGAAAAGGAGGGGGAGAAGGAGCCAGTAAGCAGAAGATGCTGGTTTTCAAAGAGGGTTTTAAATCTCCTTCTAGAATTGTTTCCATTTCTTGGTAACGTGCCTACAGACCTAACCATAGCAGTGTTAAGCATTAGATACAGATGACTAGTAAACTCTAAGGTCCTACCAGTCTACCACACTGTTTTACTGTCTTACATTATACATTAAACATAGCCAGGAACGAAACCAGACAGTTTCTAAGAAACAGTGAGGTATTTTTGTTAATGGATACTATTACTGAGATTGTACTATATACTAAACTGAGATTGTTCCGTATATAGATTATTTTAGGATAATATTAGATTCTGGTGATGTCATACAAAACAGTGCAATGACAACGTGCTTCACGTGCTTTCTCTCAATGGTCATGTCTTACAATACAATAATAGCATAACATCACAATCAGACTACTGATGTTAAATAGAGGCTAAGCAGTACATTTTTATTAGCACAGATTCCTTCATGTGGCAATTCTGAAATTAATGATATTTTTATTCTTGAAATTAAAATACTATTACCTAATTTTCCTCCTTCCCTTTCCTCCCCACAACCCATGTACCTATCATGTTCTCTCTAGATTCTTTTCCTCAAATTATTGTTATATATATTCCTAAATATGTAATACAGTCTGCTCACTTCATACAATGATTCTGGTATCTACATGATTTCAGGGCTGATCACTGGTATGGGATAACCAATCACCTACTCCTTTCTTCTCTTTCAATTTTGTCTTCCTTTCCTATAATTTTGTTTCTCTGCTCATAGAGTTCTGTTTCTACAATGCTATATAAATGGAATGACATGCGTGATCTTTCACTAATCACTGTTCTTTAGAGATGTATTGAGGTTGTTGCATGAATTAGTAATTCATGCCCTCCTATTGCTAACTGGAGATATTCATCAGAGTTTCTCAACCATTTATCTTGGTGGGTTCAAATGTCACCAGATTCATTTCCAATTTGGATTTAAACTTTTATAAACGTTCATGCACAACCTTTTATGTGAGCACAATTTTTCATTTTTATTTTCCAGATGAAAACCCAGGAAAATAACTGTTGGGTCATATGGTAATTGTGGACTTTGTTTTAAAAAGCCTGCCCAAGAGTTCTGCAGAATGTTTGATCTATTTCATATTTCTACCTGCAGCAAATAAGACTTTGCCTGTGTCTTCACTAGCATTAGGTGTCATTGTTCATATTTGTTATTTATTATCATTAATATCTATTTGTCATTTTCATGGGGATGTACTAATTCACTGCTATGGCTTTAATTTGCATTTTCCTGTAACTAATGATATCAACCATATTATTTTAATGTTTATTTCACATCTGTTTATTCTTTTGATGAAATGTCAATTCATATGTTTTGGCCATTTCATTTCTTTCTTTTATATGCAAGACCTATATTTAATTTGATTCATTACAGATACCAAGTTGTCTGGACAATTTGTTTTGACTCAATGAATGAACTTGGGACAGACTATTTGTTATTGTTCTTAATTGTTATTTTATTCATTTATTTTTTTTACTTTGAAATAGCATGTTTTCACATGGCATTTTCATATCTTGTGGGCTTTGATTAACCCCCACACTGACCCCTGTCCTGTCTCTTCCTCTCCCACATATCTCTGCTCTGCACCCTCAAAATTTCCACCTTCAAATCACCCTTTAACTCCATATCCTATTGTTGAACGGTTGAGTTTTTGAAAGTTACTTTTTTTGTTGTTGTTGTTTTTTCGAGACAGGGTTTCTCTGTGTAGCCTTGGCTGTCCTGGAACTCACTCTGTAGACCAGGCTGGCCTCGAACTCAGAAATCCTCCTGCCTCTGTCTCCCAAGTGCTGGGATTAAAGGCATGCACCACCACCACCCGGCTGAAAGTTACTTTTTATATATTCTAAATCTTGTCCCATTTTTAGGACACACTGTATTATTTTCCTGAGAATTCCGTAAGACTTACTGAAATTTTAGTAACTTAGTAAGAGAAATCCATTTTCTCAAAGTTCTGAAGTCCAGAAACCCAGAATCAAAGATAAGGTGACTATGGAAAGGGATTAAACTTCCAATTTCGGTGTTCATTTGCTCTAGGAAGTAGGAATGTGATTCTTTTCTAATGTTTATGCTATAGCTCATCATTTTAATGAACTCATATATTTTACTTCTTATACATGCATACATTTCTTGATATTTTCTATTCATAAAACAGCCCTATATTCAAATAGGATGGTTTTTTATTTCTTCCTTTTAAATATGAATCCTCTTTATTTTTCTTGCCTTCTCATATCCACTGAAATGTTCCTATATTTTATCTTGAATACTATCATTTATCTTGAATAAATCTAATAAGAATTGCATAGTTACCTTTTTCTGAAATTAGAAGGAATTTATATAATCATTCATTATTAAATACAATATTAACTATAAATCATTTTGTAGAGATGCTTTATCATGTTAAGTTTATCTTCATTTCTAAGAGTTTTTAAAATTGGAGCTAGAGATGTGGCTCAGCAGTTAAGAACACTGACATTTCTGCCAGAAGACACAGGTTAGATTCCCAGCGCCCACAAGGCAGCTCCCAATGTATAATTCCATTGAAGTAGATTTGATGCCCTCTTCTGGACTTTATGGGACCAGGCATGCATGTGGTCACAGGATACATGCAGACAAAATACCCATATACATAAAACAAAACAAAATATTACTTAAAGGAAATCATAATTTCCATTCATTTTCATGGCCATCTAGCCACAAGACAGAGACTTGGGATAAGAGAGGCACCCAAGAATAAATGGGGGTGTCCTTAGTTGTGACTCACTACATTGGGGATACAGAACCTGAAAGCAGGAGCCCTAGTGGAGCAATAGAGACACCAACCCACCCATAAAAACTTCAACCCCCAAATTATCCTGTCTACAAGAAATGCAGGCACGGGGGATGGAGCAGAGACTGAGGGAATGGCCAAATAATAATCATCCCAACTTGAGACCCTTCCCATGGGCAAGCACCAATCCCTAACATTATTAATGACACTCTGTTATAGTTGCAGACAGGAGCAAGTTGTCCTCTAGGAGGCTCCACCCAGCAGCTGACTCCAACAGATGCAGTCACCCACAGCCAAACATTGAATGGATGGAACTTGGGGACTATTCTGGAAGAGTTGGCAGGGGGGATTTAGGGCCTGAAGGAGATAGGAACTCCGCAGGAAGACCAACAGAGTCAGCTAACCTGGACCCTTGGGGTTCTCAGAGTCTGAAATACCAACCAAAGAGCATACATGGGCCGCACCTAGGCCTCCTTGCACATATGTAGCACATGTGCAGCTTGGTTGTCATGTGGGTCCCGAACAATTAGAGCGGGACTGCCCCCAAAGCAGTTGCCTTTAAATGGGATATTTTCTTCTAGCTGGGCTGCCTTTTCTGGCCTCAGTGGGAGAGGAAGTGCCTAGACTCACAGAGACTTGAAGTGCCAGGGTAGGGGGATACAGGGGAAGGGGGGGCACCTGCTCAGAGGAGAAGGGGAGGAAGATGGGGGAAGGATTATGGGAAGGGGTGACCGGGAGGCAGGCAGTGAGTGGAATGTAAAGTGAATAAGTAAAATATTTACTTATTTAAAGTAAATTTAAAAAATCATGAATGGGAATGGATGCCTGAGTTCTAAGGGATAGATCCTTGCTAAGGACCTTGGGCAAGAAAAATGACCTGTTATCCACAAGGCCTGCACTTCCATCACAGGGCCAGAGTGAGAATACCTCACAGCTGCCTGTAGGAATCAAAGTCTCTAGGAATCTATGAGGCCTTTGTGGCACCACCCAAATGCTGGGTATTGACTGCTTCTTTATATTACCAAGTAAGTGAAAGTCTAAGCTTCCTACTTAGACTTTGCCAGCACAAGGAGGTATAAGGGTACATCATCCCTTCCCCATTATATTTGGCTTTGGTAAATGAATTACTGTCTAATGTCTTCCTGTCTCACTATAAAATGCCTTTCAGGGTCCTTTGGAGATAGAAAATAGGCTTATTGGCATGGAAATTTTGCATCTATTTTCAGGTTGCTAGCTTTATTACCCTCGAGTCTGAAATGTGAGGTGGGGGGGGGGCGGAAAGAAAGTTAACTATGTCGTCCTTTGGTCTTTGTGGTTCTAATCCTGGCTTCCATCTCTTAGAATCTTCACAGGTTTTGAATATAATGCTCAGGGTTTTGGAGCCTACTTTAAAAGGTAGGGAAAAGTGTACTGAGTCCATTTTTCTTGCCTCCTAAGTGAGCAGACGTCACTGGTGCCTTTCCACACGCTACCCATCTGCTGACTTCCGAATGACAGTACTTGACAGTACCGCTTCTGGGCGCTTTCCTCAAGGCCACATGAGAATGTCCTGCCTTTTCCTACTGTGCTGGTAGTTAGTTGGAATACAGCCCCCTGGAAACAATTTTTGACAAATGATTTAAGGATATTGTATGTAAAATGCTTCAGATAGTTTTTTTTCTCTTATGTGGAAGAACTCTAAAACACATTTTTTGAGAGTTTCTCCATGAAATTAAGGTCCAGAAAAAGCTAAGGTGATTGATCTGTTACAACCCCTTTCCCTTTTCTATTTTTCTCTGTTGGTATTTGCTTTCCAAGTACTTCGTCTCAATTTCTCATTTTTAGTCAGCTCCTTTGGGAGCTATAGCACTACCTAGTTCTCCCTCAAGTGGTCTTTTTTATTTCAGAAGACTTTTTTTTTAACTTACAAAGATTCATTTTTAGAGAAAGACCCTCATTTTCCCTGTAGAACATGGAAGAACACCCACCATCAGTAACATAAGGGCTGGATGCAGAGTCCCTAAGATAGTTCAATTTCCAAACACACTGACCAGCTCTGAGCTGGTGTTCACTTTAATCCAAGTTAGTCCAATAGCAAGCTAATTCAGACAGTATCCAGTTCAGTCTACTAAGCAGTCCACCATTTGTGATGAGCAGTGTAATAAGCATGTGCAACCTTCCTCACAGAGATGATTGACATATGCCTAGCTACTCTTAACCAATGATTCCCTCAGAGCTAGGGAAAAATTGCTATTGGAAGACTGACTTAGATTTCTGTTCACATGCCATATTGAACTCGAGAATACAAAGGATCATTTCTGTAACCAAGGACATTGGCACTTACCTATTATCAAGCTACATCTTCTCAACTTTGTCTTTTTATTAGATATATTTTCTTTACTTTCATTTCAAATGTTATCCCCTTTCCTGGTTTCCCCTTCAAAAACCACCTAACCCCTCCCCCTCTCACTGCTTACCAACCTACCCCCTCCTGTTTCCTTGTCCTGGCATTCCCTTATACTTGGGCATCTAACCTTCTTAGGACCAAGGGCCTCTCCTCTCTTTGATGTCCAACAAGGCCATCCTCTGTTACATATGCAGCTGGAGCCATGGGTCCCTCCATGTGTACTCTTTGGTTGGTGATTTAGTCCCTGGGAGCTCTGGGGTACTGGTTGGTTCATATTGTTGTTCCTCCTATGGCGTTGCAAGCTCCTTCAGCACCTTGGGTCCTCTCTCTAGCTCCTCCATTGGGGACCTTGTGCTCAGTCCAATGGTTGGCTGAGAGCATCCACCTCTGTATTTGTCAGGTACTGGCAGAGCCTCTCGGGAGACACCTATATCAGGCTCCTGTCAGCAAGTGCTTGCTGGCATCCACAATAGTGTCTGGGTTGGGTGACTGTATACGGGAAGGATCCCCAGGTGGGGCAGTTTCTGGATGGTCTTTCCTTCAGTCTCTGCTCCACACTTTGTCTCTGTATCTCCTCCCATGGGTATTTTGTTCCCCCTTCTAAGAAGGACCAAAGTATCCATACTTTCATCTTCCTTCTTCTTGAGCTTCATTTGGTCTGTGAATTGCATCTTGGGTATTCTGAGCTTCTGGGCTAAGATTCACTTATCAGTGAACGCATACCATGTGTGTTTTTTCACCTTGATATATGGTTGCTAAGAAGACTTTAAGCAATTACTTCTCAGCTTGACTCTTCTATATTCACTTACCAGAAGGTGCTATTGACACCAATGGCTTCATGAGCCTCATAGCAGGATTGAGGAGGCCTGTGTTATATGAGAATAACTTTCATTTTTCTAAGACCAAGATCATTGCTTGTTTTTCTATGATTAGTATTTTGCTGTAGTGCCTCCAGATCCCAATCATCATTTAATTACAAGAAGTCATCTATGTTCTCTGTCTCTGAATTTTTGGCAACCAAAGATATTAAAAGATACTACAGTTGTCATTGGGGCTGTGACGTGAGAATTCAATAAATCATAGCAACTAAGAATTTGCCTGGTGCAGCCGACTCATTTAACAGACAGTGTTAAGTGTAGCAAGAGGAAGAGAACTATCTAAGATCATACTACTGATTGATGGAAAAGTCAGAGCAAGTGTTCAGCTTCTCCAATCATGGGACAATTCTCTGACCTTGTCATGCAGGTAAAATTATTTTGTAAAGTTATATGCTTTATGAGATAATGGTGAGTGAGCCCAGATTAAGGAGGTCTCACCTGATACAATGCAGTTCTCAGGGGTTTTCCAATTCTGACTCTTTTCTAGTGGTACAAAGAGGATGCCCAGTGTTCATTCTTTATAGAGAGGAGATCCCCATAGAAATAGTGGTATGGGTGGGCTAACATGAAGCAGAAGGAGTGGTTTAACTATTTATGGAACTTCACATCTCCTGTTAGGCAATGCTTTTTCATTCATGGTTAGCACATACAGTGATAAACAAAGCCACAATAAGCTAAAAATCTTTCCCTATGGGAGACTGATGTCTGGCAAATCTATAATCTTTATCAAGACTTCACTCAAGCATTTGAAAACCTAACTTCATATGACACAACTAGTCAAAACATACTTTTGAAGTAACTTGAATGATCTACTAACTGGTGTGTAACTAACTGGTGGATTAACAACAGTATCTAGGACATATGACTGTTGAGATCCTCAATAGCACAATGAAAAGTCCAATAGTATAGACAGGAGCTCAAAGCATTAAATTTGTATCTTTTTAGTGGCATTAATATTGTCATCCCACAGCCATACCAACTATAATCAGATTAAAGGATGCTGTTGCTTTCTTAACTAGAAACAATATTTTCTATGGTTTAAAGTCTAGGCAGAATTTCAACCTCTAGTCAATAAATTCCTTTAGTAGAGGCTCTATAATTCCCTGACAGTTACCCTGTAATACCCTGGCTAGTAAAGTTATTCCTCTTGATGATCTCCCAAGAAAAATCTCTTCAGCCTATAATAGCCCTTTCTTTATTTTTCAGGTCACACTGTAGCTAAATCTCTGGAAATCAGATGTTTTGTTCATTCCTTTTAGATATCTCTATCCTCTGAAAAGATAGGACATGTTGCTCAGACTCTAAAGTTATCTTTAAAAATGTTTTTCTAGAGGCTTCTTCTTACGTGGAAGGAAATATTAACAATAACCACAGCTTCTTAGGGCACATATGCCTATCTTCCTTTCTTTTCTGCTTCTGTAATAAAATGCCCTGACAAAAGCAACTCAAAGAAGAGAGGTTTCACTTTGACTTTACAGTTCAAAGCTACAGTACCTCATGACAAGGATATCAACAGAAGGTCTGTATATTTATTATTATTATTATTATTATTATTATTTCATTACTGTTGCAAGTACCTGAGAGGGGCACCTTGGAAGTGAAGCATTTAGTTTGAGTCATAGTTTGAAGATCATGGCGGGGAAGGCATGGCGGTAGGAACACGGGGCAGCTGATCACTTGCATCTGCATCCATGAAATGACAATAAATGGATGCTGTTGCTCAGTTCACTTTATCCTTTGTGTTGAGTCACAAAGACTATATAGGATGGTGCTGCCCTCATTCAGAGTGGGTCTTTGCTCTTGAATGAATCCTCTCTGGAAACATCTCACAGACACACTCAGATAGTTCCATGGAGATTCTAAACGTAGTCATACCGACAGTGAAGATTAACCATCATAGCATGCCATCCCTGAATCATTGCTTGACACTTTAGAAACAAACATGGCTGGTATTGTAAAATTACATAGCGACCGGAGATAATTTGGGTCTCCTTTTTTTCCCAGAGGGTCTTTAACCAGTAAAGGGAAGTGATATTAGTAAACTTAAAAAATAATTTTGTCTGTTACATATGTGTAGGAGGGCTAAGTCTGTCCCATGCATGCTCTCTGGTTAGATGTTTAACTCTGTGAGCCCCTATGGGCCCAGGTTAGTTGATTCTGTCAGTTTTCTTGTGGGCAATTATGTCAAGACTGGTTGATATTCATGGGAAGCCTCCGCTTTTCTGAATAGAAGGGGAAGGGAAGGGAGAGAGGAGGTGAGAGGATGGACTGGGAGGAGAGGAGGGATGGGAAGCTTGGGTTGGGATGTAAAGTAAATAAATAAACTAATTAATAAAAAATTATTATTTCAAGATTGACATAGAGACTCATGCCTATAATTCTACCACTTGGGAGGCAGACACAGGAGAACTATAATGAGGTCAGCATGAGCTACACATCTTTGAGTTTGAGGTCAGTGTGGGCTACATAATGAAACTGTGTCTTAAACAACCCCCCCTAAAAACAGTGAATAAACATTGCATTTTTAGGGAGTCTAGCTGATTCTAATATATAATAGTTATAAGTGGTAAGGACTGAGTAGATGAAAATTGTGAAATATGGCATTATCCCCACTTCTCAGATGAAGGTACAGAGGTCAGGTGGGTAAGCCTGTGCCACATGCACCCAGTCTTATGACACTCAGTTTAAACTGCTTTCCACTTCCTTCAGTGCTAATGACACATGAACGTGGAAAGTGAATCTCTGCTGCTTGAAACCTTTACCTGTGCCCAAGTTCATGAGCAATGGTGAAAGCCAGGGGGAGGCCGGAGTCTTCATTGATGTTACAGCTCCTGTGAGGTTGGCACATTCCTGACAGTTGGGACAGTCCCAGAGTCTCACAAGGGCGATTGACACCAGCACAGATGTCCTTTCTGAAAGCAGAGAACAGAGATGCTTAAATACCCAAAGAAAGGTTTGAGAAAACTTCCTATAAAAATACATCGGTATAAACTGCTATCATTGTGTCTTTAAAGTGTGCTCCGAAATAAAATCCATATGGAAACAGGAATCAACTTTGAGTTCATTGGATTTATTCTGGTTTTATCTGTTAATTAACTGAATTCCTCAAACTTCAATTATCTTGGGGAAATGGAAAGCATTTTATTTTGAGTGGTTTTTGCTCGTCATCTTGGGAGACTAATATGATTAGGCCAACAAAAGATCGAGTTAATTTGAACTTTGAATACAGAAGAGATAATTAGCAATTTTCTTTTCAAACATGAAACCCCTTTTGGTCTTTCTGAGGTCTGTTCTCAAAACTCATTTTTTTTTTACATGAAAAATGCAATTTCCTCCACTATCCCACAAAGAGATCAAATCAATTATCTATCTAGTCATATTCTACTAATAGAACTTGCACATTTGCACATGTGTATGTGTGTAATTGCATATTACATGCACACAGTAATACCTGAACTCCCCTCTTTACCAGGAATTAGCTAGAAAAAGGGAAGGAAAGACTCCCAGGATCTCAAACAAGCTACAGCTTTTCAAGAATAAAAGCGTGCTCTCAGATCCTAGACAGGTTATTTCAATCACAGACAAGAGTTTTGAGAGTCATTTATTAGTCTTTAGACCTTCTTCAAGCGCAAGAGTTTTTGATTAGCACAAATTCTGGTGATGCTCCCAGACTTTAGCTGCAAAGCCTGTCAGCTCTTGGGGTTTGTGTGACCATCATCTGCAGCAACAAATGGTCTCTTGCTTTTTGTATCCTTTGGGTAATAGAAAAATCCACACTTGGAGAACCAGTGAGATTTTAATTCCCTAAATGGCAGTGGGTAGGGCTATGGAGCAAGGGAAACATCCCCCTTTCATAGGCACCCTAGAATGAGTCATTTGTTCATTGTCAGCAGCTGTCGGAGGATTGAGTGTTGTAGAGATAGATCACATGGTCTCTAGCAAGATAAATTACAACCTTGGCTGAAGGGTGTGCTTTCGATAGTGCTTTCTAAAGTGGCAGAACCTGTTGGGGAAAATGTGTATGACATCCAATGCTCATCCATTAACAGTCTCAGCTTGATATGAAAGGGGACTGTGTCTGTAATATAATTTTTATGGAGTACCTACTAAGTGCTTAGAATTAAAGAAGGGGAAATAAGAGACAACAAAGGAATTGTGTAAACATGATCATCAGGGACAAGAAACTTTGGATTGCAAAAAAGATTGGCTTTATCTCTATCATATACTGAGGAAATATACAATATTTCTTGTACAAATATGCTTCAGGAGGCTGTATGTGTGGAACATACATGTTGTGTACAAATCTATCCTGCACTAAATGCAATCCTTTTTTTTTCTTATAAGAGAACATTTAATTGGGACTGGCTCGCAGGTTCAGAGATTCAGTCCAGTATCATCAGGGTTGGAGCGTGGCAGCATCCAGGCAGGCATGGTGCTGGAGTAGCTGAGAAGTCTACATCTTCATCTGCAGGCCTCTAGGAGAAGACTGACTTCCAGGCAGCTAGGAATAGATTAAACCCACACCCACAGTGACACACCTACTCCAACAAGGCCACACCTCCTAATAGTGCCACTCCCTGGGCTGAGCATATACAAACCATAATTCCACTCCCTGGCCCCCATAGGCTTGTTCAATGCTATAGTGCACTGCCAACGTGGGTCTCAGAATGGTCCCCTAGAGGCAAAAGTTAGTCTCACAGTTATTCCTCTCTCCTCTTAGCTAATTTTTTCAGACCAGAGTGTATTTGCCTAGGGTGAGGAGTAAAACATTATTTTGATCTTATCTCTTTCTTAAGGAACTTTTGATAAAGTCTCGAAATAGTTTGGTTTCTTACAAGTTGTGTGTGTGTGATCCTATTCTTATAAGTTCAGAGACTATATATGCACAGAAAAAGCCTCCACAACAAAGAATTGTCAAGCCCAAATGATAAGTCCTAAAGTCAAAAACTTAAGAAGGCCCTGGATATGTGTTGTTCCATGAAAAACAGGTCACCCACAGGAAGGTATCCCTGATATTTTGACAGGATCATCCCAATGTAAAGGATGAGAAGAAATTGCATATGGTACATATATCTGTCTTACTCTTAACTGAAACGTCAAGTATCAAAATCCTGCTTTTGAGTGAAAATACTAAAACCTAGTTATATTCACATCTGTTTTAAGGAAAGCTTTGGGTATAAATCTGTAGCAGTGGATTCCTAGAATCTGCTGTATGTCAGGTTGACCAGTAGTCCCATGTGGGGTAGGTTTGAGCAGATGTAGAATATTAAGTACACAGGTTCTTGTTCTCTCTAGCAGAAAAGGCAGGCCTCTTTTAATACATACCCTTAGATTTCTGGATTCTGTAACTTCACAAAAGGTGCTCAGTAATAACAAAAACCTATAGCAACAAGTCAATAAATATTTACTGATCTGATCGAGTGAGTAATCACAAATTTCAAAGATCTTGAATTGATTAGGAAAGTTCATTAGCTTTTCATAATTCTGAATCTTGAAAGTTTGGATTACTTTTTATAGCACCATAAGATCCATCTGTGTTCACTACAAAATCATATCTTTGCAGTGCTACAGACTGACCTCAGGACCTTACCAATACTAGGCAAATGACCTACTATTGCACTATATCCTCATATTAACATTATGATGGTAGAAAGGAGACAGGTAGAGTTAGGTCACTGCTCTCTCAGAGGAGGATGTGTGTACTGTATCCTACGCATTACTCACGAATGGGCTGGAACAGGAAAGTCCCTGTAGAGTTGCATCTTATACTTGTAGAGGAGAAGATTAAATGAAACAAAAGAATTGGAAAGTCCACTAGCTGAGAGTTATAGAACTCTTCAATCAAGGATTTGAAAATCGATTTCTTGGTACAAGGAGAACAGTTTAAAAGGCAAAATTTTTGTTATGATAGTAGAAGAGACTTGTTTGCCAACAGATGTAGTTTTTAAGAAAGGAGACTATATAAACAATCTCAAAGAAAAAAACCACATGGTCATCTCATTAGATGCTGAGAAAGCATTTGACAAAATTCAGCATCCTTTCATGCTAAAGGTCTTGGAAAGATCAGGAATTCGAGGCCCATATCTAAACACAGTAAAAGCAATTTACAGCAAACCGGTAGCCAGCATCAATCTAAATGGAGAGAAACTTGAAGCAATCCCACTAAAATCAGGGACTAGACAAGGCTGCCCTCTCTCTCCATATCTTTTCAATATAGTACTTGAAGTTCTAGCTAGAGCAATTAGACAACAAAAAGAGGTCAAAGGGATACAATTTGGAAAGGAAGAAGTCAAACTATCACTATTTGCAGACGATATGATAGTATACTTAAGCGACCCAAAGAACTCCACCAGAGAACTCCTACAGCTGATAAACGATTTCAGCAAAGTGGTCGGATATAAAATCAACTCAAGCCTTCCTATACTCAAAGGATAAGCAGGCTGAGAAAGAAGTAAGAGAAATGATATCCTTCACGATAGCCACGAACCATATAAAGTATCTTGGCGTGACTCTAACCAAACAAGTGAAAGATCTGTATGACAAGAACTTCAAGTCTCTGAAGAAAGAATTGAAGAAGACCTCAGAAGATGGAAAAATCTGCCATGTTCATGGATTGGCAGGATTAATATAGTAAAAATGACCATCTTACCAAAAGTAATATACAGATTCAATGCAATCCCCATCAAAATCCCAACTCAATCCTTCATAGAGTTAGAAAGAGCAATTCAAAAATTCATCTGGAATAACAGAAAACCCAGAATAGCTAAAACTATTCTCAAGAGTAAAAGAACCTCTGGGGGAATCAGTATCCTGGACCTCAAGCTGTACTACAGAGCGATAGTGTTAAAAACCGCATGGTATTGGTACAGTGACAGGCATGTAGATCAATGGAACAGAATTGAAGACCCAGAAATGAATCCACACTCCTATGGTCACTTGATCTTTGACAAAGGAGCTAAAACCATCCGCTGGAAAAAAGATAGCCTTTTCAACAAATGGTGCTGGCTCAACTGGAGGTCAACATGCAGAAGAATGCAAATTGACCCATTCTTATCTCCTTGCACTAAGCTCAATTCCAAGTGGATCAAGGACCTCCACATAAAACCAGACACACTGAAACTAGTAGAAAGGAAACTAGGGAAGAACTTTGAACATATGGGCACAGGGGAGAATTTCCTGAATAGAACTCCAATAGCTTATGCTCTAAGATCAAGAATTGACAAATGGGACCTCATTAAATTACAAAGTTTTTGCAAGGCAAAAGACACTGTCAAAAAGACAAAGCGGCAACCAACTAACTGGGAAATGATCTTTACCAACCTTACATCCGACAGAGGGCTAATATCCAATATATACAAAGAACTCAAGAAGTTAAACTCCAGAGAGGCAAGTAACCCTATTAAAAAATGGGGTACAGAGCTAAACAAAGAGTTCTCACCTGAAGAATATCTAATGGCTGAGAAGCACCTAAAGAGATGTTCATCATCCTTAGTCATTAGGGAAATGCAAATCAAAACAACCCTGAGATTCCATCTCACACCAGTCAGAATGGCTAAGATCAAAAACACAGGAGACAGCAGTTGTTGGCGAGGATGTGGAGAAAGAGGAACACTCCTCCACTGCTGGTGGGATTGCAAGCTGGTACAACCACTCTGGAAAGCAGTCTGGCGGTTCCTCAGAAAACTGGGCATGACATTCCCGGAGGATCCGGCTATACCACTCCTGGGCATATACCCAGAGGCTTTACCTGCATGCAATAAGGACACATGCTCCACTATGTTCATAGCAGCCTTATTTATAATAGCCAGAAGCTGGAAAGAACCCAGATGTTCCTCAACGGAGGAATGGATTCAGAAGATGTGGTATATTTACACAATGGAATACTACTCTGCAATTAAAAACAATGAATTCACGAAATTCCTAGGCAAATGGTCAGAACTTGAAAATATCATCCTTAGTGAGGTAACCCAATCACAAAAGAACACACATGGTATGCAGTCACTGATAAGGGGATATTAACCCAGAATCTCGGAATACCCTAGACACAATTCGCATATCAATAGATTTCCAAGAAGATGGAAGGAGAGACCCCTGGTCCTGGAAAGACTGGATGTAGGGGAACGCCAGGACAGAGAAACGAGAGGGGGTTGAATGGAGAAAAGAGGGAGGGAAGGGGGCTTATGGGACTTTCGGGGAGGGAGGAAATGGGAAAGGGGAAATGATTTGGAATGTAAATAAAAAAACTTAGAAAATAAAAGAAAAGAAAAGAAAAGAAAAGAAAGGAGAGCTCTGTCATATCAACAAGCTTGCTAACACACCCTCTCCATGGAATGTGCCAGCAAGGGGCTCAAAGGCCATAGTTTTCACAAAGGTCATTTGCTTTCACAAATGACCAAGAGCAGCAGAAAATAATGAGAATCCCCTGAGGGTGAACACCTGACAAGATGTTCAGCCACTAGCCTTCATTGGCCAGTCACCCATCTTTCCACCAAGCCTCCGAGCTACCTGGTGATAAGGACAGCCACATCATGATGGACAGGGTTGAGGTCACTCTTGGGATTGATGCTCTTCTGCCACTTGCAGAAGCTGGACAAAGTCTTCTCTGCATGGTGAACTATTTTCAATCCTTGCTAGAAAAGGAAGAGAAAGAGACTTAGCATGAGTGAGCTTTCTGTGACCCAGCTTATCATATCAGCTGTAGTCTCCACAAGTACTTCACAGGGGCTGAGTCAGGCTGGGTGCTCCATGTATTTGTTAGATATCAAGCAGAGGCTAGTGTATTACCTTTGGACTGACCCTCTGTTCTCAATGCTTGTCACCCCGACTTTATGAAAAAGACCTAAATGGAGAACCTCAGGACAGAAATTGTCACCATATCAAATATCCCTTAACTATAGATTGGAAATAAAGATCCACACTACTAGAAGCTCTATTTCCAGTGAGTTCCTGAGTCCTAAGCCACAACAGTTGCAAAACAGCTTTACCCCCACCATTTCTCATAGTAAATGAATAAATGTTCCACAAGAAGACTTCTGACAGGTATCTGTGAGGCTGCCTGCGGGATTCTCTCATACTTTACCTCATTTAATTTCACATCTACTCAGCATTATCAGCAACAAAACATCATTATGTTCGTTTTATAATTAGAGGGAATTAAGTCTCAGAGATGGGAAGAACTGAAGTCTCGCAGCTCAGATCCATTGAGAGTCCTAGGGAAGCTGTGCCTGCAGGTAATCATCAGTCAGGAAAGATGTTCTGGCTCTGCCTCCATTATACAGGAAGCTAGATCACCAAATAAAACATCAACTGTGACCAGGTAGCTTTTAGGTCGATTTTTAGCTGTATGCTTTGGGGGGGGGTGGCTATCTCTAAGAGAACACCCACTACTTTAAAAAAAATCTTCACAGTAGCATTTATGGTTATTTAAAAACAGTGAAATATTCAGCAATAAAACTACCAGCTCTGCACTGAATCTGTATCCTGAAAATGTCGAAGGGCTGATATAAGAAATTAAAGATGTAAATAAGAGAACTGATACTATGTTTATGGACTAAAAGGTTCAGTCTATTGAGGATTCCATCTTTCGAATGGATTTGCATCTTTATTGCAATTCATGGTAAATGCTTGGCTGTACCTTTTCTAGACATTTTTAAGCTCATCGTAAAATAGACATGAAATGCATACCCCTTAGATTGGTAAAAACAAGTATCAGAAAAGAAACATAAACCTTGATGATTAGTTGTATTCAATTCTAAGGTTTACTATCTAGGTTCAAAACCATGACTGTGTGATGTAGGGGTAGGAATAGACACACAGGTCAATAGACAGAAGTAAAAGTTGGTCCACCCAAACTGCTTTTGTTTTTTATTTAGTTTTGTTTGTTTGTTTGACAAAGGTAAAAATGCAATTCATTGAAGGAAAAATAAACTTTTTAATTAATAGTGCTGGGTAGCAGGAAAACAACTTGATTAAAAATGGGAAAGAAGCCATAAAGAAACACAGGTCGTTAGAAGACACATAAATAACCAATGAGCATGTTGAAAATACTCAAGGCTGAATATTTTCACTTATAATCCCAAAGCTGGGCAACTGAGGTAAAAGAAAAATCTTGAATTGAGGCAAGCCTATGCTACATAGGGGGTGAGTTCTAAACCAGTTTGAGCCATATAGCGAGATAGGGAAAAAAGGAGAAAAGGGATACTGATTAAAACTATAAAGCCCTATCACCCTGCACCTGTTAGGCAATAATTGACAAAAAGACAAATGATACCAAGCACTGGTAAGAATGAAAAGGAGAGGCTCTTGGGCAGTTTGTAGAAATGTAAACTACTATAGTCTTGATTAAAACACACAATGTAATTTTCTCAACAAATAAGAGAACTGCTATTTGACCTAGCAATTTGTCTAGTGGACAAATATAAAAAGTCATATATTCTGTATGCTGAAGGGCTACCCATGCCCAAGCTCCCTGCTGCATTTTTCCCAACAGCCAAGATATGGAATCAACTTAATATGTATGGATACAAGAAATCTGCACAATGAAATTGTTTTCAGACTGACAAACGACTGAGATTCTGTCATTTGTAAAAGCGTGGATGAACCTGGAAGGCATCATGTTAAGTGAAATGATCCAGGCAGAGAAAGATAAATATCACATGACTTCACTTACATGAGGACTCTGAAAACCTAGAACTTAGAATTGGGCAACAAGGACTGTGGGTAGGGGTTTGTGAATACATTGGTAGAAGGCTTCACGTTTCAGTTTGGATAGGGGGAATAAATTCTAGAACTGTATTACATGACACAGTCACCATGGTCACCATGGTCAATAACAGTATATTATATATGTGAGAGTCACCAGAAGAATAGATTTTAAGTGTTCTCACTGTGGGTAAACTGGGAAGTGATACACATTTTAATTCGCTGTCTTTATTCACTCCACATGCTTTTAAAATATTATGTTGTGTAGAATATACAATGGCTGTCAGCTTAAAGTTTAATAAATAAAATTACATACATGTGTGCACATGATGGAGAGAGAGGGGGGAGAGGGAGGGGGAGGGGAGGGGAAGGGGGAGAGGGAGAAGGAGAGGGAGAGGGACAAACAGACAGGTATGGGGGAAAAAGCCATAGTCAAAAGCCAAGAAGATAGTACACTAAATTTGAGAGGAAATTTTCAGGTGCTTTTTTTCTAAGTGTTCTATTGAGTACTTAATTTTTTTTAAAAAAAAATCTCTCCTTAGACTGGAGGTTCAGTGGCTAAAAGCCCACATTTCTCTTCAAGAAGATTCAAAGTTGGTTCCCAGCTCCTAGGTCAGACAGCTCACAAGTGTCTGTAACTCCAGGAAAATCTGATGCCTATTTCTGGTCTCTGCAGCACTCGCCCTCCTATATACATACTCACACAGAGACACATACTCATAAACATAATTAAAAATAAAACAAAATAATCCACCTACATGATAGCGTATTAGGGGTTCTAGACTATGTCTCCATACGTCATCCAACCTGCTTCTGCAAATTAGCATGTTAAGAGTGCAACGGCCAACCTACAATTGGGAAGGATGTTCACTGTAGCAATTAGAATTGGTGCCAATAATTTTTAAACAGCGAAGTCACAGATAGATCTGAAGGCTACCTCATTTCCCGACACTCACAGTAGAAATAACATTCAAATGACATTACTGTGAATATTTCTGCATAATCCAACTGCTTATAATAATGATTGTATCTACAGTATTATTTTGTGTGCTTTAGTCTTTCATGAATCTTCCATTATTTTATAATCCCAGTGAAAACTCTGTTTTCTCTGTAACTCCTTCCTTTGCTTTAGTGGGCAGACAAATACCCAAACCCTGCTGCTGATTAAACAGACTGGAAACTTACCAAGGTCCCTTCGGATCCCCAGGAGCGTCTAGCATGGCTCTGAACACCTGTGCTTCCTGGGAACCACAGTTCTCATTAAACCATGGCACTATCTTCTAAAGGCAGAGATCTAAAAGTCTCAACAGCTCCAGGCCATATTCTCCTGGCAGCTGGGAGTAGCACTTGGCAACTGGGAAAAAGTCACACTCTTATCATCTAAAGGCAAGAGAAGTGGTTCAAAGGGAAGTCTTCAGGCATCTTTAAGTTTGCAGAAGGCCTTTGAAAGTTTGAAGTTTATCAATACTGGGCTGTTGCTCTGGTCTCAAGTATCTTTCCATACTAGCTTTTGTTGCCCTGTGTTCAAGATGTTAGGAAGTGAAGGCCACATGGCAGACTCTCAATCCAGGGACCACGAAATGAATGAAATGTGTTTGGGGATTTAGTGATCTGTGTCTTGGTGTTTGAAGGTGGTCTTGGCACCTATTTACATTTAGGGTCCTTGATGATCATGATTATTTCAGAGTTAGAGCAGTCCTGGAGGATTCTAACAAAGTAAACTGTAAGCTTTGTCCTCCTTGCCTTGTGGATCAATCTCTATTCATCAGACTTGTAGCTTTTCCATTGATTACACAAGGGAGTTCAAGGACAAACAGTTTAATTCAGTAGCAATCCATGTTTGTTCTTTCTTTGCTTTAAGGGATAGAACCTAGGGCCAACTCAAAATAAAATCTAGTCAGGCTAAACCAACAATGAAAAGTAGACTAAAATAGGTATAAAGTAAACCAATAAACAGATTCTAATATTAGTTTGTTGATAGAAAAGTAATTATCTGAAGGCAATTACTATAATTAGTTGGTATTATGTGCTTTTAACAAGTAAAAATGAATAGGTCTGTGTTGAGATAATGACAATGCTTTACAGGTCTTACCAAATTATTATGGTCATTTTTAAAGTTCTGCACCAAAACTAATAATCTTTCTTCTTCTAGACTCTCTTTATTGTTTAGTTTGACACAAGATCACATTATGTAGGCGAGGCTGGCAGTGACCCATGATCCTCTTGCCTTAGCCTCTGGAGTGCTAGGATTCAAGTTGTGTATCACCACACTTGGCTTCATTCAGCCACAATGTCTTTCTTTTTATTAACTGTATTGACCATACCATAGTTTCGAAAATCTTCTGACAATGTTTGGCATTGCCCATGGATAGCTCTTACCCAGCCAAATTCAACCAGTGACACTTTACATAGTCATCCCTGTACCACTGGATCAATCAAGTCCAGGCATCACAATGGATGTGCAAGTATATTAGATATGCTTATGATAGATAACTTAATCTGAGGAAAAGTTTCACACATGTGTGCATATGTGTATATGTGAAGGTATGTGAATGCACACATATGTTTATGTTTATCTATATGAAACATAGTTAATAAGTTTTAATAGAATTATCCTATAATGGAGAGATGATACCCCAAGTAGAAACCATAGGCTAGCAAAAGAAAGAAGAAAGAAAGAGAGAGAGAAAGAAAAAAGAAAGAAGGAAGGAAGGAAAGATGGAAGGAAGGAAGAAGGAAGTAAAAAGTAGGAACAGGTTATTTCTTTGTAAATTTTTTGCTAATGGGTCCCCATAGACTGCCAACATTACAGGGCCTTACCAGCACTCTCAGTTACTCCTGCAGCACTTGACTGTAAAATCCTACATCTGAAGGCACCACATAACTTGAATCATACAACAGGCCAAGTTGATTCTGATCTAGAAGCTTCATTCCTACTGGTAATTTTTCATAGTGCTGGTAGATGCTATGCATGCTACTGAAGGAGAAAAGTCGTCATCAATGTCACTCAGGGAGGAACCCCGTGAGCCACAGATGACCTGAAAAATATGTCCATGGGTACAGTAGTGGCATAAATATAATCAGAGTAATCAAACACTTTCTGGTTGGATATAAGGCCTTACCTATAAAATGTAACTCATACTTGGCATTGTTAGTGTGGCCAAGAACCAGTGACTAGGTAGACTGTAGGCTTTAGGGGAGAACCTAATACTATTCATTTGATAAATGGACATAGTATTAAAGTGACTCCTGATGACTTATATTGTTGTGTTCATAGATTGTGCATTTCTCAGCTTTCATAGGAGATGCCTCTACTTGTAGTAGATGAAATTAATATGTAGAGCTTCCACTGATCAATGTGCAAAGAGTCCATGGGGCACTCAGCCCTAAATGGAATATACACAT
The DNA here is from genome assembly GCA_036184795.1 of Tokudaia tokunoshimensis. Lineage (NCBI taxonomy): Eukaryota > Metazoa > Chordata > Mammalia > Rodentia > Muridae > Tokudaia > Tokudaia tokunoshimensis. The sequence goes on along the minus strand of BTHU01000009.1, from coordinate 55,744,025 downwards.
CACCCCTCTTACCCCAAAGCTCAGCGATTTTCACTGAAGAGGGAATGGAAAGATTGTTAATAGCAAGAAGGGGCAGACAATTTAAAGGAAACAATGTTTTCCAGACACAACAGGACAGTTGATCATAAGAACCCACAACAACTGCAGCAGCATTTGCAGTATCTGTGCAAGGGATTGTGGAAGAGGGATGGTGGGAGAGGGATGGTGGGAGAGGGATGGTGGGAGAGGGATGGTAGGCACGAAGTCCCACCCCAAGCAGAAAAACTGCTGGGAGAGGGAGAATTAGTTTTCTTTAATAATGTGGCCCTCATGCACCAAGCAGTATTCAGGAGTAGCTGAGCCACACACACTGAACTTGATGGGTCTTTGTAGAAAGAGGAAGAAAATTCAAAGTTGGCTGGGTGGGGATGTGAGGGAGGAAAGGACAGGTCTGGGAGGAGTTGTGGAGATAATTGTGATCTAAATCTATGGTGTTGAATTCTCAAATAATTAATAAAAATACCAATTAAAAAGAAATTTAGAGCAAAAAATTCATAACTAGTTATCATACCATTATTTGCATTTAGGAAATAATGAATAGTAGAGAAACAGCTGGATAGGTATAAGCAACTCCCCAAAAAACAAAACTGAAAAACAAAACCAAACAAAATAAAAAACACCACCAACAAAACAACATCCAAAGGTAAAATACCTTTCTCTTTCAACTTCAAATCTGCTGCAAAAATTCACTCCAAGGAACCATCATGTAAAATGTGAAGCTATGAAACTTTGGAGAACAGGGTCGGGCATGGTAATGTATACCTTTAATCTCGGCACTCACCAGACAAAGACTGAACATCTCTGTGAGTTTGAGGTTCGCCATGTCTACACAGTAATATCTCAACAAAGCACAGAAAAAATAGGAGAAAATCTTCAAAGTCTCCAGGAAGCTCTTCCTTTATATCCATGACCTGAAAGCTTACACTCTACCAACAGCAAGTTGCTTGCCCTTAGCACTCTCCCAATGCATACTGTGCAATCTTTAAAATTTCCTTTCTTTAAAATGTTTTTTTTCTCCCAAAGATGGTTTTCTCTACCCTCTTACCCTTCCTGAACCTGTCCAATCTCCAACCATCCTTTGATACTCAATCAGGGCACTTTCAGAAGGCCTTCTGCTCTTCCTCCACTAATGAGAGTGAGGTTCCTGGAGATACATCTCAGTCACACACGGTTCGTATCACCTGCTAAGTCAGGTTAAACTTAGCAGATTCTGTGCCTGTTTTCCTTCTGACTAGGATTAGGGACTCATTCCTTTCATTTCTTAGCCATCTTGTGTATCCTAATACACATCAAGTTTATTGGAAAAAAAATCAGGAACATATGTCATCTATTAAATAATGAAGAAAAGGTAGAGTCTGAAATAAAGGAAGACTGGTTGGTGATGGGGTCTGTGGTAAGGCAGGTAAGAAGCATGTTCTGTTGAGTAGGAAGAAGGAAGCAGCAGACATTTGAGAACAAAGCAGAAAACTTGTAGTAACAGTCCCCTCTCCAGGACTAGGAATTACTGGGAGGTGATTCTGCATGGCCACTTCATGCTTCTGCCCATCATCTGAGCAAGAACAGAGCTTCTCAAGGAGGTTTTGCAGAAATGGTTATGGATTTCATTGGGAGATTTTGTATGATTATATGTGTACATGTGCATGCATGACCACATGTGTATGTGCATATGTATGTGTCAGGGTATGTGCATATACGTGTGTGAAGACCTAAGGTTCTTCTTGGGTCACTCCCCATCTTTTTACTAGGGCAGGGTCTCTCAGGTAATTTTTCCATGAACTTTGTGTCTGTAGTTACAAGGTCTTTAGGATACCCTCCCGCTTTTCTACACAAGTCGGAGATCTCCCAGATACTTCCCTTGAGCACAGTTTTTTCTAGTCTTTTGAGTCTTTTAATCTCTTAGTCTTAAATTAGGTTACATCCTAGGAACACCTGGATATTTAATTTCTTGAATGGACTTCACCATAGAATTCTATGGAAAGGTTATTAGTTATGCATTTAAGACCAGGTGGTTATGGGCCAGGCACTTGTCATCAGGATTAGCATCATGAGTTCAGCCCCTGGAATGTACATGGGGAGCTGAAGGAATTTACTCATACAAGTTGTCCTCTGACTGTCACATCTACACAATAAAGAAATAAATGAAAACAAAATCTTATAAAAATCTTACTATATATAACATATGGTAAGATTGAAGTGGTTTAGAATACTCACTGAGTCATTCATGTTAAACATTTCCATAAAACAACTTGGTTATTATTTGAACATATTGACTTAAAGTGTTCATTCACAATCTTATTTCTTATTTCCTTTGTAAACAAAAATAGATTTTGCTTTTGCTCATTTCTTCGCTCTTCACTTTCTCAAGCTGGCCCCAATCAATTCCCACCTTCCTCTTCAGATACCTTTGAGCTAACTTGGAAAGTCACAAAAATAGCTCCAAGTGGGAGACAAGAAATGATTTTGCAAGGGTCCAATTTTTGTTATCAATTGTTCTCTTTCTTTGTGAGCTATCCTCTTGTATTAATCTCCCTGGGAATTCCTGAAGCTATTTCAGGTAGCAGCTTTGGTGTGCTGCACTCTGACCACACTGTGCTAAGAAGGCTTAGGTTGCTGAGAAAAAAAAAGATGATGGACAAAGAAAAGACAGAGGACAAAATTTGAACACTTCATATGCCTAAGAAATAAATCATGATACTATCAGCAGGAAACTACTGATCTAAATAAATGGGTCTAAAGTTATTTGCCAATACGCTTGACATTTATCATGAAAAAATAAGTATATAGGTTATTGTAACTCTACCCAACCACCAACTCAGATGTCTAAAAGTCAATAGGCTATTAATGCCACAGTGAGTCCAACATGAAGTCATTTAGTAGACCAAGAGAAAACTCTCCAGGAAAGTAGTCATGTGCTACTCTGCTTATAGGTTCTCCCCTTTCTCAGTCACAAGTCTTGATACCTGCAGGGTTCAGCCCTGGTTTTGATAGGGACCTGAGATCCATGTGACTTCATTCAACTTACATTTATTCCATCTTTGTCATTTGTTCTGTGCCCCCTCCACCATGACACCTCTCTCCTTTTTAGAGCAGGAGATGGATCCCAGACCCTTACACACAATAGGTAAGTCACCCACCACTGAGTCTCTAACATCTTATAATCATAATCTCAATTTTGGTTTTTTTGTCTTTTTAAAGAACTGTGAAGTCTTTATAAAATATGAATAATAGTAAAATATTTCTATGAGGAAGAGGAGACAGAAAGTTTGTAAGAACATGTACTGGTGGATGACTCCAAAGAAACAGTATTTTCCAGGGACACCAGGACTGGTGCACATATGAACTCACAGAGATTATGACATTGTGCACACATCATACACAGGTGGAAATAGGGAGTAGATGCAAAGTTTCATACCTAACCAAGAGGCTACTTACAACTAATTTACGACTTACTTCTAGCATACTGGGAAACTGAGAATTAGTTTTCTTTAATAGAGTGCCACTGGGTATATCAACCATACTTCAGAGTAGACCCCATAACCAGGAGTAGTTGGCCAATACAATACAAAACAGACCCCATGTTTTGGGGCGTGTGTGTGTGTGTGTGTGTGTGTGTGTGGCTTTTCTTCTGTTTTGTTTTGGTATATTTTTGTATTTGTGATTTTCTTTCCTTTTAGTATGTTTTTCTGTTTTGATTTTTAATTTTTAATTTTTCCTTTCAGTTTTTTTGTTGTTTATCCTGGGGTGGGGAGAGAGAGAGAGAGAGAGAGAGAGAGAGAGAGAGAGAGAGAGAGAGAGAGAGAGAGAGAGAACCTTTATCCTTGTAGCCACATTGAAAATCCTGACTGCAATTTGCTGGTAATATAAATGGTAAAATCTTCCCATCTCACACCTAGACCAACCTTCCTTTGATTGATTTGAAAATACTTAGCCACTAGACATATCTGTATCCAAGCATGTCCACACATTCAACCACTGTGAAGGAGTGAAAATTGGTACTCCAGAAAACCAAACTATAATTTTCAAAAGGTTAATAGTACAATTCTTTTCTGTTTGTTTGTTAAGATAAGATCTCACTTCTTGCTTAAGCCCTGAACCCATGGCAACCCCTTCCTCAGCCTCACAAGTGCTAGAATTCATGGTAGGACCTGCTGTGTCTACTTAAAACATAATGCTTCTGTGAATACATGGTTAGCATATGTGAATGATTTATTTAACTGGCTGGTGAAGAGACAAGCAAGATGATAAATCTTGTGCCAAAACAGATGCAAGAAAGCAAATTAATGCAGCTACAACCAGTGAGATACGTACTAGATCAGAATTGTTAAATTAGACACAAGGTCAGTTAATGTTGCGCCAGAAAGCAAAAGCATGTGCTTAAGGTTACTTTCTTTATTGGACATGAATGTACTTTATCTCTTCTGGACAGAATGTATTATGTATCAACCTATCAGCTTTCTACAAACCAGTCTCTAACTTCACCACCTCTGAGTCCCTATCAACAGCACAAAAAGACAAACTTCCATCCACAGAGGGTTACACAGACACAGGTAGGCATTTTGGCTGGCTTTCCAAGTTTTGAATGAATATTGTTAACAACAGGATCACAGAAAAAGAAATATTATATCAAGTGGCATTCCATGATGCCCAAAACATCCTCCAAGTAATGAAGTAAAATAGGGCTAGGAGGGAAGAAAGAGGAAAGAAATCAAGACTTCAAAGATAGTTTAAAATTAGCCTTTTAACTGATGCTGAAGACTGGCACTGTTAAGAAAATAATAGGTGCCTGGTCTCTTGCCAAAGTAGGTGTGGCTTGGGTCCTTCTGACATGATTAAGCTGTACAATTTGAAACACATTTCATCTGCTTGATTGTTTCCTTCATTCATTAAATTTCACTCTGTACCTTTATTCATGTTCCATGCATCATGTTAGGTACTGGAGGTATCACAGAATTAAGAAGCATTGTTTCTGCATTCACGCTGTCCACATGTTATAATAGTGGAGATACACAAGGGATTGAACAAATATGAAGAATCATAGTGAGTTACAAGAGCACTACCATTCTGTGAAGGAGAAACAGGGAAAGGAGCTAGGTTTTTTTAACATAAATATTTATTTTTATTTTTATTAGATATTTTCTTTATTTGCATTTCAAATGTTATCCCCTTTCCTGGTTTCCCCTCCAAAACCCCCCTAACGCATCCCCCTCCCCCTGTCCACCAAACCACCCACTCCTACTTCCCTGTCCTGGCATTCCCCTACACTGGGGCATCGAGCCTTCTCAGGACCAGGGGCCTCTCCTCCCTTTGATGTCCAACAAGGCCATCCTTTGCTACATATGCAGCTGGAGCAGTGAGACCCTCCATGTGTACTCTTTGGTTGGTGGTTTAGTCCCTGGGAGTTCTGGGGGGTACTGGCTGGTTCATATTGTTGTTCCTCCTATGGGGCTGCAAGCCCTTTCATCTTCTTGGGTCCTTTCTCTAGTTCCTCCATTGGAGATCCTGTGCTCAGTGCAATGGTTAGTTGAGAACGTTCACCTCTGTATTTGTCAGGCACTGGCAGAGCCTTTCAGGAGGCAGCTATATCGGGCTCCTGTCAGAAAGCGCTTGTTGACATCCACAATAGTGTCTGGGTTTGGTAACTGTATATGGGATGGATCCCCAGGTGGGGCAGTCTCTGGATGGTCTTTCGTTCAGTCTCTGATCCACAATTTGTCTCTCTTCCTGTGAGTATTTTGTTCCCCCTTCTAAGAAGGATCAGAGTATTTATACTTTGAGTAGGATGGACATTGAGAATTCTCTGAAGAGTCAGTACTTAGGCAAAGACTTAAATGTTTAAGGATGTCGGCATGTGAGGAACCAATGGGTGAGTGTTTGGGATCCATAAGTACAAAGACCATAATATTGAAAAATGCCCACTGTATTCTAGAACTCATTCAGACTCCAAAGTGTAAGGACTGGGAACAAGGGAGTGAGTGGCCCAAGGAAGAACTAGAAAACTCTAAGAGACAGGCAGCTCAAGATGGTGATGAGCTCTGTAGACCAAAAATGTCTGAATCTACACTTAAAAAAATAGTCTTTGATGGGTTCTTGAAGTTACTACTTTAAAACCACCCATTATAGTTATATATAAAATGATCTTCTCAGAAAATGCATCATGGAAAAATTTGCAAGTAGGTAAACCTGTGAAGAATTCACTATTGTAGTTCAGGCATAATACAATAAGACTTGATTCAATGTATGGATTGCAGAAATGAGGAGCCCTGGGTATGTTTGAATTGCCCTTTGTAGGTGGGACCACTATGGGCTTTTTGTTATATTTGGATAATACAGTAAATGAATGCTAGATAGATGGATAGATAGATAGATAGATGGATAGATTATAGATGATAGATAAAATGAGGTCAGATATGATAGCACACACACTCAAGAAAGAGACAAATAAGTTTCTGTGAGTTTGAGGCTAACCTGTTTTCATAATTAGTAATAGGCCAGTCAGAGATGCATAATGATATCCTGTCTTAAAAACAAAACAACAACAATAAGAATGGTGACTCTTAGGTGTATGTTTCTAGTGTAAGACAAAGCAGTTTTGACTGAAATGGGAAAGACAATGGTACCAGAAATGAAAGGCAGAGGTAATCATGAAATCCATTTTGGAACTGACCACACTCCAATATTGAATGAACTATGATCTAGGCATACTATCCCATCATGTTGATGCTACATAAGTATGAAACTATATGACATATCCAAAGACAAATGTACAAACCAGAAACCTCAAATATGAAAGATGCATGTTGTACACCACAGATAAATTAATGGCATGAAAGACATGCATTATTGCATGTATTTCCTAACTTCCATTGAAACCATCCAGCTAAGTTATGAGTTACACTACTTCGATTGCAGAACAGTATTAGTGCCTGCTGTATGTCTGTTTGTATCTTATTAGATGCAGTTATAATCAAGTCATTTCAACACTCACACACACACACACACACACACACACACGCATGCACACATGCATACACCCATACACACCCACACTCCTACACCCCCTCACACCACACCTCCCCCCCCACCATACACATCTGCATACCCACATACCCACATACCCACACATACAAGTTTTTGAAAATGTTCCCCATCTCCTACCCAATATTGCTGAAGTCCAAACAAAATAACACAGAAATAATACTTTTCTTACACTTAGATTTCAAAAAGCCTGCATGGAGACCTTTTTCTTGCATATCAAGAGCTTTCTTAAAAGAGAGGAAGGAAATGGGAAGACACCGGAAAGAGTGGAAGGAAACCAACCATTCCTTACCTCCTCTTCTTCAAGTAGAATGAGCCGAACCACAACAATGTGGACTAGATTTCCAATGCTTGGGTTATGAAACAACCCAGTGACCTGGATTGAGAAACAGAAAGCATTAGCTTCACATGCAGACAGTGCATGCCTGTCAGAGGCATGGATGGCTCCAGAACTCCATGCACATGAATACCCTGCCATAGAGTATGAATTCTTGGTGCAATTCTGAGAACACTAAATCTCAGTTCACACTGTAATGTTTAAAGACGTTGCCTTCAGGTGATCAGTTGGATGTGTGTTTGAGAACTTCACGTATTTTATTCCCAATGTAGTGATTATTATTAAATAATAATTTACAGCAGAGACCTTTACATAAAATTATTATTAAAAAATAGGAAAATGTAAATGGATTAAAAGATTGTATTTTTTCAAGAAATAAGAGTTTCTGCAATCAAAATGAGGGTGGTATGAATATAAACATAAAATGTAATTTTCATTTATAGGACATTGTAGAAAATTAAAAAAATGTGACTAGTAGAAAACTTCTTATATTCATATATGATCAAATAAAGATAAAAGTAATATACAATTCTTCCACCTAAGATAATCTATTTTAAATTGTGTTTATATCTCTTTTTTTTTAGTTACGCTCACCTATATGTGGAGTACACAGTGAGATAGTGAGATAGTATATATATATACATATATATATATGTATACTATGACTATATATTTATGTCATGTGTATATATATATATATATATATACATATGTATATATGTATGTATGTATGTATGACATAAATAGAAACACACCAAGTACTTTTTTAACTTTTCTGTGGTGATTATTTTCATAACAATTATTTAATTCCCCTCACCTGTGACATTAGTTTTCCTTGCAACTAATGGGTTTTTCCTTTTAATTTTTCTTTTCTATTTTAACATTTAAAATCTAATCACATCGTTTCCTCTCTCCCCCTCTTCCCTCATACTCCTTCCATATCTGACCTCCTAACCCCAAAGTCCTAGACTCCTCCTCTTTAACCATTTTTTGTTTCTGTAACCATTGCTGCTATTTTTATATACAAGCAAATCATCATAAAACTACAACTCAATGAATCCATTTAGTTCTGTCTGTACATATATGTTTCTAAGGATGAATGATGTGGTATTGGATAGCCAATGTGGGGTCTTATTCCTGGGAAGATGGATTCTCGCTCTTTTACCAACTATTATTTGAGTATAGATATTCATGGCTAGCACTTTAAACCTCTCCAGCCTCACAAGGCTGGTGAAGCCAAGGATTGCAGACGAGATCTTTTTATTGTTATTTCCCTAAACCAGTGTGATTCCTAAATGCATTCTTTATACTAACTACTTCCCTATACCCACAGAGAATTGCAACTCTCAGTCCTCATCAAAGAAGCCTCTTTTTACAGCAGAGACTTTTACATAAAGCCACAACTAGTCAAAATGCAGAGAACCACTGGCCATGGTAGTCCAACCCCAGTTGATACATCTACAAAATAGTTCCTGTACCCAAGGGTCAGGGAACATCTTGGAAAAGATTATAAACCAGAGCACCAGGAAGTCTGCTGTGAGATTGTGTCTTATAACCATGACAGGAAAGTTACATCCATGGAATCGCAACATTTCCCCCTAAACAAAGCCTTTTTTTCTTTGACCTTTCCGTAGCTCTGAGACTATTTTTCTTTATAAGTTAGTCAAGGAATTGCTTTTTGCCATCTCTGGAGGACAAGCCACTTATTTGGAAAGTAAAGCACAGCAACAAAGAGAACAGGAATGTGAAACTTGGGATCGACCTCAGCATAAGCTTAATCTAGGAGCTCAAGCACTGGCTAGCCTGAGGAAATCAGGCTCAGTTTCACTTGCCCAAGTTTTCTCATAGACTAAGACTAGCAGAAAGTGGTGAAGCAAAATTATTCTAAAGGTATTAAGTCACTAGGCAACTAACAGATAAATGCTAGAGATGAATTATAAATTTTCTAAGAGTGCATATTTTTAAGGAACATAGTAATTCAACCCAAATTTCCATTATTATGTACTTGGAAAAGTATAGACTGTATGTGTGGGGGTGGGGTGGGGGTGTGGGGGTGGGGTGGGGGTGTGGGGGTGGGTATTTTAAAGAACAATGACAAAACCTCTTCTTAAATGATGTTTGCTTTTGTCATTTTGAGACAGACTATCACCACCTTGTGTAAGCTACCCTTAGACTTGGAATCCTCCCATACCGGCCTGCCAGATTTGGGCATTACAGGTCAGTACCACCATGCCTGGCAAAAATACTTAATGATAAGGAAGAAGAATATTTTAAGAACATCTCTTTGGTCATTGCTGTCCCCTTACGCAGCCTGTCATACCATGTTCATGATGGTGAGGATGTACGACTCCACGTTCTCACTTCCGTGGTACTCAACCATCTTCGTGTCAGCCACCACGAGGGTCTCCACCCATCTCTCCTTGCTTATGGAGCGTCGGGAGAGGCTTCTGCTTGGTACATTTTGCCTCTCCCACTTCTCCCGCTGTAGCTCTTGCTTCTCAAAGTTATCAAGACTGTCTGAACATTAAACAGAAGACACAGTGAGAAAGCTAATTGTATGAGCCTAGTTATTCCATATATAAAAACATTTACTTATATTTGTAAAAATCCAAGGCTGTGTGTTTAATTTATACTTAATAACAAGTGAAATGTTCTCATGTACATGTGTGAAATGCAAATCAAAGCAACCCTGAGATTCCACCTCACACCAGTCAGGATGGCTAAGATCAAAAACACAGGAGACAGCAGTTGTTGGCGAGGATGTGGAGAAAGAGGAACACTCCTCCACTGCTGGTGGAATTGCAAGCTGGTACAACCACTCTGGAAAGCAGTCTGGCGGTTGCTCAGAAAACTGGGCATGACACTCCTGGAGGATCCGGCTATACCACTCCTGGGCATATACCCAGAGGCTTTACCTGCATGCAATAAGGACACATGCTCCACTATGTTCATAGCAGCCTTATTTATAATAGCCAGAAGCTGGAAAGAACCCAGATGTCCCTCAACGGAGGAATGGATTCAGAAGATGTGGTATATTTACACAATGGAATACTACTCTGTAATTAAAAACAATGAATTCACGAAATTCTTAGGCAAATGGTCAGAACTTGAAAATATCATCCTTAGTGAGGTAACCCAATCACAAAAGAACACACATAGTATGCAGTCACTGATAAGGGGATATTAACCCAGAATCTCAGAATACCCTAGACACAATTCACATATCAATAGATTTCCAAGAAAATGGAAGGAGAGACCCCTGGTCCTGGAAAGACTGGATGTAGGGGAATGAGGAGACAGAGAAGCGAGAGGGGGTTGAATGGGGAAAAGAGGGAGGGAAGGGGCCTTATGGGACTTTCGGGGAGGGAGGAAACGGGAAAGGGGAAATGATTTTGAATGTAAATAAAAATATATAAAAAAAATAAAATGTTGTGACTCATTTCAGTGAATGAGTCTTCCACTGTGGAAGCATATTAGAGTTGGTCACAGTGGGTATATCTGTAATCCCAGTTACCTCAGAAGTTAAGATAGGAGAATGGCATCTTCAAGGCTATCTCAGGCTATCAAAGAGAGTTCCTGTTTCAAACAGTGTTAAAAGGCTAGGGGTATAATTCAGTGGTCAAATGCTTTCTTAGTGTGTGTGATGCTCTAAGTTGTGTGTGTGCACTCTCTCTGTCCCTCTGTTTCTCTCTCTCTCTCTCTCTCTCTCTCACTCACTCTCTCTCTCTCTCGCTTTCTCTTTCTTGTTACTTTTCTCTAAATTATTCGATGTTTACCACAGACAAGGCAGTAAGTATACTCGGACTTAAATGTCAAATTTTAGCCTCATGAATATGTGACATATATATTCTTCTTTCCATTTTACAAGTGAGAAAGCTGATGCACAGAAATACATTAATAATTCATACATTTCCAAAAATTACAGTGCCCATTCACTCAGTAAATGACTGAGGAGTTTATGTCTCACATTAATGCACTTTCACGATTAATACAATATTCCTGTGGATATTAATTCACATCGAACTGGAGAAGATGTAAACTAGGAAAGTACAGAAGGCTTGGGGCATTCTGATTCAAGAAACTGAAAAGGATCCAAAGAAGCCCAGTGACGTTATCAAGGTGACTCAGGCTTTCATGTAAGAAACATTTGGTATGTGAGGATCATGGTCTAGAAAGCTTAATCTAAATGAAGCTGTAGAATTAGTAAGGGAAATTAGAAAAAGGTCGTATGAATCATCCTTGGATGGCAGGATCATGCAAGGATCACTCAGTAACTTGAGAGAGGTCTACTGAAAATCAAAATGGAATAAAACCAATGCTTCACCCACTGGGAAGTGAATGGTAAACCCAAGTGATGGTCAAATATAAAAAGCTACAATGAACATTGGATTTAGGCAGTTGACGAAAGATGATTTGATAGGGGATGTGTGCAAAAGGGGCTGGGCTGAGCAAGAGGTAATAACCCAGTTTTCTTAAGTGGGGATTCTACTGCTATGATGAATCATCATGACCGTAGCAATGTGGGAAGGAAAGGGTTTATTTGGCTTACATATTCATATTGTAGTTCATCAATGAGGAAGCCAAGACAGCAACTCAAACAAGGCAGGAACCTGGTGGCAAGAGCTGAGGCAGAGGCCATGGAGCGTGCAGCTTACTGGATTGGTCAACATGTCTTACTCTGCCTGCTTCCTTATAGAACCCAGAATCACAAGCCCAGGGGCAGCACCAGCCACAATGGGCTGGACCAACCCTCATCAATCACTAACTAGGAAAATGCCATACAGGCTTATATACAGCTTAATTTTAATCTTATGGAGGGATTTTCTTGAGGTTGCCTCCTCTTAGATGACTTTTGTTTGTGTCAAGTTGACATAAAGCCATCCAGCACACTAGTCTTTAAAGATTCCTCTTAGGAAGACAGTTTCACCCATCTCTTGCCTGTCCCTTATGGACACCCCATAGCTCTGGACTGAACAGAACATGAGAGTCAAGAGGCAAACCTCATATTCCTAATCTCTGGTGATCCACAAAGGCTTGACCAGAGCACTCCCAGTGTGTGAGGAGTGCTCACAGGCTCAGGGTATCTTGTTCTGCTGGGAGAGACTCCTCTGCCATGAGCTAAGACCTGTTTCTCTGCAATTTCCCCTCATTAGTGTTTGGAAGCATCTAGCAAAAGCTGCCACCTGAGGCTGTGCCTCCTACTTTTAATTGACACAGCTGAAACCAGCTTCTGGGCTTTCTCCCCAGCGCTCATGACATTGGTGTTCATTCCTTGGCCCCACTGTGTATGTGAAGATGTGAAGGTGGTACACATTTAAACAATACTGATAAAAGACATGAAGCACCACCAGGTCTAAGTAAGCCTGAGATTTAGGGTTTTGCTTAAAACAAATAAAGCTATACTCTTAGAAAAAGAATCCAAAGTTATGTAAACATCGAGGAGAGTCCTGTAGAGGTTTAGAAGCAGGGAAATGCTTAAATTCTTATCTATGGAAAATCTTCTATTTTCTTTCTCTGACTACTTTGCAGGGTGAAGTATGGATTCCCAAAGAATTCCCAAGATGACTAGTGATTGTTCACCTTTCACACCTACCCTTATCCCTTGCTGGCCTTTCCATTCTTCTTGGAAGCTCATGAGAAGGTTTCAGAATGCTATTTTCAAATCTGTGTAATCTGACTCAGCCACACAGCCTACCCTTTCTCTTCTTTTTCAGAAGAGGCTGTAGCAGGGTTGGTTAAGTAAAGGAGTCCTACCCACAAGGGTTGGATGGAACCACTTTTTCTTGATTCCCTTCCCCATCCTGAGGTAGCACGTCCCTAAAACTACAAGAGTGCATAGGTGCTTTGCTACTGGGCTTGAGTACTGGAGGAGCTGACAGAGGAGATTCTTTTTGTTACTATTTTTATTAGAATTAATTAATTATATACAATATGAAGTCAATTATGAAGATATCATACATGTATATAATTAATTTAATTACATTTACCCCCAAAATTTCTTGTCCCCCTCACTCCTACTGATCCACTTCTGCTCCCTAACCAGTCTTTCATCTCATCTTCTCTTCTCCACCCTCCTTTCTCCTCCCCATCCTCTTTCTTTCTTTCTTTCTTTCTTTCTTTCTTTCTTTCTTTCTTTCTCTTCTCTTCTCTCTCTCTCTCTCTCTCTCTCTCTCTCTCTCTCTCTCTCTCTCTCTCTCTCTCTTTCTCTCTCTCTCTTTTTTTTCATCCCATTCCACCACCAACCCCAATCAGGCCTCCTCCCCCCGCCACTTCCCTGGAGCCTCAAGTCTCTCTATGAATAAATGCATCTTTATTTTATTTTATTTTATTTTATATCAATGCTCTTCTCCATTATGCTCATCCATCTAGGGAATAAGGCTTAATACATGGTCCTCTGGGAACCATGCCACATCCAAACTCTGGTAGCCCATTTCTTGTTTTTTCAACTTCCTAGGTGAATCAGCTTAGTAAGAATTTTTAGTCCTAGTAATATCCTCCACAAGGAGGAGAGATAACTCCTGAAGAAAGATTGAGTTCCTTGAAGAGACAGGTAATAGGTGTCTCCCTCCAGTCCATAAATAAGGCATTTTCTCCATTTCTATCTAGCTCACTCATAGAGAGTAGGTGTCTATAAGAGACATCAGCAGTGATTTAATATGCACAAACCCCCCCAACACACACACATACACAGAGAGACAGGCTGTTATGTCTGGAAGGTTGCATTTCTCCCAGACACATGCCATGAGCGCAAGCATGGATAGCAGTAAAATCAAGCAAGTCTCAGTGGCAAGATAACTTTGCAAACTGCATACTCAGTTCCTTACTCGAGACTCACAACAAGGTTGTCTTTCATATCCTGACAACTCCATACTTCACATGAAAGGTAATTGTACAAGATTAAATTATTTTTGCAATCATATTCAGCAATAGAAATTCACTGATGAGGACAAAAAGACCATAGGAAGCTTCGCATGCTGTCATCAGTGAAATGTGAGTCTCTGAGTTACTCAACAGTTCCCCAGGCACTGAGATGAAGGCGGAGTGTCCACAGGGTTCTGTCAGTGTTTAAGCATGTGGGATTCATTACCCACTTGCTTGACTATCTAGCTTTTCGTCTTTATTCTGCCCCCAGCTGCCTCCTTCACATCTGGTCTCCATTGTGAGAACTGCGTCAGCACATTTCTATAAGAGGGTAAGAAAGGGGAAAACACATGTGGGATGAGATATCAAATCAATGGATGCTTTTCATATCCAGAGTTGGCGATGAATGAAGATAGGCAATTTATAAAACAATAATGTATCCGATTGTTCTATATTCTCATCTCCTTCTGATTATTGACTGTATGAAGGGATCTTAAAATGTCCCTTTTGTTCGTATTCTATTTAAAGTTGCTATGTTATGAAGTTTCCCAGTGTCCATCATTTTCTTCTGCCTCTGAGATGTATTCTCAATGAAGGATGAACAGCATCCAAACTTCTGAGCTCTGGAGGACTTCATTTTATTTTTCCTAATGCTTATAGTGTCTCTCCACCCCTAACCCTGGGGGATATTTGTTTGGGACATATACAAGCTGACAATGTTTAGGATTATGATGTCATATTTGTTTATCTTCAGATGGCTGTAGTTACATCAAGGGTCACCTGCTCTGAAGCACAGATAGTCAATTACCTAAGGATATATGGATATATATATATATATATATATATATATATATATATATAGAGAGAGAGAGAGAGAGAGAGAGAGAGAGAGAGAGAGAGAGAGAGAGCCACAGTGAGTGAGGCAAACTTTATATGCAATAAAAATGAGCATCCTAGCTGAGGCACCTAGAAGTGTGCCCAAAGCCAGCTTGAAGAGAGCAATACCCCTGGTTGCATAGTTGATAGAGATGGATAGCTCCAGTTCCAGCTCTGCTACAAAAAGCCATGGTCCACTTCCTTCCAAGAAGTTGGTCTGCAAGTGTGTGCTACAGCGCACTTCTGGCAAGTACACATGGGCAGAAGAAGCACATATTTGCTCAATTCAGACAACAGTAGATCTGGTAGCACCCTCACAGGGGGTATCATAGTGGTTTAACACTATGCTCTCTCTGTGGAGATCTCCTTGATACTGTTCACCATTCCCATTATCATAGCAGCTTTGAGGATTTTTTTGCATAGTTTATGTTTGAAGGAAGGACTAACATAAACACTTAAAGCAGCAAGTTTCATGTCTTATTACACAGAGAAAGCAATGAGAAAACTTGTCTCTCAGTGTCAGAATTCACCAGTGTTCCAGGTTACACCTAAAGGGATTCGGATAAATAACCAATATGTATAGAAAGATGTCAGCCAGCTCCCATGAGCCCTAAATGCCCTTCTTTTAATCTTTTACCCTAAGAATATAGAGCTCTCTTCTACCCGGAATAGCTCCCAAAGCTGGAGTCAGGATACCCTCTCTGAGTAGTGCTTGTTTTGGCTTTATAAGACCAGAATGATGTCTCTGGAAATATAGCATTAAAGGAGCATTTGTTACTCATTGAGCTGTTCCTGGACAAGTGAACTTCAAGGTCATCGTTTAGGATGGTGTGGATCAAGAGTGCTAAGATGCAGTTGGTTCTCACTCTAGTTCCTTCCCTGGGTAATTGTGAACCAATTCTTTTAACTCTGCACATCATGATTTGAGGGTAGATTAACTCCATTCCCATCTACAGGCCATGGATCAGCTAAAGTGTCAGCCTTGATGCCCATTTTCCATGTTGTGAGAACTATCTCTTATCCAGAGATCCCAGAGGGCAGGTGCCTTCATCTTCATGTTAGAGCATTTGACCTTACCTATCTGTCTCCCTCTCTCTCTCTCTTCCCTTCCTCCCTTTCTCCCTCCCTCTCTTCCTCAAGACCCCATCACTAGTGTACTAACGGCATTATAAGAGGTTAATTTTAATTCTTTTTGCATTTATTTACTTACATATTTTATTTATATGCATGTATGACATGGCGTTCATTTGGAGGTCAGAGAACAAATTATAGAAGTTGGTTCTCTCTCTAACATGTGAACTGGGGATCGAACTCAGGTTGATAGTCTTGTCAAAATACACCTTTACCTACTGAGCCGTCTCATCCTCCTCAATCATTAGCCTTTTTTAAAATGTCTTTAACTAGAAATTTTAAGTTTCCCATAGAGTGATTGTTAGATACTTCAAAATATCTAGTTGGTAATATTTTGTGTCATTTTTCACAATGTAATTCAACTTCACTATATCTGTAAAATTGTGAGTTTGCTTTACAAAACATTTATTTGGCATAAGGAATGATATAGAGTACAACATAGTTTGCTTGCAAGTTTTCTAAGTAGCCTAGAGGTACTGAACAGAGTTTGTTAAGAATACCACAAGCCTGACAAGGGAACTCGGGGCAAGGGGAACACAGGAAATATAAATTATAATACACAGGGACTTAATCTTCTCAGCATCCATGGGCTGTTTTTCTTGAAGGATATAAAAGCCTTTCTAGTCCCCAAGAAAAAAGAAATTCTGTGGTTTGCTTCCATGTAGTAAGGGTCAAAATGGTGTTATAATCAAATAACGTATGGCCCTTCCTATGAACCAAAGGCAGGCTTTTATCTACTACTAAAGATGGCAAATATAGTTGGCTTTGCCACTGCTAATTTCTTTACCCCAAAGCTCTGTTCTTTAATTAAAGTTTTTCAGCTTCGATCAGCCTATTGATTGAACTGAGCTACCTCCGAGAGGAAAGACTTTACAAGAACTGGATTGTGTCTCAGTGATTCGTGTAAATCAAGACTCAGCATAGAAACAGGAAGCTTGAAATCTACAACAGGTATCTGATGAGTGAATACCTGGGATCCTTCTCTAGTTCTTCACAGGACTCCAGGAGGCACATCTGAGTGATGCAAGACTCATCAGCTAAGCAGTTCAACAACCTGTCTTAAGACAATGACCACAACAGAGACGATGGGAAATTGGACCCAGCATAGTTCTGATGGCTGTTTTTTAAAGAGACCTGTATCTCCCTCACAAAGTCCAGCTCAACTTGAACTGGAAGCCGATAAAATGCCTTGTTGTTGTATAGCAATTTCCTCTGAGGTAAAACATTCCATTTGGAAGGGAAGATGCTTAAGAGTCAGGCTGTCCTAAAAGGAGTTGAAACATTCCCTCCTGTAGTACCACACACTTCAGGAAATAAGCAAATCAAAAGCTTCAAGATGTTCCTGAATCTTACCAGGTGTACCAGGTCTTTCTGTACTCAAGGTGATGTAAGCGGTAAGGACCGCAGGAAGATAATCTTGTACCATCTGAGCAACCTGGAAGAGGCAGATCAGCCAAGCTACCCGGAAGAGGCTCAGAACATCTCAGTTGCCTGGAAAAGATGGTCTCCAACTGGTCTAGCTCCCTGAAAGTTGTGCAGTGAACTCCAGGTTTCCAGCTTTCTTGAGCTGTCATCCATGCTAGGGTGGGCTTTCAGGGATGTAGCTGCATTAGAGTCATTTTTGCTCCTGTAAGTGCCCTAATAAACTCATTGATTCATCAAGCAGTACTTTGATGGCATCCTAACTTTGTTCTGTGTCCACTCTCTTTTGCGGGGAAGAAGGGATTGTTCATGATACCCCAGAAATAACGTCACAGTACACATCAGTACTGGGTATGCCCTGAGATTTCCTTCTTGTCTCTCTACTTCCCTCTAGGGAGGAGTTCCTGCCAGAATGAGAGTGCATTTCCCTGTCAATGGGCAGAAAAATGCAGTGGTCTGGACAGTCTTCAGATAAATGTCTTGATAAGGGAGAGAACTAGCCATATTATATTGACCAGAACAACCATATAAGACATGCCAAGCCCACAGGCTAACAGTCAGGGGTCAGCTATGATGGACATCTAAATTTCACAAACACTGAACTGACCCCATCCTCAACTGTCCTGAAAGATCCTTCACTCACTCAGGAACATCTATTCAACATCTAGATTTAATGAGTTGAATGTTTTCTTAGTGAGACAACCACTTCTAGTTAAAATTAGGAGAAACTAGGCTTTCCTTGACACATTCCCCCACCTCTGAGTCCAAGGACTAAGGGAAAAGGCTGACAATAGACATCCCCACTTGTCAGTCAGGTAAATTCTGTGTCCAAAAGGAAATGCTATTCCATAAGAGACTGTCCTGGAGAAGGGTACTTTTGGAGGTAATTAGCATTAGATGAGTAAATTAATATCAAAACAACATAAAGAAACAGTTGGAGGGTGGATTGGGGAGGGGGAATAAAATATGGAGTGTAAAAAAATTAATTAATTAATTAAAAAAGAGTCTCTAAACTTAGGAATAAAAGCTTGGCAATGAAATTAAAAACAAAACATCAATCCAGTGGAAAATATTTAGAGAACATGTAACACATAAGAAAATAAAATCATACAAAAAGACAATTTGACATCCAGCTATCAGGAATGTGTGTGTGTGTGTGTGTGTGTTGCATTAATATCAAAGGAAAAGAGACTATCAACTTGAGAGTGTGCAAAGGAACATGGGAGAAGTGGGAGGGTAGAAAGGGAAGGGGAAAGTGATACAGTTCTTTGGTCTGTTGGCCTAATGCTGCTTGTATTCAAGACCTCATTGCCCCAGAGATGAGTCCATAGGTAGACCCAAGTGATGCTGAATGACCTTGCCCAAAGTTATTTCTGATTGGTGAATATTGATGCCAATATCCAATAGCTGGACAGAAGAGACATAGGCAGGGTTTAGAATTCCTGGACTGGAGGTCAGAGGAGAATTCTGTGGGAGAAAATGTGAGTGGAGGAGAAGCTGACATGGGTTAGAGGAGTTCAAGAGAACATGGCCAGTGGAGTTAATAGCAGCCCAGATTAAACATAGTAAGTAATAATTTGGGGTTATAGATAGGAATGTAGATTCTAATAGCATAGAGGGTAGATATCTGCCCAGCTCTCGTGCTGTTTAAAAGGCTTATTATGAATAATAAAAGTTGTGTATCTTTATTCAGGAACTGAATGAGCAAGACTGGGCACAAACCCCAGATTGGAATTAAAAAGTTCTACAACATAGTTCTATTTCAACTAAGACATATTTAAGGGGGAAATAACACAGTGAGATAGGGCTATAGATCTACCGGACAGGCTAGAGACAAAACAAATAGATGCAACATCAAATGATACTGAAGATGTGGAAACTGGAGTCTCTGACCCTCTCACGTACTGTGGGTACAAAATGGTACAATTATTCTGGAAAACAGTTTGGCGCTATCTTATAAAACTACACATTCAATTGCCATAGGTTCAGTAGGCCCTTATTATTTATTCCAGAGATATGAAAATGTATGTTAGCATAAAAAGAATATAGTGCATGACTACAGCACCTTCAAGCATGATAGCCAAACCCAACCCTGCGATGGGGTCTAAAACATTGTAGTGCAGGGAAAATTCGGCAACAGAAAGGGAAGCTACTTTCCAGAAAATGATTATGAATGAAACAAGACAACCCTAGAAGATCAAATGCTATGGATCTGTTTATACAATATTTTTATTTTTTAAATATTTTTTGAGAAAATTCTCTGCTTTATCTATTTTTTAATTAATCATTTTATTCATTTATATTTTAAATGATATACCCTCCTGTTTTCTCCTCTACAACCCCCCCATCACATCCCCCCTTCTCCCCCATCCCCTTTACCTCTATGGGGGTGCTCTTCTACCTACTCACCCTCGCCCACCTCACTGCTCTAGCATCCCTTTATGTTGGGGCATCAAGCCTCCACAGGACCAAGGGCCTTCCCTCCCATTGATATTAGATAAGGCCATCTTCTGCTACATATGTATCTGGAGCCATGGGTCCTTCCGTGTAAACTCTTTGGTTGGTTGTTTAGTCCCTGGGAGCTCTGGGAGGTCCAGTTAGTTGATCTTGTTCTTCCTATGGGGTTGCAATCCCCTTCAGCTCCTTCAGCCCTTCCCCTAGCTCTTCCATTGGAGTCCTTAAGATCAGTCCGATGGCTAGTTTTTAGTACCTGCATCTGTATTGGTCAGGTGTTGATAGAATCTCTCAGGGAACAGCCATATTTGGTTCCTGTTAGCAAGCGCTTCTTGGCATCAGCAATAGTGTTGGGGTTTGGTGTCTGGAGATGGGATGGATCCCGAGGTGGAACAGTCTCTGGATGGCCTTCCCTTCAGCCTCTGTTGCATTTTTGTCCCTGTCTTTTATATATGATATTTTTAATGACAAAATGTTATACATTAAAATTGGTGGTTTTCAGAACTGAGCACAGAGAAACAGGAGACTCTGTGGTGAGAAGATTGATATAGTTTTCAATAGGAGCCTCGTCAGGGTAAAGTTCAGTGTCCAGACTATTGTATGCTCAAAACTACACATTGGACAAACCTATAGAGAATGAGTTATACATATGATCCTAGTGGATTCTGCCAGGGTCAGTGTCCTGACTGTGAGATTGTATTGTTTTATAAGATGTTGCCACTGGGAAAAAACTGAGTAGAGGGTTCATGAAATTTCTTTAGTATAGTTACTACTTTTTTGTGTTTATAATTAGTTTAATAAAATTTTCATTAAAAACGTCCAAGCTCATATATTGATAACAAAAACTGTCCCTATTTCAACTATTCCTAAATACTCTAACTATCCCAATGCCTAACCCAGAGCCAATGGCTCAGCAGTACAGCTGATACCAGAGAGTCCTGACCTTGGATCTGCATTTCATGCTTGAATAAATAGACTAAGCAACAAGAATAGCAACCTCAGGGCTGAAGATGTCGTGGCGGATGTGTCATGACAAAGCCACTGTGAGAAAATATAATCCCAGCCCTGGTAAATTGTGTGTGTGTGTGTGTAGTGATAATTTAAAACAAGATAAGTTTAATCAACTATAATTTGGCTACAAATATCCTGGCTGAATTTTCACGCATGAGACAAAATTTTCCAGGATCTATTTCCCAACATCTGGCTCTTAGAAACGATGTTCTCTTCTGGTTATTCCAGTGGGAGAAGGCTACAACTCCTTTCCAAAACCTAAATCATCCTTCCCTCCAACTTGGGTTTTTAGTAAATATAATCTGATCAGTCCTTCCACACCTTCACATTGGCGTAGGTCACACAGACCAGTTATTACTTCCTCTGGGCACTGACAACTGGTTATACAGACTAACCCTGTAAGCAGCTCTGGTAAACCATTCAGTTCTTAATTTTAGAGTTACTGAGAGGCTCTCCTCAGACATTAGTGTTGCATATAGCTTAAACCTAATATATATATATATATTATTTTATATATTATATATTATTATAATTTATTTATATAATTATTATATATAAATTATATATAAATATATATTATAATATTATTATAATATATTATATATATGTGTGTGTATAAAATTTATATATGTTATATGTGTGTATACATACACATATACACATACATATATGTTCACCCAGGCCAGGGCAAAGGCACTTTATGATTGCCACACACCATGGGAGCGAATAGCACATCTAGACCTTTCTGATGACCACAGTTAGAGTTGGACCTACTCACCTAGACCCTTTGCAAACTAGAAATTGACTTGTGGGAACTCAGCTGAAAGGCACAATGCACACATGACTGACAACACAATTCCCCACAGCCTAGCTTAAGCCACCTGAAATGAAGATGGAGAAATGTTCTCAGCCTCAAATCCTAAAGTTTGTCATTTCCAGGTTTCCTATAAATGTCAACCTAAAACTGCAGACAGCAACCTTTCAGAGATTCTTTTGCTTGGATTGGCTCCAGTGGTTTTTCTCACAGAAGGCTAAAACCTGAAGACACCCCCCCCCCACCTATACCACATAAGAAGTGTTGTTAGTGTAACATTGCATGACTACAAACAGAACCTTAAAAACTCTGATGTTCCAAGTAGTTAACCTATTACCCTTTATGGGAGAAAGAAACTGGCCAAATGGTAAAGGTATTGATTTATATAAAAGCAATCTTGAGCTTTTGGTCTAGAATCAGTCCAGCTTCTTTGGCTTGCCATAAAATTTTTGGGGATGTGTGTGTGTGTGTGTGTGTGTGTGTGTGTGTGTGTGTGTGTGTGTATGTATGTAAAGACTCATGTCTTTTCAACCACCAAAGAAACTTGTATCTTTCTAAGTTGTCCTATTGGATATTTTTCATAGTCTTCTGAAGTTTTGAATGGTGAGGATATAGGATGGCATAAACAAAAATGGTTGTCTATTAAACAGAACACCAAGATTGCTCCCTGGCTCCTGAATAGCTAGTATTCCTGAATAAGAGTCCGCCATTGGACTGCACTTTGAATGAATTGACTCACTCAGTAAAAAAGCAATGCTATAAAGATAGACGAGTAGCCAAAGGTATTGTTTCTATTTGTTAACTCAAACATGATAAACTCTATTAGGCAGGAGTTTCTTTTCCACTATGTAGAGGTTTTTCTGCTACAAATACAAACCTTTCATTCAGCAAACACTCCTTTAAAAGGCAGACCTGCCCAGAACACCTCACAGAAAGCTCCAAGTTTTCGTGGATTCCTGAAAATCCCCCTTCATACAGATGTGAGACTCTGGTGCCTCGGAGTGGGCACCCATCTACCAGAAGTCCTCACCAGCAGCTGGTCGCAGGGTGTGCCAGCTTCAATGCATCCCTACAGCCTGTTCATCACATGTGGGAACATCTTGTGATACAGATTTCAGTTCTCCTGGCAGCGAACCCAGAAGTCAGTTTGTTGAATCAAATTGCAATTCGACTTTTATATTTTTTAAGAAACTACGGTATGATTTCCACAGTGACTGCCACCGATTTATTTCCCCACCAGCTGTGTAAACAGTCTCCTATTGTCTCTCTCTTCTTTCCAGCACTTAGTAGCTGGTTTTCTTTTGATAAAAGCCATTGCTACATGTGTGAAGTGATATTTTAGTGTGACTTTGACTTGCATTCCCTTGATTACTGACGCTGTCTGCTCTTTTAATGTATGTATTGGTCACTTTTATGTCTTTAGATAATAGCCTACTAAAGTGATTTACCTGGTTTCTTAAATTATGCTATTTGGATTTGTTCTGTCCTCTTCCTTTTGCTAGTGAGTTGTGGTTCCTTAGATACAATGGTCTGCAAGCATTCTCTACCTTTGTTCTGCCTGCCTTACTTTTGTTTCCATAGCATTCAAGTATTATGTGAGATGAAGTCCCAATTCATTCTTTTCCCCATGGCCTTCCCATATTTTTAACCAGATAGTTCACTAAGGACTGACTCATGGAACTCTACAGTCAGTCATGCCACGGCATTAGTACCCGTGGAGCACAAAGTGACGTGGAATCAGCAGTTCTGGATGATGTTAGAATGTGACTTAAGTTTTCTATCTGTGAGCTGAGGTTAGCAAAATGTGTCCAACATAGGACCCCACATACAATAAATACCAATCAAAGGTCAACCCTGTGCTTCCCTAAAGCCTATACTCTCCTTTAAAGCCACCATGCCTTCTGCCTACTCAACTCCCCAGCACTATCTTTTCCTTCTCTTCCTCAGTCTCCTAAGTCTGTTTATTCTTATTTCTTGACTATTTCTAGATGCTGCTTGTCCGGCTTGAAATGCCCCATCCTTCCCATTTACTCTATTAATTTCCGGCCTCTTATCTCTTGATTAAGCAACACTTGGCAGATTTCTCTGCTTCAAAGTTGCTATTACTCAAATTATAATTAGTAAACACTTCTTGAGCAGACACTGAAATTATTAAATTATTAAGAGCTCTTGTTTCTCATTATTTCTTTTACACAATAGTCTCAGTCAAAATGGGTGATGCTTGCTTTCCAAACTATGACCTTGCCGAATATTTTTTTTTACCATTTTATTTATATTTGTTAATAGGAATCCCACTGTAAGGAGGAAGTGTCTTATCACCATCATCCTTTAAATGCTGCGTTTGTAAAATATGGACACTTATTACTACATTTAGTTTATTTGATAGATTATAACTCCATCTTGTCCTTTGTTTTTTATTTCATTAAGTGGCCTGAGCTTTGTCTGCTGGGGACTCACTGAATTTGACCCTATAAACAGTCAGCATAGTCCACACATTCTTGCTGCCTGGTTCCAGATTCATTTTGTATTTTCTATGCCAGCCCTGGAACCAGACACTTCTTTCGCAAAGGAGTTTCTTTTCATAGAGAATGGCATTAGAACTTGTTATTCTACTGCCTTTGCCTCTTTAATCTATCCAACCAGTGTGTGCCACGACAACTGACAAGAAGGGCATTAGAAACCAAGATCTGAGTGCTGGATATGCTCATGTTACTGAACGAAAGCAAGGGTTTTATTCTCTCAGCAGAAAGCCAGGGAAACACACACACACACACTCACACAATCTTTCTTTCTCTCTCTCACTCACACATACACTCACTTTTTATACATGTATGTATCCTATTCACCATATATATATATATATATATATATATATATATATATATATATATATGTATATATATGTATAATGCATGCCATGTCATCAGTACCCATCTAGCACTGTGTGAGCTGGAAACAGCAGTTTCAGATGATGATAAAAATTATATCAGTATTCTACTGTAGGGCAAGGTTAGCAAGGTGTGTCTATCATAAAACTCAGCAAACAGTAAGTGCCAATAAAGGTCAACTCCTTGCTTCCCAAAAGCCTGTATTCTCCTTTGAACTACCTCTGTCTTTTGTCTATCCAACTCCCCAGCCCCTCCCCTCCTCTCTGTCTCTGTCTCTGTCTCTCTGTGTGTGTGTGTGCATGTTTTTATCTACATAGTTCTTACATATATGAATCTGTGCTGTCACCTCTGATTCTAATCCATTGCCAAACAGTTTACTCAAAACTCCTCCTTTTCTTTATATTTCTGTTCTTTGCTATTGCCACCCCGATTCTTGCTACCTACAATATATTTATGTATTTTCTTAGTCATCTGACTCTTTAGGTTTTAGAATCGCTGACACCTCTGAACAAATGCTAGTCTACTGACTGGAGAACACTGGTAATATACATCGTTCTGTTGACTTCATGACATGGTCAGAACCACTTGAAGTCAGGTCAGTTCTTTACTGCTCCATGCTAACGTGATTTATTTATAGCACAGTTAGATGTATCTGCTCCTGTTTGTCTTTCATTTGCACTCAAACAATACCCTGATGCACTTTAATTGCTTTTTTTGAGATAATAATAAAAAAAAACAAAAAAAACCCTCTGTGGCTGTTGAACTCAAACTTATCTACAAATGTAGAATTATACTCAAAGAGGAAAAGAAGGTTACTATCTCATTTTTGAATTGTAGGGTAGTTTAACAAGAGGTCTGTATAGAAACTTAAGCTATATGGAAATTATTCTACCACAAAAACAATCTGTAAAACAAGTATTGTGTTCTTTTTTTGGCTGGGGATGGGGAGAAGGTACAATGAGAGAGTCACACAAATCAAATCTTAGATTCTAGTCCTTCTCCCTGACACTCTCTGAAGAAAATTCCTCATTTTTAAATTGTGGTTATTCTCTTTCTTTTTGTGGTTATATAATATATTTTATTACTCAACCACAAATTTTAAATTGATGTGCTAAAGACCAAGTACAATGAACTTAGTAACTTAAAATTCTTGCAAAGGAAAATGCTTCTATCATGATCCCTGAAACAGGTCATATTTGCATCTTCAAACTTCCTAATAGGTTTTTCTAATTCATATTCAGTTGCTAGTGTTTTCTTAATCTTTAATCATCATCTAACTTATGTTCCCTTCCATTTGTCTTTCTTTCTTCACTGATTATTATGTATTCACTTTGTATCCCTAAATCAGCCCCTGTCCCCTTCTATTCTCCCCCTCTGACAGCTCCTCCCTCCATTCCTCCTCTCTGAGAAGAGGACCACCCCCTGGGTATCACACCTTCCCCTGGCACATCAAGTCACTGCAGGACTAGGTGCATCCTCTCTCACTGAGGCCAGACAAGGTGGCCCAGTTAGGGGAATGGGATCCACAGGTAGGCAACAGATTTAGGGCAGTCCCTGCTCCAGTTGTTGGGGGACCCGCATGAAGACCAAGCTGCACATCTGCTACATGTGTGTGGGACTACTAGGTCCAGCCCATGCTTACTCTTTGGTTGGCAGTTAAGTCTGGGTGAACCCCCAAGGGTCCAGGTTAGTTGATTTTGTTGGTCTTCCTGTGGAATTCATATCTTATTCAGGTACCTCAGTCTTTCCCAGAAGTGTGTGTGGGTGATTAGCTGAGACTCCTAGCAGTGGGGATATGGGACCTGAAGTGGCCACCTCCTGTAGCCAGGTAGAATACACAGTGGAAAGATAAGGACACCAATCTATCCACAAAATCCTTTACCCAAAATTTTTCTTGTCTACAAGAGATAGAGGCAAATGGATGGAACTAGAACATATCACTCTTCATGAGGTGACCCAGACCCCAAAGGGCATGCATGGTATGTACTTACTGATTAGTGGATATTAGCCACTTATTCTCACTGCAATCCTCAGACCCAAAGAAGTCAAATAATAAGGAAGGCCCAAGTGAGGATGGTTGACTCTTTCTCAGAAGAGGAAATAAAGTAGGAGGTAGATGGAAAGAGGGAACTGGGTGGGAGAGGGGGTAGAGAGCGGAAGGAACAGGGGCGGGGAATCAGGCATAGGGAGAACAGGAGAGAAAACAGAAATCTGCACAGGAGAGCATCTCTAGGAAGTGCTAGAATGGGGAGAGGTGAGGCCCCAGGGTAGCTATGGGAGAGACTCTAGCTGAAACTAAAGTCTAACAATGGGGAATATGGATTCTGAAGGTACTACTTCCTATAGCGAGGCAGGACTCCCAATAGAATGATAAGGATGGCAACCCACCCACAAAGCCTTCAACCCAAAATGTATCCTACCCACAAGATGTGTAGAGACAAGGATAGAGCAGGGACAGAAGGAATGGCCAACTGATGACTGGCCCAAATTGAGACCC
This sequence comes from Tokudaia tokunoshimensis, assembly GCA_036184795.1. NCBI lineage: Eukaryota > Metazoa > Chordata > Mammalia > Rodentia > Muridae > Tokudaia > Tokudaia tokunoshimensis. Next base: position 55,716,660 of record BTHU01000009.1, on the reverse strand, counting down.
ACCCCATAGGCAAGAGCTAATCCCTGACACTATGGATTATATTCTGTTATTCTTGCAGACAAGAGCCTAGCATAACATTCTCCTGGGAGGCTTCATCTAGCAGTGGGTGGAAACAGATGCAGAGATCCACAGCCAAACATTAGATGGAGCTCGAGGAGTCATATGGGAGTGTTCTTTTCTTTCTAACAGGTATGATTATATCATGAAAAATTTCATGTACACATGAGACATTTGGACCTGACATCAGAAGTATCCTTGATGGTTTGTGGGGTAGAATAAAAATCACTGATATCCTAAACAGCCAGTTCCTGCAGCGTTGTATGGAAACACAGCATGATGGGCTTGTGTTCAGCTGATACTGAATGCAGTTCCTGTGACTGGGGTAGCTGGTCAAGGAGGCCCTGGGTCATAAAATGGACTCTCACAAACCATGTTCTGTTCCCAAATAACAAAATCTCTATTAAGCATTCACCATGGATAAGTCATCATGCTTACAATGGAAGGGTCACAGTGGGCAATAGTGACACAGTCCTTTGGAGCTTGACCCTAATTGAAAAGACTTAAGACCGAAGAAATGGTCCACTTGGCAAAACACTTGCTGTACAAACAGGAGGATCCTCAGTAACCACGTAAAAGGTCACCTGTACACCTGTAATCCCAGCCCTGAAAGTATGGAGGCAATATCTTTGGGGTATGCTGGCCAGGCTGTATAGCTGAATTCGTGTGATACAGGTTTATTGAGAGAGCTTATATCAAAAAAATAAAGTAAGGAGTGACAGAAAAGTTACATTGACATCTGACCTACACACATACACACTCACTAAAAACAAGTGAGGAAAACAGAACATAAATCAGAGGCTAGCATATGTACTATGAAATTCAGAAAGTAATTGCTTGAATAAATAATAGTATAAGGATGTGTCTTAAGCAGGGTGATCAGGAAAGCTCACTATTGAGAGAGTGACATTTAAGTTGAGATCCAGGTGAGGAGCCTGTGTGTAGACACAGAGAGTCCGCCCACTGCAAGAAGGTAGAACAAAGCTCCATCTGTTCTAGAAACTACTGGGAAGATTCTCCTGCATGTAGTAAATTAGGACAAGCAGCCTAAGAGCCTACCTTGACTGGACAGCCAGAGTCAGCTGACTTAGCTAGAACAAAAGCGATGGAATAGTACTTTAGAAACAGTGTGTCCATTTCTACCTCTTTTGCCCTTAAGATTTAACTACAGGGACATTTAATCTCACCACACGAGAGGCAGAGGAAGGCAGATCTACAAGTTCAAGGCCAACCTGGTCTACAGAGCAAATTCCAACATAGCCAGGACCACACAGAGAAATGCTGTTTCGAACAGAACAAAACAAACAAGAAAAAATTCAGTTAAAACTGTTACCTTCCTCCACTTTCAAATAATACTATCTCCAGAGATGGGACCTAGATCTTAATTTTCACACCCACATCCTAGCCTGGACTAATTGGCCCCATTTGATTTGTCCACAGAACATTGAAACTGACCCCTTTCCAACACACTGATTTCCCCATCCAAATTAACATAAAACTTTTCAAGATAGTATGTAACTGATTCCTCCCAAGGGGACATATCTTCAGTGACCTGGCCTTGTATTTAGATATCACAGAAGATTTCCTAACTGACTAGCCACTTTTGCTTCCTTTTCAAACACATGTGAACTATTTTGGATCCACAAATGGTTCAGGATGCTCCAAATTAAAGTCTTGGTGAGGTCCAGCTGGCCTGGCAGGAACACCAGACCTCAGGGTCTATGCAGTACAAACAGACCTCAGTACTTTCCAAACCCACTGCAGGCTCCAAACACTACTCCCTGCTGTTAGTCTCCTGAAAAAATGGAACTGTGTCAAAAAATACATAAGCGTATCCTTCCACAGTTGAGAAATGTCCAAGTGAAGCCAATAATTAAAAACAACCAGTGATTTCCTCAAATGTCCTTCTGGCATCCTTTCTGAAAATGTCTGCAGTTTTAGGTTTGTTGTTCTTATTACCCTTATTACCGTGATTCCCAGAGAAACAATTACTGCTTGGTACAAAGAATACTATGATGAGGGCGGAGGTGACCAAGTTCTTCATTCGTGCTTTGATCACTACCTAGTAAACTTGTGACTCTGGATATTTTTTGGGCTTCTATTTTGCCCTGCCTCAGTTCATCAATAATAGAATGATATATCAGAGTTCATATTTCTGGAATTTTTTCAAGTTCTGTTTTTTAATTTAAAATGTCTTCAAACAGTATATTTTAATCATATTCTTTCCTCTTCGCTAACTCCTCCCGATCCTACCCAACCAACCAACTCCTCTCTCTCTCTCTCTCTCTCTCTCTCTCTCTCTCTCTCTCTCTCTCTCTCTCTCTCTCTCAAAAAGAAACAACAAAAGAATGCTGCAACAAGCAAAGCACCAGTAGGACAAAAAATAACAGAACAACACAAAACAAAAAGTAGACACAAAAATACTGGAGTCAGTTTTGTGTTAGCCAACTACACCTGAGCATAGCATAGTCTGACCTGGAGTATAGTTGATATGTACTGTGACGCTCCATTGGATAAAACTGATCTCCCCTTGCCCATCAGGTATTAGCTAGAAATAGCTTCTTGGTTAGAGGTGGGACTTTGTGTCCACTTCCCCTCTCAGTGCTGAGATTTTTGTCTGGTTTGAGCCTGAGTAGTTTTATGGATGCTATCACAGCTTTATGGTCTCATATGTGTATCAGTCTTATGGTGCTTTATAAGGATTAAATGAGTTGAAGCATAGAATTTGAATTGGGTAAACTACAAACACTCCATTGGTGTTGATCTTTGCTTGCAACGTTCTTATTGCCCAACCAGAAGTCCTCACATACAAAACCAGGAATGGTCCACAATTCCAGCAAGGCAGAAACAGAAACGCGAGGGTCTGTAGGGTTTGCTTACTAATGAGCTGAATTAATGAGCTCCAGGTTCCGTGAAGGATCCTGTTTCGAAAAGTAAGGTGGAGAATGACCAAGGAAGAGATCTAATGTCAACCCTGGGTTCTCCATATGAATGCACACCTACAAATGCGTGCAACAGCACACATACATTTAAAAACAGGAATAAAAATAAATTGGTAAAATGTAAAAGAACTGATCTAACGAAAGTCGGCTGGAAAAAGAAAAGATACAAGGATCTAAAGAAGTGCCTGGCTCTGACTGAGGACAGTAGGTCTCAGTAGGTCACCGAATGCACACAGTGCCCTGGCAGCAAATGTGTTTTCAAATGCTCTTGGGAGGAAGGCTTCCAAGGCAGACAATATAAGCTTGGGGATAAATACCCTAGACACAATCCGCATATCAATAGATTTCTAAGAAGATGGAAGGAGAGACCCCTGGTCCTGGAAAGACTGGATGTAGGGGAACACCAGGACAGAGAAACGAGAGGGGGTTGAATGGAGAAAAGAGGGAGGGAAGGGGGCTTATGGGACTTTCGGGGAGGGAGGAAACGGGAAAGGGGAAATGATTTGGAATGTAAATTAAAAAAAATAAAATAAAATAAATAATAATAAAAAAAAGAAGATCTGCACAAAGCAGAAGGGAAAAGAGGAAGGCCTCTTTAACGGCAAATTTGCCTCCCTTGGGATGGAGGGATGAGTGATGATCTCGGTTATGTGATTGTGTGTGAAATAACTTTACCTGTGAAAGATAAGAAAATTGAGGGAAAGACTTGGTATGGAAAGGTAAGGAGCAACTTGACTAGGTAAAGAATGGAGGTAGCACCCTAGGATCATAGAAGTAGGTGAGGACCTGTGCTTATTCACCTAGGCCACTGGTAAGGACGGGATACTTGGAACTCCCAGCTCATGGGGGAAGAGTTTTTAGTCTCTCTTGCACGGTGTTCTTCTGCTGGGCAGTGTAACTTTAATCTGGCATTATGACTTGAAAGCTTGTCTATGAAACACTGGATGGATGTGGCTTGACCTACCTCATGACAAAGCATGGCTCAGTAGATATGTAAAACAACTACCAAAATCATTGAAAATTGGTAGTCAGAGAGAAATACTTATGCAGAGTGGGGGAAAGGGGGAGAGTGTAAGTCTATTTCAAATGTTGAAATATTATTTGTTTGCTGTGACTATGGTGGTCTTAGCCATCTGTGTCCATAGCATCAATCCTAATCTCTTCATTAAACACATTTGTCAAACATTTCATAAGAAAGTATGCTACCTATAATGACAAGCAAGCAAACATTCAAGGTGGAAGCTAGCCAGAGGCTGCTATAATTCTAAATAATCCTCACTGCAGAGAAGAGAAGAGATTTTAGTATATGGATGAGAATAGGAAACATTTTTCTAGCATCAATATTGTTGAGACTTCTGAATGGACTCTTAATAGTTTGCATTCCCTATCACTATCAAAAATAAATTAATTAAATAAGTAAACAAGTGAGTATATAGACTCTCAATTTTAAATTGATTTTACTTATTCTCCAACTTCATGTGTTAAGTGTTTCTGGAGTCAGAATTATGTTTTCACAATGTATTCCTAGTTTACCTAAAACTAGGTCATCACGATTTAGCTCTTTGATCATCAACAACACTGCAGGTGGAGCAGAGTCCTACTATTTTTTTTTCAATGCTGGAGACAACATAGAGTGAACATGTTTCTAGTTTTAGAAAAGTCAGAACTAATTCTCTGTTTAAACCTGTGGAAACTAGATATTTCAAGGGAAAAAACCACAGTAATTCTTGTCAGGCAGACAGAGGGTTGATCGATGGATAATAACAGTTTTGCCACTGCTTTGAAAATCATCTTATATCACCTCTTTGCAGGGAGTTTCTCAGCTCCTGCTGTGTGAACATTCTATGTGCCGTCTCTCATCCTGGTTCTAGAATCAAGGGGGATGAACTTTACATGGAAAGCAAGTAGAACCCTCACACGGTGCTGGTAAAGTGCCAGAGTTGACAAAAGCTGAACAGAGGCCACTACAAGAAATATGCATGTTCATCCTCCAAAATGTTTGTGTGTGGTCTCATAAAGATGTGTAATAAAATACGGATAACATTAGGCATGTAACTCAAACTACTCAATGGTCATCAACCTTAGGATAGAGAAATCAAATATAGAGAACGCATATGGTATAATTTTTTTATAAGAATGGTCTGAAACTGTGTTCAACATGACAGATAAATGTGAGAAAAAAATGTCAGACTAAGAAGAGGTGTTTTGAATGATTCCACTTAGTTTAAGTAACTAGTCTATTCTGTTGAAAGTCAGAGTGGTGGTTAGCTCTAATGAGATGGATGCCCAGATGAAAGAGACATTGTAAGGCCTTGAGGATTGGCTTGGCCTAGTTTATATTTGGCCTAGTTTATATTTTTTAATCAAGATATAATTGCACTGACCTCCATCCTCCCCAAAGCCCTCCCATCCAGTCTTCCTTTTTAAATTTATAACTTCTCTTTCTTTAATTATCATTCTTACATAAATGTGTGAATAAATACATAAATGCAACATGATGAGCTAGTTTAGTGTTGCTTATGTGTATATGATTTTAGGGTTGACAACTTGCTATTGGGTTAAACAATTAGGTGGTACATCTCCAGGAAAGCATAAGTTCTCTCTCTCTCTCTCTCTCTCTCTCTCTCTCTCTCTCTCTCTCTCTCTCTCTCTCTCTGAGGTCATTTTCTGTAATTCTTTACCTAGGGTGTGATCCTTGGAAATGTCCCCTATCTGCATTGACATGTCAACTGGTGATGTCCTTGTTCAAGTCTTGTTTGGGCAGCCGTATTGCTGAGATTTCATGGGTGTGCAGGTTCCCTGTCTCATCAGTCTTACAGCACACTTTTTAGTCCTCTAGCTCTTACAGTCTTACAGCCCTTCTCTGATGTTCCCTTAGCTTTAAGTGTAGGGGTCTTGTTGGAAATATGTCAGCTGGGGTTGGACATTCCACCTTCAGTTATTTGTTGAATTTTGACTAGTTGTGGCTTTCTGTAATGGTCTCTTTCTGCTACAAAATAATAATTATAATCATAATAATATGAAGAAGAGGAAGAAGAAGAAGAAGAAGAAGAAGAAGAAGAAGAAGAAGAAGAAGAAGAAGAAGCTTGTTTAATGAGAGGAAATGGCTACACTTATCTATGGGTACAAAGATGGATATTTAGAATGCAGTTAGAAAGTATACAGGTTTGGGAACATGGCAGTAGTAGGTTCTCTTCTAGGATCCCTTATCAAACTGACCACAGATGATTGGCTAGGTTTATGCTACCAGGTCTTATTTCCCTCCTGTTATCAGGTCTTAAATATAATTATGTAGCTATTGGTTACCTCTAGGATGTAAGTGCCACTATTGCACCTTTAGGAAGCACGTGTCCAAAAAGAAAGTAAATGAACAAACAATCAAACAAAAACCTATGGTAGTTTAAATCAGAAATATTCCCTGCCCCCATAGGCTCATGTGTTTGAACACTTGGTCTCTGGTTGTTTCTGATGTTTGTGAAGGTTGTGAAAATTTGGATTATGAAGCTTTGCTGGAAGAAATACATCACTGAGGGCGAGCCTTAAGAGTTTACAGTCTTGCACCACTTCCAGTTTCCTTTGCTTCCTCTGGGTAGGCAGACTTGATATCTTTCTTTCCCTCCTTACCTGCAATTACTACAATCTAGCACTATGAAACTGTAAGCCAAAATACATTCTTCAAGTTTCTTTTGGTGATAGTAATTTATTACAGTCACAGAAACATGGCTAACACACCAGCCAGCCAGCTAGCCACCTAACCAACCAACCACACCACCAAACTACCCAACCAAATAAATGTCCACATCCAGTCAGTGACCTGAAATGGGTGGTCAGATGAGGAAACAGGACAAATAATGAGGACTCTTCCTTTCCCTTCCCTGCAGTTCTGATACGGATACAGAAAGGCATTCTATGGTCTTTTAATTTAATGGGTCCCTTTTTCTTAAATCTGGTTAACCACCTGCTATAATATAAAAGTTGTTATTTCCAAGGCTTTAGCCACGGGAGAATATGCAAAAATACCAATGAAAGACAACCTTATCCACAGTTATTCCTGTTCAAAGCAGAATGAAAATTTTAATCCAGCATCCTGAGCTGGGTGCATTTCACATTTTTGGGTCCATTCCACAGCCTCTCCCTTCACCACCTGCTTCTTCCCTTATTTATTTTCAAAGAATATTCTTTCCTGAGAGTGAACTCTGGGAGCTCAGTCTGCCTCTTACATTAAACTGGCTTTCTTTCAGTGATCTTTGGAGTCTCCAAAGGTCTCAAACCAAATGCTGTGGTCCCTACTCACCGGGATCCGAGCCTGAGATCTCATTACATAAACAAAGCGGCAAGATCAGTGGATGAATATTGCTCTTTTCATTCTGCTGGCAACAGAACATGATTTCTCCTGTGACCTGGCTTTGATAAAACTTTCCTTTATAATGAGATGAAATCATCATGTCCCTGGTCACAATGTTTCCCCTGGTTAAGAGCACAAGGCTGTAACATGGCTAACACTGCAGCCACATTTCCACTGGACTTAAATAATACATTCTTATGTTTGAACCCAAAGAAATATTATTATAACCCAAAAGGCTTCTGAGAGTTCATAGTTCTTAGTTCATCCAATAATTATCTGGGTTAGCTTTAAGGCCTTTCTACCTTGCTCCTAGGATAGGATAGCAGCGAGACAAAAACACCTATTTTAAGTCAGGTGGTCTTTAGTCCTAGCAGTGGCCACATCTGTTTGAATCCACATGACTTATGTAGGTCTCTTCATCCCTACCCTGGGATTCTGTCTTCCAGGATTCAAGATTCAGAGCAGCACAAGTATGCAAGACTCCAAGTCCTGGGGCAAGGTATAAATAATTAACACTTGCCAATGTTTCATGAGCTACCACAACTCTTGTTTTGCATAAGACCCATGCATGGGTGCCTGCATGTTGACCAGATTCTTCACCTCTTTTCCCCTATTCTTCTCCACATTTGAAGACTATATTTAAGATGGATGATGGAGGAAAGCTGCCTGGCTTCTTCAGACATGCAGGCACCTTTCCTGGATGGGGTCACTGATATTTTATTGGTGGTTTGTGGCTATGTTCTCTCCGACTCTCCCAGAGCATGAGACACAGAGCTGCAGTGAGCATTCGTGCAACTCTGTTCCTTTTCCATGACCTACAGAGGCTCTGTGAACTGCTCTGGTGGAGTTCAGTATAAATGTCTGGAGGTGGTCAGCTCTTATTAATTCAGAGGTATGGTGAGTGATAAGATTCAGGAAACCTTTGCCAAGAAGAAACCATATAACAACAATATTACACCATACTTGATCTTTGTGGACAATGAATGTATGGAGATTTTGGAAGATACCTTGTAGTTAGACCTATATATCATGAAGTTATCTAGTTGAAGTAACTCCCATTACTAAGCCTGATGCTGTGGGTGCAGCTGGTAATATTCCTATTAATGGTCAATGAGTTTTGTTAACTCTATGGTATGTGTAACTTTGGTGGGACAAGTAATGTGTTACTTAAGTAAAGGCAGACTCATAGTATAAGTACATATGCCTGAACTAAGGTATGGCAAATTCAAGAATGGTTAACAGAACTGTAATAAGAAGTGTAGTTAAAGCAGGTGTGAGGCCAATTATTATTAAACTAATATAGCTTTTCCAACTAAGTACAGAAGCAGATGGCAAAATTTTTCTGTAGCTTTGAATTTTAAGCCCGTTTTTAAGTCTGTGAAGTTTTCACATTTGAAATCTACTGCCTAAGAATTTCAAACATGCACAGATTGAATTTTAATCATGTTCACCCATTCTTGCTCCTCCAACTCCTCCCATATTCCTACCACCATTGTTCTCCCTCCTAACTTCATGTACTCTTTTAAACCCACTGAGGTCTGAAGTCTACTTAATATTGCCAGTGTCCACACAGGGTGATCCACTGGCGTGTGGGCAATCTATCAGGGCTTGCATCTGTGAAACAAACTGATACTCTTCCTCCACCAGGAACCAATAGCTCTTCTTCTCTTAGGTGTGAGTTATTGGCATGATCTCCATCTCCACTTAGACTGAGATCTTAGTTAGCTTGATTTTTTTCAGGTCATATGAATGTAGTGATAGCCACTGTGAGTCACATATCAGATCCAAAAGCTCTGTCATATTAGGAAACATTACTTCACTGTAGTTCTCTTGACCCCATTTTAAAATACAAGGCCCATTCATATCATGAAACTGGAATTAGAGGATCCAAACAGAAAATGGAGAAATCTGATAAAGTCCCAGCTAATGGGGAGACTGAGGAGCACCCCAAGATCAGCTCTTCCCTTCAGCTGCTGAGAGTTAAAGCCAGCATAACATCCTCTATTTCCTTATATCAAACAATATAAAAAATGTACTTTTCTATTGCTATCCTAGCAATAGGTTGTACTATCCTATTGCTTCAGACCAAGCAAGGGTGCATCAGCTGAACTTTATGGACATGTATGCCACTGGAAGCCATGCCTGAGGACATCACAAATAGTTTAGTTTTCACACCTTGAAGCTTGCTCATCAAAATTTGTTTCAAGCCCTTCACCTTGCTGAGCCCACTGACACAGAGCTACCACAGTACCAAAATCTATTCCCAACCCAAGGCATTTCCACACTTAAGAGTACCAACCTCAACATCACCTAGTCCAGGTCACTAAAGCCCCATCAGTACCTTTCAACTCTCCTGTGATGTGATGCCCCTGACACTCCTTGGCATTGCAGCTGTGGATTATCAACTCAACTTTATCTGGTAGGTATGCATTCTTGCTTGGGTCTGGAGGAGCTAATGATTGGCACCTCAGAAACAGCTCTGGCTATGTTTCTATAGAAACTCTACCTTTAAGATCCAGAGTTATCTGCATCTATTTCAGCCAGCTGCTGATAACCAAAGAATGTACATGAGCTTGTATGTGGCAGAGGACTGCCTTGTCTGGCCTCAGTGGGAGAGGATGTACCTAATCTGGTAGAGACTTGATACACCAAGATGGGGGAATACAGGGGGATCACTCAGAGATGAAAGGGGTAGGGACTCTGTGAGGTAGGAACCAGGAGGGGGCAGTGCTTGGGATGTAATTAATTAATTAATAATATCCAGAATTAGAAGCCTCTAAAGCAGTGGTTCTCAACCTATGGTTCTCGACCCCTTTGAGAGTCCAATGACCCTTTTATAGGGGGTATATACCATATATTCTGTATCAGATATTTATGTTATGATTCAAAACAGTAGCAAATTACACTTATAGCAATGACAATAACTTCATGGTTGGGGTCACCACAACATAAAGAACTGTATTAAAGGGTTGTAGTATTGGGAACCACTGCCTTAAAGCCACACTCTCTTTACCATTCAACCTTAAAATCCACCCTCAAATCTTTCTAATGCATCCTCTCTGTGGACTGGTGCTTTAGAGACAGTTTCTTGTTCTCTGATGGCTTAAAGCCAAATATTTATTAAAAGCCATTTGTGCAAGATTCAGCCCTTTCTCCTCTGCTTTATCTCCAAAGAGATTTTCTCATTATATCAAAAATGTCATGTACAATGTCAAACTGCTGCCTTCCCAGAGCTGAGAAACTCTCAGAAGTACATATAGTTCTTCTTTAGAAGTTTGCCAACCTGAAGGAAGAAGGAGAGGTGTCTGAGGAATGGAAGCATGTAATTGTACACATATCAGCCAAGCAGCAGAGTCAGGGGACAAGAGCGAGATGGAGCGAGATTAAGTCCCCAGAGAAGTCTCACAGCTGCCGCTATGTAGGAATGACCTTACCAGATGAATCATTGAACAAGCCTGGCTTTGTCAGGTTTGACAATACTCTTCCAACACATTTTAAGCACATCCTAAAGAACAGCCTTCCTCACAGTGTTCTCCAGGAGCAGCAGCAGCAGCAGCAGCATCCACTGGGACCTTATTAGAAATACAAAGTCTTGTCTTCCACTCAAGACCTACTGAGCCAAAAACTACAATAATGGGGATCAGGAGAGCACCTGGCAATGTGTGTTTTAACAGGCTCTCACTGGGATGCTGGTGACTGCTCAAGGACAACAACTACTGCTGTTTTAGACAACACTCCCTTAGCTCTCGTACTTAGCAGATGAGGAAACAAAACAAGCCCAGAGAGGCTTGGGCCACTTATTCAGACCACACAACTTCTAAGTGTCATGGGAAGGCTTTGAACCTAAGTCCTGTATCTGATTATAAGTGACTCTCAATTCTGGGACCTGAGAAATGGCTGATAAGGGATCAGTGGGAAGTATCCGTAGGTAAGCACCTTTGAGGCAGTGGTAGGTAGGAAGAGGAAGTAAGTATGCATAGGACTAATCCAACAGGCACCCTACTTCATGCACACACCATGCCATTCACACTGTAGATTTTTCTGAAGGATACTAGGGCACTGGGCTTCAGATAAGGGAGCTTTTGGCAGCTGACTTGCTACTATAAAATTTAGAGACAAAGAAGGTTTGCCTTGTAATCTGAAAGTCAGTGAACTAAGTACCTGTTTTTATTCCAGTATTCTGGTGAGATGATACGGTCTCTGGGTGAATGCTGTCCATTAGATTCACAGTCAGTCCTTGATCTTGAGTAAAGGCACTAAATAAATGTCTGTGAACTAAGCCACAGCACCATGACTGAGGTTCCCCTTATAGTTTGCAGAGAAAAGTATGTTCAATGAAATGAGCTCATGGTCCTGGGGTGCTCCTGAAGTGTATAGGCAACAATTAATTGAGTCGTGGACATTTCATCTCCTCCGTAGGACAGCCCTGAGATGGTGCTGTCCCCATGAAAGGGACTGGATGCCTTCTGTGCTACAGATTCCCTGAGACAGGAGGACTTATTCCTGAAGACATGTTTCCAACACATCAGTCTAGCTGAAAACCCACAGGTTTACAGAGAAGCAAAAGACAGAGAGGGCAAGAGCAGAACACGGTGTTCAATGTAGAAAGGGCGTTTGGAAGCAGCCTGGCTCCTGCTAGTACTGTGTGCTATGGGATGGATGAGACCTGAGACCCTAGACTTCAGTGACAGATGTGCTTCCCCGCCCCCAGTCTCCCAGCCCCTACTTGTGCCCTGCCCTATCTGCATGATTAAGATGCTTACATTTACAAAACCTCTAACTGGTGGTCCTATATCTCCTCTGCTCTCTAGTCACCATGTCCAGGGCCCTGTCTGTTAAGCCGACTGCCCTTTAAATCTCCCTCTCACAGAGGTAGAGGCAATGTCCCTGCTGTTATGTTTAGCTTTAAAGCCCTTTCATAAACCCTGTTTTCACCCCAGGCTGTAAAATGCTTGTTCACCCCTGTGGAGGGCTCAAGAAGAAAAGACCAGTCAAAATAGAATCTGGAAAGATTTCTGAATCAGGTTTCTGAATCAGATGTGATTAAAAATGCCTTTAAGATTTCATGATGTTTTCTCTTATAAAGTATCACATTATAAGATGTATGTACATGTATCTGTATGTACTTGTATGTATACATACATACACCCACATACATACATACATACATACATACATACATACATGAATGTAATACCTGATACATGTGTATATGAGTAGGAAAACAGATGAGTACCAAGTACAGATGCCTTATGTCTGTGTGAGAGGGTATACGATTAACACATATTCTTTGTGCTTGTATGATATTTCCAAATGTTATGTTATGCAGTGTGTTGAAAGGGTAAGCAATGCAATTATTAAAGCACTTTTTTAGTCTTACAGCAAGCCGTGAATCAGGTACTGCCTAACCAGTGTGATTGGAGAACTCGACAGGAGAAACACAAGGGACAGGCTTGGATTGAAAGAATAAACAAGTCTCGCGGAGAAGTCACTTGTCCTATACGATCTGCCCTGCTAGAAAACCCATAGCTATACTGAGGTTATTTGGTTTCATCTCATTGGTTGAGCTTAGGTTCTGTTTTTCTTGATAACTCTTTATGATAAGTGGCTTTCTGTTAAATTTCACTTACGTCTGCAATTTATGTAATATGGAAAGCCTTGTTTTCAAGTTCTATCTGCCCCTTCCAATTTGCTTTAACTAGAATGAATCCTATTCTATTTTTTGCAGATATAATAGGATCCTGAGAGCTGGCAAGTTGTAAATATTATGAATTTATTTCTTACTGTTCTAGAGGCTACAAAACTAGAATAAGAGGGAGAAACATCTGGTGAGGGCCTCCCTGCTGTATGCTCCAGGTCAGAGGGTAAAAGAGCAAGGGATGATGGGTGCAGCCCTCATCCACGTGTGGATGAGTCCACACCTGAGAGTAGACGGCATGATGAGTCCACACGTGAGAGTAGACCCCTTCTGACTTGGGGTGGCTCCTTCCTTAGGCTCTGCCTCCCAGACCTACTGTTTAGGGATTAAATTTCCAGCAGGCAGAGAAAAGTTGTGGTGGGAATCATGCTAAGAAGTTATGTGAGGACTCAGAAACATGGATGTCCATACTGAGCAGAACGAGGAGATGGTTCTTGTTGCTATCTGGAAAGGTAGTCTCACCATCTCCATCAATAAAGAGACACTGGCAATGTTTGAGTCCTTGCAGAAATGCAGTTCAGAGCCAGTTTGGGTATGTGACTTATAAGCCACTGAGTAAGGAAAGTAGCTGTTTTAATTCTATACTTAAATACCCAAACGTGGTAGTTAATTTTGATACTCAACTTACAGGACCTAGAGTCACCTAAGAGGCAAACCTCTGGGTAAGACCGTCTTTAGATTATGTGATTTGGAGTGAGAAAATGAACTCTAAAGATGAATGACAATATTCCATGGGCTAGGGTCCTGGACTGAATAAGAAGGAAAGAGCAGGCTGAGCACAGGTGTTCAGTGGTCCCTGGTCCTTGATTGTGACCACAGGGTTGTCAGCTGCCACATGTTCCTGTTCCCATCCTTCCCCCTCATGATGAACTACACCTCCAATCTGAAAGCCAACAGAATGGCCACTCATTTTTTAAATATTCTTGGTCTGATGCTTTGCTATAGCTAAAAGAAAAATAACTACCGCACTAACCTATCAACATTTACTAAATATTGTAATAACTTTTTCTATGAGCAAAAAGTCCATTCTGAAGCTTCAAGCAGAAGTCATGGAGCAGAAGGCTTATTTCTCCACCAAGATGTTTTTTAAAACACCTTTATTGTTCATACCAAGGTGGGGGGAATGCCTTTCAGGGACAGCTTTGGGTCTGTGAGAATATGTGTGTACAAAGGGAATATGCACAATGTTTGCCTAAAGCTGCAGAAAGAGCCTATTCATGACACTAAGTATGAATATCATACAAGGCCACTTGTGTGTGTGTGTGTGTGTGTGTGTGTGTGTGTGTGTGAGAGAGAGAGAGAGAGAGAGAGAGAGAGAGAGAGAGAGAGAGAGAGAGAGAGAGACAGACAGACAGAGACGGAGAGACAGACAGAGACAGAGGAAACAGAGAAAGACAGAGAGACAGCGACTGAGACAGAGAGATTTTCTGTTTAGCAGAAAAGGTAGGTAGAAAGAACCACAGAATCCGTTTCTCAGTCTCCTCTGTATCTTTTTCTTGTGTTCTATTTGCTTTAACATCTGCTTAAAATACAGAGTTTAAATGTCCAGCTTCATCTTTCCTCCAGAACCCTGCTCCTTGGTCCTAATCACTAATATGGTAAATTAAAATGTATAGCTTTGCTTTATATAACCTGAAGGGAAAATGCACTAAAAGCTTTGATCTGTCAAAGGTAGATTTTTCTTAAAACGATTCAGAAAATGAAAAATTCTTAGCCTAGTAAAATGGCAGGCATAGTGAGCAAGTGTTTGAGCGTCATAGTGAGAAATTTGCATACACAGTCTAGCTCCGCATTCAACTGTGAATGCCTCTAGCTCACTTTCAAGTTAATTTTTTTTCAAGTATCATTAGAAGTATATAATTTAAAGGCTCAGGACATTACTATGAGACATGAAGGTCATTATAGAGATGCAGCTCAATGCCACACATACTATAAATGGGCATTTGTCATTATTCACATCAACAAATTCCTTTCCCCTCTACTTGATGTCTCTTTTTCTTCCTTCACAGTAAAGTGGATATTAAAAACCATGGCTGCATACAAAGCACAGATGCTTCTCCTGCCTCATCCCCACAGCCCTGACCATTCAGATGTGCTTAGACACGGTCCTTCTCAAGTGCCTCGGAAAGGTATGTATGGAATGAAACAAGATGGCCCACCACAGGAAAGAAAATTCAAGAATGCTGTGGTCTGGGACAGAGAATTTGTAGTGATTTGGCCCTTTGCCATTTTTAATAGTGAGTCTGAGTGATTTATTCAACTTCTAGAAGCCTTGGTTCTGTTAGCTGTAAAGTGATAATAATAGTGTCTTCCCATAAAGTAGCTATACATTCTAAATAAGAGCATAAGAGGGATTCAGATCCTCATAAGTGCCCAGCCAAACAAACAAACAAACAAACAAAACAAAACCAAACCCTGGCAAACAGCCTAAAATAGACGCAACTCAGCCAGTTGCTGTGGCTATAGGACCTTGTGCTTCAGGCAAAATCCAAGGTAGCTATGCACTGTGGAAGTCCATTGGCTTCAGTATTGGTAGATGGCATCCCTGTGAGGGAGTTCCCAAGAATGGCTGCTAATGATATTTTGTAAGTCATTATCACCCAGACCAAGAGGTTTTTCCCAGAAGCTCTGAGCATGAATAATTGAGGTTATTTTGTACCGAACATTCCCATCTCCTCCCTTTCATATAAAAGAACAAGGCCATGTGCATTTGTTCACCTGAGGTAACAGAGCTGATGATTTACACTCAGAATTCATGCCCAGATTCAAAATACTAAAGCCTAGATATAAAAGTAGACAGAGACAGACAGACAGACAGACAGACAGACGCACGCACGCACGCGCACGCTTACACGCACACACACACACACACCACATGCCACACAGCAGTACACACAGAGAGACACATGCATCACACAGTTCTTAGCTCCCAAAGGGAACTGAACAGATACAGAAGGAGACTCCAATAAGCTGAGGCGCACCACTAGCAGAGACTGTGGTTTCCCTCCTTTCTGTCCTGCCTGTATTCACAGGACATGTTCTCTGTTGTTAGCAATCTGAGAAGCAAACTCTCTCAATGCTTTGTGAGAGAGGGCCATCCCTCTGCCACCACCAGTGCTTTGGAACAAAGGCTGTTTGTCTGGGACGGGGGAGAAGACACTGCTCTGCGAAGCCACTCTTGGGAATCATATCAGCTAAGGACAGAAGCCCAAGCTTCAGAAGAGCAGTGTTAGCCAGATGCTAACCAACGTAGGAAATGATCAGCCTCTCTCTGTTGAAACTGCATTGAGACCCAGCTGCCTGAGTTTTTGAATAATAGTCAAAAATTTTAAAATGTTTAAAGACTTAACATTTCCTGCATATTTGATTTATTGCACTAAAACATGTGTGGCACTTTGAATCCTGTATAAAAACTCAAACCTGTGGGAAATTTTTATTGGATATTTTCTTTGTTTACATTTCAAATATTATCCTCTTTCCCAGTCCCTCTCCCCCAGAAGCCCCCATCCAATTCCCCCTTCTCCTACTCTTATGAGGCTATTCACCCACACACACACTCCTACCACCCGCCCTGGGATTCCCCTACACTGGGGTATCGAGCCTTCATAGGATCAATAGCCTCTTCTCCCACTGATACCCAACAATGCCATCCTCTACTACATATGCGGCTCATGGGTTTTGCCATGTGTCCTCTTTAGTGGTTTAGTTCCTGAAAGCTCTGGGAGGTCTGGTTGGTTGATAGTGTTGTTCTTTCTATGGGGTTGCAAACCCTTTCAGCTCCTTCAGTTCTTTCTCTAACTCCTCCATTGCAGACCCAGTGCTCAGTCCAATGGTTGGCTGCGAGCATCTACCTCTGAGTTTGTTAGGCTCTGGCAGAGCCTCTCAGGAGACAACTATATCAGGCTCCTGTCAGCAAGCATTTGTTGGCATCACTAATAGCGTCTGAGTTTGGTAGCAGTATATAGGATGGATCCCCAGGTGAGGCAACCTTTCCTTCAGTCTCTGCTCTGCATTTTATCTCCATATTTATTCCCATGAGTATTTTCCCCCTTGTAAGAAGGATCTAAGTATCCACACTTTGGTCTTCCTTCTTCTTGTGCTTCATGTGGTCTATGAATTGCATCTCGGGTATTCTGAGTTTTTGGGCTAATATCTACTTATCAGTGAGTGCATAGTATGTGTGTTTTTTTGTAATTGGGTTACCTCACTCAGGATAATATTTTCTAGTTCCATTCATTTGCCTAAGAATTTCATGAAGTCATTGTTTTAATAGCTGAGGAGTACTCCATTATGTAAATGTACCACATTTTCTATATCCATTCCTCTGTTGAGGGATATCTGGGTTCTTTCCAGCTTCTGGCTATTGTAAATAAGGCTGCTATGAACATTTAATTGGGGCTAACTCACAGGTTCAGAGGTTCAGTCCATGATTATTCCTAATGGAAAGCATGGCAGCACACAGGCAGACATGGCACTGGAGAGGTAGCTGAGAGTTCTCTATACAGAATGGCAGGCAAAGAGAGACACTGTGTCTGACTTCAGCATTTGAAAACCCAAAGCCCACCCACCAGAGATATACTTTCTCCAGTAAGGCCACACCTACTCCAATAAAGCCATACCTCCTAATTCCTGTCAAGTAGTGTCACTTCGTAATGACCAAGAATTAAAAAATGTGAACCTATGAGGACCATTCCTATTTAAACCAAAATGGAGCCATTTTAAAATGTAAAATCCACTCTGTTCTATAAGACAGTATAAAACAAACACTATGCAGAATTCAGCAGGTTTCTGATTCAGGCTCTAGTATTTTCAGTCTTTGATCCAACTAGTCCCAATCCAAAGCCCATTTTCTGATCCTCTGAAAGACAAACTTACCTAACAATCTAATCATCTTAGATTCCTGATATTAAGGAGGTCATCCAATGTCAGGTACAGGCAATGAAATACAATGGGAGTGCTAGAGGTGGTTCCAAGGACAGAGAACCTCTTCTACAGCGTGCTCTATATTGCAATAACCCAAGGCCATCCTTGCCACTATGAATTTTACATGTTGTATATGGGTTGATGATGTTGAAAACTAATGCTTTGCTTCATCTTCCCAGCCAGGTGTAGCGAGTCATTATAATGCCATATAACCTGATAGTCAAATTCAGCTGCCTGCCTTCACCTACACTGAGCTGAGGAATTCCAGCCACACCTCCCCCCCCCCACCTGGCAGAGCTGGCAGAGCTCTGGGAACAAGCCTTTGTCTTCAAAGCAGCTGCAGTTTCCTGCGAAAGGGGGTCAGTCGCCATCTCCTGCAGAGTAGCAGACCCTGTGAAAGTAACATCTTCCTGAGAGCTGTTATGGCAACATCTCTCAGCCTGGCAGAGACCTGCTGACAAGACTCGCAACTTTGGGAGGGAGGGTCACGCCCACAGCACATATATTGTCGCTCTTATCCCCAAAGTAAAAAGAAAGATTTTGTACAGCCATGCACTAATGTCTCTGTGTGTTCTTTTCTCTCGACCCCCATCATTTCATTTTTCAGCTCTCCCTCCACGTAGAACCCGCTTGTGAGCAATTCCCGGGAAGCTTCAGCCAGGAACATTAAGAATCTTTGGTTTAGCTCAAACTCCTTCTACAAAGTCAGTATCACTCTAATCCCAATGTCAGAAGAAAATACAACAGAAAAAGAGAACAGTAGACCAATATCTGATAAACACAGGTGCAAAATTTCTCAACAAGTTACTAGTGACCTGAATACAGGTGCATTGCAAAAAGGTCAGTCACCATGCAAACTGACTTTATCTCACAGATGTAGAAGTGATTCAACAGATGCAAATCCATCAATGAAATAAATCATAGCAATAAAGACAGAAATTGCATGATCATCTCAGTAGATGCAGGAAAGTCCTTTGACAAAATACAACATCCCCTCATGATAAAAGTCATAGTGCGAATAGAATTGAAGGGAAGATACATCAACCTAATAGAGGCAAACTATGACACATCCATAGCCATTTTCATCATGTATGGAGACAAATCTTAAAACAGCAAGATCAACAACTGACAAATGAGTTGTCATAAAACCAAAAAAGCATCTGGACACCAAATTAAATAGTTGAGTGTAAAGGCAGCCCACAGGATGGGAGAAAATCTTTGAAAGCTATACATAAGAATATTGTCTAGATTCATAAATTCATAAAGAGCACCCCTTTAAAAAGATGAATACATCAAGAAAATCTGGCTTACAGATCTGAACAGAGTTCTTAAAAGAAAAAATACACAAGAAAAATAGGTCACCAATTTGAGAGGAGGTTGGGGAAATGGGAGAGATTGGAGGGAGGGGACATAGGGGAACAGGAAGGAGGAGAAGAAAAGCAGGAAGTCATACAATTATAGCTTAATTAAAATAAAAATATTGCTGATAAAAAGAAATATAATGATAACACTACATTTTTTAAAGAGATCAACATTATTAACCATCAGGAAAATACAAATCATAGCTGCTTTCAGATTCCATCTTATATTAGGCAAAATGACTATCATAATGAATTCAAATGATAATAGATGTTTGTGAGGATGTGGGAGAAGAGGAATGCTCATCTATGTTGAGAGGAATATAGACTGGTACAGCTGTTATAAAAATTAATATTGTTATTTCTTAAAAAATAGAAAAAGAGCTACTATACTACCTAGCTATAGAATTCCTGGGCACATAGTCCAAAGAATCTATGTTCTACAAGAGTTCCCTCCTCATACAATTCATTGAAGAGAATACTTTAAGGTAGAGAACACACAGGTAATATGGCAATGGAGAGGGGAAGTTTAGGGGTAGAGAGGCTTAAGTGGTGGGAAAAGTGGAATGAAGGGACACAGAATGGGAGGAGGTGAGGAGAGATGGTCAAGAAAATCTAAAGATATATAAAAAAAAGTCATAGTGAAATAATATCTTGTAATCCAATTAAAGTTTCTGTAATATTTTAAATAGTGGGTAATGGTTAATACAGATATTCATAATAGAAAAATGTGTATAGAATACATGATTCTGATGCTTAACTGTAGGTGGGTCTTCTGTATCAAGTTCTTCCAATCTAAGGCTCAGAAAACATCATGGAAGAGGAGGCAGAAAGAATTAAGAGCCAGAGGATGGGGAAGAGAACAGAATTCTGTCTTCTGGACATGGAATGATCATTGTGCACATGAATTCACAGCAGTTGTGGCTTGTTTGAACAAAATTCCAGTATGAGTTAGGAGAGATTTGCGTCATCTCCTCCAGCTGACTTTGATTGCCAGCAGATGATTAGTAAGAGACTGGGATTCACTTTCCTTTGAGAGTGAGCCCCACCCCAACACAGACACACTAAGTGTATATAAACAGCATTGATTGGACTCTGTGGGTTATTAAGTATAGAAAAGAAGAATATTAAGCTGGGAGGAAGCCATGTTGGAGGACCAAGGAAAGTCAAAGGGTATGACAGTGGGGATGATCTTCACATACCATTGTACCAGAAAATATGTATGTATTTCATAAATTATATACATTCTTGAAACTTTCAAAACATGAAAATATTATTTTAAAATTTAAACTCAAAAGTAAAAAGATAAAATGAAAGCTCTTTATAAGGTGTTATTTTAAAAATTAATTCTTGTGAATTTTTTTTTAAAAAACAGTCACTTTTTTTTAAAAAAATTAGGATAGTTAAACTAATGTAATTTGGACTTGAAGCATGCACCTCATAGTGTATTTGAGATCACCCAAATGTGGACTCTGCAGGATGCTTAGAAAATAAGAGATGTGAGGAAGGCATTCTCACAGTGATGCTCACCATTGTTGGGTTTTCCCAGTGAGGAGTCCAAGATCCCATACCACCAGCCATTACAAACAATTTCCTATCTTATTCTATTCTGGAGAACATTGCTCACACAGCCTCTGTGCAGGGATGTGCTGGAGAGCAGGAGCGTAATTCTCACTGCCTCTGCCCACGTTCCTGGAGTTACTTAGCTGTCGCTGGCCTCCAAGGGCTCTTACATTCCTATTGGCATCTTACATCACTTTATTCTGTAAGATGTGTTGAGCATTTTTTTTCACTAGAAAAGACTTCTATGTAATGTTCCAGCAGATGGAAAAATCAGGCCCATAACCAGTTACTAGTATGTGTCCCTCTGGGAGCAAAGAAACCAAGGGAACAACTGCAAAAAAGACAATCTCTTTGCTAGGGCAGACTCAAATGGTCCTTCTTCTTAACACTTTGTAATCCTGCACAAATGTGGGCCTGATATGGGGAAACATCTGCAGCAGAAGAAAGAACATCAGAAGAGCTTGCCTTTCCCGGATTGTCCTGCAAGACACTCTGTAAAACATTAACCATCCTACTCTGGCTTAAGCCTTCAGTGCCATATGCAAAGCCTTAAGGTTTGTATGTGTTTTTAAATTGTTGCCATTAGAAAATGGTGGTTGCCAGGGTTGGAGAGGAGAGAGTAGGAAGTTGTTCACTGGATATATTTTCTGGTTTGCAGGACAGAATGAATTCTGGAGTTAGCATGCACAGCATTATGAATATTCAGTCTTTAACAAGATCGAGACTGTAAATTTTCTGATCTATATCTACATGTATATATTATACCATATGATATATATATATAAATATATATATATACACACATATATATCAGGAGATATATGTATGTGTTTTGTGTATATGTGTAGATTTTCACCACAAAAATCTAAAAGTCGTTTTGCTTACATATCTGCATTTCAGAATACCCACCGTGATGTCTCTAGTAGGTTGCTGAAATCAAATTCATGTTTCTGCAAGGGCAAGGAAAACAACATTTTCAGCTAAACTCTATTGGCTGGGATGGATAGAACAACAAACAGCTTCATATGACTCTCACCAAAAAAGGAGTTTGTCAGGTAGGCACAAGGAGACTGTTGGGTTACATCGGGTACTAGAATTAGGAACAACAACCCAGGAACTGGGAGGCCAAGGCCTTCATTGAATCCATCTCACCTCGTCTATCTATGCTAGAACTGTAGACAGTTTATTATCCACAGGATAGATGGGAGAAATCACTATAGGGAGAAACAGGAGTAGGAAGGTTGTCTAGTTCCAAGATCCTCCAGCTAGTGTGGCTTTGAAGCTCTTTGTTTTCACCTCTGAGCCTTCATATCAAGCTGCCCATGAACTCAGCTACACTCATACAGCTAGAGGTCCTCTGAGTGCTGGAGAAAGCATCCCAGAAGATGCATCTCAGTCTCAGTGCTAGTGAAAACTGTGTAGAATGATGTCATGTACATGTTCGAAACAGCCCTGCCCCTTTGGAAGATACAAACTCTGGTCTGCTACTTCTGAGCAAATTCTCAGACCCTGAGTCACGAGGGAGAAAAAAAAAACCCTGCTCTGTGTTTAACAGAACTGTCCTTTGATCTTTTGGGTATTATAATTTAAAGATTAAAACATCTTGAGCCCAGGAGCTGGGGGAAGCTTTAGCCTCCCTTCTCTTCAAAGCTGATAGTGGCTTTCCACTTGAGCTAGTCTCAGAGACACAAGTATGCAACATAAAAGGGACCTTGATGCCTGGCATACATGCCCTGGACTTGGGAGCAAAAGAGAGGTGAATCTTTAGAGAGCTAAAAAGAGAACCTTTGGGTTCCATCATCTGCCCTGTCGTAGATTCCAGATATATTCACCAAACCCCTGCCTGTTCACAGCATACTATTTAACAACAAGGAAACATCTAGGTGATCAGTTTTTATGTCATGGTGTTCACCTGGCTGAAGAAGCATGAAGCGAATCCTGGGGATGCAAAAGAGAAGGGTTGCAGACCCAATTAGAAAAAGATACTCAAAAGCAAGAGTTACGGTTCTAGAGGCTCTGGTAACAGTGGATGGAGTGGGTAGGAGGTAACCCACTGACAATAGGCTCCACTCCTGTCCCTTGTCAGTTCAGCAGCGGTGAATCTTCAACAGCTGTAGGCAGGCAGAGTTGGCATTGGCATTAGTCTTAGCACATTCCTCCAGTCAGGGAAAGCCTTTCTGTTTTAGGGATTTGGTCTCCCTCTCTCTCTCTCTCTCTCTCTCTCTCTCTCTCTCTCTCTCTCTCTCTCTCTCTCTCTCTCACCTGTTAGATCAAACAAAGAACTCCTGTGTCAACTGGGAGACCACATGAGGCTTTCAATATGATGCATTCAAAACAGAGTGGAAAGACTTTCCATAAAATCCTGAATCATCACAGTTGAGCAAGCCACCTTTGCCTCCTGGAGTCACTGATATGATGTGCTAGGATGTGATATGCTTTCAAAAGTTATATGGATCAGATATAACAAAAAGGGACTGCCTAAAAATAGATTTGGATAAATCAAACAAACAAAAAATATTCTTTGTGCCATCCTTCACATGGCACAAATAAAGACTTATAATTAAAACAAAATTTCATCCTAACTTGTCTGAACACCCTACCCAGACTAATACAATCTACACAAATATCTTGATAATAGTAAAATTTTGTTTTGAGATTTATATGTTAAAATATATACAGCCTTGGTGAGCCTTGTTATCGTCAGTCATATGAAACTGACCTACTTGAACTCCTGATCTTTTGAACTTTCTGCCAGATCCAGTCAAAACACAGACATCAGAGATTAAAACAACCATTGGTGTTGCCTTCTTAAGGCCAACCAACTCCCCCATTTTCCCTACCCTTTCCCCTACTTCAAATATCTCAAGGTCCATATTCAGCTAGAAGTAGTTATGAAGAGTTGTCACCCCAGTTCCCTAGACTTGGGGGTCTGGATGTGGTTATTCTAAGTTGTCTTTTTGGGGAATTTAGAAATGGTCATAATTTGAACAGGGAGGAAATAGTTAAAGTTGATTATATAGTCATAATTTCATTTGGTAGAAATCTTTACAATAGTTACTAAGTTGAAGTCATAATTTTCTATTTTAGTACAAAATTTATTTTTATACACAATCAAGGTTTTCATTGACGTAAATTTCTTCTATTGATACAAAAAAAATTAAAAGTACAGGGCTGAGACACAGTCCTTCTATAATGCTATTACAAACTGATCTGAGATGATTACGGCTGTGAGTTTTTGGGCCAGATAGCAAATTCTTGACTCAGTTAATTGCTAGGGTACTTACAAGATACTTTATTTAGAAATAGCTGAGAGTAGTTAATGGACAACAGTCCAGATTACTTTACATTGATAGGTGGTTTTCAAAAATGTCAAAAATCCACAAAATGTGACATTTGCTATTATTTATTCTTTTGTTGTTGAGACATATCTGCTCCTAGCAGCCCACTTTTTGTAGATTCAAAGAAGAAATTGAGCATCTCAATTTCATCCAGGTGAGGTAGTACATTGTGGCTAGGTAGCCACTGGGCAAAAATTGCCTGTTTCATCTACAGACAAAATACTGTCCACCACCCCCCAAAAAGACACACTATATGAAATAGTTGACTGATAACTATCTCTGCCAAGTCAGGGTAATCAGTCCTTCAAAATTCTACATTACAAAGGTCTTTCAGATGATCCTGAGCCAAAGGGCTAAAGACTAACACTCCAACAAGGGCTGTATAGGTAGGCAGCTGTCTCTACAACTTGTCTCAGTTCTGGAAGCTATGTTAGGCTTCCTATATATTCAGAGAATATTGCTCGTTTTCAGATTTCCGATGAGATTAAAGACTAGTTATAGTTTCATAGCCAACTCAGGCTATTTAACATTAAAAATATATTTAAGAAGATAGTTTTCAGATAATAAACTAAAACAAGGACATAACAGATATAGATTTATAAGCCTTTTTTGGTTAGGATAGATGATAGAGTATTTTATTTAATTGTCAACGATGATAGACTAGATATTAGATGTATCCTATACCTTATAATTTACAAAATGATAATAGTTATGTTCAATTTATATTTAAGAGGAAAGAGCCTTTTAACTGGACAAAAAGGGGGAAATATATATTGTTGACTATATGCAGGTGAGGGCAGGCACAAGATAAGATAATCAAGGCAAGACCTGTGATTAGACAATAAAAAAAAAGGAAGGTGGACTGAGAATTTTAGGGACGAGTACAGAGAGTACAGGGAGACAAGAGAGGAGATGGGGAGGAAGAGACAAGATAGAACCTATAGGAGAGGAAGAGGAGCCAGAACCACACAGTCCTGGGAGCTGTAAATACTGGGGATTTCTTAGATGATTAAATGATAAGTAGAGTGTGTTTGCCCCATCCAGGTATGTAGCTTGTATTTGTATCAATTGAGTTTTGAGTTCATTGTGTGGGCATTTTGTGGGATGAGAATTTACTATAAATTTTACTGATAAATTACAAGCCTCTAGAGGTTTGACTTCACCTGGTTACGGGGATTTGTGATGGCTAACCACAGGGGGTGGATGGCTGGAAATGTGAACAAAATCAACAGCAAGAGAACAGCAAGATGGGTGGTCACTACATGGGGCTAGCCATGGAGGTGGTGAGACTACTGGGGCCAGAGAGTAGTCCATTCATTTATATTTCACATAACATCTCTACACAGATATACATGTACATATATGAGACATATTTAAACATAAATGCATACACCATGCATGTATATACACACCAAATATAAACTCACATGCCACATATACATGCATACACAAGTATACATCCCTTATAATACAACCAAATAAAGATATCTCATAAGCATGTAGATAAACATATATATCATATACATAAAAGCATATTGTGTACATATAAATGTACATACCAACACATATGCACCATATAGAAGCATAGCACATGTGCACATATCTAGCTATACTCATACAGCTAGGAGTCCTCAGAGCGCTGGAAAAAGCATCCCAGAAGATGCATCTCAATCTCAGTGCTAGTGAAAACCGTTTAGAATGGGGTAAAATCTAGGTGAAACATCAGGTCTTGGGTGTCAACTAACAGTACCACTATACCTGACTCAAGTACAATAAAGGTCTTTTTTAATACTGGACTTCAAAACTTCTAAAGAAATCTGGTATGAATATGGGGGTCAAGGGGAATGGGCACTTAGTCTGACTGAGATGAGGAGAGGTGCTCTAAGGAAGTGGTCCTCTGTGGCTGCAGTGCCAAGCTCAGACTCCTCTCCCTGGAAGAGCCTGCAAGCATAGCCTGCGCTTCTGTTTTCATTGTGGATGCTTGGGTTGAGCTAAGAGTTTGAGCTAAGTTAGCAGCAGACCTAGGAGTCAGATATGTGGTTCTAGGAGAGGTATTGAAAGGTATGAAAAGTATTGGCTATTACAAATCCACTAGACACCACACTAGGTTGAGTAAAGTGTATCAAGACTTTGTTTCTAGATACTGCAGAGTAAAAGCAGAAAGTTATGACTTATCACACTTAAGAGAATCTACTTTTCTTCCCTTTCACATTACCAATGAGGAAATAGAGGCCAGGTTTTTACCATTCACCCAAACCAGAGAATGGCTGAGGTGACACTGGGTGGAGTTCTCACGATTTCCAGTTCATTTATCTAAAAGAGGAAAATCTATATGCACATGTCTATACATGTGTAAGACTATCTCCGACTGTACATATGGCTTTATAATAAGAATCACTTTCTATGTACGGTTAATCACATAGCAATCTCAAGCATATCATTAATGTGTATTAAATATACTTATGTTTTTGTAAGTAAAGTATTCTGGGAGAGGGTGGTCATCCAGCATACAGTACACAAAACACAGTGCAAAATAAAACACAAGGCCTGGCCAGGGAAGTCAGTCAACCTTCCTGTAGTGAGCTACCACTGCAAGCCAACAGAGGGACAACCCTCAGAAAAATTCTTGTTCTGATCCAGAACATGCCCTGACAGAATACAGGAGAGAGGTTTATCTAATTACTTGCTACATCTCAGCCTGGGATGTGTGGAAATGCCTGCCATGCCCTGCTCTAAGACACAGAAGAGCATGTATTCAACCTTAACCCTCCCTACACATGTGCCCTGGGACTGGAGAAGTGCAATGATACAACACAGACTGCCTTTTTGGTGAGACCTGATCATTGTCCTAGAGTGTTACCAGGATCAGGGCAGAGAGGAAGAGGCCAGGATGAACCAACAGCCAAAGGGTCACATAAAGAGTGCTTGAGAATCTGACTTGGGAAAGCAGGGCTTAGCAGAAGGCAGACATGGTGAGCTGACTGTCTAGGTGTATAACAACCTATTATTTGGTCCATAAAAAGCATGATTCTCCAAATACTGAAAAATTCTGCAGATGTGATCTTAGGCAAAATGACTTCCTCAGTACCAGTTTTCTCTTTTATTCAACGTCAGGAAATGACCCCATTGGTTTTATTGGTTATTGGGTATATTGGACTCCTTCCTATACACACTCCTAGCATGTCACAGTGTTTATGTTTGGATTTTATAATGTTTCCTCCATTCTTTCTTAGTCATCAGTGAGTCTATGAGGGCAGAGTCCAACCGGACATGCTCAGGGTTTTTGTTCCTAGCTTAATTAACATTTCTTGAAGAAAAGTCAAGCAGTGACATAAAAACGAAGGAAAAATATTTTAGAACTTTTTAAACTTTAGCAGGTTGGTTCAGAAAGTCCCTTAAGAATCCATTCCTTTGTTTTTATTTTTGTGCAGAAAGCTTAGAGCATAAAGCACATTAATAATTCTCTTAAATATTTTACCTCAAATCTAACAAGTAAACTTTCCTCCCTCTGAAGAAACAGTTTCATGGTGATTTCTGAGATTTCCAGCTGCTCCACAGAACAGGACTCTGCAGGGTGGAAATGCTTGTTTTCTCAAACGCTATCATTAATCAGACCATGGGACAAGCACACAGTTAACATTAATTGCTGCCAGGAGACCAGTTTTGCTTTGACTTGGGGACTCATAGTGGTCTTGTAACGTTTGGCCCCAGCTCAGGCATGACCTCTGTCTATTCACACCTGTTGTCTCTTACTACACAACACAGATCTGTCTGGTGAGCAAACATGTATCAAAGGAACAATCATCAAATGGAAGGCCACATACCATACAGTGCTATTTCTCATAATGGAAATTAAATACAAACTCAGAGGTATAATAACTGATAAAGTATGATTTATTCACTTTTTACTCATTTATCTAGAATTTACCAAGTGCTTAGGATGGCAGGCTTTGTCCCATAACTGATAACATTGCAAAGAACAAAAGCAAAGAAGTATTCTCCCTAACGAAACTAAATTCTGGACATTAGAAGGCCCCATGAGTAAAGAGTATTGGGTAATCACTAAAAATATTAAATAGTATAAAAGGTCCTCAAAGGGGTAGAAGCAAAGGTATCTTGAGTGGTGATCAATGAAGGCTTCTCTGATTGGGTGATTTTGAGAGGGCACTTGAGTAGGCTAAGAGAATATAGGCATCTGCAGGTAGGACTTTTGCAAGCAGAAAAAGCATCCAGTGCAAGATGAATTCTTGGGAGGCAAAGAAAGAAGAGGAAAGTAATCTGAGGGAGATGATCAGAATGCAGGAGAAGCTGAAGCAGGGCCGGCAGCAGTCCTCCTTGGCAATCCTGGGTGGGGAAAGGGAAATCATGGGTACAGCACGTGAAGGGACTAGGAGCATGCCAAGATGTTGATTACAATGCTTGGGATGCAACTCTGTTCTATGGCCCACAGGAACCTGACAGCTATGCATAGTCTAGGTTCAGAGGTCATCACTATTTTATTATAGGGTGGCTGTGATCAGCAGCTGAGTTACTAGGACCTTACTTCTAATTGATCTTCCAAGGCTCTGCCCTAGTCCAGTTCAACCCACACACATCTGCTCCTCTGTGATAGAAGCTGCTCTTAAGGTCCCTTTTCCATATGTCTGCCTGGCCAGGATTTCATTCAGTGCAGCAGCTTGAATGCCTCATACTAGGCACAAGTAGAAGCTTGTTAAGTACAGGCAGTTACTCATTTTTATCTCTTTGATCATCCATCCACCTGCCTATCCCTCCACAAGCTTACTGCTCTTTGACAAAATAAAAATCGTAATGTTTTTGGGATTGTTCAGTTGCTAAAGTGCTTGTGGTTCCTGAGGAGAGATCAGAATCCCAGCTCCCAAACCCATGTTAACTAAGCCAAGCATGGTGGTGATACATTTATAATTTCAACACTGGAGAGGCAGAGACAGGCAGATCAGTGGCTGGCTAGTCTAGTGTATTCAGTGACTAAGGCAGACAATAAGAGACTTTGTCTCAGAAAAGAAAGCTATACGATGTGTAAAGAATGGCACTCAAAGTGGTCTGCTGGCTTTCATGAGCACGGGGAGACATGACCACCTACACACACACACACACACACACACACACACACACACACACACACTGAAAAAAATCTTAAGTTGGTGGGTGTTGTTTCTTGTCAGGAGACTCCCAATATCATGGACCAATTTCTTCAAGAAAGTGTAGGCTTTTTTCAGAGTTAAATCAGTTTCACAAAGAGAAAAGTGTGTGTGTGTGTGTGTGTGTGTGTGTGTGTGTGTGTGTGTGTGTGTGTGACTCAATGTAGGGAATCTGGAAGTTAAATGCTTAAGGTCAATACTTTTCAGTTCTCTTCTCAGACAAGGATTCTGCTAGATCTTTGGAACATGGGTGGGAATTAGCAAACGCGATTCCTGACCCAGTGAGCTTACTGTACACAGAAGCAAACAAGCAGACTCGTCACATGATGGAGTGAGTGGAGGGCACAAGGGTGCTGTTGCTGAGTCATCTGGTGTGGCTAAGCTTTTCTAATGGATAGATAAAAGTAACCCAAAGAAGCAGGCCCAGTCAGAGGAACAAGTGCAAAGACAGCAGACAAGCAGAAGCTTGGTGGTTTTGAATAAGGAAAGTAAGTTCAACATAACAAAAGAGATGAACCCAGACAGAAAAACAGGGCAGCGTTGAGATGCACCTCCTAAAGCATTTCAGAATGATGCTGTCCCAGACATGTGGAGAGGCCTCTTTGGCAACAACAAGATGATCCGATTCATGTTTTAGAAACTGGCATCCAGTGAGAGAAGTCAAGAGCAAAATGACCAGTTAGGAGGCTGAGGTAGTATTCTAAAAGAGCCAGCAGATGTCAAAGTGCACTATAAGACTCTAGAGAAGGTGAGTGGCTTAGAAACCTATTAGGTAGTAAAAATAATAGGACTAGGTGATAATGTGGATCAGTTAAGCAAGCATGTGAGTTCTATAAGGGAAACCTCTCCAAGGCTATTGGACACCGTTTTCAAGCTAGAAATTGAGCTCTTTAGTTTTTTTTTTTTTTTGTTTAGGATGCTATGGTTTTCCAAATAGGGTCACTGGTGGCCTCATGACTGAGCAAACTTGAGCAGTGTAGAAAGACTAGATTCTATGGGGGAGCCAAACATAACTGTCAAACTGATTGTATCGAGAATAACTCTCGACAGAAAAGCATACTTCTAGGTGTGACTATGAAGGCATTTTCAGAGATGACAGGG
Organism: Tokudaia tokunoshimensis; assembly: GCA_036184795.1. NCBI lineage: Eukaryota > Metazoa > Chordata > Mammalia > Rodentia > Muridae > Tokudaia > Tokudaia tokunoshimensis. Next base: position 55,686,176 of record BTHU01000009.1, on the reverse strand, counting down.
ACTCTGACCTAATGATTGAAGCCCAGATAGATTCAGGCTGTGATGTTGGAAGGTAGAGAAAGGCAGGAAGTGGGGCCTCCTTGGAGGCATATGATCACTATGGCTATGCCCATGAGGACTGTATCTTGTTCTGACTCCTTCCTGTATTCTTTGTCATGTTTCCTGGTTACATGGTGTGGGCTGCTCTCCTCCATCTTGCCTTCTCCTCCTCATTGAATATTTTGAAACAGAACCAAGTAAATCTTATTTTTTTTATAAGTAAACAACTGGCTGCAAATAGAAGAGCCACTGATTCATTTCTCTTCACAGATGGGGAAGTGCCAGACTGCTCAGATAGCTAATCTTTTGGGTAGTGTTTCTTCAGAATTGGGATGGCTCAGCCTTACAAAGGACTATCCATCAGCCAAAATGGCCTTTGTTACACTGACTACGAGAGACTCCATCCAACCCAAACTGCATCTGTCTGTGCTCCCAGCCTTCTCAAAGTCATCCCTTGAATGCAGTCCCAGCCTCTCTGACAGCAGGTGTCCAGAAGACAGCATCATGGAGGAACACAGAGCTGAGAAGCAGAGCTCCTCTAGAAGCTGTTTCCTGCATGGAGGCCAGAAACCTTGACAGCTGTAATGGAGGAGGAACAAGGCAATGGACTGATCAGCACTGAGGAAACGAGAGAAATATCACTGTGGGATCTAGTTAATGAAGAAAGCTTGTACTTCAGAAATCAATATGTCAGCAGTCTGGAGCAACTCTGGCTCTCTGAGTTCCCAAAGTCTTGGCTATGGAGTTTATTATCCAAATAAAACCACCAGAGTTACCATTTAATCTGTGTACTATAAAGTAAAATGAATCATCTTATTATTAGCAACTCACGAATTAAATAGTTCTTAGTCTCCTCGTTCCTTTTATTAGTAAATACCCCAAGTACTTTCCAAAACTCCTACTAGTTCTTAAAGCAGATCACATGTGTGGATGTACATGCATCTGCTATTCTACAGACTTAAAGTAACCAAACAAATAAATAAAACTAACACTTACAGCATCTCTCCTTCATCTGTGATGCCTTAAAAAAGCAAAACATGAGCTGCTCTGGTTCAACTCCTAATGGATGGATCCTGCAGAAACAGGAGGATTCTCCCTCAAGAAATCCAAGACAAGCATCAGGGAGAATGTGTGTGCATGTGTATCTTGTACTACATATACATACACATATACATAAACATACACATACATATACACATATATATACATGCACATACACACACACATATATATACATACATACATATACTTATACATACACATACATATATATATACATATGCATATACATGTTTGTAACTTTAACACAAAGCACTTTCTATCCAGCAGACTGACTGTCACAATCCAATAGAGAGAATACCATGAATTTGACAGGATACAGGACAAGAGACTATCTCACGGGTGCTCTTGAGCATCAACTTTGGAATACAATAATGCATCATCTGGTGGAATCTTAGATCTAGATATTTTGTGTTACTGATTTTATTCTACTTAATAGGAGAATAAACTCATAGAACATCTACAGGTGGGGCGAAGTCCCTATCAACCTACACTAGGAAACATAAACAAGAGTGGTCTATGCAACATAATACACACACACAGACACACACACACACACACACACACACACACACACACACACATACTGTAAGCAGTTTGGAAACACTCAAGACTGGATCAAGCGTAGAAGGCTTAGAAAATGGAGTACCCTGCTACAGAAAAAATAAATAAATAAAAAAACCATGGCTCACTGTTCTGACATAAACATGATGTAGAGTACCAAAAACCCAATATGTGTCCTAATATTCAACATCTCTTCATGAACTTACCATAGGTAATGAAGGTAAGGCCATGACTGGACCCCTCCTTACTCAACCCTTTATCTAAGTTTCCGGCTTTATACAAGGAGCTTCATATTATTCACAACTGTATCCACAGAGCCCAGGAAAACATCTGGCATAAAGGAGATACCCAACAGACATCTGTGGGATAATTGCATGCATTTAAAAACAAACTCATATGCCAGAAAAAGCTTAGGTGTTTCCAGCCAGAAACCCTGATGAGTGAAATCAAACTCTGGTTTTATCTGCCAGGGTGACTCCCGCCACATACAACCCTGCAGCTATTGTCATCTGCTTAGTTCACACCTAACACACCTGGTGGAAATAGTCTGTATGTATCCTAATAAGGCTTGCAGGAATGGCTGGTGAAACAAGATTAATACTGAAAGAGAGCTTAAAGTTAAGTACTGACATAGTCCAAAGTCTAGGGAATAAGAAAACTGTGGCTTATGAACCTGGCTGTGCTCTGATACTAACCAATTCAATGCTTTTGGAAACCATCTCCCTTCTCTGAGCCACAGTTGTTGCCTCATTGGAAGAGGCTTCACTGGACACTGTCAAAGTCCCTGTGAGCACAGCTGATCAATCCTGACACTGTGAGGAACCCGAAAGCAGGAAAAAAGGTGTCCTTTACAGACTCTTAGAGATCCTTAGAGAAGTTCACAATAGGAAGATCATTCTAAGAAGGGAGTTATTGAAGGAGGACTTAAGTAAGGACTTACCTTACTTAAGGTCTTCCTAGAAACACCATGTGAAATAATTTGACATGTTTCATAATTGTATTATAGTCTGTGATATAATAGTGACTGTGATATTTGTAAATCTCATTGTTTTCCTATCTTTACTTCTGCCTGTATGACTAAACATTTGCTATAATCAGTTCACTGTTTAAAAGATTCATTTATTTTTATCATATATGGGTATTTGTCACATATGAATATATGTATGTATGTATGTATGCATATTACATGTAGAGGCCAGAAGAGGGTACAAGGTCCCCTGGCACTGGAGTTATGGATAGTTTTAAGCTGTCATGTGAGTGCTTCAGGCTGAACATGGGTACTCTACATGAGCTGCAAGAACCCTTACCTACTGAGCCATCTCTCCAGCCCCTCAGTGCATTTGTATTTATCCTACTTCTCAACAGGGAATTCACGTATTCGAGGTGGATAGATGAGGGATAGTTTTCACTCATTCACTAAGCAACACTCCAGACAAATGCACCTATTGCACTAGTTAAGAACCATCCTGGCAACCTCGGGAGGTAGGAGGTTGGGGGGACCCACCAGAATGCACCAGAGACCTGGGAGGTGAGAGACTCTTAGGACTCAGAGGAAAGAACCTTAGATGAAATTCCTGATCTGCTATTGGGTGAGGGAAAAGGACGGAAGCCCTGAGGGCCAGCAGAAAGAATGGAAACAGGCAACCTCGGGAGGTAAGAGGTTGGGGGGACCCTCCAGAATGCATCAGAGACCTGGAAGGTGAGAGACTCTCAGGACTCAAAGGGAGGAACCTTAGATGAAATGCCTGATAATAGGGAAAGGGAACTTATAGAGCCCACCTCCAGCAGGAAGACAGGGCATCAAATGAGGGAGGGGGTTGTCATCCCACGGTCACAACTCTGACCCATAATTTTTCCTGTCTGAAAGAACTACAGGGATGGAAATGGAGAGAAGCCTGAGGAAAGGAAGATCCAGCAACAGGCCCAAAGTAGAATCCAGCTCAAGGGGAGGTCCCAAGGCCTGACACTATTACTGAGGCTATGGAGTGCTCATTAAAAGGGACCTAGCATGACTGCCCTCTGGAAGACCCAACAAGAAGCTGAAAGAGAGATCCAGATATTTACACCCAACTAATGGACAGAAGCTGCTGATCTCTGTGGTTGAATTAGGGAAAGGCTGGAAGAAGCTGAGGAGGAGGGAGACCCTATAGGAGGATCAGCAGTCTCAATTAACCTGGACCCCCAAGATATCTCAGACACTGGACCATCAACTAGGCAGTATACACCAGCTGATATGAGGCCCCCAACACATATACAGCAGAGGACTGCTGCGTCTGTGTTCATTCAGAGAAGATGCACCTAACCCTCCAGAGACTGGAGGCCCCAGGGAGTAAAGAGGTCTGGTTGGATGGGGTGTGGGGTGGGTGGTGGGGACACCCTCAGGGGATGGGGAGGAGGTATGGGATATGGAACAGTTGGAAGGTGGGCAGGGTGAGGCAAATAAAATCTGTAATGTAAAAAAAATAAATAAAAGATTTAAAAAACAAACAAACATCCAGACAAATTCACCTATTGCCCTAGTAATTCTCTTAGTTACGCTGATAACCTAGACCTTAGATTCAACTTTAAAGCTATCAATCCATACATGCAACACAATCTCCCTTACCCAAAACATAATAGGAATGTCATGATTACCCAGCGATTGGGTTTGCGACAAACAGCATCTTAATTTCACATGGAGATTACGTGGATTGACACTTTCAGCAATCTAATCAGCCACACGATTGGTGTATTCCTTTCTTGTCATGATTTACACAGTAAATTATGTAATGTAGAACCCAGCTGCAATCACTTACTAGGGTTAAGGAATTGAAGCAGCCATTTGATTTTATGCGCATAAACCATTCCATATTTAGAAGTTTCCTGTTGCTTACATTCACTACTGTGACTAAAGAAAGAAGTTCTAGGAATGTTTCATGAGGCGTGCACATAAGCCCCTCGCCCTTCTATGCACGGACTACAAAGCTACAATCCTCAGTGGCTCTGCCCAGGGACACCTGCTTTAACTCCATCATTTATCTCCCCCTTTGAGGCTTCCAGCTATTTAAGAAAAAAATAATACTAGTTCTTTTGTTCCTATTTTCTCTGTAGCATTGTTAGTTTTCCCTTTCAAGAAGTGGACAACATAATATTTGAGAAAATGTTCCAATTTTGAGTAGTCTTTTATGCAAAGTTTGTATCTTCTACACATTAAAGAAAATGTGAGGTTGCAGGAAATGACTGGGGTTAGTTTACCTGTGAAAGCCATTTTTTTTATTTTTTGAAAATGGAATGGATAAATGCATTCTTTTCATTAAAATGTTTTATGCAATATACTTTCACCATGGTTTTCCCTTCTCCTAACTCCTCCAACATCCTAACTATCCAGGCAGGAAAGAAAGGAGCAACTCAGATCACGCCCAAAACAGGGGATATGGGGCAGGAAGGCAGGGCAACAGGGAAGCAGAAGGACAGGGCACAGGGGGAAAGGGAAGCAGAGGGATGGGGGAAGGGAGCATTGAGGGTAGGGTAGGGAACAGGATGGCAGGGGACAGGGTGACAGGGGCCCAGAAGGGCAGGTGGGGCACATGAACAGAGGGCATAGAACATGACTCAGCCGACATCAGACACAGCACAGTGTAGCCAGAAGAAACCCTGAGCTCATCATCTAATAACGTGTTGATAAGGTTTTTGGTTTCTTTTCACACATCATTATCAAACATTTGAATCTGTCTTCCATACACAGGTCTGTTGATCTGCCAGCTATTTATTAATAGTTTTCACTAACACTCATGTAATATCATATTGTCAATGTTTAAAAAGCATGACTTCTTTAAGTTGCTTATTTCTGGGATAGTCTGAAGAGGATTTTCTATTTTTGTTTCTTTAATGCAAGATAGGGCTCTGTTGCTCAGGCTGACTTTGAATTCATGATTATGATTATCATGTATACAGTCATAACTATCAGACCTGACCAAAGAGGTCATGCTTAAAAATAAAATCAAGACAGAAAACTCCTGATCTAAGAAGATGTTGAAGTCACAATACCCTTTAATCCGCAGGTGGGCTCCTTTGTCTCTGGAGCGCTGGAGCTCTGCCTCTTGTATACGACATGAGGGTGGTACCCTTCCTCGGTCAGCGGATGCTTTTTAACAGGCTCAATGAAAAAGTCTCCATGTGGTAGATGGAAAACTCCGGTCTGTAAATATATTCAATGAGAGGGTTTATGTGAATCAAGTCTGCAAAGAAGAATACTAAAGTGAAACATCATATAGATCTTGGTTAATCTCTGGAAATCCCAGAAACAGTGCTCTCAAACTCTGCCATTGGGTGATGGAACACTGATGGCTCATGGATGTCTTTGTAATCGCAAGTATAAGATGATTAGTCATAGATGCCTTTGAGATGCTAGTAAATATATCCACATGTTCACACAGACCCAAAATGTCATATGCAGTTGTTCAGGTTGCTGGATCCTCCTTAGCACCACTGCCGGGCATTTACAGATCGAAAATAGAGGCCTTGCTTCTGCTTGCCACCAGAATGAGTTCCTATGCCCTCAACCCACTGATAATAGAACATTTGTCTCTGTGTGATAATATGACCAATCAAAGTCACCCAATTGCTTTCTTGAATGTGTTCAGTGCCTCATTCAGGAAACAAACATAAGACGAAGTGTCTGATCCATTGACTAGTTCTCTATCACTTTACAGGCAAAGAGAGCATTCTTATTTAAGGCTATGGAGGTCATATCTGAGAATGCTAGTCCATAAGGAACTTAATCCAAAGGGTTGATATGAAAGCATATTTCTTTCTACTCTTTTGTTCACTGTGGGAAATTTCCAAGTATCCATTTGAGGTGCTTAGCAAAGTCCTAGCCAGCCAGATATGGTGATGTATATCAGTTATACTTAGCCCTCTGAAGGCATATGCAGAAGAATTATGAGTTTGATGTCATCTGGGCTACAAAACAAACACTCAAGGTTCCAATCCCATCATGCATGAGACAAAGAGTTCACTCCAGGTGACCTGTTTGGAGTTTTATATCAAGCCACCTATTCAAGAACACCAGACTCTGGAATGAAAGGGTGTCAGACTCAAGTGACTCCTCACTTCTGATCTTAGGTAAAAGACTTGCTCAGTTTCTCAGATCTCATCTAAAACACAGGGATAATTACAGGTTATTGTGAATGGCAGATGAGTGCATCTATACAGGACTTTTAGAGAAGGTAGAATTCACCGTGTTGCCTAGCATTAGGCTCTTTCCAGACTTCTGGCTGTGTCATTTCACAGAATTCATAGAATCAAGATGGCTTGTCATTAAATATTATTTCTCCAATATAAACTTGGGCATTTGGTACTTGAAGGAGTCTGGGAAATACTTCCAGGTTCCTCTCTCTGTATATCTCAGCCTAATGCTACTCAGCTCTAAAGACAAGACTAGCTGACCAGTCCAGGCAAACAGGAGGCATGGGAGGCCCTTCTCAATTTGTGTGTCTTTCTAAGTACCTGTGATGGTTCTTCTTGGTTGTCAACTTGACTATGTCTGAAATGAACTACAATGCAGAATTTATAAAGCTCTTTTGTGAAAAGGGAAAGAAAAGCTTATGTCCAGGCATAGTGGTTCACACCTTTAATCACACCCAGGAGAGAGAAGCAAGTAATCTTTGAGTTCAAGGTCAATCTACAGAGTGAGGACAGCTAAGCTTAGTCAGTGAAGGAAACCACTGAAAACATAAAGCTGGTAATAATGAAATAGAACCAGGGGGCCATGTTCCAGTCCTAGCAAGCAGGAGAACTTGCAGAGCCATGTAGCTAGCTTGGGGTTTAGAGCCAAGAGTAGAAGGGGTTACTGGGACAATTGATGCTGATTAGATGGAGCTAAGAAATTAGTGGTGATTAAGAAGAGAACATCATCACTGAGGTGAAATCTTCTGGGAAATGTTTTCTGAGAGCTTGAAGAAACTGTGTTCCAGAGGTGGCCAAGGTTATACCTTGTGCTGTAGCTGAACTAAGTAAGGCATAAGAGTCACCCAAGTGGTACTGGTTTTGAAGGCATGTAGGAGTCATGGAGAGCAGCTGAGGCTTGGCATTCTGAGAGGCCATGGAAGGCCATTGGTGAAGATGTAGCCTCAGTTGTAGTTGACAGCTGAGGACTGAAAGGATCATGCAAAGAAATTGAGGCTCAGCACCATGAATAGAGCTTATGATTGGCTATTGGTGAAACCTAGTTGCAGTGGAAGACCCCAGTGTATTGGATGTGCCAGTACCATGGTATGATCACCAAGAACAGCACAACAGTGGAGTTGATCAACCTGAGCTTAGAGTGCTACAGAGGGCAGAGCTCAACAAGTGACCCAAGGTCTTTGGAGGAGCCCCAAATATCTTATGTGGAGCCCAGATATTGGAACAAGAAGCTGTGAAGGTGAAGTTGCCTTGGAGATCCCAAGATGTTAGAGATGCCAGAGTCATGGGATACCTGCCAAGGAAAGCTGCTACCAGGAAGTGGAATGTGGTAGTTTGAATAAACTTGGCCCACGGGAAATGGCATTATTAGGAAATGTGGCCTTATTGGAAGAAGCATAGCCTTATGAGAAGAAGTGTGTCATTGTGGGGTAGGTTTGGAAGTTTCCTCCTATGCTCAAGCTCCACCCAGTGTAGAAGAGAAGCCACCTTCTGGATGCCTACAGAAGAAAGTCTCTCCTGCTTGCCTTTGGATCAAGATGTAGAGCTCTCGGCTCCTCCAGCATCATATCTGCCTGAATGTTGCCAGGTTTCCCACCATGATGATAATGGACCAAACATCTGAAACTCTAAGCCAGCCCCATGTTTTCTTTTATAAGAGTTGCCTTGGTCATGAAACCCTAAGACTGTATCTATTTGTCTTCTACCTATCAGTTTAGACAGTAATATAGCCAGACCTCAGACGTCAACACTAATCTTGCCATTTGGGCTTCTTATTTTGATTGCTAACCTCAGAATAGATTCATATGAAGAATAAAATAAAGATAAAAGATAAAAGTTCTTAAACCGAGTTGTGAAAAATAGCTGTGTGACCTTGAATAGGTTGCTCAAACCCTTGAGCCACAGTGCCCTTCCTCATCAGCAGAGGCAGTAATGCTGACTACTTTATAGGCCATAGGAGAATCAGGTGAGAGGAGGCATGTGGAAGTAGCCTACAAGGTATTTTACTTTTAACCTCGGATTTGTTTTTGCTCTGACATTTCCTAGGAGATTTGGCACTTTTTTCTCTGTAGCTTTGTCCTAGAGGAACTTCTGTGACAGAAAGCACTGATGAGACCCAGAGAACAGAATCAAGTAATTGTAATAAGATAGTGGAAACACACTCCATGCATTACAGAGATTTGGTTCTATTTCTGCTGTGAGTCAGAGACCAACAAGAGAAAAGAAAGCCTGCCTGCTGTTAATGAGGCTCATTTGAGCCCCAGAAACCAAGCAAAAGGCCAGGGCTCCTCAGAGAGCTTGGGCCCTGTGGTCATTTGTGCGCTGTTATCAAACTAAATATTAATGTTCCTCGAGGAAATGATTACAAAACCACCAAGAAGGGCTAATCAGGAACTCTTCAGACTCAGATTTCGGGTTCAAATGGTGGAGAAGAAACAAAGAGAACTCCACTGGAGAGCCCGCATATTCGGTGAGCGAGATGAACAGGAAGGCTTAAAAGTCACAGGTTTTTCTAAGAGCTTCCCTACATCTGCATTCCTCCACAGGGTCATCCCTACAAGCACACACAGAGAAATCTATCTCAGTGGTTCACAGAAGCTGTAAGGAGACTCCAGAAAGCAACGGTGGAGGGGAAGGAAGGATCTGTGAGTGCTCAGGTAGGGCGGCTTACTGCAAGAAACCCTGTACAGGGATCGTGGAGAAGGGAACACACAGGAGAGAAAAGGGCATACAAGTGGTGTGAGGAGGAGTGTAGGTGTGTTTTCTTTCAAGTTAAGCTTTTCCAAAGCATAAACACAGGTCTGCATATATGGTGCTAGGTGGCGGTGGCCCAGTGGTCTGTGTATTGAGCTCTTTCTTCTTGGTTAGTAAAAATCAGGCCATGATGGACAAAGCCACACACCGTTTGCTTCCAAGAAGAGAGCTGGTTTCACACTTGGCCTGATGTAAGCTATCCAGGAAAAACATCTTTGCCTTTTCAGCTCTAACTTGGAATCAAACAAAGCCACCTTCATCCCAGTCTTTCCTGCAACCTGCTCCCTTCTCTTATCTTTCAAGGAGATTGGGAAAAGAATTGGCAAAACACTGTGAATTCACAGAGGGCTCTCACTAGTCAGAGGAACCCACACAGAGTGAGGCTCGGGCTGAGTCCCACAGCAGATTCATCCTCCCTTCTGTATCCTCTGCCATCTTTTCTTCTCCCTTCCACGTCTGTCAGCCTCAGGGCACTGCTAACTCACGTTTGGAAATAAACTCACCTACTTGTTTTAACTAAGTTAGAAATATCGATGAATGCTTCCAAACACCACTACTCTTTAAAAGTCATTTTAAATGGGATTTAAATATTTTTATAGTATTACAAGTATGTAAAGGTATATACAACGCACAGCTGGCAAGACCTTATGTATGTTTCATAAAGGAAACCCTCACCTGGAGGAAAAGAAGGTTACCAATCAACCAAGAAGTTCCCTGTTCTCCTTTGTAATCAATAATATCCCTAAAGGACTCTGTGATCCTGCTATCTAACATAATAAATTAGCTCTAAGTCTACACTTGGTTTCAAATCACAGTTCAGATTCAGGCCTAGACCTTGAGGGGATAAGAGAGAGGCATCATATATCATATCATATCATAGGACTTTATATCCTATACCCCAGATTGACATTACAGAATCTAACTCTCTTCACAGACCTGGAAATAACATTTTTCTGATCTTTGTCCTCCACAGAAAGCACTCCCCAAACGTCTAAGACAAGGCAGGGCCAGAAGACACCATGCTGACGGGTGGCTAATGTGTGCTGATGCACACACAATGGAACGGCTGCAAAAGTCTCAGTGGAGCAGAATTAATACAAGCCTCTGCATTCCTTGCTGCTAGAGGAAGAGCTTCCCTAATTAACCTTCAGCACGGGGTGGGAGGGGGATTTAAGGTACATCCCAGGACCAAGCAAACAAAGTTCTTAAGATTGACATCTTCAGTTAGTTTCCAAGTTTCCAGGTCTACCAAGTCATGGTCTTCTCTCTTTCCTACTAGAAATACAGTCTGTATCACTTTGGGTTTTTTTTTCCAGTCAAAGAGGCAGACTAAGTTCACCATTCAATTCTAGCAGGCACAAGTAATATGTCTTTTTGCAAATAATCTGGTCCTTCTGCATCTTAGTGGCCTCATTTGTCACTGTGTGGTGTGATGGTGGCTTTCTGTTGAGCAATTACACTTGGGAATGAATGATGTAATGCACGGGAGTTATTCTAAACAATACCAATCCTCTAGTTAATGTCTCTCTGCAGATCTCACATTGATAGCACCTCCTCTGTGACTAAGTCATTCATTTCCTTATCCTGGGATGTGTTTGACATGGATGCTTATTTTAGAAGACAGTTTTTGGTTCCAGAAAAAAAAATGTCCTGCTCATATAAAGGAAGAAAAGCTATCTCTTAATTATCTTTGCTTCTTGCTTGGCAATACATGAAACTAAATGCATTTGACCCGTCGTGTTTCTTGAGAGCTCTTTCGATAAATTCGCTGTTGTTCTTTCATAAGAGAGAAAAAAAAAAGCCACAGATGTTAACACCCATTTAGTCACTGAAGTGAGTCCTCAGAGAGTAAGAGCACAGTTCCAAACAGAACCAGGTTATCAGGAGACCTCTTTCCTGGAGCTTCGTCAATTTTAGCATGAAAAAGAGTCTTATGGAAAGTTTTCTTTAAAAAAATTGTGTATGTGGGGCTGCAGAGATGACTCAGTGTTTAAGAACACTTGCTAATCCTACAGAGGATTCCATCCCCAGTGTCTATGGGGTGGCTCCCATGTGTAACTCAAGCTCAAAGGGATCCAGTCTCCTCTTTTGGTTTCCATGGGCACCAGGGACACACATGGAAGATACATACACTCAAGCAGAACATGTACATACACAAAATAAATAAAATATTGCAAAACAGTCTAAATGCATATGCCCGTGTGCCTGTTCCAGGACATGATTTTGGGGGATGTGGTGTAATACACTGAGATGTGCCCAGTAAGCATCTTGAGATTCTGATACATATAATCCACACATCACAGTTTGGAAAACACTGTACTCTTGCTTTCTTCTCTTGTTATTCCATCTGGTATACAACCAAGGATGTGAGTAAATACAGTTTGCTGTGCTTTGGATCTGAAATCTGCCCTCAACTTGTGTTTTTGAACAGCTGTTTCCCAGCTACAGGCATTATTTGGGTGGTCTGGTATAAAACTTTGGAAGGTAGAAGTAAATCCTTGGGGGTGGACATTTAAAGGATATACTCAACCATGGCACTTGGCACTATCATTTTGCTTGCTGGTCCATCTTGATAGGAATAGCCTCTGAACAAGTTCCCACCAATATATAATCATGTTTTTAAGCTTGGTTATCACCTTCACATGCCTGGGAAGAGGGAATCTCAGCTGAAGAATTGTCTCCATCATCCTTTTGTGTAGGTCTATGTGTAGAAAAATTTCAACCAAGCAACATGGTTGTTCTGGCAAAGGGATCACATCCAAAGATATGATCTGGCCAGAATGCAATCATGCCCTGGATTGCAGTATGATCTGGTTGGAATACAGAAATACACTTAGTACACATTTTGACTCCCTACAATGAAAGTAAGGTTAGTTTGTAGAAGAAAGCAGCCATGTTTGAAAATGATATCGAATTGAGGGGTAGACAAAGTGATGAATCTGAGAAAGATTTGACAGAATGTGTCAGAGATAGAATATGCCCACCTCACACAAGAAAAGCAGAGTAAGAGAGCCTACTGAAGAGCAGAGAGAGAGACAAAAAGTGTGGTATCATGTGATGTTATGTGGGGTGTGTGTGTGTGTGTGTGTGTGTGTGTGTGTGTGTGTGTACATAGTAGTTTTACTGGGACAGTTTTAAAGAGCCAGGTAACAGAGAGAACAGCTAGACATAGGTGAAGACAGAACAAACTAGAGAATGAAAAGGAACCAGATTAGAACAGATTGCTCAAGTTAATATGCACCAAGGCAGAGCAATTCAGTCAGGAGCTTTTCCTGAAAAGCTGAATTGAATCAGTCAGCTTGGGAAATTAGATTGTATGGAGGCTAGAAGCTTCCAGACCTAGGTAAAGAGATAATAAGAAAAGAGAAAAAATGCTCTGGGCTCAACCCAAGCCATGGTATTCACACATATTGGGCATAGTTTTCACCTCGTCACCTCATCTGACGAAACAAATGTGGTATTTTCATCTATGGGGGCATTATCTTGGTTGTTAACTGAAAAGACAGCTGAAGCCACTGGGAGCAGTACAATTCCCTAGGCAGATGGGCCTGACCTGAATAAGAAAGACAGCTGAACATGAAAAGCAGAGAGAACATGAAAGGCAGCTTGGCAGTACCAGTGTTCCTCCATGAATTCTGCTTTAGTTCCTGCCTCCAGGTTTCTGCCTTGAATTATGAAAACCAAACAAACCTATTTATACTCTTTGTTGTTTTTTGGTCATAGTATTTATCAAAACAAGAGAATCAAAACTAAGTGTGTGTGTGTGTGTGTGTGTGTCTGTGTGTCTGTGTGTCTGTGTGAGTGTGTTTGTGTCTGTGTGAATGTGTCTCTGTGTGTGTCTGTGTGAATGTGTATGTGTGTGTGTGTGAGTGTGGGTGCATTTGTATGTGTATGTGTGAGTGTGAGTGTGTGTGTGTATGTATGTATTTCCCTCTATTAAGTGGCTTGTGCTATGCATTCTGTCACTGTAACATAAAACTAACAAATACCATAGGAATAGTTCAATTAAAACCTTACTTTGCCTCAATTACAGGAAATTTCAAGTATGAAACTAGCTAAATCCCCTTCCAGCTGCCATCTGCAGCAGGGAACCAGGCAGTTCCACAGCCTTCTGTGCTTAGCCCACTGGGAGAGAATGATCCCAGCAACGATTTCACTTCTGAGTGCCGAGGTGAGATCTCCACCTTCTCTCTGGAGGAGCACAGCTAGGAGCTCACAAAGCATACGATCATTAGAGCAGCTGGGACAGGAGTCTTCCCTTCCGGCCGCCATTTGCAGCAGGGAGCCAGACAGCTCCACAGCCTTCTGTGCACAGACCCTGCCAGAAGAGAGTTGGTCTCCCACGAGTACAGACACAGGTTTACAGGACCATAGGAGGGGCAAGATCCAGCCAGAGACAAGAAGAACAACTAACACCAGAAATAACCAGATGGCAAAAGGCAAGCGCAAGAACCCTACCAACAGAAACCAAGGCTACTTGGCAACATCAGAGCTCAGTTCCCGGATACCCCAACACACTGGAAAAGCAAGAGTTGGATTGAAAGTTTCTTCTCACGATGCTGTTAGAGGACATCAAGAAGGACATAAATAACTCCCTTAAAGAAATACAGGAGAACATGGGTCAAATGGTAAAGGCCCTTAAAGAAGAAACACAAAAATCCCTGAAAGAAATACAGGGGAGCGTGGGTGAACAGGTAGAGGCCCTTAAAGAGGAAACACAAAAATCCCTGAAAGAATTACAGGAGAACACAAACAAACAAGTGAAGGAACTGAACAAAACCATCCAGGATCTAAAAATGGAAGTAGAAGCAATAAAGAAATCACAAAGTGAGACATCTCTGGAGATAGAAAATCTTGGAAAGAATTCAGGAGTCATAGATGAAAGCATCAACAACAGAATACAAGAGATAGAAGAATCTCAGGGGCTGATACCATAGAAAACATTGACTCAACAGTTAAAGAAAATGCAAAATGCAAAAAGCTACTGAGCCAAAACATCCAGGAAATCCAGGACACAATGAGAAGACCAAACCTAAGGATTATAGGTATAGAAGAGAGTGAAGATTCCCAACTTAAAGGGCCAGTAAATATCTTCAACAAAATTATAGAAGAAAACTTCCCTAACCTAAAGAAAGAGATGTCCATGAACATACAAGAAGCTTATAGAACTCCAAACAGACTGGACGAGACCAGAAAGACCTTCCAGCACATAATAATCAAAACACCAAATGCACTAAACAAAGAAAGAATATTAAAAGCAGTAAGAGAAAAATGTCAAGTAACCTATAAAGGCAGGCCTATCAGAATTACACCAGACTTCTCACCTGAGACGATGAAAGCCAGAAGATCCTGGGCAGATCTCCTACAGACCCTAAGAGAACACAAATGCCAGCTCAAACTACTATACCTAGCAAAACTCTCAATTACCATAGATGGAGAAACCACAATATTCCATGATAAAACCAAATTTACACAATATCTTTCCACAAATCCAGTCCTACAAAGGATAATAGATGGAAAATGCCAACATGAGGAGGGAAACTACACCCTAGAAAAAGCAAGAAAGTAATCTTTTTCCAACAAACCCAAAAGAAAGTAACCACAAAACATAAAAAGAACATCAAAAATAACAGGAAGCAACAATCACTATTCCTTAATATCTTATAACGTCAATAGACTCAATTCCCCAACAAAACACATAGTCCAACAGAGATTTTTTCATGTGGATCTTCGATTTTATCAGAAGATGTTTGTGACTCCTCTTTCAATTTAGTAATGCTTTTTGTGTCTACCATTTTGACTATATTATTTTCCATGATAATCTTTAATTTTAACATTTTTCTGTGTATTTCTTCGATTTTGTCGGAGGTGTTTTTCATGTAGATTTTCAGTTTCATCGGGGAGGGGGTGTTTGTACTTCCACTTTGAAGCAATTTAGGAATGTTTTTGTGCCTACCATTTTGTCGGTATAATTGTCCATGATAATCTTCAATTTTAACGTTTTTCTGTATTTTTCTTCAATTTTGTCAGAAGTATATTCCATGTGGATCCTCAGTTTTATCAGACAGTATCTATAATTTTACTTTCAATCAACTTAGGAACAGTTTTATACCTTCCATTTTATCTGTATTATTTTCCATATAATAGTCAGTTTTAACATGTTTTTCTATATAGTTCTTGAATTTTTTCAGGAATATTTTCCTTGTAGATCTTCAATTTTATCAGAAAGTATTTATAATTCCACCTTCAAAAAACTTAGGAATATTCTTATGTCTACCATTTTATCTGTATAATTTTTCCATGAATTACTCAATCTTAACGTGTTTTTTTATATATTTCTTCAATTTTATCAGAGATATGTTCCAGGTAAATCTTCAATTTTATCAGAAAATGTTTTTACTTCTACTCTCAATCAATTTAGGAATATTTTTATGCCTTCCATCTTATCTGTATAATTTTTCATGAAATAGTCAGTTTTAACATATATTTCTTGAGTTTTATCAGAAATATTTTCCTTGTAGATTTTCAATTTTATCAGAAAATGTTTATAATTCCACTTTCAATCGACTTAGGAATATTTTTATGCCTACCATTTTATCTGTATAATTTTTCCATGAAATAGTCAATCTTAACGTGTTTTTCTATATATTTCTTCAATTTTATCAGAGATAGTTTCCATGTATATTTACACAATGGAATACTACTCAGCAATTAAAAACAAAGAATTCATGAAATTCTTAGGCAAATGGGGAACAGGGGGAGGGAAGCGGGCTTATGGGACTTTCGGGGAGGGCGTGACTGGGAAAGGGGAAATCATTTGGAATGTAAATAAACAATATAGAAAATTATAATAATAATAATAATGATAAATTAAGATTGTACTGCTCTTGAAAAAAAAGAAAAAAGAAAGTAGCTAAATACAAGTTGTAAAGAACACTCCACAGTTGTAGGACTGAAAAGTATATCCACAGTATCTTTCAGGTTAAGACAGTGCAAAGGTTGGAAAACATTCCAGTAAGTAGATCTCCTAGCTGACTAAGAGTTTTAGATCTGAAATGTGAAATCATTTCACATAAAAAAAAAATCAGAACTCTCTGAGAGAACTCTGCATACAAATGCTGAAGTACCCCTCTGAAATTGTCCCTAAATTTGTTTGAAAGGTATTTTGTTTTGTTTTTTACATTGCAAATTGCATGTCTAGAAAAACTCAGTCGACCTGCTCTCAACACTGTCCTAGGTGGGGGAGGCAGGATCTTCACCAGCAGCTCCACCTTACCAAACAATCTTTCTAATTCTGAACAGTAGATGTTGTCAGAGACTTAGAGTCATCCGGATATACCCTTTTCTCCAAATACGGAATCCATCAAAATGGTTTCTTCTTCTAAGAATTTCTCTGTGTATAATTTTAGTTTTAAACCATCTCAACTAGTCACCCCTGCATCCATTTACCATATGTCCCCAGAAAAATGAAGAATCCAATAAAAAAAAAAGAAGGGAAGAACTTGTTAGCACATTGGAAGCCAGGGAAACTGGTTATTAGAGAGAACAATGGGAGAAAACTGCACGGGTGAAAAAGCTCTCTCTCCTGTGCGGATCAGAGAGCCATTAAGGTGATTTCAGCCTCATGACACAGCAGGCCATCGCTTTCAAATTAGAAGCCGCCCTTGCTATGAGAACACAAAGTCCTTGTTGGTATATAAAGAAAATATCCCTGCCCTGTCTTCGCCCATCCTGATGTTGAAGGCTCCCACCCCTGCAATGAAGACCACAGTAACCATGAAAAGCAGCTGCTATGACCACAGAACAATTGCCTTGTTCCCTGGGAACACTTAAGTCACAGCATTCCAGGAGGTTTAAGGATGACCCTGGCAGAGGACAGCCTTTGATGGCCTTAGTGATGGGTAGATGGATATAAGCTAACCCTGAGGGAATCTGATAGCCCACTCATGTCACTATCACGGCAGAGTGACACTAATGAAAAGGATGTCTAATGTACAGTGTTATAACCATGATGTTACATTAGTGCACTGACACACATTTATATCCATATACTAGGTACAGAAACCAAAACAAAACTTTTCCATTTAAGGGCTGTTTCTTTAGAGAAAAATCCCACTCAGTTTCCACTTTCTACAACCCCTGTCTCAGCTGTAGAAGAACAAGTTCAATTAATTGTCACCCTCCATAACACTATGGAGAGAATAGATTTGAGTAATTATGCTATTATTTTTTTTACTAAGCACAAATTAAATCTTTCTACTTGGTTCAATATTTCTTAAGGACTTGAAGACAAGATTGAAGTGCTGGAGGTAAGGTAATAATAGCAGCTGAGAAAGTCTTAAATTGCTAAGGGTCTCCAAATTAATCTACATGTAGTTAAAGGGACACCCGGGGATAAAGAGGCACAAGAAAAAGGACAGAAGGAGGAAGACACACTCACTGAAGGTAAAATGAGAGCCCTGAAGGCAGTAGGTGGAGATCTTTCCATTTGGGGCTGGTTGAAGATGTATACTGTAAACTCCTTTATTTGTTCACCATGGAATCTTCAGTGAGATACATATTGCTTTCTTGATATCTTTGTGTGGCTAATAATACTGGGTCTTATGTCAAGAATACAATGGGGGAGAAAACAGAACAGTAGCTGAATCAATATTCTCCCATTGAGAATGTAAGATTATTTCCTTGATCTAACATTCACCCGCTGTCTTAATTTTGCTGCATTCCATTGCATGATAAGATATCCCCAAAAAAGCAATATAAGGAAGAAAGAGCTTACTTGACTCACAATTCCATGTTACAAGCCATCACTGAGGTTAAATCCAAATGGCAGGAACATGAAACAGCTAGTCACAGTATGTCCATGGTAAAGAACAGAAAGCAAAGAATTAAGGCATAGTTGGGATCCACCCTAACACAGTAAAGGGTTCTTTTGACTAGAGAATGGTTGTACCCATTCTCTCTCTTTTTTTTTTATTTTCTAAGTTTTTTTTATTTACATTCAAAATCATTTCCCCTTTCCCGTTTCCTCCCTCCCCGAAAGTCCCATAAGCCCCCTTCCCTCCCTCGTTTCCCCATTCAACCCCCTCTCGCTTCTCTGTCTTGGCATTCCCCTACATCCAGTCTTTACAGGACCAGGGGTCTCTCCTTCCATCTTCTTGGAAATCTATTGATATGCGAATTGTGTCTAGGGTATTCCAAGATTCTGGGTTAATATCCCCTTATCAGTGACTGCATACCATGTGTGTTCTTTTGTGATTGGGTTACCTCACTAAGGATATTTTCAAGTTCTGACCATTTGCCTAGCAATTTCGTGAATTCATTGTTTTTAATTGCAGAGTAGTATTCCATTGTGTAAATATACCACATCTTCTGAATCCATTCCTCCGTTGAGGGACATTTGGGTTCTTTCCAGCTTCTGGCTATTATAAATAAGGCTGCTGTGAACATAGTGGAGCATGTGTCCTTATTGCATGCAGGTAAAGCCTCTGGGTATATGCCCAGGAGTGGTATAGCCGGATCCTCTGGGAGTGTCATGCCCAGTTTTCTGAGGAACCGCCAGACTGCTTTCCAGAGTGCTTGTACCAGCTTGCAATTCTCTAGCAGTAAGGTTACACCCCTCAATTAACTAACCAAGATTATCCCCATGTAGACATACCCAATCACCAACCCGATATAGATATTCACTCATTGAGATTCTCTTCCTAGGTGATTGGAGATTGTGTGGTTATCCATTAAAACTAACCATAACATCTAAGACACTGTCATGAGGCCAGGAAAGAGCCAACCTTTCACGAAGCTGGACTAAAGGCTTGGCTGAGACAACACAAGTCATCCATTGAGAGAATAAAGAGCAAACGCAGAGCAAACTGCTGTTGGAAAAGGGAATCACTAGTGTAACGCTAGTGACTACTGACTTCTGAACGTAACAGAGGAATGATTTATTCTAGCCCACTATCTCAAAGGAATTCAGTTAGTCACGGCAGGGAAGACACTGCGGAACCGCTTAGTTCCTGGTGATGGGATCATATGACACAGGTTGTTCACATCACGGAGGACAAGGAAGTAGATAGGGGGACAGGAACCAAGGGCAAGTTCATAACCCTCAAAAGCCCTGCATATTAAAGGTTTTATAGCCTCCCAAAATAGCCACACCAATGGGAAACAAGTGTTAAAAATGAAACTATGGAGCATAGTTCAGATTCAAACCGTAACAATGTTTAATCCACAATCAAAGGAAAGAGCAATGAATTAGTACATGCATGGTGGAGATCCACTCTGACACAGTTTAGGATTTCTCTGCCTAGAGAAGGATGCCAGCCGCAGTTAAGTTTACAAACCTTACAGAATTTGCAAAGCAAATGTGATGTTTAGGATAAATATAGTCCTCAAAGACAGAGCATCCTACTCCCCTGAACCTGCAAATGTTACTTATATTGCAGTAGTTTGCTGGTAGAATTAAATAAAGACCTTAGAGAAACTGCTCTGGATTGTAAGCATTGGTCAATGTGGTCAGAGGAGCCTTTATAAAATGGGCACAGGCAGGTCAGAGTGCACGCAAGGAGATACAATGACAGAAGAGAGTAGAGTAACTTTATTTTGTTTCATGTTTCTATACTAGTGATATTTTTTTCATAGCACCCTAGGAGAGTGAACAGGTCAGACAAGTAAAATCACACAAAGGGAAGTCTGGAAGGTTAAGGGTCCCTGAGGATAGGGCATTGGTTATAATCTACAATCCACAGCCAAAAAACACTTTTCATACACAAGTCCCAACACACAAGAAAGCAGAGGCCAGTACAGCAAAATGTCCTATGTTGAAGACATTCAAATAGATAAATTATGTTTTGTCACACATCAGCTCCTCTCTCCCATCCTGCCACTACTTCTCCAGGGCTGGGGTTGGACTGCAGGACCTTACATGTGCTAGGCAAGAACTCTACCACCGATCTACAACTTCAGTCCAACCTTGTTTGTTTGAAATTATAATTCCAGCACACTAAATTAATAGCATGACCAAGCAATGGCTACAGCCTGCATATTCAAAATCATTGGTATAATGAACACTAAGAACTTTCATTGTAGAATTATTTATACACACTTATATTCTTATCCTGTTGCCATGGCGTCTTGCTATGTGTTCCTGGTCATACCAGGTGAAAGGGTAGAATGTAGATTTGCTGCAGCTGTTAAGAGTAAATGGCACATTCAAAGGAAACACGAATAGCAGTACCTGATACCCAGCATAGGTTCAGAAACAGTACCCACCTCTGATGAAGTCAGAGAGTCTTAGCATTGCTTAAGTTTCAGAGGCTCCATCCCTTAGCTGTTAGGCATCCAGCTCCTCACCTCTGCTCATCCACACCCAGGAGTGCATGCCCAATGAAGACCCAAGGCGTTAAAGTCATCCATTCCTGCTAAACTATCCTAATTGTTAGAAAACTCTGCATGAGATTCAATCTTCCTGTGACTTCCACTCACCATCTTAATCCTTCCACCTGGAATGATGCCACATGGTCCCACCCTTTTATCTGTAACATCAATTTACACATATTGTAGGCTTTTATGTGTGCCCCTGTGCTCTCTCTTCTGTCTCAATGCTCCCATTCCCTTTGACAATTTGTCACCAGGCTATTGTACAAATGTTTCAGCAGCCTTGTTTTGCTCTACAGAACATACCACAGCTTGTCAATAATTCTTTCAAAAGAGCATCAGATTTGGAGACAGGGGAGTCCAGCATACCAATGCCATCAGCTTTGGAGAAATTAAAGAGGGGGAACTGTTTTATCCTTCACAGAAATAAAATTCTTTAGGGAAGAAATAGGTATGACAACAATTTGATTTAATCAGAAGGACTTACTTCATCCCCTAACAACAACAACAAAAAAAAATCTATTTTCTTTACCAGACGACCTGAGGATACAGGAAATGAGTTTCTGAATTGGAGAAAATAGAAACTGACGCCATTCAGGATGGAAAGTCTCACACTCTCTGAAGTTTAATGATTTTTTCCCCTAAGTTCTCACATTGATTAGTAGTCATTGGGGTTTAACTTCCATGCTATTCTTTCTGTTCTGTCAGCATCCAAGTGGGGTCAGCCTGTGAACAGTTACAGCTGGACCCTTAGGATTATGACCAAGTACCACAGAACTAGCCCACTGCACAACAGTTACATCTCTGCAAGCCTGGCAGGTGCCACCTACAAATCTCTAAAGGTGAGATTGGTCAAAAGAGTACACAGGATGATTTTGCCTCTCTTTCTCCGTTATATTATTTTTAAAAATTTCATAAAGCAAATATCATCCACTTAGTATAACACACACTCATACACACTGAGATTCAACAAGTAACACCTTTAATGTATACAAGTATGCTGAACCATCAGAAGG
This sequence comes from Tokudaia tokunoshimensis, assembly GCA_036184795.1. NCBI lineage: Eukaryota > Metazoa > Chordata > Mammalia > Rodentia > Muridae > Tokudaia > Tokudaia tokunoshimensis. Next base: position 55,664,211 of record BTHU01000009.1, on the reverse strand, counting down.
TTATCTGTAGATTTTATGGCAATTCAGCTTAACATACATCAAAATGCATGCCCTATGATAGTAGTCCCATATCTAATCACCATTCTATTTCTTTACCTGAGAAAATTGGCAATCATTCTATGCTGCAAATATGTGAGAGACATGTAGCTACATCCCTCATCAAAGAAGCTTCTATTTATAGCAAATGGAGACCAATCCAGAGAATCACAACTGGACACAATGCAGAAATGAATCAATCAGGAGGAGCTCAGCCCCAGTGGATGCATCTTTACCACAGTTCCTGTGTCTGTAGCTCGGGAAACATCATGGAAAAGCACAAAGAATTATTTTAAGAGTCAGAACACCAGGACGTCTACTATACAGAAGTCTCTCACAGAATTGGGTGTGCAAACAAGAATGGAAAAATATCAATAGATAATGCTAACATAGAAGAGAGACAATATCATGGGGTCACACCCCTAAACAAAGAGCCATAGGCAAGTAATAACTGATGAAAGGGAGAGTTAACTTCTCCCCGAATGAGCCCCTAATTTATTATCTAATACAAAATGGTTATTCTTGAGACCCTATGCACCCAAATGATAAAAACAGACTCAGCAAGTTGTTTTTATATACTTATATATATCTATGAGGTATGTATTGTGTAAGGGGTGTGTGTGTGTGTGTGTGTGTGTGTGTGTGTGTGTGTGTGTGTATGTGTGTATGTGTGTGTACAAACATATACATAGGGAAAAGAGGCTATCTGCCTGCCTATGTGATCCGGTTCCCTAACAGGACCAACTTGTCTGGACTCAGTGGGAGAGGGTGTGCTTAGTCCTACAGTGACTTCATGTGTTGGAGGTGGGGAAGGAGGACCTGGGGGTGGGGAGAGAGTGGGGGTGGTGTGTTTGAAGGAGTAGGAGTGGGTTGATACCCAGAGAGGGTCTCCCCTTCTCAGAATAGAAATGAAGGGCGAAAGAGGGGAAGGTCTGCAAGAGGGGGAACTGGGAGGAGATGGGGGGTTGATACTGTGATGTAAAGTGAATAAATAAATAAAATTTAAAAAAGAGAAAGAGTGTATCAATTTGAGGGGACATGGAAGGAGTTGGAGGGAAGGAGCTTGAGAGCGTCCGGGGGGGTGAAAGGGAAGGGGTAAAGTGATGTAATCATACTTCACTTAAATATTATTTAAAATTCTGAGTTTCACAACACACACACACACACACACACACACACACTCCCTTTCTAACATCTAGTCACCAGCTTTCCAGTTACATCATATACTAAAGCTTCCCGCACAAAGTGACTGAGCCTAAGCCAAAAGAAGAGGGGGTTGCAGTATATGAGAAGGAAGAAATTACTCTGGAAAACAGAGAAGGGGAAAAGGAAAGTAACTCCCATAGTAAGAGAGATAAGAGAAGAAAAGATGGAACAGATTTCTTTTCCATTTTTAATTCTTGTATATTACTTGTATAAAATGATGGATTTGAGGAATAGGTTCTAAATCCATATATAGAGCCAGGGTAGACTGGGTACCTTACAAAACAAAGTGAAAAGCATCTTTCCAGCTTTGATAGAGTGCTTGGGGGTGGAGGGGTGCAGTTACTGCATGCACAGGCCAATTGTTCAGGAGCAAGCATGAGTCCTGAAGGAAGAGTAGAGCTGGTGGCTTCTACCTTGCCAGAGTGAACTGTACTGACATTGCTCCAGGCCTTCCACTGCCTCCTTCAGTCACTACTCTTGTACTTCACGGAAGATGAGAAGCCCGGATGTTCAGATTGTTTTTTTTTTTTTGATAAGTCCGTGTCCTAAGCTAGAAGTCAAAGGGATACAAATTGGAAAGGAAGAAGTCAAACTATCACTATTTGCAGATGATATGATAGTATACTTAAGCGACCCAAAGAACTCCACCAGAGAACTCCTACAGCTGATAAACGACTTCGGCAAAGTGGCCGGATATAAAATCAACTCAAGCAAGTCAGTAGCCTTCCTATACTCAAAGGATAAGCAGGCTGAGAAAGAAGTAAGAGAAATGATACCCTTCACGATAGCCACAAACCATATAAAGTATCTTGGTGTGACTCTAACCAAACAAGTGAAAGATCTGTATGACAAGAACTTCAAGTCTCTGAAGAAAGAAATTGAAGAAGACCTCAGAAGATGGAAAAATCTGCCATGCTCATGGATTGGCAGGATTAACATAGTCAAAATGACCATCTTGCCAAAAGCAATATACAGATTCAATGCAATCCCCATCAAAATCCCAACTCAATTCTTCATAGAGTTAGAAAGAGCAATTCAAAAATTCATCTGGAATCACAGAAAACCCAGGATAGCTAAAACTATTCTCAAGAACAAAAGAACCTCTGGGGGATTCAGTATCCCAGACCTCAAGCTGTACTACAGAGCAATAGTGTTAAAAACCGCATGGTATTGGTACAGTGACAGGCATGTAGATCAATGGAACAGAATTGAAGACCCAGAAATGAATCCACACTCCTATGGTCACTTGATCTTTGACAAAGGAGCTAATACCATCCAGTGGAAAAAAGATAGCCTTTTCAACAAATGGTGCTGGCTCAGCTGGAGGTCAACATGCAGAAGAATGCAAATTGACCCATTCTTATCTCCTTGCACTAAGCTCAATTCCAAGTGGATCAAGGACCTCCACATAAAACCAGACACACTAAAACTAGTAGAAAGGAAACTAGGGAATAACCTTGAACATATGGGCACAGGGGAGAATTTCCTGAATAGAACTCCAATAGCTTATGCTCTAAGATCAAGAATTGACAAATGGGACCTCATTAAATTACAAAGTTTTTACAAGGCAAAAGACACTGTCAAAAAGACAAAGCGGCAACCAACTAACTGGGAAATGATCTTTACCAACCCTATATCCGCCAGAGGGCTAATATCCAATATATACAAAGAACTCAAGAAGTTAAACTCCAGAGAGGCAAGTAACCCTATTAAAAAATGGGGTACAGAGCTAAACAAAGAGTTCTCACCTGAAGAATATCTAATGGCTGAGAAGCACCTAAAAAGATGTTCATCATCCTTAGTCATTAGGGAAATGCAAATTAAAACAACCCTGAGATTCCATCTCACACCAGTCAGAATGGCTAAGATCAAAAACACAGGAGACAGCAGTTGTTGGCGAGGATGTGGAGAAAGAGGAACACTCCTCCACTGCTGGTAGGATTGCAAGCTGGTACAACCACTCTGGAAAGCAGTCTGGCGGTTCCTCAGAAAACTGGGCATGACACTCCCGGAGGATCCGGCTATACCACTCCTGGGCATATACCCAGAGGCTTTACCTGCATGCAATAAGGACACATGCTCCACTATGTTTATAGCAGCCTTATTTATAATAGCTAGAAGCTGGAAAGAACCCAGATGTCCCTCAATGGAGGAATGGATTCAGAAGATGTGGTATATTTACACAATGGAATACTACTCTGCAATTAAAAACAATGAATTCACAAAATTCCTAGGCAAATGGTCAGAACTTGAAAATATCATCCTTAACGAAGTAACCCAATCACAAAAGAACACACATGGTATGCAGTCACTGATAAGGGGATATTAACCCAGAATCTCGGAATACCCTAGACACAATTCGCATATCAATAGATTTCTAAGAAGATGGAAGGAGAGACCCCTGGTCCTGGAAAGACTGGATGTAGGGGAACGCCAGGACAGAGAAAGGAGAGGGGGTTGAATGGAGAAAAGAGAGAGGGAAGGGGGCTTATGGGACTTTCGGGGAGGGAGGAAATGGGAAAGGGGAAATGATTTTGATATAAATAAAAAAAACTTAGAAAATAAAAATAAAAATATTTTAAAAAAAAGCTAGAAGGATGAATTTTTAAAAAAAAATACAATGGTTAGCTAAAAGGGAAATAATAATACCATTGAGCTTTTGGAAGCTTTAGGGTGCTCTCTCACATTGCAATGATACACTGGAACTGTGTTTTGCATGCTTTATGATTTTAAGTATGTGAAAATACAAGATGTACTTGCTGTACAGAACACAGTTATGTCTGTTTTATAAGGCTCGCCAACACGGCTGTTATTCCAAATTACTTAGTTTTAAATGTCCATGCCTTTCCTTTTATAGTACATTTTGAGCTTTAGCTATGATTTATCAGATGCAAATGTTCTGTATGGGAAAATAAGATTCCGTTCATAACAGTGGTCAGAAGCATTTAATGACCAGACAAAAAGTCAAGGTACATGATTAAGAGGCAAATAAATAAAATGCAGACAAGATGTGTGTAGTAGAATATTGACCCTTCCCTCATAGCTACTGAAGATGTCCATGCTTTGAATATACTCTAAGTGGAAAAGGGCAAAAGAACAGAGAAATCAAAACAAAAGCTAGACTGGGAAAAGCTAGTCCAATGTCGCTGGCTTTGTAGAAGGAAAATGGGACCACAGGCCATGGAATGCAAATGACCTCCAAATGCTGGGAAAGGCCATGATTATCTCCAGAAGTCTCCAAAAGCCACACTTTTATTTTGGTACACTGAGACACACTTCAAACTACTGACTTGCAGAATTATAGAATACCAAACCTGGGTTGTTTGAGTAACTTGACTTGTCAAGCTAGTTAAATGGGTGATAGGAAACTAATGGAATGTGGATCAGATACACTGGTTCCATAAAGAGGGACGAGGCCACCCAGAATTAGGTACTACCAGTTGTGGTTTTCTGCAAGACCTTCCAGAGATTGGTTCCATCAACACTGCATCATGAATAGGTGTCTTAGTTAGGGTTTTATTCTGTGAGCAGACACCATGACCAAGACAAGTCTTACAAGGACAACATTTAATTGAAGCTGGCTTCCAGGTTCAGAGGTTCAGTCCATTATCATCAAGGCAGGAACAGGCCAGTATCCAGGCAGGCATGGTGCAGGAGGAGCTGAGAGTTCTACATCTTCATCTGAAGGCTGCTAGAATATTGGTTTCTAGGTAGCTAGGACTAGGGTATTAAAGCCCACACCCACAGTGACACACCTACTCCAACAAGGCCGCACATCCAAATAGTGCCACTCCCTGGGCCAAGCATATACAAACTATCACAATAGGGAAGGAGCCCGTAAAAAAATAAATAAATAAAAAAAATAAAAAAAAAGAAACCTCCCTGAGGGACTCGTGAAGAGAGCACTGTCATTTTCTTCAGTGTTGTGGCCACTGGTATGTTGCCCTCATTCCAGTAAACAACCTCCCACCCATGCTCCGGAAAGAAACTCTAACTAACCCCAGTGAGTCACAGGCACAAATGAGACTGGAAAGCAGATGGAAATCACTGAGAGGTAGGGGTGGGAGTGGGTGGACATAGAAAAGACTAAAAGTTAGTATATATGTTTTCTATTTAAATCTAGAAAAACTTAAGTGTCCAGTATCCAGCCTGGAGACTAAAGAATCAGACCAAATTTGCCCCTGGAAATAGGTCAGATGTTTGAAAGAACTAAAGATAAAGCCATTCAATTCACCTTAACAAACACAAACAACGATGTTTTGGGTTTGTCTTAGTTAGGTTTTCTATTGCTGGGATAAAATCATGACAGAAAGCGACTTGGGGAGAAAAGGGTTTACTTCATCTCACAGACTCCAGTTCATCATCTAGGAAAGTCAGAGCAGGATCCTGGAGGCAGGAATTGGTGCAGAGGACACGAAGAGTTCTGCTTACTGCCTTATTCCTCACCGGTTGCCCATTCTGCTTTTTTATAGCACTTAGGAACACCACCTCAGAAGTAGCACCACTGTGCACAGTGAGTTAGGCTCTCCCAGATCAAACACCAATCAAGCAAAGACACCCCAGGCTTGCCCACAGGACAACTTTGGTAAGGGCTATCTCAATTTGGTTTTCCTCCTCAAAGATGTCCAGCTGACATGCAACTCAGAGTTCATCTCAAACACAAGATGTTTTTTTTCTAAAATCATCACAGTAACTACTAAGAAGAAAATGCCAAGATTGTCAATTTTGAATACAGTTCTTTATCTCCTGGAGAGAAAAATTAGAAAGAGAAAGCCCTGAGATAGTCAATTTGGTAGATTTGAGGAATGGAAAGGGATAACAGAGAGGTTGGGCAATCTCCAAATTGCAGAGTTAAGCCCTTGTGTGGGTCTCTCAAGTGTTATCAGCTCCGTTGGATCTCAGGCTTGAAACTGAGCCATGCAAACTGAAATGCCTGTCCTATTTCAGGGTATTTATCTTGCTCTCTTCACCTGACTCTATGCTCAGATCTGCACTCCTGACACTCTTACCCATATCTAACACACTTACCCCACACCTCACTGTTTCTCTCACCAAGCAGTCTGGGCAGTACATATGTGAATCTACATGTAATGTATATGTGTATCCCTCTTCTTTTCTGCTTAATGGTCACAACAATGTATTTTCCACAAGTCACAATTATCCTATAGTAATTGTTTCCTCGCAGATAATCTCAGTCACTGGGAGTGGCAGATATATTTTTTTTTACACTATGACAACCATCTGACAAATTCTCATCCTTGGCCAGCATGATCATCATTCCAAAGACTCTAGAGGGACCTTTCCAGAACATTCTGGTTGGCCTCAAGGGCATAAGGAGGAAATGCCTCTTTATGATAGGTCTTGATTGTTTCTAAGTTTGAAATACATACAGGAAAACATGAAATCCTTGCGGAGCAGGAGATCTCATTCAGATCAAGTCACAACCTTCCTGGAGCCTCCAGGGAGACTGTGAGAGACTGCACGATCATGATCATTCCTAGGCATTTAGAGGTAGCTTTTGTGCTGCTACAGGGGCAGGGAGGATTCCTCAGCACCTATGATTCACTTGGAATAAAGACACAAAGAACTCCAAACCTCATAATTACATACTCAGAGCTTTCCAGAGCTTTTATGGCAAGGTAGAGATGTTTTACAAGCACCTTTTCAAACCTATCTGAAGTATGGATTTATAAAGATAAATTCCGAGGTCACTGCCAAGAATCACCTTTATACTGGGCCAGGAGGCAATGGGGAAAATGCCATTTTAGGTCCCTACCCTCAAATTCAACCCTCGTTCTCCTGCCTGCACACGCGTGCACTTTTGTGATGCTGTGAAAGTAAACAGCAGTCGCACCAGGGCAACCCTTCTGTCATGACCTCCTTTGCTTCGGATCGGAGCATCTCCTACACTATACAGAGCAGCATATCCTTGTCAGAACAATGATGGTTAACACTGCTCTCTGGGCCAAGATGTCAGTTCCATGGTGGTGGTTTTTATCTCTTTGTTCAATGTTATCTCTGTGTTGCTTAGCAACCTTCCTAACACATTGTAAATGGTCAATACATACACACTCAGTGATTGAGGCTGAATTAATGATGCAAAATATTAATTCTATTTTTATCCTTATCTTAGAAGAAATAAGGAATTTGAAACTAAGGCCTTGGGCAAGTACCACACTAAGTATTGTGGGTCCTAGTCACTGCCTGGCAACACGTCTTGCTAAAGCAGAGCAAATGAGTTTGGGGCCTCAGTGACCAAGTAGAGAAGGTTTCACGTGGAAATTAATCTCTCCAATCTATCTAAAGTTTTTCTTCTTTTTAAATTTTCTTTACTATTTTAAATGTCCTAACATAATTAGTTTGCATTATCGGAGCATCTAGTTCGAAAAGGAACTATCCATCTGGTGTAAACAGGGACAAAGTTTGACAGGTACAGTGTTTTGGTTCTGAAAGATGGAACCAGTGTGGCTACCACCCTGCCACCTGCCTCATTTACGTGGCTCCTTACTGTGTCACAGCAAGCAGGGTTAGGCACTCCACATTTCTACCCACCCCATAGTCCCTCTCAACAAGCAATCTGGGAAACTGCTTCTAGTTGACCAAAACTGGTATGGTGAGAGGACACTCGTTGGCCCCTGCATTCCAGGTGTGGCTTCTAAACCTTGCATCAGCCACCCCTGAGCTGGGAGGTCAAAGACTGAGAAAGAAAATAAGTGACAGAATTCAATCTTGACTCACATCAACTCGCAGTTGTACAGAGAAAAATGTGATAAATGTATGAATATTAATCAGCCTCCACATCAATTGCTGTAATTTACAGTGCAATCACTGGGGGATGTTGTTAAGTGACATGTCAGATACAGAAAGACAAATGTTACACAGTCACTCTGATATTGTGGGTGTTTTTAAAGTCTGTAAGAGAATAATAGTGATTAGTAGAGGCTGGGAAGGGTTGAGAGAGAGGGAGGTTCCACAGGTCGGAACCAAAACCTCATTAGAGAAAACTGCAAAGTTCTAATATTCTACAAAACATTGGTGTGTACAGTTCACCCTAACATATTTCATGATAAATTAAGAGAGGTGTCTAAATGCTCCAAACACAAAAGTAATGAGACAGAAATGTTAATTATCCTAATTTAGTGAGTACATACTGTATTCGTGTATTAAAATATTGAAACATAGTCCACAAATATGTCTAATCATGTGTTAATGAAAACAGTTTTTGGATGCTTAAGGAGACAGAAATAGTATCTTTTTTCATCATTGCAGACTATATACATGTCTTATTACACATTGCTTCACACATCCACACAATTAAGATAGTTTTCGAGTGGTGAGATTAAAACAGAGAAGGAGACAGTTTTTACAAGGGCCTTTTGCTCACATGACAAAACACAAGTCTGAATGAACAGTGAGAGCATTCTTCTGTGGGAGCCTCTAAGCTCTGCTAGGGGAACCTTGGGACAGTGAGAGTTCTGGGTCAGTGCCAAGCCTATCCCAATGTTAAGAACTCAGAGCTCAACCTGGATAAGTTTTCATAGGATTCTATTTATTTTAAGCACCAACTACCTTCAGCTCATTAAGCCCCACCACATGGGCTGAGCACATAAGAAAGGCTTGGGTCCTGCTTTTCACATGCAGTCACGAATAACTCTAAAGCAAAATAGCCAGTGAGAACCCCAAGAGACCCTTTGCTGAGTGTATCATGAGGCAGATAATAGTTCCATCTATGTGGGTATCTTAGGGTTTCTAGTGCTGTGATGAAACTCCGTGACCAAAAAACAACTTGGGAGAGGACAGACTTTATTTGACTTAAACTTCATATCACCATTCATCATTGAAGGAACTTGGGACAAGAAATCAAGTAGGATAGGAACCCGGAGGCCGGAGCTGATGTAGAGACCAAGGGGAGGTGCTGCTTACTGGTTGTTCCACACGGCTTGCTCCACCTGCTCTTTATAAAACCCAGAACCACCAGCCCTGTGGTGGCACCACCTACAATGAGCCAGACCCTCTCCCATCGATCACTAAGAAAATGCCTTACAGGTGATGACATTTTCTTCATTGATCTTCCCCTTCTCAGATGACTTTAGGTTGTTATCCATTAGATATAAAACTATCAAGCACAGTAGGTCTCATAATGGAGATGTCTGTGACCTGGGACTTGGAAAATGAACATTACTTTAAAGTCTGAGTATAGAATAATATGGAAATCTGAAAAGACTTTGAAGAAGATGACATCAAAGGCGAAGGCATGTTTAAGATTCCCAGACTAAAATGCTGGTCTTGATTAAGTTCTCACTGACACGTCTCATCTTCCTTGTCCCTCTAAGAGCAGCATTTGCTACTTATCTTCTTGTGTAATGACATTTCAGGATCCAGGGCTTGTCCTTTCCCAAATTCAGGCTCAGCACCGCACAGGAACTCTTGGATATGCCTTAGAAACTATTCTACTTGATGCTACCACGGAGAGTTTAGTGGAAAAAGATTTTCACTTTCGGCTTTAAGAAGCATGGTTCCTTCAGTTTTCATCCTTCCCAGTCAAGAAATTTAAAGTGAGAGGTAAGATTAATTTAATAATAATAATAATAATAATAATAATCATCTGTTTCTTTTTACTGTTAGGTAAACTATGTTCCTTATGAAATGGAAACCCACTGTCCAATAGTTTATGGCATGGCATGCGGCCTAGGTATAAATGTGGCCTCTATAGAGCTTCCTCCATGGTTTACTACAGCTCCAATATCCCAGCAGTCAGGCCTCTTTGCCCTGTGAATATTACAGTGACTCAGATGACAGAATAGACCTAAGCATGAGCCTAAAACTGGAAGAAGAGAAGTCTCATGTGTCAGGCTCCTTTGTCTTGCTTCCCTTTTGTCCTATCTGAGGCCAAGCACATCTTGATGATGCTCAATGATTCCTCTCTAGAAGCCACCATAGTGATGGAGTTACATGGACCTTCAATTGTCCCAGCTATGGAAAAAGAAAAACTGATTGGCCCTTTGCTGACGTAAGCATAGGCAAGATGTCCATCAAGCAACCCTCAGCAGCAGCTGCCCCGGCTCTGAATCCACCACCAACTCACCCATCAAAGAAGTACTTAGTAAAGATGTTTCCTCTGTGCTAGATTCTCTTTGGAGTTCAGAAAACACAGTGGTAAATAACCCTAACACTCCTGATCTCATGAGGCTTACAGTCTACCAGGAAACAGAGAATCAAACAAGAAAGTAAAACCATGGGGGACTTGTGAGATGGCTCCATGGTTAAAAGCCCTGGTTGCTCTGTCAGAATATCTGGATTCAATTACCAGCACCTACGTGGCAATTCACAACCATCTGTAGCTACAGTCACAGGAGATCTGGTATCATCTTGGCTTCCACAGGCACTTCGTACACATCGCACACAGATGTAAAACACAGGCAAAACACTTATACATATAAAATAAAAATAAACAAAATATTTAAAAAAATCAGTATTGCCATTGCTGTCAAAGTCCAGAGACTCTACGAAGGGTCACAAGTAGAACTGATATCTAGGGTAATTTAATACCAGAAAGATACTGGGTGTTTTTTTTCTTCGTGTGAAGTATGGTTATACTTAGTATAACCTAAGTATGATTATACCTAATGTTATGAAAACATTTCTAGAATGTTGAACAAGGTAAAAGGATGAGATCACAGCCTTTGGTCTTCCCTCTCAGTATCTAACAAGCTCAAAGAAAGGCTGTCTAAATCTCCACATTCTCTGTTTGACTCACAACTTACTGTTAAGGAGGGACCAGCCTGTAGAGTTACAAAAAATTAGTAGAAGATGGAAATGATGAATTATTTTTATTAAGGAGAATTGCAAATGGTGACTGTCCAGGAGAAAAGGACTCTTGCTTTGTCAAGTGATACCATGTTTCTCCTCAGCATCCTCTCCTGCCATTCTCTAACTCCTAAATTAACTGTTGTTGACATTCTTCTTTAACTAGCTTTACTTTGCTGGTGGTTCAGTCTTTAATGAGTTAGTTAATTTTTCTAACGTCTCAGTACATATGTTTTTGCATAAGAATCATATTTTCCAATTTTTGAAATGATCCTCTGATGGTGAAAAACCCCAGAGGGATGAAAGGAAAAATGTAAGCAGAAACAATCCAGTCTTCATCCCTAGTTCAAATTATTGTCTGGAATAATGCATTAGGATGAGCATTGCAAGTCTAGATCATGTGAACACCCAGGGGTATGAATTTGGGGAGAGGTGATGATCAATCTAGGATTTTGTGTTCTGGGATAAGGAGGAAAGCCTTACTACACACACACATACACACACACACACATCTATTTATATACCTACACAAAAAATATTGTGCAAATGCACACCCCCGTAACTTCACTGGGTCTTAAAAGTATTAGACTGAGATGAATGCCAAGAGGTTGTCTAACTGAATGCTTCACGAATCCTAAGAATGTGAGAATCACTCGGGGATTCTGTTGAATGTCTGTCCTGATTCTGAATATCTGGGTGGGCCTGAAAGTCTGCATTCCTGACAAGTCCCAAGGGAATGCCATATGACAAACCAGGGACCACACTGAGTAGCATGGATCATCTTAATCTTAAGAAAGAAATGAAGTAGAGGAAGGGGATTAGCTGCCAATACTCCAGTAAATAGAAACCCACAGGACAGTTGCAGCGGTCATGTGTCAGAGAACAGAATCTGCAAAGACACTGGAGGTCAGAGACCACAGCAGAAGGCTCTCCAAGACGTCCACCCTGCTTGCTTTTGCTTTCTTCCTTAGCAGCTGGTAAACTCCTACACAACCATTAGAGCCTCTCTAAATGATGGCTTCCAATCTGAACAGCTAAATTAGTTCGGATTATCTCTGCTGGAATCCATAGCAAGAAATGGAAATGTGAATTGATTAACAGAAAAGATAGTTTGGATTTCTGCCTTCCATATACAATATATTGTATATATATATTCTATATATATATATAGATATAGAATATCAATATATATATAGATATTCTATATCTATATATATAGATATATATAGATATTCTATATCTATATATATAGATATATATAGATATTCTATATCTATATATAGATATATATAGATATAGATATATATCTATAATTGTATAGAATATATATATTCTATACAATTACTTCATGTATGTATATATATATATATATATATACATACATGAAGTAATTGTATAGAAGTATAGAAGGTAGGAGGAAAATGGAATTACACAAAGGTGAAGTTATCTGTTACTGAACAGTCATAAACAAAACCAACTTGAAAATATAGCTTGAATCAACACAGAAAATTAAGCAATAGATTAAAATTTGTTTATGGGATGGAACAATGACTCTATGGGTTAAAAGTGCTTGCTACATAACCTTTAGGACCTGAATTTAAATTCCTAGCAACTACATGAAAACCAGATGTGGCTATGCCCAATGACTCTAGTGTTATAGACGGAGAAAGGAAGATGGCTGGGGTTTGGTGGTCCAGACTACCTCCAGGCTCAGTGAAATACATTCTGGAGAATGTGAGCTTCAGAATGATAGTGTAGGATGCAGTGTCCTTCTATGGTTTCAGGTCAGACACATTGGAAAATACCCCTGTACATCACAAGCACACACACACACACACACACACACACACACACACACACACACAGTTTTTCATACAATAAGATAATAAATGAGGGATAAGAAACAAAAATGACATGAGACATTTAGAAAACATGGATCTTTAGAGAGCTGGGGGCAGAGAAATGTTGATAGAATGGAGATGATATTCAAACAGATCCAGGGCCTACTTGGGGGAGGGGAGAAGACCAGCAAGTGATGAGTAGAGAGGATGAGAGAGGACCATGGAGTTATGATTAAAACACAGTCTTACTTGCTGGTGCCTACACATGGGTCCTGTGGCTAAAAGAAAGTGATTTGGATCTTTGTGATTCAGAGATGTAAGACCAGGTTCCAACTTTCACAAGGCACTGTCTCTCCTTTGAAGCATCTTCAATCATTATTCCATGGGATTTTTTTCCCATTCTCAGGAGGTTGTGTAAAACATCTTAAAATAACACTTTTAGTTGCCCATTATTGCTTTATATTGCCGATTGTCAAAAAAAAAAATTACCCCTCTGAAACATCAGGTTGCTGACATAAAGGCTAAAATATTCCTGTTGGTGTCAAATAAAACATACCTTTGGAAGGGATAGAATAATAAAAGTAAGGTAGCATCAAAGGGCGGTGTGCTCATGACCCTGTGATTGCTGACGGGGTTCCTAAACTAGCCTAATAAACTGCTTGAAATTCTCATAATTTTCAGCATTAATGGCAAAACCTTTACTGTTCCCATGGAGTCTGGTTCATAAAGAGAACAGTCGCCCTAAGGGAAGATGCTAGGCTTGGTAGCATATGCAATCCTAGAGTTTAGGAAGCTGTGACTTCCAAGGATTGTGGTGAGGTAAACTCTTTCTCAAACATGAGAGAGAGGGAGAGGGAGAGGGAAAGGGAGAGGGTGAGAGAGAGAGAGAGAGAGAGAGAGAGAGAGAGAGAGAGAGAGAGAGAGAGAGAGAAATGAAATAACTGTAAGAACTGTAACTGCAATCGTCACATATACAAACCTGTTTGGCAATATAGTATCAGCAGCTGGAATCCTGGCTCCTAGAGAGAACCACATGCAGATACAAATGCTGTAGGAACTGAGTATCATCACCATTCAGGCGGCAGACTCTGAAGTCACTGCGGTCCAGAAACTGTTTCTGGTTTCCACACCAGCTGTCCGTGTCCTGTTGTCACATCTAAGGCCCTGAAGGACCTCAGGCATTCACGATTTACAGATGAGTTTCCCATGTTGGGGACACACTGCTGGGGGCACAATTCTATAAGGGAAAAGCTGAGGGAGGAGTTGTAGCCTCCCTCCCTGCTGTCTCAAGGCAGGAAAGTGAAAATTAATAATTCTGTCCAGGCAAGAGGGAATTTTCTGGTGGCTAAGGAGAGTCTATCAGTAGCATCCCCAGCAGGTTTGAGAGCAGAGGACTGTGACAACAACCTTGAGGTTTTGATAGTGTCACGAAAACAATGTTCACAGCTGCATGCTCCAGCCACTAGTGTTGAAATTCCTTGGTATTCCCAACCGACCAACACAGACAAAAATGAAAGAATATTTCACTCAGAGCACCCTCTACTGTGTCCTTATAGTGGAAGGATAACTGAAGGGTGGCCTCTCCCTTCCAAGTAGATATCACAGCTAGTTCTATGCCCACATCTTCCTTTTGGCCAAGACCCTTGAGCAAACCTCTCTCCTCGTGTCATTACTCCCTGTGCTATACTATGAATCTTTTCCAATCGTGGACTCTTTAACATGTAACTACACTAACTGTTCTACCCATTAGGGTTATAGAATAATGTCTGGATGCTATATGGCAAATAGTAGAGTTTTAGAATTTTTTTTCAAAAGAGTTCTCTTTCTGTTCTTTTATTTGAAGTAGATGAAACCAAGAAACACACCATAATATTTAGGTATAATTTTCTCTTCCATTTTGTTTCTCCTGCAGCAGACATCTTTCTCCCACTGCCACTGGCTTACTATACCTATGTGTGGAGATCAGAGGACAGCACGTGGTGTTGTGTTCTCTACTTCTACCATGTAGGTCTTGGACTGGGTCATAGTTTCTCACAGACACAGTTGGCCCTGACTTCTAGCTCTGAGCATGAATCAGCTTCTGCATTAAAATAACCCTCAGGTTATCACCAGTCCTAAAGTAAAAATTTTTCCAAATAAGAGAAAATAGATATCATTGTGTTGCTGCAAAGACAGAAAATCTAAACCTCAATACTACCACTACCATACACCCATGTGCACACACACACAGGTGCATGCACACACACACACACACACACACACACACACACACACACACACGTGTGCGCGCACACAGAACACAGTAGCCATAGCCAAGTTACTAAACATATTTTAATCTTCAACCCTAAAATAAGGAAGTCAATCTGACATCTCCCAGCCCTAGATTACTTAATAGCATTTTACTAACCCTTTACACATCCAATCTTGTTATGTCTAGACACCTTAAAAATAAATGTTTCAAAACTCCAAGCCAACACAAAAGAAAACCACAAGGACTATTATTAAACGAAGCAACAACCTCAAGGAATGTTCACCTCAGCAACTTGATTCTTTTTCTTTCCTTCTGGGAACTAGACATGCTGTACTTCCATGCAATGACTGTATCATGAGTAGCTGGGCCACTTTAGTCAAAAGTATCTGGAGAAAATGTCCACAATCATTACTGTGCAGCCGCTGGAGTTTCTCAATCACTGTTTCTGTCTCTGCTTTCCTGGGCCTTTCCAATAAATTCCTTTCCTTTTTGGCTTAGGACAGCCATGTTTCTGCCCTGTGTTATCAGAAGAACCTTTACCAATAAATCACCTGTCCCACCCCACCCCCACACTTGAGGATAAGCAATTCATGACAAAAAACAGACATAAATCAACAGGGACAGGAATAAGTGTCACAGACTCTAAATTTCAATGACAGATGCTTGAGCATAAGGAGACTTGCCTGTGTGCTTTAGGGTTCTCCTCATTTGTAAACACTGGAACAGTGTGTGTGTGTGTGTGTGTGTGTGTGTGTGTGTGTGTGTGTGTGTGTGTGTGTGTGCGTGTGCGTGTGCGTGTGTGTGTGTGTGTGTTGGGGGGGGGGGTCTCAAGCATGGAAGTGTCTGCTGACCTGGTAAGGAGGAAGTCAGAGGCCAGCTGGGAAGCAGGCCATAGATTTCCTGGTCTTAGTCGGCCCTATGGCATCTCCAGGAAGCACAGGCACTCAGCTAAGTAAATCACAGTAGAAAAATAAGCAAGCAGATAGACTACCACCTGGTCAAGACCCTTCTTCTTGGCTGCCTTCCTTGGGACCCGCTGCCATGGGTAGCTCATCAGTAGCGAAATCTGCAACCGCAGATTTACAGTCATTACAGATTTGCAGTCATTACAGATTCGCTTGTGTGGGTAGCCTCCAGATAGGTGGGAATATGAACAGACACCTGAGTGTTCCCCTCTGTGTCTGCAAGCATTAGGGTGGGGTGAGACACATTTCAGAACTCAAGGGGGAGAAGTAAGAAGCAATGTTAGCTCTCAGCAACGTGGATCACATTTTAGGGAGGAGGAAGGTGTCCCCAGTAGCTTGACATGTCTCTAAAAGGCCGCTATTTAGCCATGCCCTTTCTCTTCAAAGAGACACGATAATTTACATCTTTTAAAAATCAATTACAAAGTTATAAATGCTGTTTTTCAAGACACTAGAAAAGTTTAATTTCAAACAGCTGGTGACAAGAACAGACTTGAGAGTTCAGAAAAGCTGAGATTTTTTTTATTTGAAATGGAAAAGCTGGGATTTTCTTCAGAATCTATAAATGCACCAGGTTCTGTGTAGAGAGGAGGATCTACGGCTCCAAAGGACAAACGGGCTGAAAGGGGGCTATGAATGGAATCTGCAAACATCTGCTCTGGCGCATGGGCTGTTTGCAAATGCTACAGCCTTGGCATTAGATGGGTGGGGCTCACTGACCAGTAAAGTCATCTACTGGAAATGTCTCAGGATATTATAGTAAAGCAACCCAAATAGCAATCACAGTGGAAGCAAAATAAGAAAAAATGTATCTCCTATCAGATGTGCTGGGATGAAGAACTCTAAACATACAAGAGACATCTGGTAAAGGTGGGAACAGAAAGCTTTTAAAGTTTCCAAGCTTAAAGGGAGAGTTCTGAGGTCAAATCAAAGGTCATTTAGAGGCTGGTAGGTTCATAATGAACAGACGTTTCAGTCAATCTGTAACAGGGAATGTGAAGCCTACATTATAATGTAAAATATTTCAGGGTAGCCAAGCTAGGAAACAGTAGGTTATGTTCAAGTTCTACAACTGGCCAAGCTCATAAAGCAATGCCCAGATGTGGTCCACAATGCCCAGGTGTGGTCCACAAGCACTAAAAGATAAAGAGCCACACTGGGACATGACTTCTT
The DNA here is from genome assembly GCA_036184795.1 of Tokudaia tokunoshimensis. Taxonomy (NCBI): domain Eukaryota; kingdom Metazoa; phylum Chordata; class Mammalia; order Rodentia; family Muridae; genus Tokudaia; species Tokudaia tokunoshimensis. The sequence goes on along the minus strand of BTHU01000009.1, from coordinate 55,646,932 downwards.
TCTGCAAGTATCTGAGTCAATACCAATAGCTCACACTTTGCCAGTTAGCATAATGGATTAAAATATAATTGGTGAAAATAGGGTCTTATTACATTAATCTGTCTAATGAATATTAGAAATTCTCTCACTGATCAAATCAAAGATGTTCAGGAAACATTAACTGCTAAGACAATTTGACAATAGGTCACATGTCAAGAACAAAGAAAGGAGTATAGAGAAGCAGAGACCTGCATGGAGCACCTGAGGTTTAACCTTCCTTTGGATCTATATCTAACCATAGTTTGAATCAGGAAGAACATTGACTGCACTACAGCCTGCATTCTAACGTGGCTCGATCTGCATCAAACAAGCAGTTTCACACAGAGCAGGGACCGAACACCTAGGAGGAGAGAAAGAAGAGGTTTCATCAAGCTTACAGAGCAGAGCTATACACTGCTTGGTGCCTGCCTTGCTAATGAATGTTTGTATACTAAAGCCTCATGAGTGGTATGATGCTCTTAAAAGTCTTTCTCTAATTTGAAAAGGAACATGACTTGGATTGTAGTCCCCTGAAAACTGGGTGGCTAATGAATATAAACCTCCAAATTGGACAATTTTTATAGTTTTAAATATGATAAATTAAGAATAAAAGGATTAGTGCTTTAGAGCTACACACATTCTAGCCCTTGTACCTACTATTTGCATATCTTTTGTGAACAACATCTTACTCATGGGTAGAGTACGATGGGATGCTGCAAACATTTAGGAAAACATTCTGCATTTTCTTTTCCTTAAATTATCATTTTATGGGTGTGAGAGTATTACCCGAATGTATGCCTATCCACCCTGTGTAAACTTGGCACACACAGAAGCCAAAAGAGGGTATCAAATCCTCTGGAACTGAACTTACAAGCAACTGTGGGCCACCATGTAGGTGCTGGGCATGGAACTCGGGTGTTCTGGAGGAACAGTCAGTACTCTTAACCTCTGAGCCATCTCTCCAGCCCAGCACTGCATTTTCAGTAAACATTAGTATCATTTCTTCGTTTCTCTCTTCATTAACAATATGCAAAGGTCACTATTGAGCCTAGAGATGCAGTCAGTTTTCACATAAGTACAAGACCACTGGAACTATAGCCCAAAGGATAGCTATACCATTGAGGATGGGCATCTGCTTAATGGTCTTCTTACACTAGCCCATACAGTGGGACAGTGCTAGTCTGTTACAGCAGAAATGGTTGTAGAATGTACTGTTTTTCCACAGAAAAGTGGAACCATCAGAAATTGTAACTGACATCGGTTACTGGAATCCCAGTCTAGGAGATCTGGTCCAGTGATATAACTGGTGCTAAAACATCTTTTCTGCCTGAGTCTTGCCAAAAGTACATTGAAGGTGTTTTGGCAAAAACTCAGAATTTTCACCATCTAAGCATTTGAAAAGAAACTTTGGGTGGACCTGGTGGTGTGTGACCTGAATCCCAGCACTTGGGAGGCAGAGTTCAAAGCCAGTCTGATCTACAGAGACTTCCAAGGTCAGCCAAAGCTATAAAGTGATACCCTGTCTCAAAATTAAACAAACAAAAAGGAAACTTTGGACTGGGGACAGAATGCAGTTGGTAGAGACTTTGCATGAAGCCCAGTGTTTTATCCCCAGCATTGAACCAGAAATGGTGGAACACACTTATAATCTTAACACTTTGAATGAAGGAATGACATGAAGATCGGAAGTTTGGGGTCATCTTCAGCTACATAGTAAACTAGAGGCCAGCCTGGGCTACATGAAACTCTGTAGTGAAAAAATGGAGGGATAGGGAGAAGAGAATAAGAAAGAGAAAGGGAGGGAGGGAGGGAGGGAGGGAGGGAGGAATGGAAGGATGAGGAAAGGGGGGAAAAGAAGAAACTTTTTAAAAAAAAAAATGTGGCATCTGGTTTTATATCCTCTAAGTATGCTGGTAGGTGTAGAACTACGGAAAAAGAAATCCATACAATTTTAAAAAATAAATAAAACCCTTACATTGCACACCTCCATTGTGTCCATTAATCTGGATCCTACCTACATACTGAAGCAGGAGTTGTATGATCTTGGCCAAGTCATATGCCTGTGTAAACTCACTGTTTCCCGCATACAAAGGAACTCAGTGACTTTGTCCGTCACATTGTAGAAGGAATGCTGCCCAGCATCTGGTAACCAGGCGCAGTCTCAGGTTCACAATGATTTTCTGCTAGTCCACTTAAAATGCCATGGCCTCAATGAGTAGGGTTGGTTCCTCTGAGCCCTGATTTCTAATTTCCAACAAAAGAATCTGATCAATGTCCTCATGATGAGCTAAAATGTCTACATATAAGTCTGGGGACATGGCTCCAGTCACATGCTTGATGCACAAACATAGCCCTAACTTCAAACCCTTGTTATCCATGTTATCCACCATTAGGGCACTTATCTGAAATCCCTGTACTAGGAAGGTGGAGCCAAGAGAGTCCCCAGGACTTGCTGACCAGCTAGTCTAGCCAAATTGGTGACCAAAGGATCAGGGAGAGACACCATTCCAAAACCATTAAGGTGAAGAGTGACTGAGGAAGACAACTGACCAATTGACATCAACATCTCACTGTTACACATATGTGCACCTATCCGTATGTGTGTGTGTGTGTGTGTGTGTGTGTGTGTGTGTGTGTGTGTGTACACTCAGAAAGACAGAAACAGGGGAAGAGAATGGGAAGGGAGGGAGAAACGGAGGAGGGGGAGGAGGAAGAAAAAATGACTCATGTCTCTTTTGCCTATTCAATCTAAATAGACATTTCTCACTGTAATTCTCTGAATCCCATGCCATTTGCTATTTGCCTTTATCCTGGTACATAGTGAATGATCTTTCTTTTTTTCTGGGATTTTTTAAAAATTGATTTACATTTCAAGTGTTATCCCCTTACCCCGGTTTCTACCCTTCCCAGAACCCCCCTTCCCATCTCCCTTCCCCTGCTTCTGTGAGAGTGTTCCTCCACCCACCCACCCACTCCTGCCTCCTCAACCTTGATTCCCCTACACTGGGGCATCTATCAATCCTTCATAGGACCAAGGAACTCTCCTCTCATTGATGCTTGACAAGGCCATCCTCTGCTATATATCCAGCTGGAGCCTTGTTTACTACTTGGTTGTTGGCTTAGTCCCTGGGAGCTCTGGGGATGGAGGGTGGGTCTGGTTGGTTGATATTGTTGTTCTTCCCATGGTGTTGCAAACCCCTTCAACTTTCATTTGACATAAATAATTTACTTTGCCTTCATGAAGTAGTCTAATGCTCACAATAAGTTAATTATATCATTTTATGACCAATCAGATTTAAATTTAAAGAACTAAACATTATGCCAATCAATGGTGGTGATAAAAATTAAATGCACAGCATAATACCAGATTTTTGTGTAATGTATTATGTTTAATGTTTGCCAGTCTCTGAAATAACCAACTCCTATCTGCCAACTCAGGTGTGGAGACAAATAGAGGAAAATGAGGACTACAGAGATCTGGAGCACTTGACAAAGTTCACAGAGCTAATAATTGGCAAAGCTTAATGTTGAAATTGAACGTAATTCTGGCATTTTGTATTCCTGCATTGCACTCAGAGACTTAGATAGTTCTTTAAGGAACAGACAGATGAAATGGCTGCAAGTCATTTTCTCTGGAGTTTAAGTTTTCTTATCCATATAATAAATGTTTCTGGAGTTTGCAATTAGCAAGTGCAAAAGCCTGAATGCAGAAGAGACAGTGGAAACCCAGAGACTGTGGAAGCTAAATAGTATTCAACCGAAGAGAAAGGAGAGAAATGGTGATGGAAAGGGGGCTGTGTGGAGTCGGAGAGTGTGGAGAGCTAGAGTTGCCTGGTAAGCAGCATGAGCAGGCATGCCCTGGAATACCATGGAAACAGTAAAGTGAGAGCCAGTGGAAATGGGTAAAGCGTAAGCAATGAGGATCTGGCATCAGCAGCTGGTAGGCTGCACAGGGATGGATGACAAATGGTGAGGGAGATGTGAGAGGCAGAATATGTGTATGTGAGATGACAGTCAGAGCTAGGCAGAGTTCTGGATTGTGCCCCTGGACAAACCTGGTGTCATATACATACTAGGACTGGGACACTGGGATAGATATAGAGATATAGGGGTAGAGATAGGTACATAGATAGATAGATAGATAGATAGATAGATAGATAGATAGATAGATAGATAGATAGAGGCAGGGAGAGCTAGCAAGAGAATGAATTCTGTATTGGATAGACTATGTTTGCATAAAATCCTAGAGGTCATTGGGAATCAATGGAGAGAAAGACAATGATTGGGGAGGGGGAAGGAAATGTTACTTCACAGAGGAAGAAAGATAGAGTAAAGAATATGTCATGAGAAAGGAAGTAAAAAACATAGGATTAAATTCTAAGAAGGTTAAAATTCAGAATGAGGGGCATAAATATAAAGAAACAAATTAAATTCCTAAGCCAACATGGGAAGAACTTTGAGAAGAAGGACTCAGTCAATATCAATGAATCCAGGGCTATTAATGGTTCAGGTAATTCATTGCTGAAGTATGTCTCCCAATTCAACAATGAAGGGAGGCTCTGGATGTGAGTAGTGTGGGTAACACTCAAATATGGAAAGCAGTCTGTGGAGGGCTGTAGGCAAGGGTAACATCTTGCGGGTTGGGATTTGCACAGTCACTGGGAAAGAGAAAAGCAAGGTAAAATAAATAAAGGATGCTCTTTTTCTCAGATGGTTAGGGCATGTTTAAATATCCTTGGATCTTACCTAACTATAGGTGGGCAAGGTTTATGTGCAGGGCTAGAAGGTGATAGCTGGTTCTTCCTAGTTCCCAAAAAGTAAGCTACAAGGTCTAAGGATCAAGGGAAAGGTCAATGTGAAATTTGGATGGGAGGAGGGAGTCTGCGCTGATGTAAACAGAGGGAATTAGAGAAGTGTCTTTTCACACTCCAGAGCAAATTTTTGCAATGGCTGTAGGTACACACACACACACACACACACACACACACACACACACATCACATGGGCACTCACTCCTAAAAAGAGATCTATTCAGCTGCAGAGATGTTTCCAGCGCACAGGAGTCTCTATCAGCCATTCTCAAATGTTGCTAAGCCTTGGGCCCCTTGGAAGCCTTTCAAAATCCTGATCCCATTTATTCTCCACACAATTAAACTCTTATCTCTATGGTAGGATCCAAATTCCAGGGAATTAAAAACAAAAACAAGAGATTCTAATTTGCAATTAAACTTCAGCAGTAGTTATCTAAATATATTGTATGAATTAATCGTGTCAGGCATGGTGGCTCATACTTGTAATCTTAGAATCTTAGCCTTTGGGAGGTTGAGGGAGGAGAATTTCATGTTCAAAACCAATCTAGACTACACAACAAGGCCCTTCTTAAAATGAAGGAGGAGGAGGAGAAGGAGGAGGAGAAGGAGGAGGAGGAGGAGGAGGAGGAGGAGAAGAAGAAGAAGAAGAAGAAGAAGAAGAAGAAGAAGAAGAAGAAGAAGAAGAAGAAGAAGAAGAAGAAGAAGAAGAAGAAGAAGAAGAAAAGAATTGATTACATATGGCTGGAAAGGGGAAAAGCCTTAAAGAGTCTTCAATTGTGTGCTTTTCAATCAAAAACTAATGAATTATAGAAGAAGCAGAATAGGAAATGTCAGAGCTCAGGAAGGCAAAATATTGATGAGATTCCCGGTTTATACAGGTTTGTGTGAATGAACTGGCCAAAATGTAAAATGTTTTTCATATCATTTTTTCTGAAAACAAAGATTACTCATGGAATGGAGATTTGGGTGCTCAAGAAGTTGAAGTCCAACAGGAGACAGGGCTTAGAGCACTGGAGAAAGAGACACATTGCAAAATGCTAACCTGCGAAGTGCTGAGTGCCAAGGGAGAGACAACCCTGAGGCATAGGTGGTGTCCCCTGGTGCAAAGCTTCCCTTCCTGACCCCCGCACCACCATTCTAAAAGCCATAGTCCAATCTTAAAATGTATCATTGGATAAGCAGAATGCTCATATGGAAGAAGGAACGCATAATGTTAGAAAAGAAGCCTGAAAAAAATAAAAACCCACTAATGGGTTGTATCATCTCCAAAGTAGGGTTTGCATAATAAGTTCCTATTTGATGGCCTCATTGTGTCCTCATAACAGACTGTGGGCCATGCTTTCATCAGACAATAGCAACTTTTCACTTCCTCTTCAGCTTCCAGGTTGATTGAAAACAAATGCTTCAACACTAGGAAACTCACCAGCAAAGCTCTGTCGGTCCATGGCACACCCTCATTCCCACATACCATGTTTACCCTTTGTTCTCATGCTATGGAGCCTGTTTAAAAGCATCTCTCAGTGTATGCTCCCTCACATCTGCTGAGAAGGGAAGCTGGTGGAAAGGACACATGAGCTTTATAGAGTGATCTCTAGGATCAGGGTTTGTCCTGGGATGCCCTGGAGTAGCTGAGCCCCTACCAGGGCTTGAGTGCCTGCTGTGCAAAGGGCACAACTTCAGAATCCGGGACTTCACCCTGGAAATGAGCAATTGGGGAACTGCAGAATCTGCCTTCCTTTTGCTCCACATTGGGCCTTAGGACATGGTTAACGCTAGGGCTGTCCTTGCTTGACTTCCTCATCGCCTCTGGGGACAGCAGGCTAGTTAGTTATTTCTAGCCAATTCTGATAGTCTATGGCCACTTGCCCCCATTTTCCTTCATGACTAAGTTAAGTTCCGGCCACCCCTTTTGCTCTTTGGCCTCTTTCTTTGCTGAACCCTGTCCAGATCTCATCTTCTGCCAAATAGGGTGATATTTTGCAGTTGAAACATCACTGACTGACCTCAGAGTCAACTCTTAAAAACCAAAACACAATTCTTTTTTTTTCATTAAGAGGATTTTCATACAATATATTCAACTACTCCCAACTCCTCCCAGATCCTCCCTACCTCCCTACTCAATAAACTTTGCTTTCTCTCTCCCTCTCTTAAAATCAAACAAAACTACACACACAGAGACACACACACACACATACATACATACACACATACACACACATGCACACACATACACACCCATACACAAATATACATACACATACATACACACACATACACTCAGACACAGACACATACATACACACACACTGAAAATCAAAACAAACAACAAAACAACAAAACCATTTTTTTAAAATTCTAAACAAAACAAAATTAAATTAAAAAACCCACACATAGGCATGGCGTTAGTTTTGGGTTGGCCAACTATTCCTGGGCATGGGACCTGCCCTGCAGCATGGCTTATATACTAAGTGAGAATCCATTGGAGAAAAGTGATCCCCCCTTCACCAGTAGTTACCAATTGCAAAGAACTTCCTGGTTATGGATGGGACTGGGACCCATGTGCCCCTCTCCCTCTAACTTCTGGGACCTGTCTGGCTAGACACCTCCAAGCACCATTCTTGATACCATCCACATGTCTGTCCCTGTGCTCCAGTCACCTCGTATTGCAAACGACAGGATACAGGTGACAGTATCTACGCCAGCAATTTGCAAGGTAGAACTGAGCTCAGGGATGGCGACTCAGATCCAGAACCAGTCCACCTTAAGTTTCTCAAGCTTTAAGCAGTTTCACAAAGTTTGTATAAAACAGAAAGACTGATAACCATAAGAAAAACAAGGAACTCACATAGCAGTAAGAGCAACTAGTGTAATATACACATATATCAAATCATCTTGTATAATTCAAATACATACTGTTTCTCTTTTCAGTTGTACTTTAATAGAACTGAGGAAAATAACTTGAAATTATTAAATACCTCCAAGTACATCATACTTCTAAGTCTTATAATGCTGTCCGTGAGGATAGTCTCTTTCTTCTTCATGGTGACAGATAAGAAAGAAGCACCAGGAAGGACTAAGAGATTGTACCCCACATGTTAGATAAGGTTAATGTGGCTAATGTCTCTTAACTTACATTCACATAGCATAAGCCTGACTTTTAAAACACTAGAGCTGTAACACCAATGAAGCCCTTGACAAGGGAGGGGCAAAATGGAGTGATTTGTGGATGCATAGTTGCCCATAATCAGTTTTAAAGGAAGACCCCTTCTATAGTAAGAAGCTATTTGGCCACTTTCCTTTAAAAGAAATTGTCCCCAGGTTTTGCGGTTTTGCAAGCTGGAGTAGAGCAATTTCATCAATACAGAAATAAAAGGATGAACGGACATAATTATACCTTAATAGACCTTTGCCCTCCAAGTCACTCAGGCCAGAGGGCAAGCAGGAGTGACACAGGAGAGAGAGGGAAGGGCTGGTCATTAACTCTGAAAGGCCACCTGGGACAGGCCATCTCTTCATGGGCATTGGGGAGGAGCAAAACCTCTGTGGGTAAGGCGGCCTAGATGTTCACAAAATTTCATTTGTTCTTTCTAGGCACAGAAAACTCCTTCATCCCCAGCTTCCCTGCTGTGTGACATGATACAGACACAGCTAGGACCATCCTTCAGACTTGGTCCCTAATATCTCTTAGGATTGTCCCAGCTAGCAAATGAAAGCCACCCAGCAGAGTAGGAAGTGAAGAATCCAACCACACTGAGGTCAAGCTGTCCACAAAGCTAGCTTGGACTAGGCTGCGTATTACTCACACTGCATATAGCTCTAATTATATGCCAATCACCCTTTCTTCTGGCCACCCCTGCCTCACCATAATAATTTGCAAAACTTAGTTGTGCACCTAGTACCCCTCACTTGCTTTAGTCATTGTTATTTGGCGGTAAAATAGATCTCTCATCATTGAAGGAAAGGGGTGTGTGACTTGTCCTGGGCTCTTTCTGAGCTATGCCATTAATAGTACTCTGCCTGTGGTGCATTTTTAGGGGGGATTTTTTTGTCTTCCTATTTTTATGATTTCTGTAGGAAAGAGACTTTCGACCAGTACTAATCTTGAGAGCATGATTGTTTTTTTTGTCTTCAAGTAAATTAATGCTTGCTCTAAAATACCATTTATCTATTCATCTCTTCTTGGGGAAAAGAAAATCAGATTATCAGTTCTAGCAGATGTTGTATGTAAATCGGTAGCAAGTAATGATTATAACTCAGATGATGAAGGAATTTGTAACAGAAAACTCTGCTATGTTTTGGTTTTTACATACAATTATGGTAACTAGCACATCCACCATAAAACTATAAACCTCTGATTTTTAAAGTTGCTTTTATTCTTCATCATTGTACCATTGACTTTATAATGTAAATATTATTCATTGAATAAATTAAATGTTTTGTTATGACTGTAGTTCATATTAATACTGGGGTCTTCAGGTGTCTAAAATCTTTTTTAGTTAACATTTACATAGAATTTCTAAATATTATTTCTAAATAAAATATTTACTAATAACTCTAGAGTTGAATTTTAAGGCATCCATAGAATTTATACGTCTTTTTATCTGAAGTAATAAGTAACTATGGGCTACTGCCAGGGTCAACCAAATAGGATCTTAGCATAACTGTCCTTGGAGAGTCTCCGCCCAACAGCTGACTGAAACAGATGCAGAAACCCACAGCCAAGCATTAAATGGATTTCAGGGAGTCTTGTAGAAGAGTCTGGGAAAGGATTGAGGGACCCTAAAATAATAAGAACTTCACAAGAAGACCAACAGAGTCAACTAACTTAGACCCTTTGGGACTCCCAGAGACTGAATCACTAACCAAAGAGCTACACAGGCTGGACCAGGGCATATATGTAGTTGATGTGTAGCTTTGTCTTCATAAAGGTGCCCCAACCACTGGAGTGGGGGCTGTCCCTGAATGTGTTGCCTGCCTGTGGGCCCCACTCTCCAAAGTGGGTCCCCTTGTCTAGGGAGTTATAATCAAGGGAGTCTCGCCCTTCTCAGAAAAGAGGGGAAGGGAGAATGAGGGGAGGAGCTGTGAGGGGGGACTGGGAGAAGAGTGGGTACTGATATTGGTATGTAAGTGAATACATGCATACATACATACACACATAAATAAATAAATAAATAAATTAATTAATTAATTAATAAATAGATTACTATGAGGCCTTGAGGGATGCCTGAGGGATTAAGAGCCCTTGCTACTCTAGCAGAGAACCAGAGTACAGGCAGCTCACAACCAGCTCCAGGGAATACAACATTTAATTTTACCCTCCACATGCACCCACACATACATGTGCAAGCACACACAGACATAAAGAAACATATATACACATGCACACACATATACACACACACATACACACATGAGAAAACACACATATATACACATACACATGAGCAAATACATACACACACATGAGCAAACACACACATACACACAAAGTCTCTCATACACAGGCACACAGACATGAGCAAACACACACATATAAGCATACATACATACATATGAGCAAACAACATATACACATTCACACATACAGGAGCAAACAACACATACACACACACATGAGCAAACAACACAGACACACACATGCACACATATACATAGATACACACATGCACAAAACACAAAGATACACACATGCACATATACACATACACACACAGTGACACACACATACACAGAGAGACATACACATGCACCTACATACACAGACACATATGCACAGAAATACACACAGAAACACATACATAAACACACAGACACACAGACATGCACATACATACACATGCACACATATATACACACACAGACATGCATACACACACTAATAATAAAAATAGAGATTAGAAAGACTACTTAGCGGTTAAGAGTATTTGTTGCTCTTCCAAAGTACTCAGGGTTCAATTTCCTGTACCCAGATGGTAGCTCACAACTATCTACAACTGCAGTTCCAGGGAATCTGATGCCCTCTTTGGGACTCTGGGCACCAGGCATATACGTAGTGTACAGACATACATGCAAGTAAAACATGGATACATATAAAATAATAGAAATTATAGTAAAATGACTCTTTGAAAATGGTGAACAAGTGAAAGTAAATAAACACACCATGAAGAAGAAAATCAATGAAGAATTTCTTGGATTTCTGTGTGATCATAAGGAGGAGACCCATTCTTAGGAAGAAGAGGATCATCTTCAAGAGATACTGCCCTGATGTGGAAATGATACAAATGGGCAGTAGGTTTTATTATAATTAGCCACTAAGATGTGTCTGTTCAGGCAGGCACAGTGGCTCCCATTTATCGTCCTCACACTCAAGAGACTGAGGGAAGAAGTCAGTGAATTGAGGCCAGCAGGAGATGCACTGGGAGACCCTGTCTCAAGAAAGAGATGAAAGAAATACAGAAAGGAAGAAAGAAAGAAAGAAAGAAAGAAAGAAAGAAAGAAAGAAAGAAAGAAAGAAAGAAAGAAAGAAAGAAAGAAAGAGAGAGAGAGAGAAAGGAAAGAAAGGAAAGAAAGAAAGAGAAAGAAGAAAGGAAGGAAGGAGGAAAGAAAGAAAGAAAGAAAGAAAGAAAGAAAGAAAGAAAGAAAGAAAGGAAGGAAGGAAGGAAGGAAGGAAGGAAGGAAGGAAGGAAGGAAGGAAGGAAAGAAAGAAAGAAAGAAAGAAAGAAAGAAAGAAAGAAAGAAAGAAAGAAAGAAAGAAAGAAAGAAAGAAAGAAAGAAAGAAAGGTGGTGGGAAGGGGAGGGAGAGAGGGCAGGCAGGCAGGCAGGCAAAACCAAAGAGAGAAAGTTAGCATCTAACTTGTAGGCAAATGCTATCAATTTCCCAGGAAAATGTTCCTCTATGCCATTTAGCACTCTTGTTCTACAAATAGCCACCAGGCTTATTAAAGAAGCCCCAACCAGGACTCTCTACAAAACTTTCTGAAAATCCCCTCATCTGTATAACTAATTGAGTCACTTCCTGAAATGTCAGACAAGCAACCCTGGGCCACACAGGAACAGATAAATGAATGTAACCAAAAAAGCATCTAGGGTTCGACTGATAAACCTCATTAGCTGCAAGCATCATTTCCCTGGTCTAGAGTTTGAGACAGCAGTTAAACTTGCACAAGAGAAAGCCATGAAGAGCAAAAGAGAAAGCCATGAAGAGCCAAAATGACAAATGCTACCGAAAGCCCCTCCCCAGAGCAAAGTCGTACAATTAGGATTTGTGTTTCAGATGCCACACAAATCCAAAAGGAGTTTTAAAAACATGCAAGGCTAAAACACAAAACAATTAGACTGAGCTATAGTACCTTAAAATTATTTTCTGCATAGAAAGATCAGATAATTTGCCTTAAATAATTCAATGACAAATGAGTTTTGTTCCACTTGCTGAGAAAGGTGTAATACTCAATTATTTATATTTTTCTTGGGAAGAAAAGCATTTCTTTCCCACACATGCTTTTTATCTACTTTCCATAGAGATCTGGCAATGTTTCTGTCACGTAGGTGCTCAATTATGTAACCAGCAAAATGAGACTTCAAACTAGAATCAGAGTTAGAGAATGTGGTTGCACCATCACCTCGACAAATTAGGTTGACAAAACACACCGCGACAGTCCCTCCCTCCTTTGACACAGTAGAATGTGTTAGACATAGCATTTGACTCCATTGTCTCCAGTGCAGTTAAGAGGTGTTAAAAAATCTAAGTAAAAGTCTTCGGAAGAATAAGACAGATGAACTTTTTCGCTTGGACACTTTTCCATGATTTGCTGGTGACAAGCGTTAGAGATATTTCCAAGGGAAAGTCGAGAAATAAATTGGTTTTCTATTTCTCTGCTTTGAAAGTTTATATTCAATTTCTGCCTTTTGCTGAGGCTACAGCAGTGTTCTTGCAAAAAGAAAGACAGAAACAAAAACAAAACAAAACAAAAAACCCTGTTTGCTCAGTCATAGAACTTAAAACTTTTTTTTTTAGGACAGGGTCTCACTTTGTAGCTCTGGCTGCCCTGGAACTCACTACATAGACCATGTTGGCCTTGAACTCACAGAGATCTGCCTGCCTCTGCCTCCTGAGAGCTGGGATTAAAGGCATGTGTATTACTATTCTCAGCTTAAAGAATTTTTTTTTTGAAAGAAAGACTAATTCTGAACGGAAAGAACCAAAGACTTACAACTCACTAATCTGTTTTGTTTATCTTCTTGGTAAACATGGTGATGATCCTATTAGCATATATGAAGGACTGAGCAATAAAGCATGTGTTATTCAATGGGTACCTCAATACACATACAAATACATCCATACTTCATATGCACATGTGTGTGTGTGTTTGTACATACATATAGAAGCCTTTTGGACTAATTATTTTAAAATGTGTTTAAAACTATCTTGATTAAAATCTGAATCACTACCCATTAGGTAATTATGCAATAAATAATGAACTAAATTAACGAGTAACTTATTAATTACTTAAATTAATGAATTCTTGTTACTAAATTAATAAGAAACTTATAATTAATAAATCGATAATAGTAACAAATAAAAAGAACAGCTTGCTATCACCCTGAGGGCAAAGCAGTGTGAAACTTCTGAGCTCAGGCTGTGGAATAGCCCCATCCATGGGTCTGGCTGGCAGGAGGGACTTCAACGAAGCTGCCAGGCATTACAGGGCATCTGAACATTTAAGTCAAATACCAAATTAGCATCCATAATAAGCTCTAGTAGTGCACTAATTATAGTTTAAAGCAGAAAGGATTAATGATCCTTAACTCACATGACAGGTTGCTATCAAATTACTGTCAGTCATTTTCACAAATGACAATTTATAGACTCATTTATCTGATTTGTTTCACAACGGCCTAGGCTTTTTCTCACATCTTGAAGTTAGGCCCTGGTTCTTCCTTCCAACCCCATGCTCCCAGAAATAAGACTCAGACTCAAAATGTATTTACAAATACCTTGAGCATATAGCTAAGCTCTTCTATGACTAGATGTAACTCAAAATATCTCATCTATTCTAGCCTACATTCTGCCCTGTGCCTGGTCACTTATGTTCAGGTACCATGTGTCTGTCTCATCACATCTTCCCGCCTGACTCTATCCAAGAATCCTTTCTCTCTAATGGATACCTCACCTCTAGTTCTTGCCTAAGCCATAGGCCATAGGCTATTTAAATGACAGGTAATGAAGGCATTCATACAATGCACAAGGTATTCTTTCTCTGCACTCATCCCAGGATAAGACTTCTCCGAGTTGACAAGGGGACCTGGGATAGCATTTTCAGATTCAACCCTGAAATTATCACAGTCTGCAGCATCCTCAACCAGGAAGCAAATCTTTTGGGGAGATGGGAGAGGAGGGAAGGTCAGACTTGAAGCTGAAGCTGGAACCTCATACATGTGCATCAAAATGATTATCTTGTCTCATCACCTATAGTACTAGACTGTCAAACTTACACGTATCCCCTCTGAGTTATTTCTCTTTTTTTTAAAGATTTGTTTATTTATTTTATGTATATGAGTACAGATGTACAGATGGTTGTGAGCCACCATGTGGTTGCTGGGATTTGAACTCAGGACCTCTTTTTTTTTTAAAGATTTATTTATGATTATATGTGAGTACACTGTAGCTGTCTTCAGACGTACCAGAAGAGGGTGTCAGTTCTCATTATGGATGATTGTGAGCCACCATGTGGTTGATGGGATTTGAACTAAGGACCTTTGGAAGAGCAGTCAGTGCTCTTAACCGCTGAGCCATCTCTCCAGCCCCCATAATCAGGATCCTTACTTTTTTGTTTTGTTTTTAAAGATTTAATTTTTATATGTAAGTACACTGTAGCTGTCTTCCGATACTCCAGAAGAGGGTGTCAGATCCCATTACAGATGGTTGTGAGCCACCATGTGGTTGCTGGGAATTGAACTCAGAACCTCTGGAAGAGCAGTCAGTGCTCTTAACCGTTGAGCCATCTCTTAGGGTAATGAGAATTCATAGCTCATAGAGTAAGCCTATTCGATGCCAGATTACTCATGTTTAAAAGTGGGATGATAATGCTTTCTACCTATAGGATTCTCTTTGTGGGGGTGCATTTCTGCAAAAGCAAAAGCATTAAAAATAGGACCTGGAAAGTAGGTCAATGGGTAAATGCTTACTGTGAAAACATGGGGACCCAAATGTAGGTCTCCAACATCCATGCAAAAGCAAGGCACGGCAGCGTGCATTTGTAATGGCAGTTCTAAGCCCATGCAGGGAGCTAACCCCCGGCACATGCTGATCAGCCAATCTAGCTGAATGATGAGCTCCAAGTTCAGAAAGATATCCTCTGTCAAATATGAAATTGGATAGTAACAGAGAAGGATGCCCAACATCAAAATCTGCCTTCTGCCCATGTACACCTTTCTGTACATGTACACCTATGGCATGCATCATACCATACATACACACAAACCACATATACTTTTAAAGAGCAGTTAAAATAGGATCGTTTGGATAGAATGCATGGCAAAAGCCCTAGAGAAACACTACACTACCTTGTATTCTGTAGGTACACCTTAAGTCCTTTACAAATCAGTCTAACAATGTGAAGTCTGAATGAAAGATGACTTTCTCTTTGCTTGTCACATGCCACAAAAGCAGCCAAACATTCCCTCTGGCATGCATAGAAATTCTCAGATGGATCCTCATGTTGAGTCTAACTTCTTGGGAAGTCTTTTCTTTCCTTCAGCTTATGAACTGAATCCATTTTCAAAGGGTCTACTTTGTAAGAGCTGAGATGGGCAGATGTAACACTTGTTTGACAGTTGTCAATGGTGGAGTTGGAGGGGAAACATCTCAGTCAGTATTTGCCTTCCGAACAGCTAGGTGTCTGCATCGTTGATTGTGAGTTAAGTCCAACACCAGTACAGCTTGATGCAGAAAAAAAAAGAATAAAAAAGGTGCACTGAAGTTCAGAAAATCAGCCCTGGGCTAACGGCACTGGGGAAATACAGATACACAGATATTCATAAAGCCAGTGGTGAAGGACAACAGTGCTATCCTGGAAAAAAAACTAATGCACCTGCTATACTTGGCAGGCTGTGGAGAAGGAATGAGGTGGCCTGATGGAGTCAAGACACCCGCAAGAACATGCTGTTTTTCTGTCATGTTTGGAACACTGGCTTCAGCTAGATAAGCCTAAATTGCTTCCTCTGTAGCAAGAACTGCCTGTTGCTCATTATCCTCATGCCAGCGTTGGGCTTGTTGTGACGCATGCGATGTTATATTTATTCACAGACCAAGTCAAGATGTAAAAGGGTTATGAGGTCTCTGCAGGGAATTTTTAACATGAGCACAATGAACCAAAATGTTTGAATTTCTTTCCTACAACTCATGGACACGGAGACAGAAAATTATTTTTCCCATAAGGTAGTAGAATAGGCAGGCTTCTTATAAGGGTCCCAAATTTTTACCCTGACTTAGGGGCATCTGCTCTCTTATTCATAGGAACTCTATTCTGGGTGATAATGTGAAGGGATTGTAGTAATCTAAAGTTCCAAATCAGATAGCCTAAAAGTATGTGCTTATCAGGGAGGTCATGACCTATTAATGTAAGTCCTTTAAAACCAACACTTCTACCCCTAGTCACAGAGGAATGTGTCAGCAATCAGAAGCAGAAGAGTTGAGATATCACCACATATCTGGAGGTGGATGAGTATCCTGTAACAAGGAATTGAGGTCACCTCTGGAAGCTGATGGTGTCCCTGCCTTGTTTCAAGGAAATGGGAAACTCATCCCCACAAGCTCAAGGAACTGAACTCAAATGCAGGTTCATCTTTAGAGTTTCCAGAAGACTCTCTCCAGCTCAGAGATTAGTTTCCTGAGTTACTTGTACCAATTTCTAATCTCCAGAACTATGGTCTGATGAAGGGTTGTAGGTTCAAAGTTGCTTGAGTTTGTAATAATTTATTACATAGTAATATAAAATCATCATCAAAGCAAATTTTACTTTAACCTCACTTTCTTGTCATAAACCCTTGACCCTGAAACAAATTGGTCAACTGTTCTTGCCATGAATCTTGGAAATATGTGTGTATGCTCTTGTTTTGTTCAATTCTCATAAACTATTGTCCCACAAATGATATGCTACTTATTGCCCTTTTGTTTTTACGTGTAGATATATCTCTTTACAGCTATCTACTTACTGTGGGTATAGCTAGTGTTCTTCTGTTGTATAGGATGTAGTCAATGCATTTTTATTTACACGTTTTTTAAGTTTACCTTCAACTTCCTATGTTAAAATTGTCAGTATAATGAACATTCTTCATTGATGTTTCTTCATAAATGTGACTGCAAGTTCCCAGATAGAGGAACATCTGGTCTCTGGCCTTGGGATTGCCCCTCCCTATTTAATAAATAATTCTACTAGAGGAATACTTTTTCCTGGAACTCTTTACTCCATTGAACTCATTCATTGCAAATAATTTCCCTTTACATCTAAGAACAGCTTCTACTGAACTGAGCAGCTGTGGTCAGGAAGAACAAAAACTCAGTCCTACTAATGTCAATCTTGTTTTCAAATTTCAAAACATTCATCCTCTCATTACTAAGGAATCCTTCTGGCATGCTCATTACCAAGTCTGACAACTTAAATTTGATACTCACATCCTTTAGATTCACATGGTAGAAGGGAAGAACCAAGTTGTCCTCTTCAGAGGCATGCAGTGATACCACATTACATGTACACACACACACACACACACACACACACACACACACACACACACACACACAGTACATGAAGTAAGGTAGGAGAGTTGGGCTGGATAGTTTTATGTCAATTTGCCACAAGTCAAAGTTGTCTTAGAAGAGAGAATCTCAATTGAGAATATGTCTCTATAGATGTGTCAGGGTTGGGTGATACCCAGGGATGGCCTCTTCCTTCTCAGAGGAAAAGAAAAGGGGGGAGGGGGAAGAGGAGATTTGGAAGAGAGAGTGGATGGAGATTGGAATGTAAAGTGAATAAATAATTAATGAAAAAATAAACCAAAACTATATCCATAAGATCTGTCTGCAAGTCTGCAGGTCATTTTCTTAATTAGTGATTGATGGGGTAGGGACAAGCCCGTGGTGGGTGGTATCATCTCTGGGCAGAAATCAGACTGAGTAAGCTATGAGGAGCAAGCCAGTAAGCTGCACACCTTCATGGTCTTTGCATCAACTCCTGCATTGACATGTTCCTACCTTGACTTCCTTCAGTGATAGACTGTCATCTGGAAGTATAAACAAAATAAACCCTTTCCTCCCTAACTTGCTTTTTAGTCATGACGTTTTATCACTGCAAGAGAAACCCTAACTCAGTCACAAGAAAAGTCAGCGTAGGACACAGAGCAGAGTCAATAGACACAAGCCAAAATCAGGACAGATGGGATGATCATTTCTAGCCTCATTACAGGACTGAGGTTCTGACTGACTAAAGGACAAAGATCTGGACAGCTTTGGGAGAATATGTAGGGTGTATAAGAATGATCAAATTACCCAGTGAAAGCTCCCAAGATCCCTGGTGTAGTCACATCCCCTTGAATAACACAAAAGTATAATATGAGGGATGAATGGTAGAAAGGGGCAAAGACAAGTAAAATGGAGATTGTCTTCTAGACAAATAGAAGGTAGGTGGCCATTTCTCAATTTTATATAGAGAGCAAAGAAACAATTGTGTGCATACTCAAGGAGAAGATGACAGGAAAATGGGGACCTTAACAAGAAAGTCTCTAGTTGCTATGCAACATAAAAACAGTCAGAGAGGGAATCCTAAGAATCTGAAAACCACTTGTTATAGGACTGTTTTTCTTTCCAGCTTCTACAAAATAAGCCCATACTACAACTTCAGATGCTGGTTTAATGCCTCTTATTTCTGATTTAATTCCATTTTACAGATGTTTTCCTTTGTGCCTGCAATGTGAACAGACTCTTAGTTTGTGACGTATACCCTCACACATGAATACACATTTAAAAATCAATATAGTGGGGCTGGAGAGATGGCTCAGTGGTTAAGAGCACCGACTGCTCTTCCAAAGGTCCTGAGTTCAAATCCCAGCAACCACATGGTGGCTCACAACCATCTGTAATGAGATCTGATGCCCTCTTCTGGTGTGTCTGAAGACAGCTACAGTGTACTTACATATAATAAATAAATACACTTTAAAAAAATCAATATAGTGCATTCAGTAAGGAGTAGGAGACTGTGACAATAGGAAAGAACAGTAGTAAATAATCACTATGTGCCAGACATCCTTCTGAATATGCAGCATATATGTATTCACTGAACCCATAGCCTAGAACATAGTCACTATTTGTCTCTATAAAAATGAGATTACTGAGCCATACTCAGATTGAAGACCATGTCCAAAGTCACACAATGTAAGCAGGAGCAGACCTCATATTGTAGTTTAAAAGCATCCTCACAACAGAGCCCACCAGTTCACATCCCTGTTACGCTGCCTCACAGGTGATGGTAACTGCCTGCCTGAATATAAAATAAAAATTAAAATAAAATAAAATAAAATGCAGTGACATGCAGTATAGCTTTCCTGTGAAAAGTTCCTCACTACTTAACCCAAACAGAAATTTGACTATCATGACTAAGGACATGGTCTCCAAAAACCATGTGGTTTTTTTTTTTAATCACTACTGTTTTGTAGTACTGCTTGAGTTCAAGGATAGCGATTCCCCAGAAGTTCTTTTATTGTTGAGATTTTTTTTTCACTACCTGGCTATTTCCCTGATGACTAAGGACTTTGAACATTTCTTTAAGTGCTTCTCAGCCATTCCAGATTTCTCTGTTGTGAATTCTCTGTTTAGTTTGGTATTCCATTTTTAAATTGGGTTATTTGGAGTTTTGGAAGTTAGCTTCTTGAGTTCTTTATGTATTTTAGATACTAGTCCTCTATCGAATATTGGGTTAATGATATTTTTCCAATCTGTAGGTTGCCAATTTGTCCTATTGACTGTGTCATTTGCCTTACAGAAGCTTTCCAGTTTCATGAGGTTCCACTTATCAATTCTTGATCATAGAGCATGAGCCATTGGAGTTCTGTTTAGGAAATTTCCCCCTACGTCAATGAGTTTGAGGCTCTTTCCCGCTCTTTCTTCTATTAGAATCAGCGTATCTTGCTTCATGTTAAGGTCCTTGATCCACTTGGACTTGAGCTTTGTGCAAAGTGATAAATATGAAAAAAAATATTTTCATATTTCTATATACAGACATCCAGTTAGACCAGCACCATTTATTGAAGATGCTTTCTTTTTTAGATTGTATACTTTTGGCTTCTTTGTTAAAGATCAAGTGTCCATAAGTGTGTGGGCTTATTTCTGTGTCTTCAATTCTATTCCATTGATTGACCTGTCTGTCTCTGTACCAATACCATGTGGTTTTTATCACTACTGTTTCGTAGTACAGCTTGAAGTCAGGGATAGTGATTCCCCTAGAAGTTCTTTAATTGTTGAGAATTTTTTTCGCTGTCCTGGGTTTTTTGTTTTTCCATATGAAATTGAGAATTACTCTTTCCATGTCAGTGAAGAACTGTGTTGGAATATTGATGGGGATTGTGTTGAATCTGTAGATTGCTTTTGGTAGGGTAGCCATTTTTATTATGTTAATTCTACCAATCCATGAGCATGGAAGGTCTCTCCATTTTCTGAGCTCTTCTTCAATTTCTTTCTTGAGAAACTTGAAGTTCTTGCCATACAGATCTTTGACTTGTTTGGTTAAAGTCTCACCAAGATATTTTATATTATTTGTGACTATTGTGAAGGGTGTTCTTTCCCTATTTTCCCTCTCAGCCTGTTTATTACTTGTATAAAGGAAGACTACTCAACAGAGGTCTTCTGTCCCAGACTCCAAGTGTCCTCCATAGGTGTAACAAATAGTGGGGCAACCCCATTTGGGCTCAGAATTTTGCTGTATGCTACCACCAGATGTTTTGCAATCATGCTAATTGGCATGTACTCTTTCCACATCTCTGTATTATTGAACCATACTGAGGCAAAGTATTTATACAGACTCCTAAGTTAACCTTTTTTCCTGTCTGGATGTATAGTGACCACCATGCTCTGTCTGGAGCCCGGACAGGGAATGAGGTCCATCTTCCAGCTGAAGGAAGCGGTCTAAAGAGTCAAAACATGTATTTGTTCCCACCAAATTCAAGTTCCTTGCTTTGTTTGACCAGTCATTTCAAAAGCTTTTTCTGAGAACATTGTGCTGTCCATAGTCTTTCCCCCAACTCCCCATCTCATGCCCACTGAGACAAAAATGTAGTCAAGACAATGCACTTCTTTACTAAAACACCTCAGCCTCTTTCTTCCAATTTTATCTAAGTTGTCTTACTTCAATGCTTTGTTTTATAATGTCATAAAATACGAAAAAAAGGACATTTTTTTCTGCATTTTCCTACAGTAAAATCAAACAACTAACTGACTGGGAGGAAAAGGCACAACACAAAGAAGATGCCCTGGGCCATTCAGGAAGCTAAGGTTATTCTCCCAAATGTGTTTTTCTGAAAAGCTAAATATTTCTAAGCAAACCCTACAATTTTTCTTCCCTGGCATTCCTTGAAAAAGCATAATGTGGCTCAATTTGCAGAAAGATGCCAAACTTCAAGCAAGGGATAAGTGTACTAGAAGCATGTTTACAATCAAATACTTTCTTCCCTGAGGCTTTGTAAATGCAGCCCATTCAAAACATGGTGTGTTTTTACTCCTAAAAAAAAAAATCATTTCCCCTTTATAAGAGCACACCCTAGGAACCAGCAGAGTCAGGCAAGGTTCCAAGTTCTATGCATCTCTTTCGCCTACATCTTACTTTTGCACAATGGCTAGTGTTGGCATCTTGGTGAAGGGCACAAGTCAAGGCCACATCACCTTGGATACACCCAGTCGCAGTGAAGATTTAATTCATCAATTTCCTTGGCCTCTCTGTGCCCTGTTTCTTCTTCAGACCTGGCCCCATTACCTTAAAAGCTTATCGTGAAGGTATACAAAATAAAGAAAACACACCTAAAGTATTCATGCACAAACTGATAACATTCATCGAGGTAAGGCTGACAGTATTCTGTGCTATGTCCAAGGCCTCACCACAGCCTCAGCTTGCCACCATATGAGATCCTGGGTTTCCAAGGTCAACCTGTAGAGATAATCTTCAGCACATGACCTCAGCTCCTGCCCACTGTCTGAATCTCCTAGTGAATTTACCTTCCTCAGATCTCTACCACCAGTGACTGAAATGCCCAACCAAGGCAGCGACATCTAAATCCATACCCTCTCAAGCTGAGCTGCCCCCCAGCCCCGGTTCAGCAGTCTCTTGGCTCCTATTAAACCACTGCTGAGACTCTCCTTTGTCTACTCAGCCAAGGCACGATGTCTGCAGCGCTTAACAAGCAACGCCTGACCAGAGCTCAGTCTGCCCCTTGCCTTTCAAGCACATGATTTTCTGCAACAAACTAGGCCATTCCATCATTGTTCTCTGTGTGGAGTTCTTGCTCCTGCCTAAGGCAGTCTTCTCTGGAATTTACCAGAGATAGGGTCAGTGAAAGACCCTGTCTTAAAAACCAAGATGGATGGCTCCTGTGGAATGACTATTAAGGTTGACCTACACACATACGCAAATACATACATACACACACACACACACATGCATGCACAGGCACACATGCACACACATGCACACAGGTACACATGTACACACAAGTATACACACACATGCACACACATGCACACACAGGCACATACAATTGTTACATTGTTGTAGCTGCTGTTGCCAACCATATACAAGGTGATCCATTTGAGGTGATGGGTATTTTAATTCACTTCATACTTGGACAGATAGACAGACAGACATAGAAATATATACACACATTTATGTCCCTTAACACCACGTCAACTTCAAATATCCACAATAAAAAATACTTAAAACTAGTTGGGGAGAGGATCCCGCGAGAATGGCTTTCATGCTCTTTCCCTTGGCCAGGGTACCGTGGGGTGTGGACTCTAGAGTCGACTCTACTCACTTTGTTCTTTGTGCTCAACTTCCTACTCCTCGCCTGGCATCTCTTCGTTTTCCTCTGACATGCTCTCCCCCATTCGGACTCAGATCAATGACAGTAATATGTCAGTGTGTTCTCCCTAACTAGCTCTCGCCAAGTCCTTCATGTTCTCCGGAACAAAAGCACCATGGCGGTGTTTGATGAGACTGCCTAGGCAGAACAGAGCAAGGGGTGGCTGGGAATGTCCATCAGCCATTCACATGAGAAAGGAAACGAGCAGACAGAATCCTGAGGTTTTTAATCATCCTTTGGTACATTGCTAGTCCCCATTTTTCCCTCTCTGCTTTTATATGAATTAAAGAGGTAATTTTTTTTTTGCTTGGGGACATACTTTAAGTCAAATTACAGCGGAGTAAGTGATAAGACCATTTGCTACAGGGATGTGCCTGCTGTATGCAAAGTTACAAGGTTGCAGCTACCCACCAAGGGCAAGTTAACAAAAGCATAAAATCTTTTTAAAGCCAAAGAAACTTACAACTAGGGTTGTCCATGCTGCAACTTTTAGGCAGACCTTTTTGTGCTGAAATGAGCACAGAGTTTACTTCATGTCCACAGTGTTGCATAAAGAACTGTTGATAAAGCACCAGGGGCAGCTGTAAAAACCCAGGGAAGTCGAGGGAGAGGCAAGCACCCCTCCAGGTGTTGGGACAGTCTTTCCATTGCAGCCTGCTAACATTTAGAGACAGCACCCTGATGGTCATGCACATACGGAGGTCCCAGGATGCCAGTAAAGTGGGCATTGCACCAAAACCAGTGTCACATCAGACTGTGCACAGAGGCAGAAAAGTAATACTGTCACATCTACAATAAGCCAAGTTTGATGAGCATCAAGTTGCAGCTAAGAATCTATAGCCATAGAAGGATACAGTCACAGACTATATGATTGGAAGGGCCTCTGTTGATCACCTGGATAAATGCAGTCCTCTGCCCCTGTCCTCCCTTCCTAGACGGCTCATTCTGAAGTTTCTAAATAGAACAAGAGAAAGAACCCATATATGGGAGTTGGAGTGGGGTAGTGGATGGTAGAACTAAGGCAGCATTCGGCAGAGTATCAGGGCTCCCTGTGTACATGAGGAAGTGGTGTGATGCTGAGTTTCAGAGCCTTTATGAAGTGAAGTGAAAACTCCCACAAGGAAGCACTGTAGCTGGGGAATCAAATCAACATGGCCTTGAACTGCTACAGCACACAAACTGCGTATGGAGGGCATCCAAGAATGGTCAGCACCGAATGCAGGAACCCATCTATGATGCCAGGAGGCTGGGGTAGCAGTGCAATAATGGCATTGGGTTGGCAGCTTTAAACAGGATTGCTGATCAAAATCTAGGACAAATGAGAGTTCTCATTATCAAAGCAAATACTTTTACCCCTATGGAAAAAGGAAATGAATTCTCTGTTGGACTAGAATTAATGGTAGCTACATAAACCGACAAATTCCTATTTGTATAAAAGCACTATAACTGTAGAATTGTGTTATGATTATATGCATGCCTGTACATATCTTATGCATACATTTACACATGAACACCTACACATACTACATGTATTCTCTAGCTCTGCCCATTGAGAGAAACAGCCAGACCTTTAGCAGTGATGACATCCAGTATCTGTATCTTAGCCTCTAAATGTGACTCTCATCAGTTAAAATGAGCACAGATCTCAGAAGTGACCTAATGCTAGACAAATACCAGTGAGTTCTGAACATGTGATGGTCCAGAAAGCAGTAGCCCAAAGAAAGATGAGAATGCAGAAGAATAAAAACACCAGACTGAAGAGGATCCTACCAGCCAAATTAAAATAAAGGAGCATCACCATAAATAATAAACAAGGAAATAGTTACATATATTGACCATTACTGTGCACATGAGCTCCAGAGTACACACTAAAAAATGATTGAGTAAAACTAAAAGATTGTTAAAGAACAGAATGCTTGTATAGTTTCAAATATTTTTCCCTAAACTTTTATGAATCAGTAAGAGTCAAAGATTAGAACTTTTGGCAAGGAGTCCTGATAGATGTCATTTGATCTGGATCACTTGAAGTGATCCAAATGAGGATCATCCACAACAAAACAGAGCAAAAGTGTTTGACACCGGACCGCAGACAATGAGAAAACAGGGTCACTGCTGTTTATTTACATCGCAGTTATGCACTCAATCAAAACATGAGCAAGGGCTGAATGTGTCTCAGCAGGTAAAAGATACTTGCAATGCAAGGTTGATGAGTGGGGTTATGCCCCTGGAAGCCATGTAAAAAGCCAAATGTGGCAGCATGCATCTGTAATACCAACACCCCTACTGCAAGGATTAGGAGAAGATAGGACAGCTGCCTGGAAGTTCCTAGGCCAGCTAGCCCCGAGTCCACAATGCACACAATGCAGCGGGGAAGACAATAGAGACTCCTGCCTCATGAGCATATACACAGCACAAATCAAAGCTAATGAGTTAGGAAATTTTAAAAAGAAAACAGGAGGGCACAAAGTTGGTGCTTAAGGGAAGTGAGATGGCTCTGAGAAGAGTTAAGGGGAGAACCTGGGGATGAATATGATCAAAATACAATGTATGAAATTCTCAAAGAATTAATAAAAATGGTTTTAAAAGTCAGGCCATAGGTTCTTATGGTGGTAGGAGAAGAACAATTGCTTTTTTTCTCTGACCTGTACACACACACACAAACACATATACACATACATACACATACACACACATGCACGTATACACACAAATGCACACATATATGCACATACATGCATGTATACACACATATACATATATTTACTCACACACACACACACATATATATATACACACACACAAGCACACACATACATGCAAATATAGATACACTCACATATGCACATATAAAGACACATATGCATGCACAATACATTGCAGAATGCATGCACCTATACTTATAAACATACATACACACACATACATGCACACAGAAACAAATTAAATTGAAAAAATAAAATGGGCAAACATAAAACAAATCCAAATTAAGGAAGATTCTAGGGATTCCAATGTGTGACAACGAATAGTCCCACACCTATGCTCACACAGAAGGTCCTGGCTAAAGCCCAGTTGCCACAAAACAAACCAAAAATATATGAATGTGGGAGTGGGACTTTAGGAAGGTGGGATTTTGATGGCTGGGAGGGAGACAAGAGAGGATCAGAAATGAAAGTAACAAGAATGCTTTATATTCATGTTTGAAAATGTCAAAGGGCAAATGTAATCTTTAAAGGATTGTCCTATAATCCTCAGAAGAGTCAAGGAAGTAGAAGAAAAAGACTGAGGAATTGTGGTAGATTTAAGAGACCAACAGTCTGACAGCTGAATGCAACTTATAAATCTAGATCCCCTTTTTTCTATAAATAGCATTATAAAACAATAGTAAACTCTTATGGGACCTGAAAGTTAGATAGTGGTAGCAGACCATTGGTAACCTTCTGGTTTTCACAATTGACAGTTGCTTTTATGGAAGATTTTCCCTGTTTCTATAAAATGCATGCTCAATTACTGACTTTCATTCCCAGTACCATGCACAATTTCCAATGCTTATAAGATGTTCTGTGGGTTTGTTGAACTGGATTCATCTAGACCTAAAATAAACAACCACTAAGCACCCAGGCTTGTGTCGTGACTCACCCTTCCCTCTGTCTCTCCACTCTCAAAATGAAACCAAACATTGAAATGTTTCATAGCCCCCACGACTAGAAAAACAGCTGAGTCTAGAAGCTTTCGCTTTGCTTTCATCTTTCTGCTCAGTTTTTCAAAGTATGCCTTAGAGTATAATTGCCTGAAAGATCCTTCTTAATGCTCCAGGTTTCACATTTACCCCTAACATCTAAAGAACAATTAGAAAGATCACAAAATCCAACCATTCAGAAGCATGCCACATAAAGCCTTTGCAGGCAAGGCTAGGTATCTTGATAGAGATAGGGCAGCTACATGTTAATTGTATTTTCTGTTTCTAATGGCTGCTAATGCCATTCAGAATACACAGTAGAACCCAATAACTATTTGTTTACAGGCCCCAGGAGCTGTAGTCTGGATTAAGGAACTATCTCAACACTGGGGTTTAAAGACTTTTTGACAGTGGCATGAACATCAAGTTCTACAAAAATTAAAAGAAAATAAATTGGAATTTATTCCACTTAGCTCATTTGGAAGTCAGAAGCCACACTCTCACCCTTCATAAAGCTGGGCTAACATTCCTCTTTTATTCTGGTAAACTTCATTATGAACGGTAGCTTCTCTTGGCTACCAAGATGGTCTTGCTCTCTACAGTTCCCATGAGCTACCCTCCCTGGCAGGATACCAACCAAGAGCTGTGTCTGATCACATTCCAGAAATGAAAAATAAACAACTCTTCAGAGGAACTACGTACAACAACAGGATTCTCATGTTGGCTCTGAGGAGTAGGAGCAGTAATAGGGAGATTTTCAACCTACATAAAGGGATCTGAGGGAGGAAAACCACATAAGGTCCATCTCATACATATGTGGATCTTCACACCTCTGTAAGTATTACCCATTTATCTCCAGATTCATGAGCACCTTCCCTTGGGTCTGGGCAAGCCGCATGCTGACTATCCTAAGCTTGTGCATATAGCTTAGGTACTTTTGAGGACGAAATCAAACCTAGATGGTTCTCTCCAATAGCCCTGTCAGCATTACTCAGCTGCCAAGAGAGGGCAAGCAGTATGTGAGGTGAGGCTCCCTCTCAAAACCTTGGAGAGGCTTAGAGAGTGTTGTTAGAAGGAAATCGGATGCCTGTGATGGACAGGCAGAGCTCAAGATGAATAACACCGAAAACTGAGTTTCTAAGGTCTTTCAGAGAAAACAACTGTATCTAGGTATGCTTTCTCCCCTCTGCTATAAAGAGCGAAGCAAGAAATGTTTGGATGTAGCTGAGAGTGTCCCCCACTGAGCCCTGTCCAATAGCTGGAGTAGCAGTTGCCACTTATAAGCATGAGGACAAGGAATGTACGGATGATGAGAAAGAGTGAGGCACTGTGAGGTGCAAGGTGAAGAGACTTCAAAGGGTTCCATGGGTGTCAAGAAAAGAATGTTGTCTATGGGTTTTATGAACATTTTCTGTGTGAAGTTTCCTAGGAGACAAATGTTCATCTCAGAGTAATACGACTTTGTAGTACCAAGAAGTCAAGCTTGTATTTTCCCACCCAGGGATTGGTTACTAACATGGAACCTTGGGCATCCTACATTCAATAGACCTTCCACATCCCTTGGGATTGTTACTATATGCTGCTCTGAACAATGCCCTGATGAACTGTTAGGAGAGAGTCAACCCAGGTTCTACTCTTGGAAAGTGTTCGCAGCACCTGTCACTCAGAGTGATTGCAAAGCTTAAGGTTAAAACATAGAATTGTTGGGGCAGGCCTTGAGGCAGCAAACAAAAAAGATGAATCTAAAAATGAAATCATTAGTTTATAACACAAGTTCTTGAGTCTCTCTAGAATACCTCAGTGAGAATTTGCAAAGGCATAATTGAAAACCCTAGGCTTGCTTTTGTAAGTTCCTCCAAAAGATTCACAAGTATGGCCAGACTTCATCTTGACTAAGATCTAAGAGGTTAAATGACTTTTCCAGGTTAGCAAATGGCACCCATTCTTCAATCCAAGACAAATGATAGGCTGGAGGTCCTAAAAATCAAGGCATAATCCACAAACCAGGCAAGCTAAAATCTTAGTACTATTTAAATTTATTTCCCTTCTCAAATTTGTGAGATCTTATCCATGTCTGGTTACAAATTATGCCTGTATATACAGATTATATCTGTAACCAGATATCCCTCTAAGATCAGGGTCATGTAACTACAATTGGCTTTTATACATTGACAGACTCTCAAATTTAGGATTAAAACTAAATGTGACATCATACTCACACACACTCCAAGGTTAACAGTATCTTCAGAGTTTACGTTTTAAATAAATGCACCTAGTTGTAAGAGCCAGGAACCACCCTTACACCCCCTTAATTCAGCATTGTCTCTGCTATGTTAAGCAATCTCCAAAGCACTGTTCACCATGCCAACTGCCTAGCATCATGGCCCTATTTAAACTCATCTTTCATTTGGTTCAGGATGAAGTTTCCAAAATAGGCTTTCTATCTGCCACCCTCTCTCCTGTTTATAGTGAGAAAGCATTCTTTCCTTTAATTTTATGTCGTGCCTGGGTATTTTTTCCTCCATGCATGTCTGTGTGCCCATGGTCACCTAGTCTCTGTGGAGGCCCAGAAGAAGGTGCCATATCACCCTGTTAGGACTTGAACCTGAGTTCTCTGAGGGAGCCTCATGTGCTCTTTACCACTAAGCTCTTTCTCCATCCCACAAAGAACACCTTCTAAAACACAAGTCCAATGACATTAGATTAGCTAAGTTTTGTTTTGTTTAAGATAAAGTCTCATTAGTGACATGCATTGACACACCAGGCCAGCCTTCCTAAGAGCTCTCGTTGCTTTTACAATAAAAACCAAAACCATGAGAGAAGCCTACAGGGCCTGAGTTGCTCAGCACCAATCTCCCCTTCAGCCCCTCTCCCCTGATATCTATGTGTATAAACCAGTCCTGCTCCCTCCGTGTTTTCCTTTGTCCCTTTTGACATATGAACCAAGCCTCTGTTTCAAAAAGAGCCTCCTTGATCTTTCTCTTACTCATCATTCAAACTTAAGTAAAAAAAAAATCTTTCTACAAAAATAAAATAAAATAATAAAACCCTTCCCCAGACCCCAGGACTCAGTGAGTTACAAAGTCCTTTTATTCTGCTTTAAAAGCAATTACGCCACTCACTAATACCCTAAATTGTATGTATATGGTTATATAATACATGGTACCGACAGCTAGGTACAACCCCATCGTTATACTGCACACATCTGTTAGTGGTAACAGAAAGACGTACTTCGTGCTACCATGAATGCAGGATTTTCTGGAGCAGACATTTAGGAAATGCACAAGACACCTGTAGAGTATGCCCCAGGAGTTCCTTCCCAGTGACTGACTATGGCTACCATACACTAAATCAAGATACAGTCGTAAGAGGACTTAGAATACACATCTTCAGGTCCCAAGTCCACAGTCTAGCCCTACTGTGTCACCAGATTCCAAGGTGCCTTAATTCTTATTTCTTATTTCTACAGTTCCCAGGGACACTCAGTCTTTGAAACTCCATAATCAGAGAGCCTTTCTTTGTTTTTCCTTTTCTCTGTATATTTTAAGATGTTAGTTTAGTTTTAAGTGTGTGTGTGTGTGTGTGTACAATGCCTGCAAAAGCCAGAAAAGAACATCTAATCACCTGAAGCTGCAGTTACAAGTGCATGTGAGCCACCCAACATGGATGCTGCAAACAGAATCCTGGTCCAATGTCAGAGCAATGCTCACTCTTAACTGCTGAGCAAAGATATTGCTTCTTTCTCTGTTGCCCATGCTAAACAGATTCCGCTATGCAACTGTGACTCATCCTCACCATGAAGGCTTAGGTGTCCAAAAGAACAGTAGTCTCCACTCCCTCAGGAACCACCTGGTGACAGCAGGCAAAGGGAGACTTCCTGAGTCAGGATGCCTGATGTTTACAGAGGCCTCAAAATCCCAGACACTGCCAAGCTATAGGTTGTACAAGGATGGAGGAGGGGATCTGGTCAGACCTCAGGGTGAGCTGCCTGCAAAGACTCCTGGGAAGCAATACTGTTGCTTTTCATCAGAGAGTTAGTGCAGTACCGTACTGTGTCACACACATATCCCACATACAACTAACATGTGAAATAGGTATTATGAGTCCACTCTCCAGTTTTAGAGATAATTTGCCCAAAGTCACAATGCTAATGATTAAAACCTATACAATAGGCTCTCTACACCATATGTCCCTTTCATCAAAGGAAACGTGTTCATGCTAATGTCATCATGTGACCCACTCCCGTCCATAGCAACGGAAATATCACGGCAAAGGTAGCCACTCCCTGCACATGTATGAGATGAACTATTCTCACTGTGTATGCACGCTCTCAGAGAGCTTTGACTCACACACCAATAAAACAATAACAACCATGTGACTGCTTTTGTGTTTATCTTCACACAAGAGAAGAGGCCTCCAACCCGTTTGCTGAGTTCTATGAGATCGTAGAAATCATCCAGCCTTTAGCTCACAGACATAGAAGCTGGGACCACGACTGTTCTGAGATCTCCCTTGAGACTCTCATCTACATGGGAATCTTCACACGGGATGTCCAGCTCTCATAATTCCAAGAAAACAGCAAAATAGCAAGCGTCTTGTGTCCTAAACTTAAACCAAAACAGACTAATTTAGAAACAAGGAACAAAGGTGTACTCTTAAACTTGAATTTCTTTATTAAGACAACTTAATCAATAGAATTATTGAAATAGAAAGAATCCTTACCAGAGAAAGCATGTGAACATGAAGCATTATGTCAATAGCTTTTCCCCAGTTGTTTCCAAGGCAACAGTCATGGCAGCCTTTCAGATAAAGGAGTATCTGCATACAGAGACAGACAGAGAGAGACAGACAGACAGACAGACAGACAGACAGACAGACAGACAGAGGAGATGATATTCCAGACGGGAAGTTGAACCACTGCTCATTTCCCCCTCACCATCATCCATCCCTCAAGATCATATGAACACTTTGCTCCAAAGCAATTTCAAATAAATGTCTCTCAGGGATGTTTTTGTATCTTTCTCAATAACATCCATGGGTTTTATCCATTTATGTTGTACCATAGATTCAGGCAAAACTTTTCTCTAGACTCAGTCTATATTAGTTTACTCCTCCCTCTACTCCTAATACACTTATGCACTCAAGCAACTCAATGCGAAAGGACCACTGTGTATACAGCCAGGCAGAAAGAATTGTAACGAACACAGATAGTGTGGAAGGTTTGTCATAATTAGCTCCTTTTTAATTAAACTATTCAGAGGCTAGAGGAAAAGTAAGAAATTAATGACTGTCTCTAAGATTTACTTTAACCTCTCAACTACCTAAGCTTCTTTTACAAGTATACCAAGTGGGAAAAATTAAGGCAAGGGCAAGTAAGAGAGGAAGAAACCAGAAAGTCTAAAAATCCACAATTAGAGAGAGGAGGAGATTCTGTCCTTGGAAGATCCACAATGGGAGTGAAGAGAGTATGTCTAAAGTACTGAAGGATCAGAAGAGAAATTGTCAAGTACAAAGGCAAATTGAAAGAACTTCCTAGAAGAAAGGAAGAGTTCTTAGAAGAAAGACCTCATGACCCAGTAAGAAGCTATGGATGCAGTTACATGGGACCATTTGGTGTTACATAGTTTCCTTATCTTTGATGGCTTTGTTTTTCAAAATACTGTTTGTCTAGCTGATATAACTACAGAATTATGAAGGAATGTCTAAATGGGAATATAAAGTCTGAAAGTTGAGAGAACTAAGTTTGGTAAGAACTATTAATATATTAAATAAATACTAGGAATATTTAAGAGTATGGAATGAAAACTTCCAACAACACATACCATGCATAAAAGTCATATAAAATCATGCCATATTCTGGGTAATTTTACAGGAATATTTTGTGCCTATTCTAAAGATCTTTAAAAAAATAATCAGACGTGATTATAGGAAGAAGACAGATGAGGCAGCTGTGGAATTAGCAAGTGATTTATGGAGACATGGAAAGGAAAACACAAATACTCCATTCGGTAGCTAGGGATCTAGAACTCAGGTGAAGTGAGGTGGCCACATTCCTAATCAGAGTCCACAACCTTACTGCTTACCAGGTAAGCTGTCACTGGCAGCCCTGTCTTCAAGGATAGTCTGTCTCTAAGGACGTCTGACTCGTGGTTTGCCATCCCCTTATTGTACCCAGACTTTGATTACAACCTTGGAAAGTCCTAAACATGCACTCGTAAGAGATTATTTACAAAACCAGTATTTTCCCGTCCTTAACCCAAATTTAACATCAGCAAGGCCCATCTCTCTGGGGGTAGGATGAAAATGGAAACAGTGCCAGCTGTCAATGTCTGTCCCCAAAAGCCTTGTCTCTTCTCAACAGCTTAGATGAAGACGGTGTGGCAGCACTGTTGGCACACCCAAGAATGAAAGAATCTAAGGAATAGAAGCTGCTCTGGCCAAATATGTCCATGACACAAAACAATATGATGAGCAGAAAAGGACCACAATTAGCAGGTATATTTGGTCACTATAATGACACCTATTTTGGTGTGCAATGTCCCAGATGACATCTCAGTCTGCACATATATTACACACGAGTACATCATGTACCTGTGTATGTGTACACTCATGTGTAAATTCATGAACATGCATGTAGAGGTCAGAGGTTTGATACCTTCATCTTTCACTGTCTAATTCATTTTTCTGAGATTAGGTCTTCCATTGGGCCTGTAGCTTTCCAATTCAGCTAGATTCTCTAGCCACCAAGCCCCCAGGATCATCTTCTCTCTACCTTTCCAATGCCAGAATTAAAGGGCATACCAGCCCATCCCCATTCTTTCCACGGGTGCTAGGGATCCAAACTCCAGTCATCACGCTTGTGCAGTTAAGTATCTACCAACTCCAGCAGCTCCCCAGACCCCTGAATCTCTATCTGATCAAATTGACTCACTAAGATTCTTCTGGTATGATTTAGATTCTAAATATACCTCAAAGATTCATTCATGTGATAAAGGCTTTGCTTTCCACAACCCTGAGAAAATACCTGAGACAATCCATTTGAAGGAAGGACTGACCCATCATTTTAGCTAATGGTTTCAGTTCACGGTCAGCTGGCCCCACTGCCTTGGGTCTTAGGCAAAGTGCAATAGCATGCTAGAAACATAAGATGATAGAGGTTTCTCGGGTCATGGTGGCCAGTAATCAGAGAGAGGATACCACATACATCCTTTGAAGGCACAATTCTAGTGAGTAACCTGCTTTGTGTAGCTAGGTCCTACTTCCTAAAAGTCTACTCACTTATTAAATTGTCATTGAATTAAGCCATGAATTAGGTTATAACCTTCATGATCCCAAAGGCCCAAAGAGATTGAGTCCCCTGCTAAGGGTGTTCTTGGGAGGAGTACATTCCATGTCCAGACTTTCACAGGCAGGCTTAGTCCTCCAGCAATGACACTGCTGTAAGATGGTGGAATGTTTAGGATGCTGACCACTGTAGGAAGCTGGATCATCAGAGTCAGAATATACTCCATCCCTTCCTCCCTTCCTGTGTTTTCCAGCTAGCATGGGGTGAGTATCGTTTTCCCACCATGATGTTTTGCCTTGCCACAAACCCAAAACAGTAGAAATGACCAGATGTTGACATTTCTTTTCCTCCTTAAACTGTTCATCTCAGGTCATAGTAAAGCACACTAGCTAACACAAATCCCTTTACCTGGCAATATTGGCTTGCTCAATATCACTTCCCACTACAGTGCATAAGTATCACCAGACTTTCAGAAATGTAATTTGCCAAAAAGATGCAATGTACAAAAAGGTAAAATAAAATAGCATTAGTATCTCTCGGTTAGTTGACCAGTGCTTCTCCTTTTACACACAGAAATCGCCTGGGGATCTTGTTATCATATGAGTCTGAGTCAGCAGGTAGATACAATCAAAGAGTATGCATTTCTCACGAGCTCCCAAGAGATGCCCATCCTTCTAATCCGTGGGCCACAAGGACCTGGTTCACCTAAAGTAACAAGCACCATAGAGGTTTTTGTATGGGGTGACGGCATTAGTATATAATTCAGCTAGGCCTTAAGTTCTGTTCCTGACTCCCAAATCCAGTGGAATTATTTCATATAGGTTGTCTGATCAAAAATAACTACTCCCGAGTGGTCACTAAAAGATGACCCCCACAAGTAACTAAAACGTTTTACTCTC
Source organism: Tokudaia tokunoshimensis (assembly GCA_036184795.1). Taxonomy (NCBI): domain Eukaryota; kingdom Metazoa; phylum Chordata; class Mammalia; order Rodentia; family Muridae; genus Tokudaia; species Tokudaia tokunoshimensis. The sequence continues at coordinate 55,612,123 of BTHU01000009.1, read as the reverse complement.
AATTACATAGAACTTAAAGCTCAATCCTCTTGTTTGTCCATTTTGCCAAATCCTTACTAATATATGCCAATCAGAGGAGCATTTGAAAAGGAACAAGCTATTTCTAAGATTTAAGCTCCCAGAACCCATGATTCACAAGGGGACAAAAAGAACGGAGATAGTAAGGCAAAATTATTTAAAGGACACTCTGCGCTCCCAGCCCTCTGTTTTTGGAATGAAAATAGTTATAATAGTTTCTAGAGCAGAGGCGTCCATAAGAAGGGTCATGTCCGGCTGCATGATAAATCTGTATAAATATTTAAACAAGGTTGTTAACCCCATAATAGGGAATCAGGCCTCCTATGTCCCATATTAACAAAGGCTCTTTCTCAATTCTCTCTGGAGATGCCAGGACCCAGGCAGTGGAGAAAACAATGGCACCTCTCCACTTCCTGGTATCGTGGGTCTCTCCCTCTTACTTCCAGTCCATCATGATGGGAACCTACAAGGTAAAACAGATGACTGAAAAAGTAATAAAGATGAGTGGGAGGTGGGGGCTCACTGTGTTTAAGAGCCTGCTCCCACAAAGCACCCAGAGTGAAGTTAGAAATTTCCACCAGCTAGAGGCTCAGTCTAATGTCTCACGTCTGAGTAAGTATGGGTTTGAACAGGCAACCCCAAAGGTCAGAAGTCAAGGGAAATTCCTCAGCCAGAAGCAGAGGCAGGGGGATAAACAGAGCATTTGTTTCCTTTCCCCTGGGAAGATATAATGACCCCTGACACACAGGCAACCACCACTCAGATGAGCTGTTTTTAAATATGACCCCCCCCCCAAATTCATGATCAGGAATCAGGCAAGAGGCCTAGAGGGGTGAGTTTTCCCACACTCCTCAGCTCCATCTGTCTTCATCTGGAGTTCCAGAACAAGAACTCAGAAATGTAACTGCATTCTTTCTGTGTGTGGTAAAGGAACCGCTGGGGTTTTACAACTGGGCCAGATCTGGACTGCCTTTGAGGGCGTTCATAGTCTGAAACATCCCTCCTCAAGCTACACTGTCCAACACAGGACACGGGTATTTAAATGCCATAAATACCCACTCAGAGCATTAAGACAGCAAGAAAATGCTTAATGCTTGCTTTGGGGGAAATTAGAATCTAACAAGTTTAAAGTGTTCAAATGTAACCACATTATTCTCACTAATTGAAAGTTTATTGGTTAGAACCTGCTAGATGATTCCACAACTCCAAGGCCTCCTATATCACGGGGAAAGGAGGGCTAGATTTCTTTTCAGAGCACACATTTCATTTGTTTCCATGACAAAAATAACAAACTCTTTAACAGCACCATGACAGACTTGGAGACAAAGGCTGCCTTCCTAAGTCACCGAGTATGATTTCAGCAGGAATGTGTCACTTCCTCAGCAGCTTATGATCCACAATCATTTTCTTCTACATAAACTTATACAACCTGATCCTTACATAACTGCTCCAAGTCATTATTTACTAAGGATCAGAAATAAAGAGTCCAAGACTTCGGGAAATAAACAGACTCATGCTTTACCTTGAATTAAGTGAGGTATTGGGAAGGGGAACTCGTGAGTGCTTTTTTTTTTTTTTCAGCACATTGGAAAAAGTCTATTTGATTTGATGCACACACGCATACACACACTACACATGCATACACACTACACAAACACACATACTACTCACACACTACATATACATACATATTACACACACACTATGCATAATACACACTACACATAATACACATTACACAAACACACATACTATGCATACTTCATACACAGTACATGCATACACATATACACACATACACACACACTACACATACATATACACTACATATACAAATACCACATAGTACACACCCACTCCTCCTCCTCCTCCTCCTCCCCCTCTTCCTCTTCTTCCTCCTCTCCTTCCTCCTCCTCCCACTATTATTTGAAAATAAATGACACCGACTTCAGAAAGCATGCCGATGACAGATTATTGTGTGCTCAGGTGATTGTCATCTCAGAACCACAAAGCTGGAACAAATACCGTGGATAAAAGGGCTCAGAGAGTACAACAGTAACAATTCATTGTTGAAAACTACAAGAAATCGCTGGAGTGAGGGAGGTAGAAGCCAATTTAAAAGATTCCTCTACAAATAGGTGAGTTTTAAAAAGCTCCCCATCTAGGCAGACAGCCATTAAGTGGCGTATCGCTTTAAGCAAAGGAGTTATGTTAAAGATTTCTTTCCCTCCTGTAGGCAGGATCAATCTGAACCAGAGGCATTGCTTGTTGCAGCTAGCAGAGCCAGAGCCAGAGCTCAGCTCCCAGTACTTTCTACTGGAAGCATCTTTGTGGGCACATGTCCAACCAGCATAGTGAGACCCAGAGCCTGAAATTGGGGGTTCCCTTAAAGCAAATAGCCCTCGAATGAATGTAAAGCTACTAAAAACTAAAAACAAAGATGGCCTGACATTGACAGATAATAGAGAGACAAGCAGCTATTTCTACCATTCTCAAAGGCTTCATGATTGGTTTTAGGACTCAAGAGAGAAAGGTATATTGTATAAATCTTTTAACTGGGAGATTTGGTCAGTTAGACTGTAAGATAGCCTAAGTCAATTGGATCTAGACTCTAACTAAACACAGCCTAAACCCTGAGAGCAGCCAAGACAAGTCCATTGCTGTCATCATCACAGTGGAATGAATGTACTGGACACTTAGAGCCATGAGCTGAAAAGGGTCACAGAGCAGCAGCAACAGCCTGATGCTACTGTGACTATCAGATGTAGCGAAGGGTCCAACTGCACTGGGATAGTGCATGGTGGGTACTAAGGCACAGTTTAGAGAGACAAGCAAATGTAATCTGATTTTGAAACTCTACCTGAGAAGGTGTGCCATGCAAAGTCTCATCCATTCAATCATAAACTACTGAATGTATTCATATTACTGTATTACTATGGAATCATGGGACATACATAGATACACGTGAAAATGACAAGGTAAAGGAGACAGTAAAGTGGAATGAAACAAAATATCAGGTACTAGAACGGTTTTCAGGGCCAGGTCAATGGTTTGATAGACACAGTCTTACTCAGGATAACCTGAATTTAATGTCCAGATCCTACAAGGAGGTAGAAAAGAACAGATTCTTAGGAGTTGTCCTCTGACCTTCAAGAACACCATGATATGAATGTGCCTGTACACACACACACACACACACACACACATACACACACACACACACACACACACACACCCCACAACCTAAATAAACAAATAACAAAGTTGTGAAGAGAGAAAAAACAGAAAGTTTCTCTTTAAAATGAAATAGATAGTGGAAGTGAATACTGGAGAAGGTCACTGCAGTATGGATTTGGAAAAAAAAAAGACTTTAAGCTAAAAGTCTAAGGATAAGGAAAGAAACTAAATAGAAAGTGAGGTGGTGCTCTAGATAGAGAGACGAGCATACTCAAAGGCAACAAGGCTGGAGTGTGTTTGGTAAGTTTGAAAATCAGGAAAAGGGCATTGTTCAGGAGGAAAGTATTTTGGACAGGAGGCTGGCAATGGGCAGTGCCAGGCCAGAGGGCACCCTGGAACCCTGAACAAGGAATTCAGATTTCACTTTCTTTAGTGTACAGCCAGCAGAAAGAAGACTTTAATCGGGCTAGTGTTGCTGCATGCAGATGTGAAAGAGTAGGCTAACCACTGTAGGAAATGGTGTGCAGAGAATTAAGAGGAGAGGTGGCAGGATGTGGGGGAGCCCTGGGAAGGTCAGAGCAGGGTTCAGATGAGAGAAGGTGATAACTAGGACCAGGAAGGACTTCTCACCCTCACAACTCCTGACATCCTGGGCACCTGATCTTCTGTGGCGAAGGCAGCATCCTCAGTCTCTTCTCACCACACAGTAGACAGCATTTCCTCCTTTCCAGTAATGGCAATCAAAACCAGTTCTCCAGATATCACCAAACATCCCCTGGAGAGCCAAACTATATCCCTTGAGAATAAGGGAGCTGAACTGTTCGCTGAGCTGGTGATAGGAATTCAGATTCTGGACATATTTTAAAACAGAGTTGACAGGGTTCACTGACAAGAACAGATGTAGTGTGAGAGAAAAGAGGAATCGGCGATAAGATATTCCCAGGGGTTCGAGGCTGGCCCACTGAAGGGTGGAGATGACAAGTACAGGGATGAGAAAACTGAAGGAGGGAAGATTAACTCTAGCTTAGGGTATGTGAGATTTGGGGTCCCTAGTAGGGTTCTATATAGCAAGGGTAAGTTGGCTGCTGAGGTTCCCAGCAAGTGTCAGTGTTGGATGCTGAACATCAAAGGTATGCATACATCTAAATAAGAACAGATTCGGGGATAGATGTGATAACTAGATGATAAGTGTGATGTATACATGGATGGCAGGTGACATCTGAGAGTATGACTAGCGAACAAGAGTAACACAGGGACACCTTGGGGACTTCTTCAGCTAAGTGGATGGTAAGAAGCAAATGACACTGAGACAGACAGCTGGAGACAAATCATACTGTGGCCGCATTTTTACACAAAGAGAAAATGCATTTCAATTAGCAATAACTAACCATGAAATGAAGCAGAGAGACATCGGGTTTGATGAGAATGGAAGAGAACACTAGCAACACAAACTTTAGGACCTTTTCAAAAGCAGTCTTCATGTAGTGTGCCAACAATCTGGATAAAAGACACCCAACTACTCTTAATAAGCCAATGAGTGTGCCAGAGTACCTTCCTAAAATGTTTAACGTTGTTGTCCAAAACTATGTGGGACAGGGAGAGACTGCTAATATGATTACCCATGCTTCCCGCAAAAGAATGGCTTGCACAGGGCTGGTTAGGATTCAGGTGGTCACCAAATGGAACATTCTCGATACAGCTTCCCGAACAAGTTGCCAGTTTGAAAATCGGCAAAGCAAGAGTTAAACAAAAAGGGCTCCTGAGTTTCTTCAGACTGAACAGAAACCACTGTTCACACTAGCAAGGCACAAGAACTAGTGAACATCACAACAGACCCTTCTCCAAGCAGGCCCTGAATCAAGCATCCAAGTCTCTTTTGTGAATAACTGTAGCCATTCCAACAGGCTTACCCTGTCGAAATGGGAGACGCAAAGAGGTTTCTATGAGAGATAGCTCTCCTCCCACAACAATTTTGAATCTGAACACTCTCCAAGACTAAATAGATAGAGAATAAATATGACTGGACAAAGAGAATAATTTTGCAAGTGTTTATTGAATGTTTCCACCCCGTATACTCTAATGCAAGGGAAACGGGGGGAGAGGAGACTAGAAAGCAATTAATTTTCTCTGCTTGAGAGCTCCATTTTCCATCCACCTAATTTCCCCATAGGGAGGAAATGCCTAGTAGCCAACACACCCAAGCAACCCAATAGGAGATCAGAATATTATGGTATGAAATTCTCCAAGAGTAAATTTAATGAAAGTTATTTTTAAAAAGGAGTAATTGGCTGGGAAGCATCCTTTGAGAAATGTCATTTGGGTGCTATTCATAACCTCTTCCCAGAAAGCTATAAAACTCTCAGCGTGGTAGAGTGTAGAAGGCCAGTGATGACCGGGCTTTTGGTTCAACTAGACAATCTGGAAAGATGCTGTGGACAGAAGTGGAGGTCCTGGAGCTTCTGTAGATCAAATATATGAAAGAGAAGAGGAAACAGCTCACTTAGTGCATCACCTGAGGGAACTGAAGATCCTTACTGGTGTTGGTCTGCACAGTAACTTTGTTTTATTATTTTATGTATAGTACTAAAATCACAGGCAACCAAAGAACTGCACCAGATCATTAAACCAAAGGCTACCACAGCAGCAACAACAACAAAACCCAAAAGACCAGAGAGGCCCTGTGGGGCAGGAGAAAACATTTGAATGTCATGTCTAGTAAGGGGTTAAAACTGAACCAGAATGAAAGAACTCAACAACAGTAAATATTTAAAAAGCAAAGATTTGAAAAAGTGTTTTTCCAAATCATAAATAAATAAATAAAGGCCAATGAGTATATAAAAAGGTATTCAATTTCACTAAATATCAGAGAAATGTAAATAGATGGACAATGATATAATCACATTGTAACTATTAGATCATCTACACCATATATATACATATGCATATATATATATAATTATAATTATAGTTATACCTTTCCTTTCAGGAAATCTTGAAGGACATACAATATATACTATATACATATATATGCACATATATACATATATAATATATAAATAGACACACACATACATAATCTTGTACCTGGAATGTAGATTAGAATGGTATGGAGATTACTCAAAAAGTACAATATAATTACTATATGATTCAGCAATTCTATGTCTGGGTATATAGCCAAAGGAATTGAAATTACTATTCAGAAGATTGGATATATAGAAGGAACTCAAATTCCCAAGCATGAATAACAGATAGACCAGCCATCCCTTGGTATCAAAGAACTCCCACCTTGCAGAGATAACAAGGTACATGTGTTCCCACGCTGTTACATACCGTTTCTATTTAAACTAAATGCGTAAATATAGGGTTGAAATCCTAAAAACTATTCAAAGCTACTGAAAAGACATGGAATGTCTTAATACAGTTGAAAAATACCATTCAAGTCCAGAAAATCTCAATTCAGCAAGGATGTAATTTCTCCCCAAGTTCATATACAGGTTCAGAATAATTCCTGTCAAAATTACATCAAGTTTAGGTAGACAACATTTTTCTAAAATTTCTATGGAAAGTTAAAGAACCAGAATCATTAAAACACATACACCAAAAAAAAAAAAAATGAGATAAAGTAGAAGCAACCAGCCCACCTGACTTCAGAGGAAACACACACACACACACACACACACACAATCTTGTACCTGGTATAGTGTTGATGAGAATGTAAATTAGAATGGCCATTATGAAAGTGGTATGGAGATTCCTCAATAACTAAAGTATAATTATTATAGCCACAGTAATGAAAAATTTGTGCTATTAGAGCTAAACTTAGAAAAAGACTCAGAAATTTTCCCAGGTAATTTTTGTAAAAGCAGGAAAGCAATTTAATGGAGGAAATATGGATTTTCAATAAATGGTTCTGTAGAATTAGATAAATTCCGATTAGGTAAATAAACAAGAGGTGGGTTGGGGAGTGGGACAAAGGAAAAAAAGGAGACTGAGGGCAAGAAGAAGAAAGGGGAGAGATAAGAATTTCCACTTAACTATCGTGTATCATACTAGAAGGAAGCAGAAGAGGGTAGTGGATTTAAGTGTAATTATAAAAGGGTACACTGGAGGGATTGGAGAGAAATGCTGCAATTTTGTAAGATTGTCACTATTAGGGGGAAGTGGGCCAAGGGGACATGACATTCTTCTGTATTCTTGCAACTATGCACAATTTACACCTAACTTGAAATTTAAAATTTGACTCTTAAAAAAAAACTAGGAAATAGTTGGTTCCTATTTTAGTACAAATTTGAATCTAAACCAGCAAGCAAATCTCAGGGTACCAAAAGAGAGAAGAAAATGGAAGGCCAGGGCTGAATGGAAGTCACAGCTGGGCGACCCTAGGGAGACCCTCAGTCAGCCCTTCCCCAGCAAGGGCTGGAATAGAGACAAGAACTGACTGAGCCAAGACCAGCACTCAATTTAATAAGATCGTATGGAAGAATGACTGAGACCAGGAACTTAATAACATGCTTTAGTTAGGGGGAAAACATGTTTAGTGACCAAGGTACTAAGGAAAACAGAGGAATAAGCACAGAGGTTGGTAGCCTGGAGTGCCCCGTAAGATCACACACATGCTATTGTGTGGTGTAAGGGGGGATCTAATCCTTTTACTGCCCTTCCATTGCAGAAATATGAACTGAAATACAACAGACTCATTTGATGCCAATCCCTTAAGGCCCCTGCCAGCAGCAAATCCCAAATGATGCCCACTGGGATTCGAACTCTTACCGAGGCTGCATTCAGAATATAACTGGTTCAGAGATTTGTTTTCTCCATCAAACAGCTTAGAATAGAACAAATCCACTAAATGTTCCAAGCAAAACAAACTCCACCATTTCACAGTTTATGAACATTTTGTGTATACAGGCTGGGTGATTATGATAGGCAGATTCTACTCTGCAGAGAATGTGGATTAACTTGGTCTGGATTCAGCTTCCAGGGTGATAGGGACCTGGACTGTGTAAGAGGATGTTACATGAGGAGAGAGGGCCCACAGCTTTCTCAGTGTCTTTCTGAGGGTCTTCACTTGAAACTATTTAACCCTGCTCCAGAGATTAAGAATCCTCATAGATAACTTCAAGGAAACCAGTCTCCCCAAGCCATACCCAGAAGACCACACCTGAAGCATTATCAAAGAACCCCCACCCTGCAGAGGAAACAAGGTACATGTGTCCCCATGCTATTACATACAGTTTCTATTTAAACTAAATGCATAAATATAGGACTAAAATCCTAAAAATTATACAAGTTGCTGAAAAGACAAGGAATGTCTTAATACAATTGAAAATACCATTCAATCCAGAAAATCTCAACTCAGCAAGGATGCAATTTCTCCCCAAGTTCATATACAGGTTCAAAATAATTCCTGTCAAAATTACATTAAGTTTAGGTAAACAACATTTTTCTAAAATTTCTATGGAAAGTCAAAGAACTAGAATCATTAAAACACATACTCAAAAAAAAAAGAGATAAAGTAGAAGCAACTAACCCACCTGACTTCAGAGGAAAACACACACACATACACACACACACACACACACACACACACACACACACACACACACAAAATCTTGTACCTGGTATAGTGTTGATGAGAATGTAAATTAGAATGGCCATTATAGGTGATCGCTGAGACCCTGGAGTGAGAAGCAGATATTCTGGTCCCCATGTTTAGTTTCTGTTAGTGTGAAAAAACAATGACCAAAACCAACTTGGAGAATAAGTGGTTTCTCACATGACAGACCGCCATCAAGAGAAGCCAAAGCAGGAGTCAGGAACATGGAGGCAGTAACAGAAGCAGAGACAGAGGTGAAATGTTGCTTAATGGATTCCCTCCCCCCCATTGCATGCTCAGGACTGCCTATCCATAAACCGACTGCCAGCAGTGGGCTGTGCCCTCCTGCATCAATCAACGATCATTAAAATGCCCCACAGAAATTCCCATAGGACAGTCTGAGGGGAAGCAACTCTTCAAATGAGGTTCCCTCTACCCTTGTATCCTTAGTTTGTATCGCATTGATGAAATTAACTGACACACCATGAAAGTGGTCTATGCCCAAAGGAGTCTTCCCAAATGTCAATTCTGCCCCTGGAGTGGTATGTCCCATGCCTTTCACCCCATAAATGATAAGTCTCAGTGTGGGAGTCATCGCTGGATCAAAGAGAGGACAGATTCCAGGCATGTGGTCAAGTAAAGACAGACCCAAGTCCATCCACTTCCTCCTGATCAGGGTCTCTGTAAGTGGGCATTGATGAATTTCGTCACATTATATCACAAACTTAAAGTCAGTCAGTGGAGTGTTTACCAAAGGGAAATATTTACTTGGCTTTTGGTATCTTTTCATAGTCACCCGTCAATTGCTAGGTTATATGTGAGAATCTTCAAAACAATACGATTAGAGTGTTTCTGATAAAACTACTCAAATGATTCGACTTCTAACATCAAAAGTTTTGTCATCGTGACTATCACTTTGGCCTCCTGTATTAAGTATGAACCTGAACCTGAAATCTTATTCTGAAACCACCCACAAGGTGGTATTTATTCACTACTCCTTGAACACTTAGAAGCTGAAAAAGTCCTAGCATTTTATCCCTAAGGCAGGAATTAGGCTCAGTAGGCAATTTCCCTTGAAAGCCATGGAATGAAAGCAAGGACACTTAGAGCAGCAGCTCTTGCCCCAGGCTGCTGGTTAGAATACTCTGGGGAGAACAGCTGCTTTACTGCCTGCAAATATTTCTAATTAAGATCCATTCTCTAGGTCACACCTCTTGACTACTCTCACCCAGGAAGCTTTACAAAAGCCAGGAGCCTGGCTCCACTATCAAATCCTTCAAATCACAGCACCTCAGACAGAAAATGCCAGGCAACAGACACATGTTACCTATTTCATTTATATTTTGTGAGTACACAAAGAAATGTGACCTTTTCCTCTGTAACATAAGAGTTCTTAGGTGATCCTAACATTGACCCAGTGCTCAAAACAAATGCTCCAGACCAGGGTTCTCAGATTTCAATGAGCATGAGTTCCAGAAAAGAGGTTAGTGATGTACTTCAAATAGGGAAACCTGTGGTGTATTAGTCAGTTGGCATGTTGCTTGCTCAGAGTATGCAGACAGAAAGGTCTAAATTATGCAGAACAGAAATTCTCAGTGAAGGGGTAGTAACAGAAAGACAGGAAAAAAAACCGCTTTCTGCAAGAATGTGGATGTCTGGGTGATTTTGTTTGGGAAACCTCGGAGCTACCAAAACCCTCAAGCGTCTGAGATATCCTCTTTCTATTAAGAATCTTAATAACAGGTCACCACAGTGTGTCACCCCCTGCTCTGAGCCTGTTTTACTGTTGTCTCCAATTTATAGAAGAGAAGAAGAGGAGGAGGAAGGGGAAGATGGAGAAGAGAGAGAAGGAGGGGGAGGAGGTAGAGGAGGATGGGGAGGACAAAGAAGAAGAAGAAGAAGAAGAAGAAGAAGAAGAAGAAGAAGAAGAAGAAGAAGAAGAACAACAACAACAACAACAACAACAACAACAACAACAGAATCTACTGACAACCCAAATCCCCGCAGGAAGTCTCATGACCATGTGCATAAGCAACTAAGCATATACTGTGAGTGCTGGTAGCCCCTCCGCTCAGCAGGAGGGGAACCTCAGCAAACCTCAGCATGACTCCTAAGCCCTGTCTCATCCACTAGCTAGTTCAGCTGTCACCATGGTTGCAGCTAGAAGTAAGGAGGTAAAGGAATCAACCTTTTACATTCTTATATTTGTCTACCAGTATTAGAGATTGAACCCAGGGCCTCAAGCATGCTAGGCCAGTACTCTATTATGTAACCCCACAGCACCAACAATGTGTAAACATGGGTTCAGATTTTGAAAAACAAACTTTGTCACATTTTGAAATGCAGTGTATAACAATGGGAATGTACGCTTAGGTTAACTGGTATAAGAAACCTGTACAGCACTTCCAAGCTTCCTCACATGTTCACTCAAAAGAAAGATGGAGGAGGACTTTACACAAGGCACATCACAAATTATGCATTTTAAAATGTTAAAAGAAGAGAGGGAGGAGCTAAACCTCACTGAATATAGTTATAGATGTTTACTAACCGTTCTTCTAAGATTTAGCTGTATATTAATTCCCTTGATCCTTAGAATGCTCTAGAACTGCAGTCGGAGGACTTTTCCATGAAAGCCAGATAGTACTTTCAGCTTTCAGAGCCATCTGATCCCTATCCCAAACTTCTCACTTCTGCTGTGTAGTTTAAAAATGGCCACAGATCTCATGTAAGCAGTTGGATACAATGTGTCTCAATAAAACTTTATTAAAACAACATATTGCTGCATTGATTCCAATCCCTGCTCTGAGCCTGTGTTCTCATTGTCTCCGTTTTATGCTGAAAACAAAACAAACACAACAGAATTTACTGACAGTTCTTGATCCTACAGGAAGTCTGATGACCAAGTCTCTATACTCAACTATTACATCCTAACAGCCATAGTCAGTAACATTCTTGCTCAATCAGAATCATTTTTTCTAATGTAAGGTGAGACAAAGTGTCAACCAAGAAGGTAACCCCTTAGTGCTTCCCCAGAGACTAAAGACTATCTCAAACCCAGTTTTGTTCCAAGTTGTTCTCTCTGCCTCCTCTGAACCTCTGTCCCCCCCTTATTCTCTGCACCTCATAACTGATTTTACCAGCATCTACTTTCTCCCAACTCCTTTGGAGGCCAGGGTTGTCCCCAACACAGGGCTCAATTAGCATATGTCCAGTCCCCTGGGAATCTGTTACTTATTGGGTTACAGGATAAGGTATGGGGCAGAAGAGGGAGATGAAGGACCAGATACTCACCAGTCCTTGGCAGGCACTGAGAGCTGCTGTCCCGATCTCAACCATGGTGCCCTGCTGCAGAACTGTGCCCCTGAGATGGCAGGGCAGGCCTGAGGAAGCCACCATCTTAACATGGGAAAGGTTCCCATATCTCCTCTCCACGACATAGCCGGTGGAAAGAAATTCCCAGTTGACTGTCAGATTGAAAACCAGGTCTTTTTCTTCATGTGAAATTCTGTAGTACACCTGGTCCCCAGAACCACCTGCAGCTCTCTTCTTCCTGCTGCTAGTGACAGGGTGATACAGGCCATAGGACAGAAAATGGCCACCGGCATCTACTTGGACTGGACTCACTATGTGGTATTCTGACAAGGACTTGATAAAACGTTCTGAAAGAAAAGGAAGCAGAAGAAAAGTCAGAGACCCAGGCTGAGCGTAAGCAAGACAAACCCACTCCCCTTTGGGACTGAGATTGCAACTTGCTGCTTGCAAAACCAGCACTGACTTAAAGCTTAGAGACTGTTCCCACCACCTAATGTTGTCAACATGAAACTCTGACCGTCTAACAGGCATGGCAGCTGTCCTCAGTGTGTGTGGCAGTCTGAGCTGACCTACATTAGAACTTTGGATATCAGCCACTCTAACTTACTTTTAGTTAACACAGTCAACTTATGATGTGCTTTAATTCAAGAGGAATTAAAGGAAAGAAGCTGTATCGGCATGCCAAATAGGACATTGCCTATTGACTGATGTGAACTACAGAGATTCACAAGTCCTCAAGAACTTCCTTCTACGTATGTCAGGTCACATAACAATTCTAAATACACATCACACATGATCCCTGATAAATCTCAACAAACCTCACACCTATGACTGCATCAGGGTGTCCTTTGATGTAGCAGGGCACTTACATAGACTTGGGATTTTAAATACACTTAACAAATATGAAGAGGAAACGCACTTGGATCTGAGGCTCAAACAGTGAAAACTGCCACTCTGGATATGCACTTTACCGAATTGTTAATAGTTTGCTTTCCTTAGTGTATAACCCAGAATGACAACTCTCTACTAATTAGATCCATTATGATTTGAGAACACCAAAGTACCAGGATGTACAAGGATTCAGATGGGGACAGTTGGTCCTGCAATGCACCAGGAAACTCATTTTTGACTAGCCCAAATCTGATCTTTTACAAAATAATGAGGGGGAGAAAGAGAGGAGATGGAGAAAACAAGGAAATGGGAAACGGGAAGTCCTGGAGGGGAGGGGAGGGAAGAGAAGGGGAAGGCAGGGGACTGATAGAAGAAGATTCAATCTGAAGCTTTCTAGCATTCGTTGCATTGTTCCTATTATTCTCACAATTATAAGGTCTTTTGCATTCCACCAGAATCCCATTTATGCTTTAAGATCAAAGAGTGAAATTCAAAGCACTGGGTGTGGCAGTCCTGCAGAGGCTGAACTAGAAGATGAGAAATTTTAGACAATTCTGATTTACACATCGAGATCCTGCCTCAAAAGAAAAGACAGTCTAATTCTTCTCCATTCTTCTAACACCCCCAGACAACTATCCCCTTCCTCTCAAGGCTCAGTCCCTTACTTGCTTTCCATACTGCTTTTTCTTATTATATTATGTGTTCCCTGATACTTTCAAAGGCAGAACCTCAACATCACAGGCTGTATGTCACATACTGACGAGTCAGTGAATATCCATGGTAATGGTCACTGAAGGAATTGGACTTGATGGGAGTCAACAAGAAGGCTTACCTCACAGACAAATCCCTTCAAACCTAATTGGTTTTGGCCTATTATTCTCGGGCATCAATGAAATATGAGTCAGAGCACAGACTGTCCACTTTCAGGAAGTAACCAAGAGTCTTAACTTTTTAAATGTTAAACATCCAGACCTGTTCTAATCGCAACATTTAAGCAGAAACCACGTAGGGACAAATCTTATAAACAATGTTTAATGAAAAGTAAGAAGCAAGAAAAGTTCACACAGGGCTATTGGTATTAATGGAACACACACACACACACACACACACACACACTAATCCCCACACACATGAACACTATTAAGTTTCCCAAAACATATGCAAACTAAAACTACATATGGAGCTCATTTGAAGGGTTTTCCATGGGGAATGATGACCCCCCAAAAAAAAAGGAAGGAAGAAAGAGAAAGAAAAAGGAAAAAAGAAATGAGAAAAACATTGTCAACAAATTAATGATGATAGGGCAATGGTCTATGAACTGAGGAGTGTGACCACTTGACCTCACACACACACTACTTCCCATTCACTTGTCCAGAAACATCTGGACCAATCCAGGATTGGCACTTTCCTGCCCTTCTACATTCAGACCTGAGTTAGGAGCAGAATAATCAGGTAGGCTGAGATAGATAACAGCTAGAGCTTCTCAAGCATCCCTGCCCATTGTTCTTAACTACTGTTACTTCAGCAAAGGCTGGAGCACTGGGGGAACACCATGGGGGGGGGAGATCTAACTCTGCTGACTGAAACTGTCATCTGGCATTAGTGCCCAGATATGGTCACTCTAAATATACTGACCACTTCTCTCAAAACAAGTTCCCTAGGGGAGGGGCACTAGGGAGGTAGTTCAGTCAGTTGAGTGCAGGAAGATCCTAGTTCAACCTCCAGCATCTATGTAAAATTGCTGGTATGGTGGTGTCCACTTATGATCCTAACACTGGGGAGGAAGAGACCTGAAGACCCCTGGGGTTCCTTAGGAAACCTTAATTAATGAGGTCTGGTCCAACAAAAGTTGCTGCTATATGTCAGATAAACCTCTTCGCTATATACATCAGCCGGCTCAGGTGTTTTTTTGATAGAAACAGAAAAGGAGTGATACACTTTTCTTGCCTTCTCCTTTCATCTGAGACAAAAGAGAGAGGCTTGGATTTACACCTGTGAAATCTGAGTGCAGGGCTCACGTCTAAGATCTATCCACACTGTCTCTGGGGGGTGTGGGGAGGTCTGACAGACAGACAACCAAATATCTTAATATCCACTTGGTATCATTAAGACTTGGGGAAGGGCAGGGGACTGAGAGAATAGAACTATACCTCAGCCTACATAGGGATTTGTGGGAACAAATGATAAGCTTTAGATTAATATTAGATTTGAAAAACTTAAACTGCAAGCTTCAATTTCTTGAAATGTAGTTTAAAAAAAAATAGTTCATGAGACCCTGAGTGCGGCCCGTGGATTCATACACTGCATTGTAAAAAGACGGACACATAGCCATTTGCCTTCAGCTTAGGAAAAAATTGGATGATGTGAGAATGTTCACCTGTTCCCCATGAAGTTTACATTAAATCTATATATTGATTTAGGGACTAAGCATGAATTAGGGCATCATCTCTGCTTGGCAACCATGCCTATCCTTTCTCTGTAGCTCAACTGTGGTGTGACAGTTGCTAAAGAGAATATTTATTCTCAATTATTTCTGTTAATAGTTGAATGTCTTAGAGTCTTTATTGAAACTCTGGTAAAGTACTATAATAGAGGCTCATTTCCATAATTACCTTCCACAGGTTGTTCTCGCTGTACAACTATTTCATTATAGAAATTTTACATTCACTGATAAGTCTTCTCGAAATTGTAAAATATCCCATAGGAGGCTTGCTTTGTTCAGTAACCTCATAATAATGAATCTACTGACCAGATAATTTATTATAAACTACACAAAGTGACATAACTGTGAAATCATTTCCTACAATAACAGCACTGGAGTAATTGCCTTCTTGTGGATTTGTTTCCACGTAGCAGAAGTGAACTATAATAGATTTTCTCCACGATCTTCTATGAGTCTATATGTACCCAGGGCTCATCTCTAACATGAGATAATGTGCACACCCTGCAGATGTCACAACATCACAGAGAGCAACACAGAACATGGACGAGACCGGTGGCTTGAAGACAGCATAGGTGATATTTGATCGACAAAGCCTTATTTCTGGTTTCTCGCTCTATAATGTTACAAAAGCAACTAACTTTGAATTTTGATCTTTTCTTGGATGAGATGTGTTGGGTGTGCTACTTTTATGGATCTTGACAGAAGGAGTGAGATCTAGAAGTCAGTCAGCCACATGATCCCAGGGGTGACCACCCATGCACTACAGTATAACAGTATGGTTCTGCTAAGCTGTGATGTGGTGCATGGTGGGTGTGTTAGGGAGTGTTTTAGACAACAGCATTTTCAGCTTCTGACCACATCACATGTCAGGAAGCATCTGTACCGAGAAAACTAAATCTGGGGGCCTTTGTTGGTTGTGGAGGAGAGGAAGAATGTTGTGTGCAAAACCAAGAGTCTTATTGTTTTGATATTTGGTTGTAAATCAAGAAACACTGGAGAAGACACAGCACAGCCTTATACCAACTGGCTGGTGTGGGAAAAGAGCTCTGCAGAATTAGATTAGAATTGTCATCATACTCTTTGTGGGTACCAAAACCTTTAGTTATTTATGTCTCTGATGCTGGAGCGCAGGGTCTTGCACATGCTAACTAAGCAGGTGCTCTAGGACTGAACTCCATAACAGCCCAGAATTAAAGCCATGATTCTGTGCAAACCTGAGAACTAGAAAGAACAAGCAAAATGAACTAGTGTTCAGACCGTGTTCCAACTGTGAACTGCTCCACGACTCCCTCCAATCTCCTGACTAAGTAGAATTTCCTAAGTGTTCAAAACATACATGTAAATGCATCCGGTTTGTGGTGATAAGGACGAGGCGGGGGATCATCTCTCAATTTGCAGCTCTGAAATATTTAGAGTATGGGTGCAATTCAAAATTCTTGTCAGAGCAGAAATGGAAGGTCATCTTGGGGTCCAACCCAGGTTTTCTCCCAGGAAGCTTTAGAATACCTGATCCTTTCCTCTCTGGCTCTCCTCACCCTCCTCTCTTTCTACTCTCCTCTCTCCTCCCCTTTCTTTCCTTTCCTCTCTTCTCCCCATCCTCTTTCTTCCCTTCTCTCTAGCTCTCCTCTTCTCCTTCCCCTCCCTTTCCTTTCCTTCCTCCTCTTTCCCCTCCCCTCCCATCCCCTGTCCCTCAGTTCTAATGGAAACCTGCAGAGAAATGTCTTCTTAGCGTAAAGAATGAACTACTTGTAAATACATTAATGAAGGTTGACGAAAAGATTGATGCTTTTCAAAACTGAGAGCATTTTTAAAGCTAAATACATCTGCATGATTAATAAGCTTTGTGAACTTTAAAGCTACTTTTGACTATCAAATATTCTCAGCATATCCCCAAAGGTCACTAGGGAAAAAAGGCACAGCCCACTTTCCAAAGCAACAAGACAGGCCCAGCAGTGTCTGCTCTATACCAGGATGAATTTTCCCTTACAAATATGTGAAGCAAGCAGAGCCTGGCCGGAAAGCTCACCCAGGAGAATGTGTCTTTGAAGGAAATCATCTCCGCATGCCCTGGGAAGTGCTGGCTGGCGGGCTTTGTTTGTGCTGCCCCAGAACAGGGACCTTTCACAAAGGCACTGTTTTTTTTCAAAGAACAACAAAAGCTGCTATTTTAAACTTGGGGGCTTGAGATTGTATCTGGACCGTTTACACAAGCAAGTGCTGGCTGATTGACATCTAACCCCAGTGTTTGCCCACTCTGGCTTCCAAGTAAAGCAAAGGGAGAGGGGGATTTGCATCTGGCCTCTCTCTAAGCTGCAGCCACTGCAGAGGAATTCTTCAGCAGCAATTCAGTTTGCAACGTGGGCAAAACACACTGCCTAGCAATCCCTTAAACATGGACAAGTGCAAGTCTGTGTGTGTGTGTGATCCCTGCTATTGCTATCATGCTACAGCTGCATGATTTTAAATGATACCTGGCCCAAAACTACGTTTCACAATTTAGCTCATAAGGTCCCCAAGTTCCAGTGTCCCCATTTGTAAACTAGGCATGGTAGCCATAGTGCCAGAACCCCCAGAAGGGTATTGTCAGTAGTGGGAGGGGCTGACAGGTCATCACCGTGCTCGGACACTCCCCATCCCCCCTCCCCCAAATCTTCCCACCACCCCTTCTCTGACAACACCTCAAAGTATAGTCCTTTCTGAACAGGAAACTCTTCTAAGTTCAATTTAAAACAAACAAACAAAAGCAACAACACCCCTTTGCCCTGGACATTACGCATGATAACAACAACAACAATAATAATAATAATAATAGGAGGAGGAGGAAATACAATTATAAACTCTCTTCACAGTCTTCCAGTGCTTTCTTTCAGAATACACGCAGGGATCACTAAATTTAGACAGAGAAAAGTCTATGAAGCAGGACAGACAGCCGAGTCCCCAGGAGGTAAGTTACTCCCCAACAGGAATGTCATTTGAAAAAAAACAAAACCCTAAATCTTTCCAGGAAACCAAAACACAGCCAAGTGTGCCCAGCAGGAGGCCGGGATAAAATTTCTACCTTCCAGACCCGGAGTTTAAAATTAAGGAGTCATTTGCCATGACGGTCCGTAACCAGCTGGGTCTCTTTAATAAAAATAATTTTCCACGTCTCAGTGTGCAAAGGGGGAAGCTGAAAGGGGGGGTCGAGGAGCGAGCCCACTATTGGGTCCTTCGAAGCAGGGTGTCACCCCTCAGTGTACAGAGAAATATCCTTAAGCCCTAGGATAGATCTGAGCCTGAGCACACAGCCCAGTTTTCCTTAGCCAGGGCAGAAGGCTTAGAGTTCAGCCCTGCCTGGTGGGGGAAGGGGACAGACCAAGTTCCACTGTCCTACCACACTGTTTGAAAAACAAATAAAGAAAAGCCACTAACCTTGCCTCGGGTCTGGGAAGCGAACCGACCAGGGCTGAGTTTGTCTCCCGTGGCAAAAAGCCCCAAAGTTAAGAAGCTGCGCCACCGTCAACAGCTTTGCCCGCCAGCTCCCCTGAGCGCATGGCATGGTTCAGTTGTTGGGGAGAAGAAAAGTTTAAAAAGTTTTAGCTCTCAGCTGCAGATATCGAGTCCTCCTCGCCTGTGGTCGCAGGAAGATGCAACAGAGCATGGTCCAGGCGTGGGAAGGGAGCGGCCTGCGAGCTGACAAGAACTAGTGACTTTTGGAAACAGACAGGACCAGGGAGCTTTTATTCTCTCCCTTTCCTGAAAGGGGAGTGAATGAGCTGACAGCTTCTGCTTTCTGCAGGCCAGAGCGTGGACTGGGTCAGAGCCAAGGGGCGCAGCCCACCCCAGATCCCCACCCCTCTGTTTCCCCACCCGCCAGGCCTCCAGCCAGCTCACACATTTTCCTTGGGGACGCCCTCCTCCCTCAAGCTCCTCCCTCCCTCCCTCCGGGCTCAGAGCCTGGGCATGCGGGCCAAATAGGGGAGACCCCGACAGCTGGCCAGGAAGCAACTGGATAAAGAGCCAGTCAGAGGCTCCTAGGACAACACCTCCATCTCCCCTACACAGGATGAAATGTACTCACAAATAGTGAGTTATGGGCCAGAGGGGACTCTACTCAGCACCCTTCTTAGCCACTCCCAGGCCCTGAATGTACCCTATTCTGTCAAGACTCCCCACCCACTTGCAACCACTGGGCTCTTCTTCCAGTGCAGACTAAGATTTCCACTTAACAACCAATAAGTAATTTTTCTCTTTGCCAAGTCACACAGGAAATGATACAAGCTACTCTGCTATCTTGACCCTGGACAAGTCTCTTCATCTGCAGGATGGGGTAAGTGGATCAAATGTCTGTCAGGGAGGCCTTCTGGGGCTGCAGGTCAGTACCTGCTTTCTTTTCAAAACCTACCTCTCTTCAGTTTGCCCCCACCAGCAGCACATTAGCAACAAGGAGAAAGAATTCAGCCCAAACAGGGCAGGCCTGGAGCATATGCAGCTGCCGCGGGGTGTGTCTGTGTGTGTGTGTGTGTGTGTGTGTGTGTGTGCGCACGTGCGACTCTGTGTGTGTGTGTCTGTCTGTCTGTCTGTGTGTCTGTGTGTGTGTGTGTGTGTGTTGGGGTGTCCATTCAGATACTCACTTTCTCCTCAGTGAGAGGATGCCACAAAGCAGGAGTTGCCAGGCATCTTGAGAACGTTCCAGGATAACCCAGCCAAAATTCTTTACCTCTGGATTGAAACAGACCCCCTTACTCCATTCCGAAGGAATTTGGCCTCATGTATGGAGGTCCTTTTGGCTGACAGCCAATCACATACCTTCAACAAGATGTCTGGATACTAGGTGATCTTGCCCTGGGTCAGGGAAGCCACACCATCCCCAGGGGCCCAAAATGGAAGGTGTGAGATGGAAGATCCAAAGGATTTCACCCTGGGAAACATAGCTATCAAGGCTTTCTGAGGGACACTGGTTCCTGCTTTTTGCTAGTAGAAATCTACAAACTTACTGCCTTGAGACAGCACAGATTTGTTGTCTTAAGTTCTGGAGATCTACGACAGAACTCACTGGGCTGAAATCAAGGAGCTGCATCCCTTTCTGGCTGTCTTAAAACCTACTTTGTGGCCTCTGTCAGCTGCACGCTCCTGGAGTTCTCTAGCTCCTAGCTCTCCTTCCCTCTCTTCAAAGCCTGCAGTGGCGGGTTGACTCTTACCCATGTAATGTTTCTCTGTATCTCTTCTATTTCCCCCTTTTGTCTGCCTTCCCGAGAACACTACCTGTCACCCTTGTCACCAGATCGTCCCTGGAAGACTCACACCTGATTCTACCTACACCCTTCAGCTCTCCTTGTCAGGTAGCATAGCCATGATGTAGTAGTTATGACGGAGTATGTCATGATAAGGAAGACAGGGAACTGAGTCGCTGAGCCTCTATTTCTATCGAGTACAGGAGACAGTTCACATTCTGAGCCAAAATAGATGAAATTTAGTAGGCACCATTGGCTACCAGATATGCATTTATGAGGTCATTAGAAACACTTTGAGCTGAACTCTGTGTGCATATTCTTTTAATTCTTTCTCTTCGCACACACACACACACACACACATACACACACATATACACACACATATACACACAGACACACCACACACACACCACACACACACTCACACACATATACACACACATACACACACATATATACACACACATACCATACATACACATATATTCACACATATGCACACACACATACACACACACACACACACATACCACACATGCACACATACCTTTTACTCCTCTCTTCTTCTTCTTTTTTTTCTTTTAAGAGATGTTTTCTGAAGACCAAAAATCTCTTCTGGCTCCCTTGCCCTAGATAACTGGAATAGAGATTTGTTTCTTAAACAAGAAGTCAAAGCACTCCTGTGTGCTTTTGAGCCCTACCCATGTCAAGGCTGAACCACTGAATTCTGGCTTAGCAGATTAACTTCCTCAAGTCTAGACTACTCTCCTGATTCTCCTCACACGTATTTTCAAGACCATGCTAAGTCTGAATGTGGACAGGATCCCTCAAAGGATCCCGATTTCTAGGATAGTAGTACTGGAAGGTACTGGGAACATTTGTATGACGGGCCTTATACAAGATTGTTAGGTCAATGGGGATAGGTTATCAAAGAAAATTGTAGGGTACCTCCAGTGTCTCAGTCCTTCTGTTTCTTAGCTTGCAGTAAGATCCATTTGTTCAGACATGCACTTTTGACTCTGCCAGTGACCTTACCACAGGTCCAAAGCTATGTGGTCCCTACCATGAAGTCATGGACTGAAATCTCAAATTCAACCTTTCTCCTGATAATCTGTAACTGCCCCAGGTAGTTCACTGCAGTAAGATTACTAAGGCAGAACACCAACTAGCAACATCACTCATTTGGAAGTCATCCAAGACTAAAATCTTCATGTACAAAATCCCACTAAAGTCTTGCGTTCTGTCAGCCCATTCAACCCTTTCAGTCAGGTCCTTCAGCCTGTCAAGACTTCTTATCTTCGCCTCTTCACCTTAGGTTAACTAAGGGCCATAATCTCGGTCTGGCTCATTTCTGGTTTTTGCCCAACGATACACGATGACTTACTTCTTTTAAAAAGCACCTTCGGGATTTCACATTTTCCTCATCAACATTTACCTGTGTTCCTCCCCAACTGCTGAGTTCCTCTGCCCTTTGCTGAAAATAGTCTCATCATAGCCTCCAGCGGTGTAGCCAGCAATTCAATCCCCCAGCCTTCACCTTGAGACTCAGAACTGTGTATTCTGTGACGATTCCATCACCAAGTTCTTCTCACTCTTTCCCGCTGAAGTTTGAAGTTTTCTCAAAGAGAACGCCTGATGGGGCTCAACTTCTCCCCTGCGCAGCTGTGACTTGTATTCAAATTTTGAATTGCTGCACCTACTTTAAAAAGCCAACTACTTTTCATCACCGCTACAGGGACAGAACTTTGAATCACTGGATAGTCTCTAGACACCCATGCATGATACAACTGTGCTGCCTTAGAAGGGAAACTTCAAAATCACACGCTGTACCAGAGAACAACAGCTTAGGGTAGAGAGCGTCCATTGATGCTGACCAGCTTTGGTGTTGTACTAACAACTCTATCTACATTACCTCATTTAATGACCACAAAAGCCCTACGAGGTGAGTACTATAAAAACCCTCATGCTGCAGGGAAATAAATATTGAACTGTTAAGTAACTTGCCTTTATGACTGTGAAATGAACATCCAGGGAAAGAGAAAAATCAAGACATTTAGAGGCCTAACCAGGTCACTATGCAGATTCAAAAGTAGCTCCATCTTTACTAAGTAAAATGGTGCCTTGGAGTGTCCTCACTCTAAAGGAAGAGGGTAGGAATACTAAGACATCTTCAGAGTGCCTTGGGTAGTATCCTACTTTGCTTTTTATTGTAAAATAATTGGGGGAAAAATGAGGGTTTGTTTGTTTGGGTTTATTATTGTGATGGTTGTTGTTGTTGTTTTGGCTTACACATCATGATATCGTGATCATGTCCATTATTGACAGAAGCCAGGAGGAACATAACAAGGCAGGAACCTAGAAGCAAAACCTGAAGCAGAACCCACTGAAGAAAGCTGCTTACTGGCTCTATCTCACAGCTTCCTGCTCTTGCCTTTTCTTACCCCAATGAGCTGAGCATCTCCTGAGGAGCAGCAGCCCCACTGCGAGCTAGCTGGGCCCTCTCACATACATTCTCACATACATCCTTAATCAAGAGTATGTCCCATATACTTGCCGAGAGGCTGTTTGATAGAAGCATCTTTTTAATTGAGGTTCACTCTTCCCAGATAATTCCAGCTTCTGTCAAGTGGGCAAGAGCTAACCAGAACAGGTAGTAATTTAGTTCATCATTTTAAAGTATTTTTCCATATAAGAATATACGTTATGACAAAAAACTTAGGGTGCCTTTCAGAAAGCCGCCTCTGTTTGCACGTCTTAAGAGTACACAATATGGCTGGACTAGAAAATTAGCTCGCGGTGTCTTTCAGGTTTGTCATGGTCCTTAACACTGGAAAGAAAAGGAAACTGATACATGGGGACACACACACACACACACACACACACACACACACACACACACACACGCACACACCATCATCATCACCATCATCATTATCATGACTTAGTTTTTAAGTATTGCAAATGATTATGTCACAAGACACTTCATATCCATCACCACCACAAACACTGTCTCAACCACTATTTTCTTTTGAAACTTCTCTGTAGTCCTTGGAAGGAGGTGGGGAATTGATCCTTGTAAACTTCGGAAGTGTCAATTCACTTTTATCCTTCCAACTAATTGTTTTGAATGGGTAAGTGGGTTAATAATCAACAGAAACTATTCTGCATACGCCCAACACCAGAGAGTTTATATTCCCAAATCAGCCTTAAAACCCTGTAATCTATTTGTTGCAGGTTATATAAAGCTTCCAGTCTTGGCAGTTGAGAGGTTCCTTTCTGAATGGATCAGCCTTTTGAGGCTATAATTAATCAGCTTAATTGATGAAGCAACGCCATAGCAACGCCCTTTTGAAAGACACTGCTAAAAAGCCTACGGGACCCTAATTAATGAAATGTACTGTTGGCTTCAGGAAACAGCACACTTAAAACGGAGTGTGTGGTTTTAGGTTAAAAGTGGTGCAGTATATTGAAGCCAGTGTCTACTTGCACACCATTTAAGACTAATCAAAATAAAATGTAGCTAGACTGGTCAGGTGATAATGCCTGCAGAAAATTGTTTTAGTAAGGATTACTGTTGCTGTGATAAAAAACAAAACAAACAAAACAAAAAAAACAACAAAAAAAAACCTTAAAGAAACTTGGGAAAGAAAGGGTTTATTCAGCTTACACTTCTACATCACTGTTCATCATCAAAGGAAGTCAGGACAGGAACTCAAGTAGGGCAGGAACCTAGAGGCAGGAGCTGATGCAGAGGCCATGTGTGTGTGTGGGAGGGGGGCTGTTTACTGGCTTGCTCCTCATAACTTGGTCAACCTTCCTCCTCCTCTTCCTCCTCTTCCTCCAACTCTTCTTCCCTCCTCCTCCTCCTCCTCCTCATTCTCATCCTCCTTTTTCTTCTTTTGGAAAGGATGGGTTTCCTTGACTCGCATTTGAGGTAACTGTTCATCAATGAAATTTTTATATCAAATCATAACAAGTGCATTCTGAGACACATTTGAATAAAATAAATGAAAATGGGGATATTCAGAAGTGGGACAAAGACAGGGAACTTAAGAACACACGTATGGTGGCTAATCTTAAATGCCAACTTGGGAGAATTTAGAATGACCATAGAAACCACTGCTGTGTCTATGAAGCTGTTTCTACAAAAGTTTAATTGACCAACCTGCTTTCTATAAGAAAACTAATCACAGTTATCACCATCGAGCCCAGGGATGGGCCCCACACACAATGGACTGTGCTCTTTTGTATCAGTCACTAATTAAGAAAACTCGCCCACAGGCTTGCCTACAGCCCGATCTGTAGAGTGTTTTCTCAATTGAGGCTCCCTCCTCTACAATGCCTCGAGTTTGTGTCAAGCTGACACAAACCAAGGCAGCACAGAGATCAGCCAGAAGGCCAAGGAGGTGACAGGAAGACAAGGGGAAGCCTGTGGGAAGGTGTCAGCGTCTGGGCAATGTGAATGAGGTAACTGTCCCAGCACAATGCAGGGCATCAGGGAGTGAGCAGAGCATCTGTCTGAGGGATGACCCAGAGCAGGGCGAGATAGGTGGGGTCCTGGTGACAACTGATAACTGCGATTAGTTCCATACAGGGAGATGGATGAAGTAAGGATATATCATAGGAATAACAGGAACCAACTTTCACACTCCCAGTAAAAAGAAGTATACTATGAACAGAGAGAAAAGTGAAATAAATGGGCCCTGAAATGGAAATATAGGTGCTGATATGGGCTAGTTAATAATGCCATGCATAGGGGTGCATATGGAAATGAAAAACAGGAGTGTGTATAGAAGTACATGCATGCATGTATGCATAAGTATATTCCCTAAGCCTGTCTGCTTAAAGTCATCAGAGCAACAGGCACACCTGATCCCAGATCCTAACTACCATTCTCTTCTCAAAGAATTGGTGCTCCTTAGAGGGGTGTCTAACACTGAGCCTTAGAAAATGGGTGCGCCTGTTCAAAAACCCAAGAAGCTTTACTGAAGATGAGATGATCTCAGGGCACAGGAGCCATTATGTAAGGGATGCCATTTGTTAAGCACTAGAAAGTTTCAGCAGGAAATTTGCAATAGCGACCAAAAGTGAGCCATATAATAAAAAAGTAACTCATAGTCCATAGTGATCCAAGTACGAGAGTGAACAGAAAAGCTGTTGACAATTGGAAACTTCAAGTGATATTAAGATACGTCCTCTCGCATATTTATTAATTAACTAGGCCAAGTGCATACTGTAGGACAAAGAAGTCTAGAAGGCATGGCCTCCAGCATGTTAAGAATGTAAACATGGAGGGTGAGCGGCGCCACGGAGACTGCCCTCCGCCATCTTTGCTCCAGTGACCAGGTAGTTGGGACCGCCAGGCTCAGAGACAGACAGGCATAATATCGCTTCGGTTTCAGGCAGCTTGTGTGTAACCTGCTCCCAGGTGCTGGGCTGATCTGCAGTAACCAGCACGCCAGTTCCGCGGTGGGACCTTCTGCCTGGTGGAGGGACCCCGCGCAGGGAGGGAGCCTGCCAGCTTCCCTTCCGCGACCTCTGTTCCCGCGGACTGCGCTGGAGAGACCGGTACCCAGGCTCTCCCCCCAATATAACATCACTTGGGACACGGCCTGTTGGGGCTTCCTTCTGTGCCCGAGGGCGGGTTGGCGCTGTGGTCGTCTGGGTGCCAGATCGGCGGGCCATCGTGACCACAGGGTGAGCAGCGCCACGGAGAGTGCCCTCCGCCATCTTTGCTCCAGTGACCAGGTAGTTGGGACCACCAGGCTCAGAGACAGACAGGCATAATATCGCTTCGGGTTCAGGCAGCTTGTGTGTAACCTGCTCCCAGGTGCTGGGCTGATCTGCAGTGACCAGCACGCCAGATCTGCTGTGGGACTTCTGCCTGGCAGAGGGACGCCCCCTCCCCCCCCCCCAGGAGAGATCACACACCCCTGCACAGGGCAGGAGCCTGCCAGCCTCCCTTTGGCGACCTCTGCTCCAGGAATCCACTAGGCTGAGCCTTTAGATGTGCAAGGCCTCCCCAATATAAGATCACTTGGGGCAAAGCACATTAGGGCTCCAAAGTCACTCAGGAGCAGGCAGGCCCCAGAAATCGGTGCCAGGGGAATCCTGGTAATCCAGGGGGGGCAGAAATAGCTTTGCAAGCTCACAGGAGGTCCAACCAACAGCCAGTGGCAGCAGGACCAACTAACACCAGAGGTATCCAGATGGCAAAAGGCAAACGTAGGAATGTTACTAACAGTAATCAAAGTAATGTGGGACCATCCGAACCCAACTCTCCAACAGCAGCAAGTCCTGGATACCCCACCACACCCGAAAGACAAGATCTGGATTTAAAATCACTTCTCATGATGCTATTAGAGGATCACAAGAAGGACACAAATAAATCTCATAAAGAGTTACAGGAGACCATGAATCAACGGTTAGAAGCCCTTACAAAGGAAACACAAAAATCGCTTAGAGAAATGCGGGAGAACATGGATCAAAAGATGGAGGCGCACAAGGAGACAACACAAAAATCACTTAACGAGATGAATCAACGGGTAGATGCACTCACAAAGGAATCACAAAATTTGCATAAAGAAATGCAGAAGAATATGGGTCAACAGACGGATGCCCATAAGGAGGCAACACAAAAATTGCTTAAAGAAATGAATCAACGGTTAGATGCCCTTACAAAGGAAACACGAGAACTGCTTAAAGAAATGCAGGAGACGATGGATCAACAGATGGAATCCCATGAGGAGGAAACACAAAAATCGCTCAGAGAAATGCAGGAGAACGTGGGTCATCAGGAAGAAATCCTGAAAGAGGTAATGCAAAAATACCTTAAAGAAATACAGGAAAATACAAACAAACAAGTGAAGGATCTCAGCAAATCCATCCAGGAACTAAAAAAGGAAGTAGAAACAACTAAGAAATCACAAAGGGAGACAACTTTGGAGATAGAAAACCTTGGGAAGAAATCAGGAGTCATAGATGCAAACATCAACAATAGAATACAAGAGATGGAAGAAAGAATCTCAGGTGCTGAAGATTCCATAGAAAGCATCGACTCAACAGTCAAAGAAAATGCAAAATGCAAAAAACGCGTAACCCAAAACATCCAGGAAATCCAGGACACAATGAGAAGACCAAACCTAAGGATTATAGGTATAGATGAGAGTGAAGATTTGCAACTTAAAGGGCCAGTAAACATCTTCAACAAAATTATGGAGGAAAACTTCCCTAACTTAAAGAGAGAGATGCCGATGAACATACAAGAAGCCTACAGAACTCCAAACAGACTGGACCAGAACAGAAATACCTCCCGTCACATAATAATCAAAACACCGAATGTTCTAAACAAAGAAAGAATACTAAATGCAGTAAGAGAAAAGGGCCAAGTAACATACAAAGGAAGACCTATCCGAATCACATCAGACTTCTCACCAGAGACTATGAAAGCCAGAAGATCCTGGGCAGATCTCATGCAGACACTAAGACAGCACAAATGCCAGCCTAGACTACTATACCCAGCAAAACTCTCAATCACCATAGATGGAGAGACCAAGATATTCCATGATAAAACCAAATTTTCACAATATCTTTCCACAAATCCAGCCCTGCAACGGATAATAGGTGGAAACCTCCAATACAGGGAGAGAAACAACACCCTGGAAAAAATGAGATAATAACCTTCTTGAATCAAACCCAAAAGTAGATAACCACTCAAACATAAAGATAGCGTCAAGAATGGCAGATGGCAATAATCACTATGCCTTAATCTCTCTTAATATCAATGGTCTCAACTCCCCAATTAAAAGACATAGACTAGCAGACTGGATACGTAAACAGGACCCAGCATTTTGCTGCATGCAGGAAACGCACCTCAGTGTCAAAGACAAACACTACCTCAGAGTAAAAGGCTGGAAAACAATTTTACAAGCAAATGGCCCCAAGAAACGAGGTGGAGTAGCCATCCTAATATCGGATAAAATTGATTTTCAACCCAAAGTCATCAAAAAAGACACAGAAGGACACTACATACTGATCAAGGGAAAAATCCACCATCAAGAACTCTCAATCCTGAATATCTATGCTCCAAATGCAAGGGCACCCTCATTCGTAAAAGAAACTTTACTAAAACTCAAAGCACACATCGCACCGCACACAATAATAGTGGGTGACTTCAACACCCCGCTCTCTGAAATGGATCGTTCAGGAAAGCAGAAACTAAACAGGGACACAGTGAATCTAATTGAAGCCTTGGACCAAATGGAACTAACTGATATATATAGAACATTTCATCCTAGAGCTAAAGAATACACCTTCTTCTCAGCTCCTCATGGTACCTTCTCCAAAATTGACCATATAATTGGTCACAAATCAGACCTCAACAGATACAAGAAGATAGAAATAATCCCATGCCTCCTATCAGATCACTATGGAATAAGGGTGGTCTTCAATGGCAACAAAAACAAAAGAAAACCCACGTACACATGGAGGCTGAACAATGCTCTACTCAATGATAACTTGGTCAAGGTGGAAATAAAGAAAGAAATCAAAGACTTTTTGAAAGTTAATGAAAATGAAGGCACAACATACCCTAACTTATGGGACACAATGAAAGCAGTGCTAAGAGGAAAATTCATAGCCCTGAGTGCCGCCAAAAAGAAACGGGAGACAGCATACACTAACAGCTTAATGGCACACCTGAAAGCCCTGGAACAAAAAGAAGCAAATACACCAAAGAGGAGTAGAAGGCAGGAAATCATCAAACTCAGGGCTGAAATCAATCAAGTAGAAACAAATAAAACCATACAAAGAATCAACAAAACGAGGAGTTGGTTCTTTGAGAAAATCAACAAGATAGATAAGCCCTTAGCCAGACTAACCAGAGGGCACAGAGATAGTATCCAAATTAATAAAATCAGAAACGAAAAGGGAGAGATAACAACAGAAACTGAGGAAATTCAAAAAATCATCAGATCCTACTACAAAAACCTGTATTCAACACAACTAGAAAATCTTGAGGAAATGGACAATTTCCTTGACAGATACCAAGTACCAAAATTAAATCAGGATCAAATAGACCATCTAAACCGTCCTATAACCCCTGAAGAAATAGAAGTTGTCATTGGAAGTCTTCCAACCAAAAAAAGCACAGGTCCAGATGGTTTTAGTGCAGAATTCTATCAGACCTTCAAAGAAGACCTAACACCAATACTCTTCAAACTGTTCCACAAAATAGAAACAGAAGGAACACTACCCAACTCGTTCTATGAAGCCACAATTACACTAATACCAAAAGCACACAAAGATCCGACAAAGAAAGAGAATCTCAGGCCAATCTCTCTTATGAATATCGATGCAAAAATACTCAATAAAATTCTTGCCAACCGAATCCAAGAACACATCAAAACGATCATTCACCACGATCAAGTAGGCTTCATCCCAGGGATGCAGGGATGGTTCAATATAAGGAAATCCATCAATGTAATCCACTACATAAACAATCTCAAAGAAAAAAACCACATGGTCATCTCATTAGATGCTGAGAAAGCATTTGACAAAATTCAGCATCCTTTCATGCTAAAGGTCTTGGAAAGATCAGGAATTCAAGGCCCATATCTAAACATAGTAAAAGCAATTTACAGCAAACCAGTAGCCAGCATCAATCTAAACGGAGAGAAACTTGAAGCAATCCCACTAAAATCAGGGACTAGACAAGGCTGCCCTCTCTCTCCATATCTTTTCAATATAGTACTTGAAGTTCTAGCTAGAGCAATTAGACAAGAAAAAGAGGTCAAAGGGATACAAATTGGAAAGGAAGAAGTCAAACTATCACTATTTGCAGACGATATGATAGTATACATAAGCGACCCAAAGAACTCCACCAGAGAACTCCTACAGCTGATAAACGACTTCAGCAAAGTGGCCGGATATAAAATCAACTCAAGCAAGTCAGAAGCCTTCCTATACTCAAAGGATAAGCAGGCTGAGAAAGAAGTAAGAGAAATAATACCCTTTACGATAGCCACAAACCATATTAAGTATCTTGGCGTGACGCTAACCAAACAAGTGAAAGATCTGTATGACAAGAACTTCAAGTCTCTGAAGAAAGAAATTGAAGAAGACCTCGGAAGATGGAAAAATCTGCCATGCTCATGGATTGGCAGGATTAATATAGTAAAAATGAGCATCTTACCAAAAGTAATACACAGATTCAATGCAATCCCCATCAAAATCCCAACTCAATTCTTCATAGAGTTAGAAAGAGCAATTCAAAAATTCATCTGGAATAACAGAAAACCCAGAATAGCTAAAACTATTCTCAAGAGTAAAAGAACCTCTGGGGGAATCAGTATCCCGGACCTCAAGCTGTACTACAGAGCAATAGTGTTAAAAACTGCATGGTATTGGTACAGTAACAGACATGTAGATCAATGGAACAGAATTGAAGACCCAGAAATGAATCCACACTCCTATGGTCACTTGATCTTTGACAAAGGAGCTAAAACCATCCAGTGGAAAAAAGATAGCCTTTTCAACAAATGGTGCTGGCTCAGCTGGAGGTCAACATGCAGAAGAATGCAAATTGACCCATCCTTATCTCCTTGCACTAAGCTCAATTCTAAGTGGATCAAAGATCTCCACATAAAACCAGACACACTGAAACTAATAGAAGGGAAACTAGGGAAGAACCTTGAACATATGGGCACAGGGGAGAATTTCCTGAACAGAACTCCAATAGCTTATACTCTAAGATCAAGAATAGACAAATGGGACCTCATTAAATTACAAAGTTTTTGCAAGGCAAAAGACACTGTCAAAAAGACAAAGCGGCAACCAACTAACTGGGAAATGATCTTTACCAACCTTACATCCGACAGAGGGCTAATATCCAAGATATACAAAGAACTCAAGAAGTTAAACTCCAGAGAGGCAAGTAACCCTATTAAAAAATGGGGTACAGAGCTAAACAAAGAGTTCTCACCTGAAGAATATCTAATGGCTGAGAAGCACCTAAAGAGATGTTCATCATCCTTAGTCATTAGGGAAATGCAAATCAAAACAACCCTGAGATTCCATCTCACACCAGTCAGGATGGCTAAGATCAAAAACACAGGAGACAGCAGTTGTTGGCGAGGATGTGGAGAAAGAGGAACACTCCTCCACTGCTGGTGGAATTGCAGGCTGGTACAACCACTCTGGAAAGCAGTCTGGCGGCTCCTCAGAAAACTGGGCATGACACTTCCGGAGGATCCGGCTATACCACTCCTGGGCATATACCCAGAGACTTTACCTGCATGCAATAAGGACACATGCTCCACTATATTCATAGCAGCCTTATTTATAATAGCCAGAAGCTGGAAAGAACCCAGATGTCCCTCAACGGAGGAATGGATTCAGAAGATGTGGTATATTTACACAATGGAATACTACTCTGCAATTAAAAACAATGAATTCACGAAATTCCTAGGCAAATGGTCAGAACTTGAAAATATCATCCTTAGTGAGGTAACCCAATCACAAAAGATCACACATGGTATGAAGTCACTGATAAGGGGATATTGACCCAGAATCTCAGAATACCCTAGACACAATCAGCATATCAATAGATTTCTAAAAAGATGGAAGGAGAGACCCCTGGTCCTGGAAAGACTGGATGTAGGGGAACGCCAGGACAGAGTAATGAGAGGGGGTTGAACGGAGAAAAGAGGGAGGGAAGGGGGCTTATGGGACTTTCGGGGAGGGAGGAAACGGGAAAGGGGAAGTGATTTGGAATGTAAATTAAAAAAATAAAATAAAATAAAATTAAAAAAAAAAAAAAAAAAAGAATGTAAACATGGTCAGGAATGCAGGGAATGGAAGCAGCAGCGCCCCCTGCTGGACTACCATGAGGAGATCAGAGTCAGGCACATACCCTCACTACCAAAGACACATAACCCAAGTCTAACAGGGAAGAGTCATTAAATGTGCCCAAATCACAGGACACTGCACAAAATAACTGGAATTTCACTTTAAAGGCCATAAAAGTCAAAGAAAAAAAAAATGAAAACTCAAAAGGAATTTTCCAGATGGGAGAAGAAAAGAGATTGAACAACTGATGCCGCACATGACTTTGAATTAGTTGCTCTTGTCACAAAGACCATTGTTGGGACAATTAGTGAAACTTGTAAAGGGACTGAGGACAGGGTGATAGTTACATCACCATTAAACTCCTGCTGTGAGAATCTGGATTATGGAGAGATATCCTTGTTGATTTCTAGCTTGCATTAAGACATTTGGGAAATGCTGGAGTGTTTAGTTGACAGTGTACTCTCAGATTGGCTCAGAGCACAAAGTCTTCTTTCTCGTTACTATCCCCAAGTTTCTGCAATCTTGTGACAGTACCAGACTTCTCACTCTTTGAACAATTTACCATGTGATAGCAATGGGACAAAGATGGGATTAGAGAACACTGTTCACATCAATATATGACAGCCTCTTAACAAGTGAGAAAAGGTACCCAGGGTGGTAACCAGAAACTTATCATCACCAGACTACCCCTGTGCTGGTCTGGAGCCTAATGGATATGACCCCCTTTCCTTCATTCTGCCATAAATACTAAAAAGTGAAGAATACATATACTGTTGCAAAAGAGAGAAAGAAGTAAGAGATGAAATGTGTTGGGAGTTTTTGAGTGCTATTATCATAGCAAAAACAGTTTTATTCATTTACTGTATTTTATTTACTGCTTACTGTGTCCAAACATCAAGAATACACCAATAAGTAAAGCAGAGACTTTTAAATTATGCTTACATATGCCTTAGTTTGGGTCTGTGAAAGACAGCAGGATAAAGAATAAACAAATATATGTGTACAGCAGTAGTAACAGTCAGTGGACACCAATAAGCAGGCTAAATATTATAGGACAAAGAATGATTAAGAGAATACATTTGCATTTTGCTTAAGAGGGCCAAGAATGTCCTCTCTAATAAGATATTAGCAGAAACCTAAAGGAAACGATAATCTGAGTCAAATAGAGATCTTGGACTGAGGAAACAGTAACTTCGATGTAGAAAGAAGCTTAGATAATGTAAGGAAAAGCAACAGTTTGGTGTGGCTAGAGAGCTTGGACAGGGAGGCAATGGAAGAGGAGGATCATGGAGACTTTGAAGTTTGCCTTGAGCAAGCTTGAACACCATGGAGAGATTTATAACAGGTGGGTGACAAGAACTGACTTAACATTTAAAGAGATCTCTTTGGCTACTTAAGTAAGAATGGAGTTTTGATAGAAGTGGATATATGATAGAAGGGAAACCAAGAAGTTGTTGTTGATTTTAAGGTTTAGAGTTCTCAGTAGTGGAGACCGGAAAGACAGAAGTTGTGGAGTGGGGACATAAGAGGTTCAAGATGCTTCTTGGCTGTCTGAAAAGAAGCATCAGCCAGGCTGGTGGGTGTCCATAATGGTTTTCAGAGGAAGCTCTGGATTGGAGGAAAATATTTGAAAATCAGAATGGGAATGTGAGGAATAATGGTACCCATGAATATTAGTGAAATCTCCAACATAGTGGAGCTAGCAGAGAATGAGGACACATGATGACTGAACCTGGAGGTACTTTCTTATTTTCTAACTTACTTTTTCAAGCTTTTTATATATGTATGTGTATGTGTATGTGCATGTGCATATATATATAATGTTTAGCATGCTTACCATCATGTTCTCTACATATGTGATTTCATAAAATCTAGGAACCACAAATAATAAAAAAAGAAACATACAAATTGTCTTTCTGCAACTGCTTTAATTTGCTTAATGTGATTACCTCCAGTTGCATCCACTTTCCTGCAAATTGGATGACTTTGTTCCCACTTGAAAAGCTGAGAAATAAAACAGAATGGCAAAGAAGATTGCAGGTTGGCCTTTGAGATAGGTAGGAGATTAATGTACCCTCATCAAGAGTGAGAGGAATTTCTAAGAAGGTAGACAACTTACAAGCTCCAACAGGTAGGCAGAATGGAAGAAGGCTGCCTCTCAAGACCTAGAAACATGACTGACAAAAGTATAAACCACACCAGAGATTTTTCCCCCAGTTAAGAAAGAATAAGTCCGGACACGGCCTGTTGGGGCTTCCGTCTGTGCCCGAGGGCGGGTTGGCGCTGTGGTCGTCTGGGTGCCAGATCGGCGGGCCATCGTGACCACAGGGTGAGCGGCGCCACGGAGACTGCCCTCCGCCATCGTTGCTCCAGTGACCAGGTAGTTGGGACCGCCAGGCTCAGAGACAGACAGGCATAATATCGCTTCGGTTTCAGGCAGCTTGTGTGTAACCTGCTCCCAGGTGCTGGGCTGATCTGCAGTAACCAGCGCGCCAGTTCCGCGGCGGGACCTTCTGCCTGGTGGAGGGACCCCGCGCAGGGAGGGAGCCTGCCAGCTTCCCTTCCGCGACCTCTGTTCCCGCGGACTGCGCTGGAGAGACCGGTACCCAGGCTCTCCCCCCGATATAACATCACTTGGGACACGGCCTGTTGGGGCTTCCGTCTGTGCCCGAGGGCGGGTTGGCGCTGTGGTCGTCTGGGTGCCAGATCGGCGGGCCATCGTGACCACAGGGTGAGCGGCGCCACGGAGACTGCCCTCCGCCATCTTTGCTCCAGTGACCAGGTAGTTGGGACCGCCAGGCTCAGAGACAGACAGGCATAATATCGCTTCGGGTTCAGGCAGCTTGTGTGTAACCTGCTCCCAGGTGCTGGGCTGATCTGCAGTGACCAGCGCGCCAGATCTGCTGTGGGACTTCTGCCTGGCAGAGGGACGCCCCCTCCCCCCCCCCCAGGAGAGATCACACACCCCTGCACAGGGCAGGAGCCTGCCAGCCTCCCTTTGGCGACCTCTGCTCCAGGAATCCACTAGGCTGAGCCTTTAGATGTGCAAGGCCTCCCCAATATAAGATCACTTGGGGCAAAGCACATTAGGGCTCCAAAGTCACTCAGGAGCAGGCAGGCCCCAGAAATCGGTGCCAGGGGAATCCTGGTAATCCAGGGGGGGCAGAAATAGCTTTGCAGGCTCACAGGAGGTCCAACCAACAGCCAGTGGCAGCAGGACCAACTAACACCAGAGGTATCCAGATGGCAAAAGGCAAACGTAGGAATGTTACTAACAGTAATCAAAGTAATGTGGGACCATCCGAACCCAACTCTCCAACAGCAGCAAGTCCTGGATACCCCACCACACCCGAAAGACAAGATCTGGATTTAAAATCACTTCTCATGATGCTATTAGAGGATCACAAGAAGGACACAAATAAATCTCATAAAGAGTTACAGGAGACCATGAATCAACGGTTAGAAGCCCTTACAAAGGAAACACAAAAATCGCTTAGAGAAATGCGGGAGAACATGGATCAAAAGATGGAGGCGCACAAGGAGACAACACAAAAATCGCTTAACGAGATGAATCAACGGGTAGATGCACTCACAAAGGAATCACAAAATTTGCATAAAGAAATACAGAAGAATATGGGTCAACAGACGGATGCCCATAAGGAGGCAACACAAAAATTGCTTAAAGAAATGAATCAACGGTTAGATGCCCTTACAAAGGAAACACGAGAACTGCTTAAAGAAATGCAGGAGACGATGGATCAACAGATGGAATCCCATGAGGAGGAAACACAAAAATCGCTCAGAGAAATGCAGGAGAACGTGGGTCATCAGGAAGAAATCCTGAAAGAGGTAATGCAAAAATACCTTAAAGAAATACAGGAAAATACAAACAAACAAGTGAAGGATCTCAGCAAATCCATCCAGGAACTAAAAAAGGAAGTAGAAACAACTAAGAAATCACAAAGGGAGACAACTTTGGAGATAGAAAACCTTGGGAAGAAATCAGGAGTCATAGATGCAAACATCAACAATAGAATACAAGAGATGGAAGAAAGAATCTCAGGTGCTGAAGATTCCATAGAAAGCATCGACTCAACAGTCAAAGAAAATGCAAAATGCAAAAAACGCGTAACCCAAAACATCCAGGAAATCCAGGACACAATGAGAAGACCAAACCTAAGGATTATTGGTACAGATGAGAGTGAAGATTTGCAACTTAAAGGGCCAGTAAACATCTTCAACAAAATTATGGAGGAAAACTTCCCTAACTTAAAGAGAGAGATGCCGATGAACATACAAGAAGCCTACAGAACTCCAAACAGACTGGACCAGAACAGAAATACCTCCCGTCACATAATAATCAAAACACCGAATGTTCTAAACAAAGAAAGAATACTAAATGCAGTAAGAGAAAAGGGCCAAGTAACATACAAAGGAAGACCTATCCGAATCACATCAGACTTCTCACCAGAGACTATGAAAGCCAGAAGATCCTGGGCAGATCTCATGCAGACACTAAGACAGCACAAATGCCAGCCTAGACTACTATACCCAGCAAAACTCTCAATCACCATAGATGGAGAGACCAAGATATTCCATGATAAAACCAAATTTTCACAATATCTTTCCACAAATCCAGCCCTGCAACGGATAATAGGTGGAAACCTCCAATACAGGGAGAGAAACAACACCCTGGAAAAAATGAGATAATAACCTTCTTGAATCAAACCCAAAAGTAGATAACCACTCAAACATAAAGATAGCGTCAAGAATGGCAGATGGCAATAATCACTATGCCTTAATCTCTCTTAATATCAATGGTCTCAATTCCCCAATTAAAAGACATAGACTAGCAGACTGGATACGTAAACAGGACCCAGCATTTTGCTGCATGCAGGAAACGCACCTCAGTGTCAAAGACAAACACTACCTCAGAGTAAAAGGCTGGAAAACAATTTTACAAGCAAATGGCCCCAAGAAACGAGGTGGAGTAGCCATCCTAATATCGGATAAAATTGATTTTCAACCCAAAGTCATCAAAAAAGACACAGAAGGACACTACATACTGATCAAGGGAAAAATCCACCATCAAGAACTCTCAATCCTGAATATCTATGCTCCAAATGCAAGGGCACCCTCATTCGTAAAAGAAACTTTACTAAAACTCAAAGCACACATCGCACCGCACACAATAATAGTGGGTGACTTCAACACCCCGCTCTCTGAAATGGATCGTTCAGGAAAGCAGAAACTAAACAGGGACACAGTGAATCTAATTGAAGCCTTGGACCAAATGGAACTAACTGATATATATAGAACATTTCATCCTAGAGCTAAAGAATACACCTTCTTCTCAGCTCCTCATGGTACCTTCTCCAAAATTGACCATATAATTGGTCACAAATCAGACCTCAACAGATACAAGAAGATAGAAATAATCCCATGCCTCCTATCAGATCACTATGGAATAAGGGTGGTCTTCAATGGCAACAAAAACAAAAGAAAACCCACGTACACATGGAGGCTGA
The DNA here is from genome assembly GCA_036184795.1 of Tokudaia tokunoshimensis. Lineage (NCBI taxonomy): Eukaryota > Metazoa > Chordata > Mammalia > Rodentia > Muridae > Tokudaia > Tokudaia tokunoshimensis. The sequence continues at coordinate 55,574,098 of BTHU01000009.1, read as the reverse complement.
ACAATGCTCTACTCAATGATAACTTGGTCAAGGTGGAAATAAAGAAAGAAATCAAAGACTTTTTGAAAGTTAATGAAAATGAAGGCACAACATACCCTAACTTATGGGACACAATGAAAGCAGTGCTAAGAGGAAAATTCATAGCCCTGAGTGCCGCCAAAAAGAAACGGGAGACAGCATACACTAACAGCTTAATGGCACACCTGAAAGCCCTGGAACAAAAAGAAGCAAATACACCAAAGAGGAGTAGAAGGCAGGAAATCATCAAACTCAGGGCTGAAATCAATCAAGTAGAAACAAATAAAACCATACAAAGAATCAACAAAACGAGGAGTTGGTTCTTTGAGAAAATCAACAAGATAGATAAGCCCTTAGCCAGACTAACCAAAGGGCACAGAGATAGTATCCAAATTAATAAAATCAGAAACGAAAAGGGAGAGATAACAACAGAAACTGAGGAAATTCAAAAAATCATCAGATCCTACTACAAAAACCTGTATTCAACACAACTAGAAAATCTTGAGGAAATGGACAATTTCCTTGACAGATACCAAGTACCAAAATTAAATCAGGATCAAATAGACCATCTAAACCGTCCTATAACCCCTGAAGAAATAGAAGTTGTCATTGGAAGTCTTCCAACCAAAAAAAGCACAGGTCCAGACGGTTTTAGTGCAGAATTCTATCAGACCTTCAAAGAAGACCTAACACCAATACTCTTCAAACTGTTCCACAAAATAGAAACAGAAGGAACACTACCCAACTCGTTCTATGAAGCCACAATTACACTAATACCAAAAGCACACAAAGATCCGACAAAGAAAGAGAATCTCAGGCCAATCTCTCTTATGAATATCGATGCAAAAATACTCAATAAAATTCTTGCCAACCGAATCCAAGAACACATCAAAACGATCATTCACCACGATCAAGTAGGCTTCATCCCAGGGATGCAGGGATGGTTCAATATAAGGAAATCCATCAATGTAATCCACTACATAAACAATCTCAAAGAAAAAAACCACATGGTCATCTCATTAGATGCTGAGAAAGCATTTGACAAAATTCAGCATCCTTTCATGCTAAAGGTCTTGGAAAGATCAGGAATTCAAGGCCCATATCTAAACATAGTAAAAGCAATTTACAGCAAACCAGTAGCCAGCATCAATCTAAACGGAGAGAAACTTGAAGCAATCCCACTAAAATCAGGGACTAGACAAGGCTGCCCTCTCTCTCCATATCTTTTCAATATAGTACTTGAAGTTCTAGCTAGAGCAATTAGACAAGAAAAAGAGGTCAAAGGGATACAAATTGGAAAGGAAGAAGTCAAACTATCACTATTTGCAGACGATATGATAGTATACATAAGCGACCCAAAGAACTCCACCAGAGAACTCCTACAGCTGATAAACGACTTCAGCAAAGTGGCCGGATATAAAATCAACTCAAGCAAGTCAGAAGCCTTCCTATACTCAAAGGATAAGCAGGCTGAGAAAGAAGTAAGAGAAATAATACCCTTTACGATAGCCACAAACCATATTAAGTATCTTGGCGTGACGCTAACCAAACAAGTGAAAGATCTGTATGACAAGAACTTCAAGTCTCTGAAGAAAGAAATTGAAGAAGACCTCGGAAGATGGAAAAATCTGCCATGCTCATGGATTGGCAGGATTAATATAGTAAAAATGAGCATCTTACCAAAAGTAATACACAGATTCAATGCAATCCCCATCAAAATCCCAACTCAATTCTTCATAGAGTTAGAAAGAGCAATTCAAAAATTCATCTGGAATAACAGAAAACCCAGAATAGCTAAAACTATTCTCAAGAGTAAAAGAACCTCTGGGGGAATCAGTATCCCGGACCTCAAGCTGTACTACAGAGCAATAGTGTTAAAAACTGCATGGTATTGGTACAGTAACAGACATGTAGATCAATGGAACAGAATTGAAGACCCAGAAATGAATCCACACTCCTATGGTCACTTGATCTTTGACAAAGGAGCTAAAACCATCCAGTGGAAAAAAGATAGCCTTTTCAACAAATGGTGCTGGCTCAGCTGGAGGTCAACATGCAGAAGAATGCAAATTGACCCATCCTTATCTCCTTGCACTAAGCTCAATTCTAAGTGGATCAAAGATCTCCACATAAAACCAGACACACTGAAACTAATAGAAGGGAAACTAGGGAAGAACCTTGAACATATGGGCACAGGGGAGAATTTCCTGAACAGAACTCCAATAGCTTATACTCTAAGATCAAGAATAGACAAATGGGACCTCATTAAATTACAAAGTTTTTGCAAGGCAAAAGACACCGTCAAAAAGACAAAGCGGCAACCAACTAACTGGGAAATGATCTTTACCAACCTTACATCCGACAGAGGGCTAATATCCAAGATATACAAAGAACTCAAGAAGTTAAACTCCAGAGAGGCAAGTAACCCTATTAAAAAATGGGGTACAGAGCTCCACAAAGAGTTCTCACCTGAAGAATATCTAATGGCTGAGAAGCACCTAAAGAGATGTTCATCATCCTTAGTCATTAGGGAAATGCAAATCAAAACAACCCTGAGATTCCATCTCACACCAGTCAGGATGGCTAAGATCAAAAACACAGGAGACAGCAGTTGTTGGCGAGGATGTGGAGAAAGAGGAACACTCCTCCACTGCTGGTGGAATTGCAGGCTGGTACAACCACTCTGGAAAGCAGTCTGGCGGCTCCTCAGAAAACTGGGCATGACACTTCCGGAGGATCTGGCTATACCACTCCTGGGCATATACCCAGAGACTTTACCTGCATGCAATAAGGACACATGCTCCACTATATTCATAGCAGCCTTATTTATAATAGCCAGAAGCTGGAAAGAACCCAGATGTCCCTCAACGGAGGAATGGATTCAGAAGATGTGGTATATTTACACAATGGAATACTACTCTGCAATTAAAAACAATGAATTCACGAAATTCCTAGGCAAATGGTCAGAACTTGAAAATATCATCCTTAGTGAGGTAACCCAATCACAAAAGATCACACATGGTATGAAGTCACTGATAAGGGGATATTGACCCAGAATCTCAGAATACCCTAGACACAATCAGCATATCAATAGATTTCTAAAAAGATGGAAGGAGAGACCCCTGGTCCTGGAAAGACTGGATGTAGGGGAACGCCAGGACAGAGTAATGAGAGGGGGTTGAACGGAGAAAAGAGGGAGGGAAGGGGGCTTATGAGACCTTCGGGGAGGGAGGAAACGGGAAAGGGGAAGTGATTTGGAATGTAAATTAAAAAAATAAAATAAAATTAAATTAAAAAAAAAAAAAAAAAAAAAAAAAAAAAAAAAGAAAGAATAAGTCCACCCACCAGTAAATGAAGCAAAGTCAGTGTCCCAGAAATCCAAGCAGATGAGAAGTTCCATCGCAGAGGGGTGGAGTGTAGGACGAGATGGAAGTGCCGGGAAGGTCTCTCAGCCTTACTTAATCGTACTTTCAATGTTCTCTCAACACATTGCACTGAACCAGAAGCCTTCGAGTAGCATGGGGTTGTGAGCAAAGTCCTCAGAAGAGGGACCAGCTGAGTACCAGAACATCTTGTTCTGGTCCTGGAGAGTCTCTCCCTGGTATTACTGGATTTTGTTATCCCACTGGGATCCCCGAGAACAGAATGTTAATTGTGTCCCCAAGAAACGTGAAAGCACAGGCAGCAATAATAAGTTCAGTAAGTATTCTCTTTGTAAATAATATGATTGGAGTAAATTGTCAGCCTAAGAAACACTAACCCTAAAGAACACAACTTTATATGTGTTGAAAATACATGTATAGACCCGTGAGGCCGTGATGACAACATTAATGTGGCTCAAGAAATAATAAACATATTGCATTTCCTAGATGGCTTTGTTGGAAGATGTTTCCTCCTGTTTCTAGTGAACTCATCCCTAACTTCAGGCAGCTACTGCTCTGCTTCCTGTCACTAGCATTTACTTCTGGCACATTTGCAGAATTTTGTATGAATGCCTTATCCATAAGTTCCCAGTTTTATTTGTCTTGTCTCACTGGACATTTTCTTTGAGATACACAGATGCTGTGTGTTTCGATTGCTCTTTCTAATTCCCAAGTTGCATTCTATTATATGGCTGTATCACAATTAGTCAACAGACTAATGTAGAAAGGGTAGAAAATGGAGCCTAATGGCAGAGACATTTGTGCTACTGATGTGTGTTGGGGAATCTTCCCCTGGAACTGAGGAAGCATCTGCCACAAGTACGGAGATGAATGAGTGTCCATAAACAGTTGAATCATGTAGTAAAAAAATAAACCTTGAAGATAATCCTAGATTAAGACTAAAGATTTCTCTATGTTTTTTGATGAATTTTTGCATTGTTTGTCCACACCACTGGAAAGCAACAGGACTCACCTCCGTGGCCGTGAGACAAGCATTTGTGGCAGTTTGATTCTTTTTCACAGCACGGAAAGCAAGCATCCTTTCATGAGGCCCATGAGAGGACTGTGGAGGGCCAAGAGCTAACATCTCTATCCATCTTGAAGCCCGATCGATGCTCTCCATGTCAGCCAGGGACCTCCTTTGTTGTGTCATAGCACCCTGTCTCTTGCAGATAACACTTACTTAACTATCAACTATCAGTTATTTGTTTTGCTGTCACATAAAATCTGGACTGGGTCACCTGAGAGGCCTCTGGATCAAAGAGTTGTATTGATTCAGCTACGGCTTCCTAGAGAAAAGCTGTGTCTATGATCAGATTAATGTGATGTGACTCGTCTTTAAAGGTGAGAGGGTTGATCTTTCTATGAATAGACTTGTAGTGCCTTTGAAACCAAGTGTGAGAAAATCAGGAGCAAAGGATTTGTCAACTGAATACCCAGACTAGTATGTAAGAGGTGGGGAGGTCTTGGTAACTCGCTTGATGGTGAATTAGAAAGTGGGCAGCTGAACTTCATTTCATGCAGAACGGTTCATGTTAATTAGGTGGTTTTGATTGGTTTCTCACTGATTATAGGCAGTGGGCGTAAAGAATATGTTTTATTCATTCCTGCATATCACTCAAAGATGAGGTTGCTGAATATTTGATCAGAGGATGGGTTTATGAGTAGATAACTTATAGCAAGATAAGTATAGTAGATAGTATATAGTAGATAGCAAGGAACACTATGAGAAATGTTTGAGGTTCGCGCGCGCGCGCACACACACACACACACACACACACACACACACACACACATTAAAGAAAGATAAGAAAAGAAAAAGATTCCTCTCCTAACCCCCACCTGACCTTGAAAGACAAATTCTGGCTTCAGTATTAGACTCTTTCCCTCTTCCTTTGCCCAGAAAAATAAATATTCTCCTTTAGAGACTTACTGAAAGCAAAAGTAGTTGGTTGCATAAGTATGTATGTGTACTTACATAGACACACATGTACTATATGTAATATGTACTCAGATCAGTAGATGGAGCAGTGCTCTACTCAAAGGGCCACCATAGTGTCATTTCTCCACATGGTCTGACATGTAACCTCAGAACACAAGCAGAAAAAGAGAAATCTAGAGTTGTTTCTTCACTAGTGAGGTTTGGAAACTGAGGCCCTTCACAAGTCCACCAATGTTTCCTCAGAGGCCGGATGGTGTTTAGTATTTATGTCACAGTGTTTCATTGTGAGTACTGGTATACATTATGTACACTCTTAAACTGAGCATTAATCTTAAGAAGACTAGATAACATGTTGTCAAAATCTCACACTACATCCCCAATTTAAAGTACTCCAGCAATCTTTCTCACTAATAACACCAGATGTTTCTTACTTAGATTGCTGAAGATACGTGGCATGATTAAGATATTGTGAAGACACTCCCCAACCTTGTTTAGACAGTGTATAAATATATACAAAGGGGATATGCATCTTGAACCTTGACAGAGGAAGAGAAGTAGTTTTGCCTTCCTATGTAAACAAGATACAGCAGATAGTGACATTGGGTCAAGAAATGAAATGAGGGCTACTGTTGCCCAGCTTACTGTGAAGAGGAACTGTCTATAGTGCAACGCAGATGAGTGCATGGACTTCAGACGCTTCACTGATCTGTCATTGAGAGAGCAGTCACGAACCGGAGCTGACCACAGTGGCTTGGAGTGTGCAGGAAAGGCTGTAGGAAAGGAAGAGTCTGCCAGGGGAGAAGGGAGCTGCAGGTAGAGAGTTCTAGAAAGGCATAAAGAACTCATCTCCATCCCATTTATTGAATCCTCATCATCCTATGCATGTAATAAAATTGCCTAAAGAAAGACAAGAAACAAAATGTTCAAATTAACAGTGCCAGCAGTGACATGTAGCTGATCAAGTTGAAAAGCACTTTGCAATGTCCACAGTATCAGACAGATATTGCCCTGGGAGGAGGGCAAAATTTGACTTGGTGTTACACAACAAAAAAGCAAGTAATCAAATGACTGAACTGTGTTACTCACTTGTAACCGCAAGTTAAGTTAACCATCCATGATCATGCAAACAATCTTAACTAAATTCAGTAGAACAGACAGACAGACAGACACACACACACACACACACACACACACACACTGAAAATAGGAAGAGAAATTGTTGAGGAATAGGGGGAGAGGCATGAGAGAAGATATCTGAATGAAATGACTAGAATTCCTTATATACATGAATAAAACCAGCAAAGAATTTAAAAAGAAATATTTAAAAGATTACCAAAGAAGCCATTATCCACTAAGGTAAAGTTTAGCATACATATCACCCGTTTAAAAAATACTACTACAAAGAAGTAATTGAATGAGGAAAAACAGACCCCAAAATTATATTGCTGATGATAATTACTATTAAAGAAGGATATTTTTAGAGTCATGTGACTACATTATTTAGGAAAAGGCAAAGGAAGTATAGGCATGGTAAAGAAAGGCCTGTGAGATGTGAAAAAAACCAAGCTGAACTTCTAGAAATGAAGAAAACACTGTCTATATTACATGGCGGTAGTTGATTAGACACTGCAGAACACTATATCAGTGAAATTGAAAACATGAAAAAGTTAAAATACAACAAGAAAAATATATATTATATAAATGTATTATATTATATGCAACACATTATACATTATAGTATTACATATAATATACCATATACTGTATCTTATATCCTGAATGCTGTACACTATACACTATATATTATTACTATGCTGTATACTATGTACTATTTACTATATATTACACATTACACATTACATATTGTATATTGCATAGTAAATATTGTATATTACATATAACACATCACACATTTCATATTACACAGTATATAGTATATATGTTTGTTCTCAATGTTTCATTTTATACATTATAGAGAGGGAGATTACAAAAGAACTGAGGAATTCACAAACTATTCAAAAAAATTTAAGCTAACATGTTACCAAATCTGAAAAAGATTAAAAACCCACATAAACAAGATGTTCAATAAATTGTAAACACAGAAATATATGAACTATCCAAGGCCACGTCACAACCCAAATACTCAAAACAAACAAGAAATGGGAAATCTAGCATGTAAAATAAGGTAAGAAAAATAAGGTAAGGCATTCTACACATGAACCAAGAACAGAATAAGACAAACTCTTCACCTAAAGCAAAGCAAGCCAAAAGACAATTGAGCAGTATTTCTAAAATGCAGAAAGAGAAGGAAACACTAAGAATCTATTTCATATAATCGACAGAAAGCACCCTCAGCATACTAGAGGCTGAAACATTTAACATCAGGACCTCAGCAGATTTATTGTCTGCTGCGGGACTGCTTTCTAGCTTATTTAGATGGTGTTAGTCTCTATTTTCTTCCATGATGAGCCAGGTTATAGGGTCTCTTCATACCATTTGTGATGGTTGAGTTTCCAAAGGCCTCACCTCCTGGCAGCATCCACTTTAGGATTTCACCTTACAATTTGGAAGGATAGCAAAATCTAAACATAATAGGAACGAACAGCTTGCCAGTGTCTTAAAATTGTAACTATCCACCTACCACAACTTAATCCATTCCACTCTTTAGCATTAGCTGAATACAAATGAAAGCAATTGTGCATCTGCCCAAAGATCTAAGCACCCCATCATCTCCAGCAGCATCTTTGATGATAGCCCCAACTGGACAATAATTAAAATCTATCAGTAGTTGAATGCATAAATAAACTTTAGACCTGTCTTTTAGAGTAAGGCTCAGCAGTACAAAGGGGCAAACTACACTTGGCAGCACAGATAAAACTACTCAGAGCAAAGAAGGCAGACCCTCGCCTCGTCACATGTAAACAACCATGATGTATAATGTGAGGTTGCACTGAGAAGCCCTTCTAGGAGAAAGACTTACATGCTAGCAAAACATTCATCCACATAAATCTTTAATTAATTAGTAAAGTTGTTCTCTGACCTTCAGTTGTACACCATGTTACGCATGCCCCCCCCCCACACTCATATGTCCTTTGGAACTCACACAGGCTCACACATTCATGCGCACACACAGGAACCTACAAGCTGTACATGAAAATTCATCCAGGTAAGTTAAGCCAGATGTAACTGATTTAGAACAATCGTCAGATTGACATTTTATTCTGTCCTCAGAATGCTGTGGAAGTAATGAAGACCAGTTTCCATTTCTTCGGCTGGAACAAGTCCTCATTAGTTCTTTGACTGGGAGTCCTGATTGTTAGCCTGAATACAGAGGTCTAATGAGACAGACCTGTGCAAGGCTCACTACACAACACGAGCAACCTCTGTATTGAAAATGACAGTAGTTTTCATGCTGCACAAGGCATGATGAGGAGACCTGGGGACGAATTTGAAACAGAACTTCCTTATTTCTGTAGGGCGTTCTAATTGGGAATTGCTTTCCTATTGTTAATGGATGTTAGTGGTCAGGAAAACAAACTGGAAGGGATGGCTTGTTTGTGGGTTCAAGCTCCACGAAACGTTGCAGGCACTATGTCAAGAGCTGAGGATACAAAGATGGATTAGGAATGACCACAGTGCCCAAGATGCACCCAGTTTAGAAGAGTTTGTTGTGGTGGTTAAATGAGCAATAAACACAAAGAATGTCCATAAAGAGTCCTAGGAAAACATAGTCTCTTTTGGGAACACAGAGAATTACAAAGTCTTCCAAACACCAACTAATGTGTGAGTTGAATCTTCAAGACAAATCAGTAGTTCAAGTCAAAGTGTTGGGAGCACATGACTCTGGGGTGCTCAATCCTAAATGAGACATCTCTACCAAGCCCTTGAAGGCTCATCGGATGTCCACAAAGATGAGCAAAAAGAATATAAGAGCCAGAAGATGGAGAAGAAGGCTGGCAAACGGTGTCTCCCAGACACTGTGGACTGAGATGTGGCTCTCTGCTTAAGACTGGGTCCATCACCATTTCATTGCATAAGGAAGGAATTCAAGACATCCCCCAACACCTACCAAAGAACTTTGGACAGTTAATGATTACCAGAGCTTGCAGCCCCTCTTCAGTGGAGTAGCCACTGATAAGTTGCCAGTGTTATGCCTGAGTCGTGCTCGTGCAAGTAATCAGAGCTCAACTCATTGGGGATGAGAGTAGGCACAAGGGAAGAAAAGCATCAGTGGGTGAAGAGAAGGCATGGCAGAAGGAAATGAAGGTGAAGGCGAAGAAAAATGTATTACACACAAGCATATAATTTTCAAATGAAATTTAAAGCTGAAAATCACACACACACACACACACACACACACACATACACACACACACAAATATATCTTTAAGAAAGAGAATCTGTGATTCAGTTAAGAGGAATAGTCAAGGAATGCCCACCTGAGCAAAGAGAGCATGTGGCCGACAAGGAAAGGCGAGGAGTTGCTTCTGGTGTGCTGAATGAGTACTGAGTTACTATGCCTGTAGTTCAGAGGTGGGATGTTGTATTGACAAGCACTATGAAGGTCCGTGTATGTGCTGAACTGACCCTGTTTTGCTCAGACGGCACATACAAACTTGAAGTGTGTGTGTGTGTGTTGTGTGTGTAAGAGTGTGTGTGCTGTGTGTGTGAGTGTCTGTGTCTGTGTGCTGAGTGTGTGAGTGTATGTGTGTGTGCAAGTGCATATGTGTATGTATATTTATCTATATTCCTATTTAGTTAGCCTCTTTCCCAGGACCCCAAACAGCCCCGTCCCCAAATGCTCTGACCCTCTCTTGAGACCTTTATACCTATATCTCTAGGACCTAGCAGCAAGAAAGTCAGTTTCTAACACAACTGAGGCTCTGTCTCTGGTTCTACCTCCTGGAGATAATGTATTGATTTTCCCCCAGTATCTTAAGCTGGAGGCTTAAATCATTGTTAAATCTTTCTTTTTTATAGCATGTTTTGTGATTATGAGCTTCAAGAATGATCATTACACACACCTTCCCAGCAGGAAAAAAATAAAAACAGAGAGAAAAAAAGCTACAGAATCCATTGTGTGGGGTGCATGCCTTACGAGAAGTGCTGAGGAGGTGGGAAAGATGCGTCAGTGAATTAGGGAACCTTTCTCAAAATGGCAGCATTTTTCCTAAGCTTGAAGCATAAGTAAGACTGGAAATATTTGGCATGCGTGGACAAAGAAAGGGAACATTTGTGGGGCCATTTTTAACAATAGCAGTGCCTGCCAAGAAAAACAGTTTGATACCTGAACACCCACAGTGATAACACTTGATAATCCAAGTAACAGACCAGAAGTGTGTGTGTGGGGGGGGGGGGGTCATGGCTGACTTAAGATCAAACTACTGAAAGGGGGCATCGCTTCTCTTCCTTTTTTCCACAAGGTTTGTACTCTTGAACAGATCAACAAATTACATATGGCTCGACTCTCCAGTAGGGAATCATAAGGCAATCACATGATGTGCTGTCAGGTTATCCGTGATGCCTTTGGAAGAGTAGACTAAGAAATGAAGATCTTTCTAGCCACGCCGGCACTTTGGCAACATTCCGTGAGAGCGTTACCAGGGAGCAGCCATTCCTGAGGGTTCAGGCTGAATCCTGTGACAGCCAGTGCTCACAGCCCCTCTGCAGAACCGCCCCTTCAGATCCACAATGGCTCAAACTGTGACAGTAAGAGAATGCAGCCAATCTTCTCCTGACAGCCCCTTTACCGTTACTCAAGTCAAATGTGTAGTGAAGTATATCACTGGAGGTCGTTGCTCCCAGAAATTCAAAATTATTTACCTACAGGTTTAGAGTTTACATGAAAATTAGTACAGAGGCTCAAACTGAGGAAAAATTAGAGTCTCCTGGCAGAATGTTCTAGTCGTAGACCTCTGGGCTCCTTTTCACCCCTTTGAGATTCAGAGTCCCCAAGATTACTCATTTCTAAGCCTTAAGCCTCCCCTTCTTCATCTTTAAAAATCTGTAAAACTTGGAATGCCCATTTGAAGAGTGTCATCAGGAGCTTCACTGGGAGGTATATAAGAATCAGGCTGTAGAGACACAAACACTTGCCTTTGGTACTCTCTCTCCTCACTTCTAAGATGCCCTTGTACCACTAGCAGCAGAGTATCCCCTAGCTATGGTTACAGCCCCTGGGTGATGGGCAACATCCCTCAGCACAATGATGGAGGTGGAATTCAGAACCAGGAGGTCAACTTTCCTCACTACAGATGGGGCCCAGGAGTCTTAGCTATGACGTATGAGCCAAGGCTCTGACTCCCTAGGAAAATCTCCCAGTGTAAGCAATAATCAAACACAACATCCTTAATAGCATCATGAGCTCCACTGTTGTTTAACTGAGGAATATCAAGGAGAGACAAGGCTCTCTAGTTGGGGAGATGTACTGCATCAGTGCTGAGAGGTTTATGCACCTAGCCAAAGACAGTATACTACAGTACTTCTGTGCACACACTTTTAACTCCTGCCTGAAGCATGGCCCTTTGGATCATTTCCCTAGAAATGGGAATGAGATCACAAAGTATTTTCCGTATCCTCTGGTGCATTGCTCCTCGGACACCGTCTGTCTTTAGATCACAGTTTCTTAAAACTAGAAGAAAGAGCAATGCTTGCTACAGGCAACACCTGGCCATTTACAGAGACGTTTTGGAATATGTTGCAGGAGAGAGAACCATTACTAACATCTAGTGGAGACAGGTCAGGTCAGGAGTGATGGTAACCTGACTCCAAATGTCAACATTTCCAGAGTCTGGAGATTATACTTCAGAGTAAAATGTCTTCTCAGATGAGTGACACACACCAAGGACCCCAGAGGCTCAATCTCATGACTGCATTCTTTCACTTTGGTAGTTAGCTAGGTGAATCTCTCAGCCTATACCACAGAACTCTAAGGAGCAGAACATGCATCAGTATTTCTGAGTTTTATCTCATTCCCTTGGCTCCATTTCTTTAGTGTCCAGAAGTCAAGGGACTCTCTCCTTGGCAATATTAGTAGCCCCTCTGCTCATTGTCTGCCTCCTGACAATCTCAGAAGGTTCAAACTTCATTAGAGATGGTTTGTAATTCATTTCACTTTGTTTTTCTTCTTGTAATGACAATCACATAACAACTCTTAACTATTTGTATCACCCATCTGAATGTGAACTCTACAGATGGTAAATACCATAAAGTCTTCTAGTCATGAAATCATACCTAACACAAAGCAAGACTAAGTATTTGTTGGATGAGTGAGCACACTAAGAACTTTACTATATAGGGCTTTTGATATCACTATAGGTTTCCTTGTTTTTCAATAGCTCTTGAAATACAATTAAAAAAGAAAAAAAGAAATTGGCAGAGGAAGAAAGAGCTTTTTAAAAATGAGAATGTGAGCTTGAAGACGAGGCTATAAAGACAGGATGCAAGGAGAGGTCCACAGAAACTCAGAATTATCAGGGCAGGGAAACCTCTTCAGATTAAAACTGATCAAAGGCAGGTGGGTTTGATTGTTTTACTGAAGCTCTGGCGGCCTCTATTGGTCAAAGTGAGAAATGCAGCGTCTGCCGCGAAGTGCCCTTTTAAAGTCCACTTTTGGAATTAAGACTGTTTTAGTCTTCTGAGTACCTCTTTCCTTTTTTATTGTTTCTTTGCCTGATTTGTCTTTATCTCCCCCGCTCCACCTGATGGTATATTCCTAATTACTGTTAGTAAAATCAAGTATTATCCCAGAAGTGAGGGCAATTACTGCATGCTTAGCATACTTGCATTTCACTTTAGTTCTCCGGTCAAGAAAACACTCCATATCTTTTAAGTCCTTCTTTAAAAGTGTAGTTTACACCAGAGCAGCTAACTTGGCATTTAAATAAACTGTAAAGCTGAGAAGTAACACCCCCCCCCCCCATAGCTTCAGCTCTTAAAATACACTCAATTCCAGGCAAACATCAACCCTTGGAATTCTGCCAATCTGACACCAGGTAAACGTTCAGCTAATCAAAGGGGAGATGCGGCTTCACTTTGAGTATTAGGAAAAGATTGGCTGTTATTTGATTTAAAGAAGAAAGGATTTCACTATTGTGTAAGTCGGAAAAACAAACTATTGTCTTAAGGTGAAGAGAAAGGCGAAAAAAATGACCATAATAAAATTAAGAAAGGAAGAAAGCAGACTCACTCCAGTCACCTGAGAAAATAAAAGACTAAGACCACTTCTTCTGCAACTTGGAAGAAGGGGAGTTAGTTGACAGTGTACTCTGCCTCCCCCTGCATGGCGCGCGGGGTTCAGCACCTCGGAAAGCACCCCCTCTTCTTACATGGAGATTACGCAAGCTCTTTGGAGCTCTCAGCAGAGACTCGGTGGGTGCCAATGTAACTCATCGAACTCTGGTAAGTCACTGGGGGTTGACAACATCGGACTAACAGAAAACACCAACGGAGCTCCAGGAAGTGATGGCGTGAATCAACCTTCAGGCAGTCAGAGCGAGACACGGATGTTCACGATCTGTCTTCCTCTAAAAGGAGAGAAACTCGTCCTGGCAATGGCAGAAGCCAACAAAGGTATTGGGAAGAGAAGCGGCCGGCCGGAGAACTGTGCTCCTGGGCAGGGGACTGCTTCTAAGTGACAACAAGCGGAGGGGTAAGACTCACTCTTTATATGAATAGCTGGAGACTCAAACCTTGATCCCCAGCCACTTGTCTAGAACTGCCCTCTGCTCTAAACGGTTAAGAACTGATGCTAAGTGCAGTCAACCCCTGAGTCCAAGGCGGTTCTGGGCGCCGACGAGGTTCAGCATCCAGTTTCCAGGAGCCCTCTTCAGCCGCTGCACAGAAAGCTCAGGCACCTGCTCGGCGCGCCCGCCTGGGTACCACACCCAGAGCAAGCACTGACTCTCGGGGATAGTTGGCTTGCAGAACGTGACCAAGGCGCACCTGAGCATGCAGGTGGCTTCTGCAACCACCGCAGCCACCATGAGTAAGGTAGCTGCGGGTGAGGAGCTCTCAGAATTCTTCGGTCTGATCCCAGACTTGCTGGAGGGCGCCAACGCGAGCGGCAATGCGTCGCTGCAGCTTCAGGACTTGTGGTGGGAGCTGGGGCTGGAGTTGCCGGACGGTGCGGCGCCTGGGCATCCCCCGGGCAGCGGCGGGGCAGAGAGCGCAGACACTGAGGCCAGGGTACGGATCCTCATCAGCGCGGTTTACTGGGTGGTTTGTGCGCTGGGACTAGCCGGCAACCTGCTGGTTCTCTACCTGATGAAGAGCAAGCAGGGCTGGCGCAAATCCTCCATTAACCTCTTTGTCACTAACCTGGCGCTGACTGACTTTCAGTTCGTGCTCACCCTGCCCTTCTGGGCGGTGGAGAACGCGCTCGACTTCAAGTGGCCCTTCGGCAAGGCCATGTGTAAGATCGTGTCCATGGTGACGTCCATGAACATGTACGCCAGCGTCTTCTTTCTCACTGCTATGAGCGTGGCGCGCTACCACTCGGTGGCCTCCGCTCTCAAGAGCCATCGGACCAGAGGGCGTGGCCGTGGCGACTGCTGCAGCCAGAGCTTGAGGGAGAGCTGCTGTTTCTCAGCCAAGGTGCTGTGTGGGTTGATCTGGGCTTCTGCCGCGCTGGCTTCGCTGCCCAATGCCATTTTTTCTACCACCATCAGGGTGCTGGGCGAGGAGCTGTGCCTCATGCACTTTCCGGACAAGCTGCTGGGCTGGGACAGGCAGTTCTGGCTGGGCTTGTACCACCTGCAGAAGGTGCTGCTGGGCTTCCTGCTGCCGCTGAGCGTCATCAGTCTGTGTTACCTGTTGCTCGTGCGCTTCATCTCCGACCGCCGCGTAGTGGGGACAACGGATGCAGCGGGAGCAGCAGCGCCTGCGGGAGGCCTGAGTACAGCCAGCGCTAGGAGACGCTCCAAGGTCACCAAGTCGGTGACCATCGTCGTCCTCTCCTTCTTCCTGTGTTGGCTGCCCAACCAGGCGCTCACCACCTGGAGCATCCTCATCAAGTTCAACGCAGTGCCCTTCAGCCAGGAGTACTTTCAGTGCCAAGTGTACGCGTTCCCGGTCAGCGTGTGCCTGGCGCACTCCAACAGCTGCCTCAACCCGATCCTCTACTGCTTAGTGCGCCGCGAGTTCCGCAAGGCGCTCAAGAACCTGCTGTGGCGGATAGCCTCGCCGTCGCTCACCAGCATGCGCCCCTTCACCGCCACCACCAAGCCCGAACCTGAAGATCATGGGCTGCAGGCCCTAGCGCCTCTTAATGCTGCTGCAGAACCTGACCTGATCTACTATCCGCCGGGTGTGGTGGTCTACAGCGGGGGTCGCTACGACCTGCTCCCTAGTAGCTCTGCCTACTGAGACCTGCCAAGACTCGAGAAGGTCTTTCAAGGAAAAGGAGAAGAGTGGGAGAATAGCTTGAAAGCTTAAGGGGCGGGGATGGAGAAATTGGTAGGAAAGGGGTGCGGTGCAGGGAAGAGCCCTGTGAGAGCGCCAGGGGAGGACTGTCTCTGCAGAAACCACGTTAAGGGAGGACTACCTGGGATCGGACAGAGCAAGCAGCCTCGCCTCCTACTTCCCACTCCCAGCCCCATTTCAGCATGCGCACGCTGAACACTGTGGGACACTCCGAAGCTGGGAGAGGAGCGGAGAAGCAGAAGGATTAAGCTGTGTAGGAGTTGGTGTCCAAAAAAGCCTTTCATAAACTCTTTGACTTGGGAGAATGTCCCAAGCAAGCATCTAAGTTGCTGTAACCATCTGGAAAAGAATGAGAGGTAAAAGCCTGGTGACCTTCATCATCCTGGACGGGGCGAAGGTGCACAAGCTGAGACTGATCTCCTCCTTGCCACGCATCTGAGCACAAACGTCACCGGAAGTCTCTAGGCAGTGGCATGAGGTGCAAAAAAGAGCACTGTGATGAGAGGGTATGAAACGGAGAGACTGCTTTATGATTTAGACCCCGAAGGAACCGGGGGACTGGAGAAGTGTCTCCTCTGGAAGCCCAGCTAGCCAGAGTCTCTTGAGTGCAGCCTGGGAACCTGATGCTCTGGTCTATTGCTGGAGGTGAACCAGCAAGCACCTGGAAAATCTCTACTGAGAGTGTGGGCATGTTAGCAGCTCCCCCTTACTCTTTGGGGACAGGCTGATGGAGATGAGAAGCTGGATTGGCAGATAGAGGGCTGGTTCAATGACGTTAGAAAAGCAGGAGATGCTGTCTAGTTGTTCTCAAGAAGCTGGAGATCGATCTTTTAAAGTAGGAGGGAGGATTCAAGTCAAATCTATCCTAAGGGGAAGATTCCTGTTCTCAAAGACATCACCAGAATTTTATGAGTAAAGGTATTGCCTGTGTAACTAACGAAAGAAGGTGAGAGTCAGAACTTGAATAGACTACACTAACCAAGTTCCTGGACCTTGAATGTTTTACTCATCTGAGTATGCAGGACATCCACAGGGGTGTCTCTGCAGAGTGAGACCACTCCTCATGACAGCTCATTTCTAGCAACAGTCTGAAATCTTAAGATCTCAGATTCCTTTTTTGTGACTGTTCTGACAACAGAGATCAAATATTAACCTACCCATCCCTCAACCAGGATCAATAGAGAGACTGCAATTCTATTTGACTTAGTCTGGGGTTAGGAGGATGATAAAGCAGGTACCTGGAATTGCAAGTATGGTAACTTTAATAAATAAGGAACCATTAGAGAAGTGTGGCTGCTTATCTGGCCTCCTGAACTATGGGATTGGTTGGTAATTTTGTCAAAATTGTACTGTTATATGTCAGAGTTAAAGCTTGGGAAATGGAGTCTATACCCGTCATCAAAGCCACACTTTCTGCAACACAGTAACAGACACTCAGATACCTTCCCACAGAAAGAAAAAAAGTCCTGAAACATTGTTTCACAGTAGTAATGTTAGTCCTCCATTACCATTTGGTGTCATTGGTGTTGGTATTGGCTAGCAACCAGGCCAACAACGGTTGGAATGTGAGCCCCTAATGCTCATAGCTGGATTGTTTTATGTCACTTTGACACAAGTTAAAAGTTATCTGAAAGGGGGAACTCTCAATGGAGAAAATACCTCCATAAAACCCAGCAGTAGGGCATTTTTTAAATTAGTGATTGACTGACTAGGACCCAAGCCATTGTGGGAGGGGCTTCCCCTGTATGGTGGTCCTGGGATCTATAGGAAAGCAGGCTGAGCAAGCCATGGGGGAGCAAGCCAGTAAGCAGCACTCTTCCATGGCTTCTACATCAGCTTCTTCCCTGTTCCCATTCTGGCTCCCTTCATTGATGGACTACAATGCAGCAGTGCAGGCCAAATAAGCCCTTACCTTTTGGTCGTAGTGTTTTGTCACAGGAATAGAAACTGTAACTAGGACATGCTCTAATATACGAAATAAATAAAGGGGTCAACATAAGAGGAAACAGACAGTACCATGTCCATGTTCAACACTGGTATTAGGCTATTCCTGGGAGATTAGTCACTTATTATTTCAATTTTGACAAGTAACACTGTAGGTAGCTCAGAATCAGTATCCTTAAGGAGGGGTATGGACACGTGTGCTGCTATGAGCATCACAGAGAGATGCTGGGCCAGATCTTCATGCAAATCTCTAAAGGGGATTATTTTTGTCCAAATCCAAAGAGGGCTTCAAAGAACATCACGGGGGGGGGGCGGATAAATAACTATGGATTCTGTCTACTTAAAGACAGAACAACAGGAGGTGGTGAGGCAGCCCCTCTGTGTGCCTGTGGATGGGGTATAAGCCAGACACAGTTGAGACTTTACAGTTAGGACAGTCAGAGAGCCAAGCAAGACAACACAGAGAACAATGATTTGGTTGCATGCCATGGTAAGGCTACAATAAAAGAAAGAGGCCTGGAAATCCAGGAAAACAAAGATTCTGCTGAGGGATCAGATCTTGGTCAAAACAGTATTTGAGATGGGCGTACGGAGTATGGAGGCAATCCTGACAAATGATGCTGATGGTGGAGAGGGAAGGGGAGAGAGGTGGACTAGGGAGACCACAAGCCAATGGTGTACCTTCCCCTTATCCCTTAGGAGTTCCCTGGATTTCTACTGAAAGTGTTTACACCTTACATTAATTGTGTTGGTCTTAAGGTTAAGCTTTTGTTAGTGGTGGTGGGTTTTGTTTTTGTTTTTGTTTTACCAGAGTGAATTTAATTTGCTAAAGAAAATACAAATTTGGGTTTCCAGAAGTCCTTAAAGGTTTTAAAACACTGAATTATGTCCATTTATTCAATCTTTGTGCAATGAGTAAAGTATTTGTGTGTGTGTGTGTGTGTGTGTGTGTGACAGAGAGAGAGAGAGAGAGAGAGAGAGAGAGAACACAGAAAGAGAGACAGAGACAGTGAGACAGAAACAGAGACAGAGAAAAAGAGAGAACAGAGACACAGAGACAAGTCAGAGGGATAGAGATTGCTATAGCTCCTTACCTCAGCTCAATACTCTACCAAATGTTGCAAAGCAACAGTGTGCATGGATACCACTGTATTTGTTTCTTCTTGTGTTAGCCTTCTCTCCACCCTGAAGCAATGATATTTGATTACCTGTAATAAAGACCATGCCCTTTGGCTGAGTAGTCGTGACTATGCTTGATTTCTTTAAGGTCCAAGTAGGATGGCCCTCAACTGTAGGACATATTCCCAGCTAATCCACTTTTTTAAAATTATTATTTTATTTATTTACATTCCATATTTTGCCCCCCTTCCAGGTCCCCTACACTCCCTGAGTTCTTCACCCCATCCACCCTCCCTTTTGCTTCTGAGAGGGTGCTCCCTACCCATCCCCACCTCAACCCCACTAGCATTCCCTTTCTCTGGGGCATCATGTTTCTATAGGATTAGGCACATCCTCTCCCTCTGAGGCCAAACAAGGCAATTCTCTTCTACACATGTGTCGGGGGCAGCCCATGCATGCTCTTTGGTTAGTGGCTTAGTCGCTGGGAGCTCTGAGGGGTCCGAGTTAGTTGATATTGTTCTTCCTGTGGAGTTGCAATCCCTTTCAGCTCCTTCAGTCCTCCCATAACTCTTCCATAGGGGTCCCCGACTTCAGTGCAATGGTTGGCTGTAATGCTTTTATTCTATCCCAAGTCTTCAAACACTGAAACAGTCCTTGAAGTCATGCTTAAGAATTGCATGGAACTCTCGGGCTCCTAATAAGCCTTATAGGGGTGAGTATGGGTAGGGGGAGCGGGAGGGATGGTGTGGTCTGTTTCTTCCATCATGCTGGGAACTGACACAGGACCTCTGCCAACTTGCTCATCACTGCCTCGTGCTCCAGGCACTTTCCATGATTGCATTTCTAGTCGGTCAGATTCTCAGCTCAGCACAGATCGTGATGGGAGGGACCAAGACTAGAACAGCTTTGGTGACTTTGTATATGTCCCCTTAGAAGATGAGATTATTTTATTTGCAAGTTAGTGTAGGAATGGAATGCAAGGAGAACTGATTGAGGGTAGCAAGGGAATGACTCCCGTGGGGAAAAGAAGAGACAGCCAGACAGTGTGAACACTGATGACTGAAACAGCAGCACACTTGGATCCCAAAAGCCCAGGAAAGCTGGGATCTGAGGGAAATGAGCTAGTGTGTGGAGAAGCCTGAGGTCCCTAGCATCTGATAAGAAAGCTGTATGTTGCCCCTCCGCCTACTGTCCATAATTGCTGTGCACTCAATAAAATTGGCCTGAGACACAAGACTGTTTCAGGTCGCTGCTTTGTTCAGCTATGACAACAGAGCAGCAGTGGAGAGCAAGCTCTTCAAATAGAAGGGAGACCTTTGGAAGAATTATGGCAACAAGGTAGATTTCCAGACCGTAGCGGGAAGTAGGAACTGCGTGTAAGGCAACAGAGACCCAGCAGCTATTAAAGAACACAGAGAGACAGGGAGAGGCAAGGAAGCATGACACACGGTGCTAAAATGACCCAAGACCGGTGGTCTTTGGTGCTGCCATGTGGGGCCAGGAAGCCCAGTGTCCCCTACCTTTCCCTCACCAGAGGAGGTCCCATAGCTGGTACCAGATTAAACTTCCTTTTCCCTTATAAGGCAATGTCCAGCACCTGTTAGACTTCATCCCTATGCAAATGAGGCATCCCCAGAACCTTGGCCCTAGCCAATGCCATCTGCTCACCCCAATAGCCCCTACTCATGCCCCAAAGGTTATAAAATCTTTGTTCTTTCCTCCTCCCAATTAAACAAGCTGTCTCACTGAAGTCTGTCTCCTGTGAGTATGTTCTAGTAGTACCCAACACTCAATGCCTCAGGTCTCCCTCACTCCAACCTTACCTGCCTTGCTCTGTGACGCCTCTCAGGATCCACTGACCAGTGGGGACCCAGGGAACAACGCTGCCTTCAGACATAGGCAGTCAGTGTCCATGGCCTGCACTTCATCACTAGAAGACTAGAGTCAGCTCCTAGCCCACTAGCCAGGCCTCACCCTGCATGAAATGAAACATCCTCAGCCCATAGTCTAGAACTGGAAATTCCCCCCGTGGCAACGTTCCTTGAGGCTCTTTGAAATGCCTTCACAGGTCTCTACTGAGTTCATCTTTCAGAGGCAAGGAAAGCACACCACCGAGTCTATGTGCCCTTGGGTGTGAGGGGAGGCTGGGAGTGGCTGTTGTGACCGCTGTGATGGGTGGAAGAGTATAGGTGGTCCTTGATGCACTAACACTGCAAGTGTTACCATGTGCAAGTACACAGAGGACAGCATGTGCACTCTGCTACAGAATGAGATAGAGACCCAGCCATGGGCCAGACCATTCATCTCATGACTCTGATGTCTGGAAGCATTGGGTGTGGCCCTGTGCCCTTTACACACATGACAGCTGAGTGAAGGAGGGCACAGAGCCCTTTGAAGAACAACCTGAGTGTGCCTCCCTTTCCCCAGAGTGCTAAGGCAAAGGGACCTGACAGAGCATATCCATTCTCAAGTACATGGGGCAAACCAAAGCAATATCCCAATTCCAAATAACCATACTGGGAGAGGCAGCTCATTGCCCTTCTCCAATTCCCTTCTACTAGGAAAAGATCGGGTCAGTCAGAAACCCACCAGAGCAATGACTCTACCAGACTCTAGGATGAGAGAGGAAGGGTGTAGCTTTCTCTTTCACATCTGAAGGCATGTGGACAAATTTCCTGTCTGCGTGGGTCGGGCACATCTGGAGTTGTACAGATGGCTCTTAACCAAGCCTGCAGAGAACCTAAGGAGAGGAGCCGAAGAGGGGGTCTGCCAGCAGTGGCCATGGTATTCATTGAGCCCTGAGCACGGAGGCCGCCTGCCTATGCGTGCTCTCCACAGGAAACAGTAGAGCCAAAGCCCTGGGTTGAAAGCCCAGCCCTGCCACTTATGACTTGTGTGACTTCGATGAGACACCTGATGGTTCTTTGCTTCGGTTTCCTCATCTAAAAGTGAAGATCGCCCATAGCGTCCATTTTCAAAATGGCCGTATCGATGAAGGTTAAGACTGTGCAGTAAAGGGAAGAAACTTCACAAGCATTATGTACTCATGGTCCCGATGCTCTGAGAATGGAACTCATCATACCAAGGCACACACAAGCACTTGTGGTTCGGGATGCTAAATACTTCGCCTCCGAGTACCAAACAGAGATTCAAATTTAGCCAGGTTCTAAAGCTCCACTGGTTTTCCTATTAAGTGATGTGATCTCTCAGCATGGCCTCAGTACAATCTCTTCAGCCTGGTAAAATTTCCCCAAATGGGAGCCCGATGAGGGTTATAGTTAAAGCAAACGTGTCTTTTTGGAGGTGAGATAGAATATCATGGGAGAAACCTTCTTGCAAGGGTCAATTTCAGAGCATGAAGTGAAGGTACAGACTCAAGAAAAATATTTTTACTGCATCAATGAAATGAATGAACACTTTTAAGCTGCAGACCTTCTAGAATGAGACATCCAATGCAGGCTTGTTCAGAATGTCATACATTAACGGGAATTAATTATGAGCAACTTAAATCTGAATAAATCAACACCATTAAAGAAACACTCAGCCATATTTTAAGTACTTCTGGATTTGATGAAATTCATGATTTCCCAATAGTATATGAATTGCCTTTTAGAAATTACATTATAAGCATCACAGGATGCATTCGCTCCTTGGATGTCATGAAGGCTTGAAATTCTCTTGAGAAGCAGAACTTGACTCTCCCATCCCTGCACTGAGGGGCAGTAAGGAAGATACAGGGGAACCAGCCATCCCACCACACCTTTTCCCACAGGTACATGCAAGGCTCGGTGCCAACCTGGGGCATACAGTCCCCAACGCTGAAGAGTCCAAGAGTGATTTCTTGCCATGGGAGTCTTTTGTCTGACGTTTGGGACTACATCTCTTTAGGAACCTAATCTACATATCTAACAAAGAGAGCCACAAAGCAACAGCCTATCAGCGCCACAGCAGAGGCCGTGATCACCACGACGATGACGCTCCCAGCCATGTTGACCAGGAAGCCCAGGCCACCTCCAACCAAGATCTGAGCCAGCTGCACCATGCAGGTGAGAGCAGCGCAGTCCACACCTTTGCCTCTCCCGTGGTTGTCAGGGGCTCCTGGTGCTTCCTGCTGCTTCTACAAGGGAAACACAGAAACAACCATTTGGTCCACAAGGCGCTAGCGCACAGGAACAAGAGTCCAATGGCAAATTCCTCTGGGCTTCCTAGTATCTTGGTTGGAACTATTTGACTCCACTCTCACAGCTCAAGAAAGCCTTTGTGAATGAACAAGCTGCATTCCCAAGCATCCGTAAGCACACTGCTCTTCGGTTTCATGTTATTTTTAGGCATCACAAGACAGCATCCTTCTTTAAGCGTTACATCAATCCTTTACAAACTTAAAAGGTATTCTTATCTTACACACTGTTGAAAAGCCTTTGACCAGCAGGGCACTGTTAGCTAATTCCTAATTGAGGGACTCAGAACTCCACTGATGCTGCTTTCCTTGTAGGCAAGGAAGCCTTCTCCTCCACCTTCAATCAGTACAGGGCTTAAACATTAAGTATGGTCGGAACTCTCTTTGTAAGAAGTAAATAAATACAATGTTGCAGAAACTCAAGAAAAGCATCAGTCCAAATCTTTTTGTCTTCCTTGGTGTTAAAAAGGCAAACATTTTCAAAAGGATGCTAGATTACTTTTAGACATAGGAGAAGCAAATGTTCAACCCATTCACAGTGTGGTTATTCGGCTAATATGGTAGATGTTTAATATTTGGTCCCAGTTGGTTTGCATTGCCACTTGGTGTCCCTAGGCATTGACCAGGCAGTTTTGCAGTTAGGACATTATTTTGTCATTAGCACCCACCTAGGTGTAGGTATTGCTGTCACTATCCCCAGGACAACAATAACACTAGCTGTCCCATTTGGAGTCCTGTGAGCTAATAAGTAGGCACTATGCTGAGCACAGTATATACCCCTGCATGTTTCCTTTGTCACTGGCCTTGGGTAGTGAGCATTGTCCTTCTCCCCTGACGGAGAAGGACAGCTGCTGTCTGGACGATCATTGCCTCTACTCCGAAGTAAAACAAGCATCATGGAGGAACATTACCTTTTCTTTTTTTTTTTTTTTATTTTATTTTATTTTTTTAATTTACATTCCAAATCACTTCCCCTTTCCCGTTTCCTCCCTCCCCAAAAGTCCCATAAGCCCCCTTCCCTCCCTCTTTTCTCCGTTCAACCCCCTCTCATTACTCTGTCCAATAGAAATTGGGGAAATATGGAACATTCATGTTTGCTTGATTTTCATTAAAAAACACTTAAGAGAAAAAATTTAAAAATCTTGCAAGATAACATAGCCTGCTTAGGGTGGGGTGTGAACAGAAGAAATGTGGAGGGAGCGACCTCCCGAGACACTTGTGTATATTGTTATTAAAGAACCTGATGAGACTATAACCTCTTGGGAAAGTGAGCTCATTTTAAGTGCTCCTTAATGGCTAAATAAATAACCTGGTCAGTGTCACACAGCTTCAAGGAGGCTGGGGAGGCAGAATTTCAGTCCGGTTTTCTTTAAGTGCAAACCTTGTTTGTTTGGATTTTGGTTTTTGGTTTTGGGTGGTTTTGGTTGGTTGGTTGGTTGGTTGGTTGGTTGTTGTTGTTTTCTCTGTGTCAGGTCCAAAGAAAATGCCAAATTCTGGGATTAGATAAAAGCCAGCATTCCTCGGGATCTTGTAAAACTGGTTCCCCTCTACTGAAGGAGCCATTTCTCCTACCACTATCAGAAGGGACAAATGGCCTTCTGTGGTGCCTGTTTGCATACTGAAGTGATGAAGAGGCAACCGTCCTAGAACAGAACTACCCACACTTCTCATTGTCAGGTCCAAAGGAAATTCCAAACTCCCAAACTCCTAAAGGCAGTGAGCATGTCCAGAAATGGCAGTCTACACCCAGCTCAGGCCGGACTCCAGAAGGATTTCTAGTGGTTAGATAAAAGCCAGCATTCCTTGGGAACTTATGGAATGAGTTTACCCTCTGCCAAAAGGAGTCATTTCTCTTTTCTCTTGCATAAGGGACATATGGCTCTCCATGAACATATACCTGTGATCACGTATTGAAGCCCACGCTGGACTCCAGGTTCCACCAGTTGTTATTCATAAGTACCCATTATATATCAAAGGCCCCATCCTGGCTACCACACACACCTGCCTCTGCCCCAAATCCTAGGCCTGCTCCAGCTCATGGGCTTTCCTCCGTCACCCTCCTTATAACCCCCTACCCTCCCTCTTCTCTTCTCTCTGACACACTCTCTCCCTGTCTCTCTCTGTCTCTCTGTCTCTCTCTCTCTCCTGTCTCAGTCTCTCTCTCTCTCTCTCTCTCTCTCTCTCTCTCTCTCTCTCTCTCTCTCTCTCTCTCTTGCTATTCTCTGCTTTCTTCCTGTTTCCCTAGCCTTGGCCATGTCCAGTTTGGCTATTTTGTTCTGTTTTTCTCATTCTGCTTTTAACTCTTCCAAATGCCTTTGAATATTTCTCTCTCTTACACACACGTGCACACACACACACACACACACACACACACACTCACACACACACACACATACACACCTCCTTAATGACAGTGACTATTTCAGTGGCTTCTTTACCATATTCCTCACATACATTCATTAGGTGGACAGTACCTCTATCCAGGAACCATGTTAGGGATCAAGTCACAGCTCCGGACTGTACCTCAAGAAATGCCACCATGCTTCTCTGTACCTTAGAACAGAGAAGGTATCTCTGTGGGTATGTAGAAATGCTGGGGTAAAGCTGAAAGCCCCGTAGGGTGGTTGCAGAGGACATTGGGCCTCTTTCCTTTGTTTCAGTTTGATCAAGGACTTGTTTCTCATCACCAGTGAGCCTACCTACTTTAGTCAGATATTTAGGGTCACTATCATTGTCCTAAAATTCAAATGGTGCATTGGGATTCACAACAAAGAGAGAAGAACTCAGCTAGCTTTGTGGTCACATCTGCATGGTTTAAGCACCCTTCTGCCAAATTCCTTCCTTCCCCCACCCTTCAGGTAAGTTCCCTTTGTCACCCACCTCTTTCTCCTCCTCACGGTGATACTCGGCGATGAGGTTAAAGGGCACAGTGTACAGTGTGCTGGACATTACACCAAACATAGAGCAGAGGACCAGGGTGGAGTACACATTTGGAAAGAGCCCTATGAATCCTGTTCCCAGGCCAAAGAGCAAATATCCCATGAAATAAAGTCCCTTTAATCCAATGTAGGAGACCATAGCTTTCTGAAAGTCTGTAGAGAGAATAAAGGGGAAAAAATTACAGCTGGCAGTACCTCACAATATCTAATAACTTCAGATAATCCTTTCTTTTGAAGATGCACTTTTCTTTTTTAGACGACTTCCTTTGATACTGAGTCAGGAACAAAACACTTTCTTATCTGTGTGCCAGAAACAGCTGGCTTTGGGGATCAGTTTTAAATCCTTTGCATAAAAGACAGCATGAAATCGCCTTGCTGACGTTACCGTCCATAGAGGAGAACAAGGTACTGTTTAGCAACCAGCCAGATATCAAGAGAATGTAAAAAGAAGACACAGAAAAGTGAACCTTGGTGATGAGACCCAGGGATGAGAGACATAGAAGAGTCATGTCCATTCTGATGGGAGAGGTCTGGTCCAAGAGTACCCAATGGACAGCTTGTCTTGACCTCACTACCCAAAGTTAGATTAGGGATCTTAAAACAGCCAAGCTTCCCAGAATGATCCAAGTCATTATTAGTTTCTTAGCCCCAACCTGAAGGCAGTCTGTCCAGGTAAAAGATATGTCAGGTTCTCTGTAGACATTTCCCTGTCTTGTCAATCCTATAAAAGCTGTGCAGGAGATCCTATTCTTCCCCACCATTGGCTTCTCTGCTGAGACAAGTCTCTTATTTGCTTATCATCTCAGCCTCCTTACCTAAAAAATAGGAATAAAATATAATTCTTTATAGTGGAGGCTGTTAGTCAGAATCAAATGTGGAAAAACATATGAAAAAAAATCACCCAGCCCAATATTGGGCACATGGGTGATCTCCAGTTAGTGTGGCTACTGGTTGCTATT
This sequence comes from Tokudaia tokunoshimensis, assembly GCA_036184795.1. Lineage (NCBI taxonomy): Eukaryota > Metazoa > Chordata > Mammalia > Rodentia > Muridae > Tokudaia > Tokudaia tokunoshimensis. The sequence continues at coordinate 55,547,156 of BTHU01000009.1, read as the reverse complement.
TTACTGACTTCAGGGAAGGACAAAGACAGTTAACTTTGACCTTGCTTCTCCTCTTAGCATGTATTTGCTCATACAAATATAAAGGAAGAGCTATCTCCTCTACTTTAGTCTATTGGATCATGTGAACCAGAGAATACGTGGAACATAAGTGCTTGAGATGTGCCTATTGAGAATGAAAGGTTGCTTAGCCACTGGAATTATTATTGTACTTATACATCACAGACAAGGAATAAAATCTGCATTGTGCAATTATAAAACAAAACACTGTCTCAGGTCATGGGATGGAAGACGAGCTGTAGAAATGACAAGCAGACAACATTACTTCCCTTTTGAAATGCATTCATTTGAAAAGTGCTGCTGCTAAGGTTGGAGGACGGGAGCAGCGCAGAGCTAGGTCAAATTCATAACAACCCTTGACAAGGTTGCTCGTTTCATGATTTATATGTACTCTCAGTCTATAAATCATTTACATGATTTATATGTATGTTCAGTCTAAGGTGTCTTACTGCTCAAAAGATATCATCAATGCATAGCTCTTATCTGGGTGTGTAGGCAGTCCAATGAGAGGCAAAGAAAGAAAAAGAGAGATTTGGACACATCTGGATCAACTGTATAAGGTCTGGTGAAAAGTGCTTCATTCGTGAAGAGAAGTCAATACATTTCAAGAACTAAATTACCTTACCTCTGCTGCCCATGACACCCGGAGTCGGCCACACCCTCAGCAGTGCTGTCTTTGTGGTAGGAAGAAATGACTGAGTCGAATTTTAGGCATGAATACTAGTATAGGACAGGGAGGAAAGCTCTATCTCAGTGCCCAGAGTTGTCGTAGTAACTGCTAGAAGGTTGTTTCTTGACTGTGCAGATGGAGTTCTCTATCACTATTCCCTACCAGGGCATCTGGGTTGCCCCGTGGCAGCCTATGTAGCTGGAGATGCTGGGTCATCATGGGATGCTGGGTGATGAACTGACAACAAAGAGTGATAATGTGCCCTGAGGCAAAGTACATGATGGGTGGCTTCTGCCAAGGGTGGGTGGAGAAGCAGGAGGAATACTTGAATAATATCGTAAAGGAAGCACAATTTAAGGTAGCTATGGGAGGAACTGGGAATCATCTACAAATTGGCTAAATCATCTATGAAATCTACAAGACACCTATGAAGCGATCTTGTTCCAGCATAACAGGAAGTTGCTGGGCTCCACATCTCATATACCCAATATTTCCTATCTTACTCACAAAATTCCCTTTTATTTTCTAGCACCTGGTTCCCAGAAACCCACCGGTTACAAGCACAATTCAAGGGAAATGACATGTAGAATTGACTATGAAAAAATGAGACTTCATGTGATCCTCTAAAGGACTAGTTCTTGCCCGGTCCCCTTAAAATGATCAAGAATCCAGTCTTTTAAAGAGAAGGAAAACAATTTCAGGGTACAAAATCTGGGTCCTGCTGCTAGCCGTTTGGAGACAGCCTTGGGAGAAGAAAACTTACAAGAATAAACTGAAGAAAACACAGAGTTGATGCACAGGCCCCAACATCCGACCTCAACTCCTCTTTCGTAGATGAGAAACTCTGTGGAGTTGTGTGCGCCGTAGGGATCCCCATGGTATACGATCTGAAAGAGAGGTTCCAGTGATTGTGTAACTAGTGCAGTGAGGTGGGCAGCTCTTCTCAGGCTTCTCTGCCTTTGGGGAAAGGGGGTACTTCACAGGGCCCCGAGTTCAAGCAGACATCAGTAGCACTCTCCTTTCATCTTCCAAACCTCCATCAAGAGCCTTCATCATTTACATCATCTATGCATCTGTAGCAGGATTGTTGGCTACTTTATGGGTTCCTTTTCCTACCACCCCTCTCCACCCTTCCAACTCCTCAACATTAGGTAGGAGAGAAAGAAGAAAGGCTAAAGCAGAAAGGGGCATTGGTATCTCATTAGACTACTTCGTCCGCTCATTAGGATTGTTGAGTTCCTTGGGGCAAGTTTGATCTTCTCTATCAGGATATTCAGTTTCTTTTACTCCTCTCTTTGTGCATGGCCACATGACAAATCACAATACTGGCAACCAGTAACCACCACCACCACCAGCAGCAGTAGCAGCAGCGGCCACAGCCCCTCTCGGGGCTCTAGCATTTATTTACCCTTTCAAGAGTCCCCAGAATTCCAAACTTGCAGAAACTATCTGCAGCTGGCAAACAAACAAACAGAAAAAATATCACACCCCTGCTAGAGCACAAGGCAAATCATCGCCAGCTGCCGCAGACAATCTAAAGCAGTTCCACATCCCACACCTGGGATTAAAACAAAAAACACATTCCCATAGCATTTCTGTGCTTTTGAAAGAAGGCAAAATTCTCACTACATGAATCAAATATATATAATACTTCTCGGGAGTGATATTAATGGTGCCCCTGCCAAGATAACACCTGGCCCCAGATGATTTAGTACCATTTTCTAGTACAGCTAACAGACTTGGCAACTTACCTCAGCACAAGTCATTCCTGTTCCCACTTAGGATTCTTTCTTGCCCAGTCTTATCTCTAAAACTCACCCTTTAAGACCAGGCTGCATGCCCCTTTAATGAAGCTTGCCGCAGCTCTGCAGCTCAAATCTACTCTTGTCTATTTGGTTTGATTATGTTCATTTGTTGTATTTGATGGAGTAGTGGTAGATCTCACAGTGTTTCGTTTTGCAGGGCGTCGCAGCCCTACTTGTAGAACTGTAACTGTAAACCGGTTTCTCCAGGGTACCCTTCGCTCTACTTACTGCAAAGGCCAGACAAGAGAAGCTCTGAGGAGTGTGTGGGTGTATACATTCGTTACCTGTCCCATAAAATCTGTGAAGAAGAGCATGTTTGACAGGAAGGCAGTCCATCCAATGAGATGACTGATGCAAAGGCAGCGATAATAGGAAGGCATGTTCACTAGTGCCCAAAGAAGTGACTTCATCGACATTGTCTTCTGACTCTGGTAAAAGAGCATAGGTGTTCAGTGTAGGCACACAGCCATCAGCGGAGTCATACCACATACTACATCTCTGTCATTTGTCGATCATATGACATCGCACGTTGGTTTCCATGGGACAAATTCATTGATAATGTGCTGTTTAAAACGAATGACTACTTAGCAGTCGCAGGCCCATAAGTAACTTTCATCACCTAAGGTTGGAGAGTTTGGGAATGGAACTATATTCTGCCCAAGATGTAAGAAACAGCTAGCACTCTGTCTTTAAGTTGTACTCCTATAAGAAGTCAAGGTTCACAGGTCTAAACAATCCCTTAGATAAGTATTATTCTTAGAGCATGGTAGGCTCATTCAAGATGGAGTTCGTGATCTCTTGTCTTGATGGAACCCAGTCTTAAGTTCTGCTACATGCAGAGAGGAACCTGGAAAATACAATTAAGGTTACTAGTTAGTGGACCTTGAAGAAATTAATAGGAAGGTTACCTGGTTAATACTAGCTGAGTCACACAGGCCCTTAGAAAGCAGACATGTTCTTCCAACTGAGAGCGGAAGCAGAATTCAGAGCAACTTTGGAAACAGAAGGAGCCACATGGACAAGGAACTGAGAGTGGTCCTTCAGAGCTTACATAGTCCACAAGAAAGCAGGAACCTTACTCTTACACCACAAGGAACTGGACTTTGCCAATGACCTGAATGAGCTTGAAGACAGGTTCTGTCCGACTGGACCCCGGATGAGAAGATAGCACTGTTGACGTCAGGATGGCAGTGATCCAGGACCGTGACCCGAGAACCCACTGGAGCCCACCGACACATCTGACAGCTACAACTGTGTGATGACTGATGGATGTTGCTTTTCACTGCTACATTTGTAGTAATGTTTTAACACAGATTGCTAATCAAATCCCTATCCTTAGGCTAGGTGCCTGGTCTCTAGTAATTTCCCCAGCTGTTGCCAAGAATGGAAATAAGTGAGTTTCGCATTGAGTTAAAAATGTGAAGAGTGTAAATAGACACATATACAAGATGAATATTCATTCCGCAGATTCCTCACTTTAGATTCATACATTAACGCCGGGGGATTTTATTATTATTATTATTATTATTATTATTATTATTATTATTATTATTATTATTATTATTATGTCTCAGTAAGCTTGAGAGAGCTAGAAATTTTAAAATATCCACAAAACTGAAAACAGAAAATGTCTTTAGCATCTTGTCATGTAAGAGAATAAAGAAACCTTGGAACATTAAGCAGTCAGCCTCCCTAAGGACAATAAAAATATGAATGTCATCTGAGGTGGTTAATGGTTCTTTCTTCCTGGTGGTTTCAAAATTCTGAGTCTTGGCCTAAGGAAATTGAGACCTAATTAGGAGAGTTATCAGACGGTATCCTGAGATTGTCTGGTTTTACTATAATAACATTTTTTATAACTCAAAGTTATCCTGATATTTTTCCTTTGATGAAGAAATTCAATTTAATAATTTTAGGTTCATCCCATAATTGACACTTTCAGTTTCATCATCTTTGTTTCTGTTTTCTGTTTTGAGACAGATCTCATGTAGCTCAGGCTGGCCTTGATTTTGCCACATAGCCCAGGATGACCATCATGAGCTCACAGTCTTCTTGCCTTCCCCTCCAGAGTGCTGGGATAACAGACATGCACCATCATAGCTAGCTAACTTCATCCATCTTGCAATATTTGACCCATGGCTGGCGAATGTTAATCTCCTTAATACTTAATTAGTATCAAAATATATGCATTCTCTTCTCTTATAGTTAGGGGAAATGTCAATACTCTGCATACAGAATGCAATACCTAAAAATAAAAGGTGATGGTAACAACTGTGCAAAATTACTTCTAGGAGAACGGAGATATTGTCCAGGGAATGGCAGCTGATTTTCTTGCTTCAAACTAAGAGCTTTCTCTGCATTTTATTTCTCCTTCCCACAAAATTGCACAATCAGGAAAGTAAACCCGGCAAGCATGAATTCTGCCTCCTTGCAAATATTAATGTATCCCTCTGCCTTCTGTATAATTTTCAGCCTGCTTCATTGTTAACCTAATTTCTCTTCCCTTCCAAAAACATAAATGTGAGCCTTCGAATTTGAGCTTAGAATTTCTGTAAAAGGTGGGAATATAAATATTCAGCATTTTTAGGGAGGATGAAAATTTAGCTGGTGTCTTACCCCTGACTCATCAGTTCCCTGGGAGAACCCCTTGCAATGGGCTCGAGCCCCTGGGAGTCACTTTACTGCACAGACTCTGCACCGTCATCAGCTGCGCTGACTGAGAACTGATGGATTTGTGAGGGAACAAGACTCAGAATCCTCGGGAGGAAGAAACACAAAAGTGCGCTCTGAAGGAGAAAACGCAAACTCTGAGAAGGAAAACTCTTCGGCATGCAGGGTTGGGAGATGGGTTTTTATGGAATCTCAGTTTGGAATCAATGACTGTGAGAAAGTATGGGAACTCTGACCTCGGCTTTGATCCCGGCCCTGATGTGCCCAGCTCGAGGCATCCCTAGATGTGCTAAGAAGCACCATATGCTTAACTCTGAGCCCATGATGCCTTACTCTGCTTCTTACTCTTAATTTGTTTCTTTTACAATACTTTTTCTTTTTTATAGCTTTGTACACTTTAGTATATTTTTTTCTTTGTTATTGAAGCAGGGTCTTACAGTAGCTCCTGCCTGCCCTGAAACTGATGCATAGACCTGGATGAACTTGAACTCATAGAGCTCCAAATTCCTGCACCACATCTGGCTTAGTTTGTCTCTTAAACCAGACAATAAAAAGGATTCTAATTCTAAATCATGTGTGACTCATATTGCTATGGTTTGTTTCATTTGTTTTCTTGTTATTCAACTGAGAGTTACTGTTTGAGATTGTTTACAAACTGTTTTGGAATGTATATATGTTGTGGAATGACTACATAGGACTAACAGAAGTCACATTTCCCACTCCCCCCTCTCTCTCCTTCCCTTTCTCCTTCTTTCCCTCTCTCCCCACTCCCCATCCTTCTCTGCCTCCCTCTCCTCCCTCTCCAAAACAAACAAAAGAAAATCAACACCAATAGGATAAAAAAATAACAAAGCAAAGCAAAATGGAAAAAGTCCCTCCCCCTGCCCCATACACACAGACAAAACCCCAAGCCAACACAGCAACAGAAGCCATGGGGTCCGTCGTGTACTTGCTGGTTTCCTCTTGGATAGTAACTGCTCGCCGGAGTATAGTTTGCAAATTCGCCCTTCCGTTCAGCAGCACCATTCACTCTGTTGATAGTTTCCTTTGCTGAACACAGCTCCTTCAATGCCACGCAACCCTGGGCTTCTCTCTTCCTTTGTACGGTGGGGCGATAACTAACCAAGACCCTCTTTTCCTAGAGAGGTCACACCTTTCCCTGCTGGTTCCTTCTAGTCATTCCACAGTTTGGGGCTTATGCTTAGGTCCCTGATTCACTACAGCTGGGTTTTCAGTTGCTGTCATGATGTTCTGGCTTTGTTCTTCCATGTGTACATACACACACTCCCCACCCCCCCACAGCCCCGCCCCAGTCATGGAAGACGGTCTTTTTCTCCACTGGTTGTTTTGGCTGTTTTTTGTTTTTGTTTTTGTTTTGCCAGAGATCAAATTTGAGGATTAATTCTTGGTTATTTATTCTAGTCCATTGATCCATATGCTGGTTTTCATGCCTGTACCATTCTTTGTTAATTATATAGCCTCGTGGTAAAGAAATAAATGCCCCTAGCTTTGTTATTTTTGTTCAAGCTTTGGATATCTGTGGTCTTCATGGTTTTATATAGATTGAAAGGTTTTCTTTTTTATTTCTGTGAAAAAAAGTTATTGGAATTTTGGTAGAGATGGCATTGAATCTGTAGATTGCCTTGAGTGATATGGATATTTAATAATGTTAATTCTTTTAATTTCCATTTAATTATGTTTTTGATACCCTTATAGTTTTTAATTATGGATATTGGCTAAACTATCCCTAAGTATTTTTGTAGCTATTGTAAATTGAATTTAGTTTTAGATCATATCTGAAACTGGTTTGCTTTCTATTGCTGTGTTAAAACACCATGACAAAAAGTAACTTGGTGCGCTGGCTAGTTTTATGTCAACTTAACACAGGCTACAGTCATCTGAAAGGAGGAGACCTCAATTAAGAAAATGCTTCTGTAAGATCTAGTTATAGATCATTTTCTTAATTAGTCATTTGTGTAGGAGGGCCCAGTCCATTGTGGCTGGTCTGGCCCTAGGTTCTATAAAGAAACAGGCTAAGCAAGTCATGATGAGCAAGCAAGTAAGTAGCTTCCCCACCCCCACAGCCTCTGCATCAGCTCCTGTCTCTAGGCTCCTGGCCTATTTGAGCTCTGGTCCTGACTTCCTTCAGTGATAGACTAGGATATGGAAATACGAATCAAAAAAAACTCTCTCCTCCCCAACTTGCGTTTGGTCGTGTATTTCATCATAGCATAGTAACCTTATCTAAGACACTTAGGGGAAATGGATAATTTGGCTTACATATCCCAGTCACAGTCCATCTTAATGGGGAGGTCGGCACTCAAGGCAGAATGGGGAGGCAGGAACTGAAGCAGAGACAATGGAATATGGCTGTTTACTGGATTATTCCCTGCTTTCTTATACATCCCAGGACCACCTACTGGGGATGGCACCACCCACAGTGGGGTAGGCCCTCCCATAGTAATCATTACTCCAGAAAATGCCCCTGCAGATTTCCTCACAAATCAATCTGATTAAAGCATTTTCTCAGTTAGGTTCCATCTTCCCAGAAGACCCTAGCTTGTGTGAAGTTGAGGAAAGACTAATCAACACTATAATGTAGTGTAAATGACTGCAAATGTGCACTAATATGCTCATTTCTTTTATATCCTCACATTTACTTAATTTACATTTTGAATCTAGCAGATTTTGAATTGACTTTTAAGAGTTTTGTAAGTACAACACTCTACTCTCAGCAAACAGACAATGCAAGCTCTTTGTTTCCACTTGAATTTTTTTTTTCTTTCTTTCTCTTCAGTGATTGCTCTACTGCTGGGTCACACAGAACTGACAGTTTCTAAGACTTGGTTTGCACTTTCTTAATGGTGTTTCGCCTGCATGTATGTCTGTGTGAAGGTGTAAAATCCCCTGAAACTGGATTTACAAACAGAAGCGAGCTGCCCTGTGGGTGCTGGGAATTGAACCTGGGTTCTCTGGAAGAGCAGCCATCTCTCCAGCCCCTACACAGAGTTTTTCATCATTAAAAGATGTTGAATTTTGTCTAATGCTATTTGACAAAAAAAAATGTCTAATGCTATACATTTCTTCAGATAATCACATGGTGTTATCCTGTTGCTCTTAATTTGATAAACTATGCCACACTTGTTGACTTATACATCATAAACTATCTTTGCATTCTAGGAGAAGTTCTCCCTTGATCACGGTAGATGATCCTGTGAATGCGTTGCTGTATTTGGTTTTCTAGTGTTCTGTTGAGGGTCTCTGCACCAGCACTTATCAAGAATGTGGGCTTGTGAATCTTTCATTGTTTTGCTGCCAGTATCTATCTTTGGTGTCAGCATAATTACGATTTCATAGATGTGTTTGGAAGTGTTCCCTCCTTTTGGATTTCTTTAAAAGACATTGAAAAGTATTGGCATTAGCTATTTACATGCTTGGTAGACTTGAATAGAATTTTATTCAGCTTTAAACACAGCATGAGGTATTTTCACATTTCTCATAATCTCTTCTATTGGTTGCTTAGAGGAATGCTATTGAATGTTCATATATTTGTGAATAATTTGAAGTTTTCTGTATTATTCACTTCTCATTCTGCAGTGCTGTAGTGGGGAAGGCCCTCCGCGCCATGGTTTTTCTTTATTCTTTTCTCATACTTTACATCCCAACTGCAGTTTCCCCTCCCTCCATTCTTCCTCCCCCTCCCTCTCCCCATGATCTCTCTTCCATTTCAGTTCAGAAGAGAGAGAGAGAAAGAGAGAGAGAGAGCAGGTTTCCCAAGGATATCAATTGAATATCGCATATCAATAAGACTAGGAACAAACCCTCGAATCAAGGCTGGATAAGGCAAGCCAGTATGAGGAAAAGGATCCCAAGAGAAGACAAGACTCAGAGACACCCCCACTCCCGCTGTTAGAAGTCTCACAAGAACACCAGACTAACAACCATAACATATATGCAGAGGGCCTAGCTCAGACCAACGCAGGCTCCACGATTGTTGCTTCAGTCTCTGTAATTCATTCCTAAGGAATATTCTCCTTTCTGTTCAATGGAGGAAAGTGTGCGTTCTGATGCCATTAGGTCCATATGGTGTAAAGTGCAATTCAAATCCCATGTGTCCTTGCTGATTTTCTCTGGATAATCTGCCCACCCTTGCAAGTCTTGCTTCAGTGCCTGTGATCTCTACTACAGTGAATTCTGTCCCTTCAGATCTGTCAACCGTGGGTGCTACTGCTGATAGATGTTTATAAGGTTTATCTTTTGGTGAACTAATCCTTTTATCACATGCTCTACTAGTATGTCCTATCCTATGCCCTTGTTTTATGAATTTGATTGAAAGTCTACTTTATATAAAAGTAGCCAAGATAGAGTTTTTTCCACCTTTTCTCCCTATACACACTAAGGGAATTTTGGCTTTTTTTGTTGTTGTTGTTGTTGTTGTTGTTGTTGTGTCTTCACTCTATGGCATTGCTGTTACCCTCTTCTCTGTCAGGAGCATCCTTCCCCAGATCTCCACTTCAAGTCCTGACCCTCATTCAAAGCACCGGGCGGGGGTGACATTTTTTTAAGTTCTCAAAGCCTCGCTCTCTTTGCTTAAGAACAATTTCTCCCTTTTTGCAAAATTGGTCGTAAGTTTTGCTATGAGAATCATCACCATCATAGAAATGTGCCATTTTGATTCCCTGCTAGTGGACACACGGATGAGTGACCATCTAAGATTTAGCATCCATTCTTGACAATGGTTAGATAAGACATAAGGTTCTGGTACCAGCTCTTCCCATGAGCCTTGGACTTACCGAGGACCAGTTTGGCTGGAAAAAACCCTCTGACCTGGCTGAAGCTCTTAGTACTGTGGTGCAGATGAGAGACAGAGACGCCCTACTCTGTCCTCATCCCTTCCTTCCCCAGGTGTTTGACCTTTATCTTGATAGGAAGACACTGCTTCCTACCTCGTCTTATTCCTTTGTCTTTCAGGCTGCTTTGCTCCTGTGAATGTGAATCTCTTGAATATGTAATTCTACCCAAAACACCTACCTTTTAGAAAACCTCAATGGAAACATTGCTATCTGTTAAATGAATGATAATTCATTTATTAGCATACATATATGCTTATATACTTAATGTAAAGTCTAAAGACTACCTTTCTTTTTTTATATTACTTGTAACATCCAATAATTCTAGCAAATATGCTAAGCCAACAGGAGAAGCTAACCTCAGGAGAACTGTGAAGTACTGGGCTGTTTATAGGACTTTAGAAAATAGATAACATTCCCGGTTTGTGCTTAGACCACTCAGCATTCTCATAGACTCAAAAGAACACTTTACCCTTACCGTCCTGTGGGACCCATCCTGAGTAAGTTACATGTGAATTGCATACTATCCCTTGCTGTGGATAAAATTACTTTCTCATTTTACAGAAATGTAAAGGTCCAGGGTCTTACATTTTAAAAGGTATTAGTACCAGGATTTGACAAATGTCTAAATCTTTAGACTGCTGTAAAGTCATCCTGTCAGTTATTTGCTGAGTGAATAATGCAGGTCAGCCAAGTACAAGACTTCTATATGGATCCTTTGTGCTATACCCCAAGAGATGGATATTGAAGGGCAGCTGACAGAAGACTGCGCTTACTGGAGCAATCTAATCTGATCTGTCTTTTTATTACAATGAAAAGGTTCTACTCTTGTGCCTTGGAAGCATGTCTGGTTCCATGTGGCTCTGCGTTTTCAAAATGTGGCTATTATAACTAATGAAGACTTAATCTCATTTCATTTTAATTAACTGTAATTTACGCAGTTTTGTGCAGTTAGTGGCTTCTGTATCGGCCAACACAATTCTAATCTCTTTGCTGACCGTTCCTCTGAACCTTTTCTCTGGCAGGTGGGTTTTTGTTGTTCTGGTTTGGTTTGGTTTGGTTTGGTTTGGTTTGGTGTTTTGTTTTTTTTTAAGTTGGAACTAATGAACCTTTTCCCAGAGAACTGAAAATGGATTGAAAGAATTATCCAACCAATCATGTTCTGCAAATTCGTGTCTAATCCAGTCATCAACTCAATGACATTGTCATTGGAAGGAATGAAGTTGTAGGTTGTAATTCTTATCTAAGAGACTATTTTCTGTAGCCAGAAGGAGGCTGGAGAGTTCTCACATGGTCTAACTGTCACGGTTGACATCACCTTCCCCAGTTTGATGCTCTGAAAGGAGTGAGAGGCAAGAGAATCACTGAGGCACAAGATTCTCATTCCAACAGCTAATGACTGAGGGGGAAGGGTTAAAGGTTCAAATAGACTTCACAAAACTTCACAGCAGACAAGCAAACAAGACAACTTTTCACAAAGAACAAAGTGACTAAGCAAGAACACTTCCCCCATGTGGAGAAAACGAAAAAAGAACTTGCATCTTTACCTGTCCAGAAGGCTTTTTGCTTTTCCCTTCCTGAACTGGCTGTTCTGTGCCTGCACCTCCATTTTTAACTTTCTCAATGGAACCGTATTCATGCATCCCATCTGAGGACAGTGATGAAGCCCGAGGGTCCTGCTGTGAGGGAGGGTCTGCTGCACCATCTTGGAGTGGGGCTTCAGGGATACTGCACAGGTGCGTGATGACGCACAAGGTGAGAACCAGGGCAGAGAAGAAGAACATAACCTGGAATTCCGTGCCCAGCAGCCTTCCTAGTTCTAGATGCATCCAGTCTATGGCACCCAAAAGGTAGCCAAGGGCACCTCCAAAACCTAGAAAGCAGAGAGAGAGAGAGAGAGAGAGAGAGAGAGAGAGATGCATTAGCATACTCAGCTAGTCATGTTTGTCTCCCACCATGCACTTCTGTGGAAAAACTCCCTGAGGAGAGCAGAGACCACAAGGCAAGAAGCTAAGACAGTGTAGGTTCAAGTCCCAGCTCTGCTGTGTTCTTAGCCCTGTGTATCTATTATGGGGTAATAACATACAAGAAATCTACCAAGAAGGTCGTGATTTGGAAAGGAAAAATGTTCAGTACAGCAGTAAACGCACAGCAAGAGTACCACTCTTGGAGATGCTGTCGCCTTCCCAAACTGCATCCTGTACACTACTTAAAAACAACAAACAAACAAACAAACTACTCAAATTATTGACCCAAATGAGTCCATAAACATCAATTTCCAGCAGCTAAAAAAAGAAATTATTTTATTATCATCTAACCACCATCAAGCTTCTTGAGAACATACAAACTAGCCTGGGATGATCTTCATCACTGTGGAAGAGGTTCTAGGTACATGCTTGCACTTGAAAGCTACAGAAATAAGAACAAAAATTTAGACATGATTTTTTTCTAAGTTTATTGTCATCTTACGGAACTCTAAAGGGAAGATTCCTTGATTCTTGCTTTATGTGCGTGGTATGAGCATGGCGTCACTTGAGGGACTCGAGATAGGACTCATCAAATTGGTTCCTCCTGAATTCTGACATTTGAAACACTGTTATTAGTGATCCGTTCTCTTCTCCTGATTTCCTGCTTTAAATACAAATATTCCTTCTATGAGTAAGACCTTACACAACTTAGCAACAAAACTGAGTACTGTGACTCAGATATCCCTTCCAGTGCTGACATTGGTGATTTCTTAAAACCCAAGGCTAGAAGAGAGGCACACCAAGAGATTTGAAAATGCGCAGTAAATGACCAAATTCCAAACACATTCCCAACATATGTCGCAAGTTTGGACAGGACTGATTCTTCTGTCCAAACCTTTTCAACATCAGTCGCTGAGCATTCCTTAGCAAACACAGGTTGTTTTAATGTGTTTTTCTATATACTTCTTGAGTTTTATCAGAAATATTTTCCTTGTAGATTTTCAATTTTATCAGAAAATGTTTTTAATTCCACTTTCAATCAACGGAGGAATATTTTTATGTCTAACATTTTATCTGTATAATTTTTTCCATGAAATACTCAATCTTAACGAGTTTTTCTATATATTTCTTCAATTTTATCAGAAATATTTTCCATGTATATTTACATAATGGAATACTACTCAGCAGTTAAAAACAATGAATTCATGAAATTCTTAGGCAAATGGGGAACAGGGGGAGGGAAGAGGGTTTATGGGACTTTCAGGGAGGGGGGGACCAGGAAAGGGGAAATCATTTGGATGGAAATAAAGAATATAGAAAATAAAAATAATAAAAAAAGGAAAAAAAGAATTATTTTCCATGAAAATCTTCGATTTTATCAGAAAATGTTGCTATTTAACTCTTTAATTTGTTTAGAATTTTTTCTATCATTTTACCTCTATTTTCCATGAAAATCTTCATTTTTAATACATTTTCTACATATTTCTTCAATTTTATCAGAAATATATTAATCAAAATCTTCAAATTTATGAGGAACTTTTTCACATGCTTAGTCATTTTGTAAAGATAAATTTTCTATGTTAACCTTTTTATTATCATTATTTTCCAACAAATTCTTCAATTTTAATACTTTTCCCTACATTTCTTCAATTTTATCAGAAATATTTTTCATGAAATTCTTCAATTTGATCAGAAAAATTTTCAATATGCTTTGTCAATTAGTTTAGAAATGTTTTCCATGTCTCCCTTTTTATCTGTAGTAATTTCCATCAAATATTTCAATTTCAACACTTTTTTCTATGTATTTATTCAATTTTATCAGAAATATTTTCCATGTAAATCTTCAGTTTTATCAGAAAATATTTCTACTTACCTGTGCAATTAGTTTAGAAATGTTTTCTATGTTTACCATTTTATCTGTATTGTTTTCCATGAAATCTTCAATTTTCAAACTTTTCTCTATATATTTCTTCTATTTTATCAGAATTATTTTCCTTGAAAATCTTCAATTTTATCAGAAAATTTTTCTATGTGCTTGGTCAATTTTATATATATATATATATATATATATATATATATATATATATATATATATATCAATAGATATATTTTCTATGCTTATCAATTTATCATTATTTTCCATAAAATTTTCCTATTTTAACACTGTTCTATATATTTCTTCAATTTTATCAGATCATTGTGTGTAGACCCTCTCTATTTTCTAACAGTGGGCTACATTAAAGCCCACTGTTAGAAAATAGAGAGGGTCTACATATACCAGTTAGCTTTTATGCAATAATCATTTTACTTAAGTTGTCATATAAATAAAATGATTTTTATTATTAAAATAAAAGAAGAAGAACAAGGCTGTGTATGAGTGGCAGAGTGTTCACAGTGGGCATGCATGTGTTAGTCAACCATTTTGGCAGTGATGGCCCAGACTCTTGGCAGACTTTCTTGGGGTTGGAGAGTGGGAAGTTAGAAGTACATCTCCCTCCTCTCAAGGGACTTCGGAAATCCAGCTCTAGAAGGGACCCCCATGAGGCAGTAAGACCTCCATGAAGGAATGGCTGTGCAGTAAATCCGGACAGACGAATTGTCATGTGCCTGGCTCGGTTCCATTTGTCACACATTGCCACAGTCAGTCCTCAAGGCAGTACTCTGAGGAAGTATGCTAGTTACTCACAGTCGCTACACCCTATGGAGTTGCCACTGGCCATGCATTAGTGCATGAACTAATGCGTGAACCACTGTGCACGGGAGAGATTCAGGACGCAGTCCCTGGGAGCCATTGTTCCATGTTCAGCTGCAGATCAACACAGAACTTCATTTTGTGTTTCTGCTTAAAGACGTTTTTACTATGGTCCATTGATACCTCAGCCTCCGTGGGCTTAGAAACATGAGACCACATTTCATCACTACACTCAAGGCCATTTTAGTTTCCTTTGGGATGAGCTCTTTAGCCTTGAAATGGTGATCCTCCTTCCTCTGCCTCTTCAGTGACGAAATGATAGTCCTGAAACACCATGCTTGCCTATTTTGGGGTCAATTTAGGCAACAAACTCTCTAATACGGGGCACAAAACTGTGAAGTACATGGCACTAGATATTTGGTAAAAGATTCCTACTTGCACTATATGAGAAGCAAAATAAGGAGGAAGAATGTAGTGTCTCCCTGTTTAAAGATACTTCTACTATATTCTATTTATCAGCCTGGGAACTCAGCTGGCAATGTGCAAATTCGGTGAGTCAAATATTCTTCCATTCTATAAAGGTCCTTGATGTAAATATTGGTATCACAAATGACATTCTGGAGTGGACAGACTTGTGTGTATGTACTCCAACAATCAGCACTGACCGTGTATATCTTTCTGCTAGGATGTGCGGACTTGGAAGCTCAGAGCTGATCTCCCATCATCCCTGTGTGTGATAAGGAGAGCAGCTGGCCTGGAGGAAGCTGAGAATTCGTGGTCTGAGGGAGCCTTGTAAATAGAACAAAAGATGATCCATGCTGACCGTTCGACCTGACCACTAAGGCATGGTAGGACCCTGAGCAGCCTATGCCAGTGTGGACAGTTGTTGCTCAATCTATGTACTTTCCCTCCCAAACCTTTGCTTTCTGTACCACTAAAGCTTGGATGCAGCCCCTGAGGGGGAGCGGGCATTCCAATCTGATTGAGGCCAAGCTCCCCCTTTCCTGTGGAAAGCCCCTTAACAAAGAGGCAATTAGACTATGTTTGTCTTTGCAGATTCACATCTGTTTAGGCACAAACTCTCATTCAGAATGGTCTTTTGCTGGGTGTTTCCTGTGCTGCACTAGAAAGTGTGCGGTAAACCAGAGTCAAAATCATTCTGTTCTTATTTAATCAGCTTGTAGACAACATGCAATGTGCCTTTATCCAAGAGTACAACAGACCCTGAGATTGCATGTTCTGTTCCTGATGGATGTCTCTAATTTGTGCTAACATGCCAAATCCATTAGTGGCTCCCACAAAAACACCTGCTGTAATTATCTCATCATTTTTATAGAAGTGAGTTTCTCAATTTAAGCACGGAAAGTGGCTCACTAAGCTAGTTCTGAAACTCCCTGTTTCCTGACAGGACTCATAAAACCTGACTCCGGTTTCTTTTCTTGATTAAGGATCAGAGATGAGTGCATTTTCAGCTCATTAATCTGTCTGGTTCTTAAGCCATTTGTGACTACCTACAGTTCATTGTTCAAATCTACATAACTAATATTTATAACTCTTAAATGCTATTGCACCTGGAAGGTGAATGATGCTCTTGCGCCACCTAGTGGTGATCAAGAAGAATGGAGGTTGTGTGCTGAGGGGAAAACCCTTTTGAGCCCTTGAAAATCTCAGCCTTGCTCTCTTGCTACAGCAGCTGCTATAGAGACTATTGCAAAATCAGTAGTTGCAAAGGTGCATCTGGACCTCACTTCACCTCAGAGACCCATTCATCTTCTGGAACCATACATCTCCTGGAACCATCCTGAAACCATCCAGGTTCTCCTGGAACCTACTGGAGGTGAATCTTCCACCCTTTTTATTCCCAAATGAAGAGTTCTGAGATGTTCAAGAACGATGGAGATGAAAAGTAGAAGCCAACGCCATAATACCTGGTTGGCCCATATGGTAACATTTCCCTCCTTCTCCATGGAATTCCACCCCAAGTAAACAGTTTGTCCAGATTCCTTCTGCTGAATGTTTACAGGAATCCAAATTCCAGATTCTTGGGGCTCAGCTTTAACAGGGATCTGAACTCGGACAGACACCACATCTTTAGTAAACTGTTGTCCTATTGACTCTTACTCCTCCTCCACGTCCAGTAGGGTGTCCTTGGGTTCAGCACTTTACCTCCCAGCAATACAACCTAGGCAGGTGAAAATAGCAAATCCGTCGTCACACCGATGGTTCCTGAGCCCCTCCCACATTTGTGCTCAAGGCACTGACTGCAGCACAATGAAAAGGAGAGATATTCCTGCCAGCGGGGATGAGGATGCAAACAAAAGAAATGAATAAATAAATAAAATAAATAAATAAATAAATAAATAAAATGATACTGTGTATGTGTGTGTGTGAGAGAGAGAGAGCACAGGCTCCGTGGTCAGAATAGGAAGGCTGAGGAGAAGTTGGTACCCAGACTTCCAACACAGAAGAGAGTATAGGAAAGTTCTTTCTCTCTCTCCTGGGGACATTGGGACCGGTGACAATGACAACCATGGAAAGATAAGCAAAATAAAAGGGGGGGAGTGAATTCATAAAAGGAGAGCATAGAGTAGTCTGCAGTAGAGGACAGGAGGGAAGGAGTGAAGCTTGGTCGCAGACAACCCGGTACAGTTAAATCCAAAGAATTAAGCGTAATCGTCTATAGCACTCCAGCTGCCAGCAGTCCAAGATTTTGTGTGGCTTTGAGTAAGTAAGAGAGTTAGAAGGTTCTCAACATATTGAGACAAGGATCGTGAAAGGAGGGAATGCTATCTCAACATATTGAGACAAGGATCGTGAAAGGAGGAAATGCTAATGGGCCTGATTGATCACTGTACACTGTACGCACGCATTGAAGGCATCACCACAGCAAACCCTGTAAGGACGGATGGTACGAGCTGACTTTGAAACTAAAATAAAGTGAAGGGGGGAGGGGCTGTGCCCTTGCTTTCTGCTCTGGCTTGTCCTTCCTAAGGTGCCTGAGGGGGGAGATGTGAAAGTGTCCCATGGACACAAACTTCAAAGGGAAGCCAGTTGATGAAACAAAACCGTTAAGCCAACAATTATTCGCAAATGAGAAAAAGTTTAAATAGCCCCTAACATGAAAGGTGGTTCTTTTGTACCGAATAAAAATTTTAGTTAAAGGGGTTCTATCTGAAACTCTATTTTTAACTCTCTTCTTAGTCTTTAATTGTTTGCCAAACAGAGCATTTTCAGTTTTTACATTAGCATTTTGGGGGCATACTTTGAAGTACTATTCTGAAGTTAAAAGACAGCAAGCCTAATGTGTTTTCCCCTCTTCCTCTGAAGGAATGTCATCTCTCCCTGAAGCATCCATCACAGATACAACTTTCACTGATAGAGCCGTAGAGAAAGCAAGCGAGCATGCAAGTCTTCCCTTTGACCCCTCGCACACATCTTCATTCTGTACATGGAACCTTTTGCCAGTTTGCTTGCCATTAATGTCATAGACTCCCAGGTCTGGAGGGAAACAAACCTCAGGCATCCTCAGACTGCACTGCAGCCAAAGGGAAGCACGATTTTCCAAGGTGCCTGATTCAAGTTTGCCACCAACAGATAGTTTGTACTGCCCAGGACAGCACAATCTGACGTTTAACTCAGCACAGAAACACTGGATTAGGAACTCTCAACATAAAGAAGAAACTTCCTGCCAATAAGCATGGATTTATTGGCTTACTGGGTTCCACAGCCTACAGTGATCTCTATACTGATAGATATGTATATTGAGCGGCTATCTGAATATATCCACCAAACCCATCATGGTTTCTGCTAACCCAGGGCTGGAGAGACAACAGTTTTAGTGGAAGAGAAAAAAAGGTGGGATAAAACTGTTCCCCGGAAGTCAGTATAAAAATTTCTTTAGAACATAAATATTTACACAGTCACACAGAAGCAGGCTGGAAAAATATCCACAATGAACTCTTTGACACATTTTGCAAAGCATTTAGAACTGATGGTCTAAACAATTCGGAAACAAATGAAAAGAACTTCAATTTACTGGGTTGGCTAGATTGTGTGAATGTTATGTTTATGGAAATCCAAATGAGCCTTGATATTGAATATGCCTTTGTCAGAAAATGCTTGCTCTGAGTAGAATACTGGAGTCATCTGTTTTATTCAAAGACAGAGCAGAGTGCTAAGGCATTGCTTGTCTGTCTCTGTCTCTCTGTCTCTCTGTCTCTCACACACACAAACACACACACACACACACACACACACACACACACACACACACACTGTCTGTGCCCCTTTATACACACAGAACAAGACAAGCCACACTTTATGAATGGCCCAGCAGTGATTATTCTGAGCAGTGCAGAGTACCACCATCAAGTACTCAGAGACTTTAGAAACTAAGCTCTACGCTGGGTGGAGCGCTGGTGTACTGCCCTAGAAGAGGAGGGCTTTGAGCTTGCTCTTCTGTTGGGGAATGGACTTGCTTGAAGCTGTCCACAGTGATCTCCCACAGGACCAAACACAAACACTGGAGACACTGCCTGACATCCAGAGTTTGGTCCTTATGATGAGACAAAACAAAGGAAAACAAAGAAATCTAATGTTTAAGGCCAATACACACTTATGTCTCTATTTTATTTAAGCGTTGGCTTTCTCCTGTTTAGTCATAAGGGCTCCTTCTTCCTTAGTAATGGATCCCAATTTGCTCCAGGGAAGTGAGTATCCCCATCCCCCAAAATGAAAAACTAAACAAACCCTCACTTTTCAACCTCAGTAGCCTACTGGATGATCTAATTATGCTCAATGAGAAACAAATAAATGTCTGTGGGGAATAGAAAGCCCTTTCCTCATTTAAAAAGACGATATCTCTTCCCCTTCTTTCTTCCATGACTCTTCTCTCCACTCCTACCCCTCCCCCCACTCCTACCCCCCTCCTCTTACAAGAAACATGTTGGAACTATGGCAACCATCATGTATCCAAGAAGCAACACACCGACAAAGTAAGCAAATAAAAGTTAGGTTGGTGCTGACGTGGACTGCTGACCAAACGCCAGCATGTATTCTCTCCCTTGAATTCTTATTGTTTAAGAAGAATAAGCCAATATGGGTGTTTGAACTCCTGTCGTGTGAAAGCTGTTATGATCACCCCCTTTCCTAAGCTATCCAGGCTGTGAGCACCTTCCGCACACAGGAGGAAGGGAAGAGTGGGATGTGGATAAAATGGACTCCAATGGAATTGCAACTAAGTAGCAAACTAATATGTACACAATGCTGTTCACCCCTGCATCACATCTCTCTCAGCTTCTCACTCAGTCACACACCCATAAAATGGGATAGCTCCTTCTTTCATGAAATGTATGGTACAGACAGAGTCGTTAGAAATGTTCTAAAATAGGAGGCAGAAAAATCACTAAGGCCAAGAAAGAACTTAGGTGGAAACTAAGCCCTCTGAGAACAAAGTGAGCTTTTAAATGGAGCAGTACCAGAGAGGGTCCTCAGAGGTGGGCTGAGCTCTCCCTGTCACCAACCTGCCATTCCCATCAAAGCCAGGGGCTGTAGGTATTTTAGGAGGACACAGGATGACAGATGTCTGCAAGTCAGGAAGAGAGGACTTCCCAGAACCCACCTCTGTCAACACTTTGACCTTGGATTGCGGTCCTCCATGACTGTGACGATTACCTAGTCAAGCCAGTCAGGCAGTAGCAGTCGAGTGGCATAGCAGACCAGGCTTACCAGAGAATCCCCCAGGGGCTGTGCACTGACAGACGAGTGAATGGCGATGTGCTGCCCACCTCTCCCTGCTCAAGAAATCCACTCACTAAGCTTCCGTGCTTTGATTATTTTGTAGGTTGGGTCCAAGACTAAGTTAGACATTAGGCCAAACTGCAATTTAGAAAAGAGTTTGGGACCTTCTCCTTAGGAGGAGGGTATAAATTTCAGAATATTTTTGACTTTCAATGGGACATTCTGAGTGAAACAAGACCTTGAATCCAGAGAAGAAAAGCGGGAGGATGTGGGATGAATTGAGGAAGGGAAATGAATATGACCAAAATATAGTGTTTGAAATTCTCAAAGAATAAATTAAGACATCATTAAAATTAAACATGGAAGCAAGAAAGGGCAGCCCCCCCTTGCATTGTGTTAGTATCTATTCTGAGCATCTGCAATGTGACTGTCCATGGTGAAAGATCCAGGAGACGAGTGAAGGAAACAGCCCTGAGGTCCGCGCTGGAGACATGGTGAGGTGTGGGGTGGACATAGCCTGTGGGTTAAATGTGGGTTAGCCATGGCTCAGTGGTTAAGTGTTTGCTTCCTTTAATGACGAGGGTAAAATTCCCATGGGAGTAGACACTCAGGTGAGGGAAGGAGGCTGCTAAGTGATATGAGCTAAGGTGAAGTCGGCATCTCCTCAAACCCTGGCTTTATTCTGCAGCGTTCATACCTCCAGACACATGGAGCTCAGGGGCCTCCTCTGCCTCTGTGTCATGGCTGCCCTTCTGCCTTCTGTCATGGCTGTCCATATTTTGCTGCACTGGGTAAGCCTCGTCCCTTCATAGTGTCACTGCTCTAGTATTTCCAGAATGACAAGGCTAGACTGGATGGCTTCACATGGAGGGACTAATCTTGGCTCTGGGGGTAGGGACCTGCATGGCCATGGAAGGAGCTAGGGTTCCTCAGAATTTAAGTACACCGGGCCTGACGATAAATACAATGTAATTAAGTGGTCTGATAGGGTCCAGGTACTAAATATAAAGATCCCCCTGGCTGCACTTAAAGTGTTAACAGGGTCTAGCGCCAACATGGTGTACTACCAAGCACTGCTTAGGAAACAGCCCAATGGCAATCAAGGGAGGCTGGCAACAGGCCCCTAGGACTGAAAGAGCCCTCAGTGCCCACCCAGCATGGACATTTATAAGTGAACAAGTTGATTTCTTCATATACTGAGGAACTCTTAAAGACAATGGAGTTTCGTTTGCTTGCTTTAACTCTAGTTTTGTTTCCAAATGCATCTCTTTGGACACCTGTCCCATCACCTGGGGTCCTTATCAAATAAAATACAAATTCCTGAACCACATCCAAGATGGACTGAGTCAGTGTAAGGGGAGGAAAGGACCCAGAAACCCAAATTTTCAATGCATCCCTAGTAAGGCTGGGGCTGCAGGACAGATGAATGCCCGAGGCTCTCTGCTTTGAAGAGAATGTTCAGTGCACGGGCTCCTTTCTACTTCAGCTGGGCACAGTGTTCTGAAGAAACCTCTTGTGTAAACTTCCTTTTCAGGGACTCTGCAGCCCCAGTCATGAGCTTACTTTGTTTAGAGACATGGATGGAGACGGGCCAGAGCGCGTGATAGGCTCTTCCTATCAACTGACCCATTCATTCACAAGGTTCTAAGAGCAGAGACACTGGATGCTTCCGCTGACATTTCTCCCTGTCTGCAAAGCTGGTGGACAGGCTTTCTGGGATGTTCCCTACCTGTGAAGAGGGCATGGTAGTGGAGACCCTTCTCCTTGTCCTTGTGGGAGCAGACATCAAATAGGTAGGCTTTGATGGGCCCATCAATGAAGTCAGCAGAAAAGTCAAAGAGAACCACACCTATCATGGTGATGCTTATGGCCCAAACCAGCTTCTGCCTCGGGTTAGCAACCAAAGCTAAAAGAAAAAACAAAAATCAGGTTTAGAACAACCCATATATTTTTATTTCACTCAAACTCTCATCAAATCGCCTCGTTAAGGTTTTGTAGGTTGGGTTTTACATCGAAAAATGGTTCCCCGCCCCCATGTTTAAGAAAGAAGCAGTTGGATGCCTAGGAAAGGTAAATACATAGGCAGAAAGTACGTTAGTAATTGCCTAGTTCCTTCAAGTGACTCCCAGTGGTGGAGACTTTCTTTGGGGAGGGTTATGAAAATACCCTGGAAAATAGACTGGTGATGGTTGCGGGTTACACATCTTATCAGAATAGTCTGGGATTTTAATGACATCTCTTTAAATTAAAAATAATAACAAATAAATATGAAATAAGCTGAATAAAATTCTTCTCAAAATCCCAGCTGCAGTGACGGCTACTCTCTGAGGCATCGCTTTATGCATGTGCAGACCCACGGTTATACAGAGGGACCCAAACCGGGGGTTCCTCAAGCTCTGGAGTACCCAACTGCCATCCTAACTGTTTTGTCAAAGTACTGACTGCTGGCCCCATTTCCCAGGTCTCTGACTTGGCTGGTGCGGGGAGGGAGTATGAGAATTTGTAGCTCTGTAACCCTTTGATACACACTTTTTGAATGACCCAGACAAATGAAAATCATGTCTATCCCCAACCAACCCGATCCAGTTCCTGTGGTTTATCGAGACAGCCACTGTAGAACTTTTAACACTTAGGATAGATCCATTCTATCTGTATGGTCTATCCATCTACCTAATCTGTCAAGAATGATATAGTTGTTTCCCTGGCTTATAGTTTGCTTTGTTTGCCTAAGAGTGATGTGTAAGATATGAACATCCCAGTATAAAAGTGAAAAGATAAGCCTATCCTCTTTCTTATTTCCATACTTATATTTCCTATTTATATCTTACATCTCCATATTTCTACATCCTCTTAAATATATACAAATGGTACCTGCTTTTACTGTATGATACTCACTCATTCTACTGGCATAAGTGGTCTTAAAATGTGTGCCCCTCATGATCTCTTTTCCAATGTACTGTCACCAAGTACATAGAAGTTAGTAGCTGATTTGCAGCTAGAAATAATGCTTTAACACCAAATTTGTTGTCCAGAATTTGCAATGCAAAAACACTCCCAGAGCTGACAGGCCTGTGCCCTGTACCAATTAAAACGTTAAGCACCCAGAATTAGGCCTTATTTGTACACAGCTGGTGGTTTGTTACAAAGGCTTATAGCTGGACAATTTAACAGTCTTCCATGAGGCATAATAGGTCCTAAACTCCTTCAACTGATAATTAAGTAAAATAAATTTTAATAATTTCATGAGATAGATATAAATTCAATCCCATTGAAAAACCTTAATAAAAGACAACGTTGTGATGGTTCTGGAAGCAAAAGCCCCTCAACCACAGGTTAGGGCTCATTCAAAGGTGGGAGGGAGGTCCCTGCATGCTGGGAGAGATCATTATTAGCTCTAGCCATTTTCTATTAGGCATTAGAAAATGCTGATGACATTTTAACCCAGCAGTTAACTACTGGGTCTGTGCGAACCACTTACCTGATACAACGGCATCTCCATTGAGGTACAGAGCCATTCCTAAGAGCATCATGATGGCCAGAGTCAGGATGTAGGGTCTCCGGCGACCCCACCTGGCCCTGCAGTAATCGCTGGCTGATCCCACCACCGGCTGTAGCAGGAATCCCAAGCTGGGGCTGAGGAGCCACACCATGCTGTACAGACTCTTCGGCAGGCCCACGCTGAGCAGAACTGGAGTCACATAAGCTGCCTCCACAGCGTAGCAAAACTCTCGGCCGAACATGGCCATGCTGTGCATGACGAGTCTCCCCGTGGATCTCTTGGGTTGCTCCACAGAGTCAAAGGGGCGATCCTCAGCTAAGGATTGATAGGGGTGGGTGTCAGTCGGCCCATTGCTTCCACTCATGACCACAGAGAGAATGACCTTCCTGCGTGGCCCTCGGATTTGTGCTCCAAACCTGGTCTGACATGGAGCCTGTCTGAGCACCCGGCAGAGATGGGCAGGCTGGAGGAGGGGCTGAAATTCTTTCATGCCTCCAAGATCACAAGTTATGATGGGAAGCAAAGGGGGCGTTGGCACTTGGGAGCATGACAGAGATTAGCTGTTGTGAGCCCTCTGGGTCCTTAGAATGCTCGTGCTTTTCTAAAGATCTTCCTTCACACAGTCTCTCTCTCTCTGTTTCTCTCTCTGTCTCTCTCTCTGTCTGTCTCTCTCTCTCTCTCTCTCTCTACACACACACACACACACACACAATTATACACCTCTTAGTTTCATAGTTTTAAAATCATGAAGATTCCTTATACAGAGACTAAAAAAAATAAATGTAAATAATCAAATAATTTCTATAAACTTCTTTCTATAGATCTGGATGTTCTCTTTTCCTGAATCCATATTTTCTACCCAAAGCTTAAAAGACAAATTAACTAGAGTTAAAACTGTGGGGGGGGGGTCCCAGCCTTCACCCCAATCATTAGCTGCCACATAACTTCGTGAACTTTTCTCTCACTGCACTCGGTGCAATTTCTGTATTTTTATATCCTTTGTTAACAATTAGCCTTGCTCTTCAGGACAGACATCAGGTCAATTTTGGTCGTTATGGCGTCCCCAGCATCTAACCTGGCATCTCTTAGGTCCCCTCAAAACATTTGCTAACAAACAGAAGTTGAATGAATAGAGTATACACAGTCTGTTTTGTAGCAGTCACCATCTACTTTGTTTGGCCCTATGGGACTACATTTCCCAGGCTCCCTTGCTCTCTAGCTTCTAGGCAATTTGGGCAACAGGAAGCGTTGGTGAAAAGCCAGAAATGGGGAAAACAAACAAACAAACAAACGAGTATGTCCTAATTTTCTTCATTCTGTATATTTTTGGCATTGACTGAATGTCCAGTGTGAATCTATTAGCCACACCGGACTGCTGGGTCTCCTTAACTCTCCAAGTTTATTGTTCCTGCAGCCCTAGGCATAGACCTGGCTTCTTGATTCTGCTCATACCTGGGTGGCCTCACTATGTTACTATATTACTCATAAGGTGTATATATATATATATATATGAATGACATGGAGCCTGTTACTATATATTACATTGATTTTATCATCAATGCATTCTTCTAATTAAATTTCCTCTGTTTTAAAGACTTCAGGTGGGTCAGATTTTCCTTACTGGACCCGGCAGGGAAAATCTTTTAGAAAAAAACGCCTTTAAAAATAGTTCAGGAATAAGCATGATGGCAGAACCTTAAAGTTTAAATTCTTGGTGCACCTCTTCTTTGTTCTGCCCTAGGCTGATCCTTAGTTGATGTTTCTCAAACTGTGGATCAAGGCCCCCAACTACTATACACAACCACTTGTATATTTAAACTCAGAATACTTAAATTTCGAAATCACGTCAACAGGGAACAATATTTTGGCAGCAAATTTGAGGCAGTTCAAGCTTTCATGGTAAGACTGTTCTATAATCCCTTCCATTTTATTTTTCCTAAAGTCACTGTGAAGGAGAAGGAGGAGGAGGAAGAGGAGGAGGAAGAGGAGGAGGAGGAGGAGGAGGCGAGGAGGGGAGGGGAGGGGAGGGGAGAGAAGGAGGAGGGGGAGGGGAGGGGGGGGGAAGAAACAGAAGATGAAGGGAACACTGATGCTCAGGCAGGGAAGGCTACATAGTAACAGACACATGTATCCATTAGTAATTAACTACTTTACAATGAAGAGAAATTATAAGTTTTTTCCTTCCATCTACTGAGTTCCTAGGGTGTGATGTTAAAGTTTCTTAGGCCTAATTATTTAGCACTAGAATGATTAGGGTGTGTTTGCTGTTTGGCCAAGAGGTATCACAAAGATTTCTGGGACACTAATAGAGTAAAATATATAGTGAATAATATATCCAGGAACACAATTCCTCTCTCCGGAGGTTTCCCTGCCTTCAGTCACCGGCTCCTTTTCTCAAGTCTCATGCATTCTCTTTTCTGACCACACTCCTACAGCTAAATCTTCAGTTTTTCACAACTATAACTTTAAAAAAAAGAGAGAGATAAAGTACAAAAATTTTGCACACAGTCTCAGATCTCCAGAAAAAGGGAATCACATGTCATTAACATGCTACTAACTTTACTTTTATATTTATTTATTTTTTAATTCACAGCCTACCAAAATAAATTCTCATTCACTTTGTATAATCACCTAAACACAGAAATCAACATCCAAAGTTAGCTCCTCTGATTCATCATAGATTTTAGGCAAATTGCATTTATTTTTTTCCCCTAACTAATCCACTGAACAGATTTTTTTCCCCCTGGGAGCATATTATAACAGTAACCATGATTTTAAAAAAAAAGAAAAGAAAAGAAAGAAAGTTTGCTTGGTTCTTATCTTTTAGAATAATGCCACTGTAACAGGAAGTCTGTCTTTTATGTACCAGTGGTTTTTCCTGCATGCGTGTCTGTGCACCACATGTGTGAATGGCGACGGTGGAAGCCAGAAGAGAGTGATGGGTCCCCTTGGCCTGGAAATACAGGCTGTTGTGAGCAGCCATGTGGGTGCTGGATCCTCTGGAAGAACAGTCAGTGCTCTTGACCTCTGAGCCCACTGCCTGCTAATCTTGATTGCCAGGAGGATTGGGTAGAGAAGTACCTGGGAGAGTAGTGAAGTGCACATCTCTGGCTGTGTTGGGAAGGGCATTCCCATATGAGGTTGGACCAAGAGGGCTCTCGTCTGATGGCTTAACCCACTGATGGGTTCAGAATATGGATAGCCTCTCGGGGAGCCGCGGAGCTGTGAGAATGGAGCCTGTTTGGAGGATGTTGGGTCACTGGGGAGGAGGTGCCATCTTAGGGAGCTCTATCATGCCTTGGTCCCCTCCATGTTGCTCTAGCTGCATCCTGCTTGTCATGATCCCTGCCTTGATGGCAGGATACATCTGAAACTTAGCAAAAGTAAATCCTCCCCGCATTACCTATCTCAGTATTGTGACCACAACAGTAAGCAAAAAGCAACTAGGTAAGGTGACATCTTGGGTTTTTTTAAGTTATATATAGTCATTTGGATGCTTTATAGAAATGCAAATTTGTAGAATAGCCTTGGTACACTGCAGCCAATTTTTGGGGTGGAGCAGGGCCCAGATTCTGTGTTGGCAAATGGTATTTTTGAAAAATAAAAATGAATAATGTTTTGAAAAATAAACAAATAGTGTTTTTGAAAAATAAACAAATAGTGTTTTTGAACTAAATATAAATATCAGAGACATTACTTCAAAAGGTCGTCGCTCAATGAAGAATTTGTAAGCCGTAATAAAAAAAAAATCCTGTCCTTGGATATATAAACAAAGTCCAATGGGAATATAGAAAGGGTCCTAACAGAAAGAATGGACAATTTCTGAGCTTTTACAATATGCCAGGCATTCCAAAGTATTGCATTAGATGTCATATGGGAGAGTGAAATTTGAACACATGACCTTTCTGACCTCCTAGGGGTAAGAAAGGAAGTTTGACAAAGAAGGCTGCATTTGAGCCAGCGTGAGCTTGCTAACCGAGTAGCAAGGACAAAGCGGGTATTGTTAATTCTAGAAAATGATGCAGCGCTTGGAAGGAATAGAAGCAAGAGGTACAGCAACGTACAGACATTTCAGGTGGTAAATAGAGAGTTACAGAGCAGGGGTCGAGGGTGGGATTGGTGAGCTCAGGAGAAGTCTTATTGTTATTTATTACTGATGGTAAGATTATGTTTTATCCTCTAGGAGAAAAAAAAGCGCTATTGCAAAATTTTGCAGGGCTGGAAAGGCTAGTCTTGCATTAGAAAATTTACCCGAAAGGTAACATGATAGAAATAAAAGCAAAGCAATGGTATCAGAGGTCAAGAGAAACAGAAGTGAAGACAAACCATTGGGAGGGAGCCGAGGGGGCCAGGGAATGAGGCGTAGATATGATCAAGATACATTGTATATACAAATAACAACTTCAAAGAATAAATACATTTTTAAAAGAAACAGAGCATTTTGAGTTGGGAAGCCATTAAGTGATGAGGGATTAGGTTGCTATGGAAATGTGAACTCCAGCACTGGGCTGGGAAAACCATGAACCTCTGACCTGACCTGAGGCCAAGTCTGACAAAGCCATTAGCATCTTTTGAAGCAGTAAAGAGATTTCCCAAGATGAGAAGCTCACTTTGCTCCTGGAGCTCATCCCAGCTGTCAGTCATGTTACCTGAGCACTCCAATATTTCAGCGCATTAGAAAATGGTATTTAAATGACATTTAAAGGGTGTTCTAGAAAGCTTTTACAACTTAAAAACCACTGTTCACGTTGAGGAGGAAAAAAACAGCTTTATTTATTAAAGTTATATTAGTTCATTTAATATATTATCAGAGTGGTAATTATAAAAGGGTTTTAATCAATAAATACACTTCACCAAGTGAACTGAAAGGCAGAAAACTGTCACAACTTAATATCAGTACACACACAAAAATATTCATCAATCAGAGGCTCTGATAAGCAGTGTGAACGCACAATCATTATCCTGTAATCAGTCTTTTCTTGTCTTGATTGGAAAATTTCGATTACTTCACTACTGTTCACCCACATTTCCTTACGTACAACTGTGGCCGTCCTTCTCCAGTACAGATGCAGCCTTCAGATTCGCTTGTGCTCTGAGCCCAAGTCAGAGGTTGGCCTTTAGCTTATAACTTTCAACGATTCTATCCGAGTGCAGCTGATGGATCTCTTCCTGACTGAATCCATATTCTCTAAGTACCTCTACAGTGTGCTCTCCTGCAGAAGGGTCCCTCTTGGCAGAAGGGACTGCAGGGGTTCTGGAAAGCTGAGGTGCTGGGCGGGGGCTTGTATGCTGCTCTTCATCAGTAATGAAGGAGGCCCGGTCCCTGCTGTGCTGGTGGTGGAGGGCCTCCTCGAAAGTCAGCACTGGGGTCACACAAGCATCTGTTCCGTCAAAGATCTGGCACCATTCTGCCTTAGTCTTCTTTGCAAACACAGCTGCAAATTTCTTCTTCATTTCTGGCCAATCTGCTATGCTCATCTGGTCGGGGAGTTCCTCAGACTCGAGTCCAAGCCCTGAGAGGGAAATGTAATAATGCTTTAAGTTATTCTTCTTCAAGAGAGTCACTATAATCAATGAGGAGCCCACTACGACAAACTGTGTCAGAGTTTCTATATCAAATGAGTGACAAGATCAGTTTGAAGTTAGAGTCAATAGTAGCAGTGACAGACTTCCAAACCAGATTGTCATTGTCAAGAGCTTTGTACTAACATTTCAGGAAATGGAGTCTCTTTTCAGTGA